>CM050417.1:7203783-7874012 GCA_027564155.1 Gymnocypris eckloni scoliostomus | reverse complement strand
TAATAAAAAAATTTAGTGTTGGCCAAAATCTGTTACAGGTTAAGAAATTAAACTACAAAAATAAAAAACAGAACAGAACATGATTATAAAGTAAAGAACAACTGTTATTGTTACAACAATTACTTAGAAAAGAAAATCCCAGCATAAGTTAAATAAACAAGGGTTTATAATCAGCAAGTGTTGCAATACTAAAAAATACTCAATAAAATAATAAAACAAAAAAACAATATTTTATCTAATCCAAAAAAAGGAAAAAAAGTCTTCAGGCAGAGGGGGAAAAATTGAGTGGAGGTCAGTAGAGCATAACTTGCTCATAAGGGGTGGGGTCGTTGGATGAGGGGTTGGTGGAGGGGGGTGGGGTGGGGTATGGGAGCACAACCCTTAGCGCAAGGCCTAAAACAAAAGCAGCTGAAAGACTACACGACTATTAGGCTCCCCGTTCTGCAGCTGCCTTCATTGTCCCATTGGTCACGGCATCTAGTTGATGGGGTGGGGGGGGTGGGCATTCACCAAAACAATTGTACCACTGAGGAAATATAGTAAAACCTACAGTAATGAGAGACCTGCAGGCTGGACCTGCCTCTGATGATGGCCGGGGAAACACTATGCCACATTAAAGCTTACAGGCTTAAATATTCCTAAAAGTATCTAAGAACAGACTTGGTTCAGTTTGCATTTTCACTTAAAAACCACGTAGGAGGTCTTAGTGAGCTTGATTAGGTAACCTCTCTCTACAAAATGTGCAATTTTGTAACATTGTAAACCCAGCATTATTTGCGGGTATGGGTTTAGCAGTTGTTCTAAGAGTATATTTTTATTTGGATGCATTCAAGTTTGCCAAGCATCAAGCATTCAAACAGTGACAGCGGCCTGCTCTTCACGCGGCTTGGATGATTTTGATACAAATCCACACTGAAGGCAAATCCAACAGAAATAATATGAAGGTTAAATAATGTACATAAAAATGCAAGAACTGTAGGTACTATAAAACACAGATTTAAATCTGACAAGCGTGACTAAACGCAAAATGAAATCTGAAGCCAACTTACTGCATTTAAAATACGCTTCTATTGTGAGCTTATATATTTGAATATATTGGTACATATGATAATCTACATTGTGTGCACAGCCATAATGTAGAAAATGGACTTGGAATTTATAAAACGATAAAAAAACTGACACACTCTGATCTGCTGCGCAGGTCTCAAAACTTTAAAGTGACAGAAGATGCACGGTTAAATCTGTTTAAGCCTATTACAGCCGTTTCTGTTGTGAAATAGAGAAAAATATCTTAATAACAATGCCAAAATTAAACATCTGTGGCGGCAAAACCAACATATCTGCTCATGTAATCTGACAAAAAACCAAAGGCAAGAACAAGAGCAAGCAGAACTCCTTTACTCCAAAGACAGAAGCCAGTGAATCAGATTCTTGTTTGCTGCAGACGGATTAAGAGATGCCTGTTGGGAGCCGGACAATGCCTCACTCATGAATAACCTCTGACGCCTGCAGAACAATGAGGAGTGACGCGCTAGACCATCGTCTCATTAGATGCTTCATTACATGGGTGGAATCAAGCAGAACAATTAAGCACTTTTTTATACCTGTTTTAATAAATAACTTATCTTGTGGTTTTAAAACTGATGTATGTTTATTACAGTGTAAAGATTTAATAGTTAGAGCCATATTAGGTAGTTATAAGGCATTTTAGAAGAACATTGAGGAATATTTTAGGAAATAAACATTGTGTTTATCTCTTAAATGTTAGTGAATTATGATCATTACTGACAATAGATCTAGATCAGCATTTGAGGTACAGCTCGCACAAAATCAAACATGGATTATGAATGGCGTATGCAAGATAAGCAGCATGAAGAAACTTCTGAGGATTCTTCAGTAGACAAATATGCATAATGTGGTCAAGAAAGTTTCAGACAAGAGTCTAACAATGAATCTATGCTCAAAGAATCTGATGTCGCAAAATTGTTTCAGTGTGTGTCCAATTAAAAATAAGTGTTAAGATGATGTTGATGATGATGAAGCACACACTGAAGAAGTTACAAGCCTTCTTACCGTTAACTCCCAAGTCCCAACAACATTTTTTGGACATTGTCTGCTTCTATTTCCAAGCAAATGCATTTTGGGAAACTTTTCTGGAACAAAGCCTAGAGCCGTAGAGCGCTTCAAATGGTTTCTCTCCCAAGAGAAAAGTTCATAAAAAAAGCTTCGAGCCATTATTTTCTTATACTCCTAATAATAATAATATGAAATTGAACATGCATATCTTGACTACATTTATTAATTTTTTTAAACGATACTTCTTTCTTTTTTTAAGCCTTCATGTAGCTCAAACAGTAGAGCTTAGTGCAAGCAACACCATGTTATTGGGTTTGATTCCCAAGGAAAGTAAGAACTGATAAAAATGTGTACTTTGAATAAGTGTACAGTAAGTGGCTTTGTATAAAAGCATCTCCCAAATGCATAAATGTTATCAATGGTTCCACTAGTAAATTACATAATTCAGTGGATCTCTAAAGAATAGCACCGTAATTCCAATGCATTCAACAGGATACAACATTTTCACAGGAAAAGTAACCTACTTATTTAATGTATTGATTCTAAATGAAAATTAAATACGATTTTAATCTTTACGGTTAAATGAAGCAAAGACACAAAAACAACTTTGAATAAATACATTCTGATCATTTGTGTCAAAAATCAGAAATGCATAAAAATGAATTCTACGTATTAATTAAGAGACATAAACAAATATCATCAATATCATTGTAAAAATGACATTGGTCGATCTCTACAACATGGTATTGAATCATTCAGCAAATGGGGAACATTACAGTAATTTGACATATGAGTGAACAATATTTGCTACCTTTATGTTAAGTTTAAAGTACAAACTCATATCAGATCAATGGTAAAAAGAGTTGCATTCTGTCAATAGCAGACATAACCTAAGCATTCACAGATTCCTTATTCATCAGTGCAAAAGTTACATTTGCACCTCACATACCAATGCAATGCATGCTTTAAAAACATCAATCATTACATGCATAAGCTTAATAAACTGCTGACCATACAGCAAAGTTCAACTGCAAAACACCTTTTTAAGGTTGGAGTACAAATTTAAGAGGTGCTTTCAAACTTAAACAACAAACGTTATGTGAGATTTTGGGGTATCGTAGTTCTACAGTACAGCACATCTACAGTATTTTTGCTTTCATCATATATTATGAACGTTCTATTCGATTATGATGTATAGGTAGGCAGCTGAGAAGATCTTGAATTATCCCCATGTTCCCTCCAATAAAAGTAGCGAACTGTCGTTAACAACAAATAAAAATAAACACACGAAATTAAGGAGAATCGAGAATATCGATTGAGAAAGAAAATGAAGTATAAAAAAACTATGCCAAAAATGCACATGCACATCGTATTCTATTATTACATACGCAGACATGGACGTTGCGTCTGGTCAAAACATCCAAATTGTGTCATAACAAAATCAACGAGTACACAAAACTAAGGAATAAGCTGTCAGCTAAAAGTGTTTAATTTAAGACGAAAAGGCTAAAAACAAAAACAAAACCAAAAAACACGTAAAACGAGTGTGAAGGAGAAGGGGGAAAAAGAGGGAAAGAAATCCCTTGTACGTCTCCCTCATAGTTCACAGCTGGAAGTCTGGAAGAGATGCAGCATTAGCGGCTAATGTGAGCTAGCTTAGCTGCCATTGTTTTTACTGCCTTAAAATCCCGCTTTTAAAGCTCAAATCCGCTCGCTTCGCGCTGTTTTTAAGAGTCCCGATCGATTTTCTATTTTTCCCGCGCCGTTGGGATTTATTTCGAATGGCTGGCTTACCTGAAATAAAAATGAACTCCAGCTCTGCTCCATTGCAACACTTAAAAAATTCTGCAGGAAACCTACAAGAAATCTACAACAAAGCAGCTAAACATGGCAGCTGCTACAACTTCCTGTAACCCCGAGGGCCAAACCATTTCATCTGATATACGCGCTGCTGCTGCTGCTGAGATTCTGCCAGCTCACTCCATCACAGCGCTGCAACCACAAACACGCTTTAGAGCAACGATACGTTTTATTTTGAATCAAACATGTATGCATTATATCATTAAACGACTTTTAACACGACAAATCGAAACTGAACGTCAATGATGCCGAAAGTAACAACCAGAACATTTTAAAATTAATATGTATATTTTAGCTACTAGCCTACTCAAGCAATTGAAAAATGTAAAAACATTACATATTTACTTAAAAACTTCTTATTTATTTATTTATTTACTTTTTATTTATTTATTTATTTATTTATAGTTTTTAATCAAGTTACAGTTGTTGCATTAACTAAGACACTATTTATAATTGACTAACATATATAAAACACAATAAAAAATAAATAAAAATAAAATATTATACGCACGCACGCAGGCACGCACGCACACACACACACACACACATATATATAGTAGTCAACATATGAAGTGGATCAAAAAAGTTAATCAAAGACAAGAACGCATTTTGCTTTTAGGACAACTTTGATGAAGGTTTTGATCCACTTCAAATGTTGACTATTATGTGTGTGTGCGCGCACGTGTTTTTGTGACAAATGAGGACACAATATGTATAATGATGACATGGGTATGACAGGAGAAGGAGAAGGGGATTTATTAGGACT
Source organism: Gymnocypris eckloni scoliostomus (assembly GCA_027564155.1). Classification (NCBI taxonomy): domain Eukaryota; kingdom Metazoa; phylum Chordata; class Actinopteri; order Cypriniformes; family Cyprinidae; genus Gymnocypris; species Gymnocypris eckloni. Next base: position 7,869,310 of record CM050417.1, on the reverse strand, counting down.
AACCCTTCTCGCTATAACCACATTTCAAAAGGCTCATACATTACATAGAATTAGTTTTTTTTTCTAAGTTGAAGAATGAAGTTTCCTGTAAGGGGTAGGTTTATGTGTAAGGCGATAGAATATACGGTTTGTTCAGTATAAAAAACAGTAGAAAGTTCCCACAATTAACAAAAACAAACCTGTGTGTGTGTGTGTCTGTGTGTGTGTGTGAGAGAGATAAATATATAAGAAATAATAAACATACAAACATAGAAATACACAATTGCAAATTATAAAGTAAACAGACATCCAGTTTTGGTGTCCATTAAGTGAGAGGACCAAATGCAAAATATTAAGATCATGGAGTAACCAAGACAGATGTCGAGGCGGTGCAAATTATGTTTTACTCTTGATATTGTGTGTCGGGGGCAGATGGTGAGGTATCCTATTGAAAACAGAGACGATGTACAAAATGTTAACTGTAAAATGCATCTGTCTGTCTTTTGTTTGCTTGCATATTTTTATTTTGCCATATTTTTATTTTGCGTATTTTTATTTTTATTTTATAATTGCATATGAAATATTTTCACCCTTTAGCACAGCAGATACTGTAATTTTAAAGTTATCAACCTTTTCTTACTATGACTTTTAAGTTCTGTATTTCTCTTGAAAACTATATTTTAAAGCATATGTATGTTGTTAATTCAAAAGACTTCACAGAATTAATTTTTTTCCAAAAGCTCCAATTAGGATTTTCATTATTATTATTTTAAAAGACTGTTGGTTTTGCTTGTTTTGACCCAAAGGATAACATATTGTGTTGGGCATTAATAATACATTTCAACAGGAAGCCTGATTTACTTAACAATAATTAAATAAGATAAAGATTAGTGTAATGGGTCAGTGCAGATTAAATGTTGTTTATTTTCATATTGCGTGTTTAACTGTTTACCATGCAGAAAATAATGTCATTAGCTTTCACACTCTCAGAGCATGTAGGACAAAATCTCTCATGAATTAGCATTGTTTCTCCATTCCAGCAGGTTCTTTTGAACAATTTGTTTGACTGTTCAGGGACATTCAGAGATGTTGCATCCCATTGTATTTTTAAATCTTTGTGACATTGTACATCGAGACTCTTTGTCTGAATACAGTACAATGAGGGTTTGGATAGATGCCTGTGGTCAGCCTGTTTCACACACTGAGGTCTTTTCCTGGTGACAAACAGACCTTTTTTTCAAATGTAGCAATGCTCATTTTATTTTTTGCACATTTTGTCATTTTTGTAAACAAATTATCCAGAGGTAAGTGTTTTTTCTTGTCTGTTTTATTACATTAATCAATGTAATGGTCATGATGTTGTACAACAAGTGAGCCTTTTTATTGTCCTAGCAAATGAAATAATGACTGTATAGAGGATATACGGATAATTCATGATAATTGAGACATTTTCCTCCATTCACCTAAATGTAGATTACACAAATAATCAAGCAAGTAGATTAACCTTAAATACATTTAAACCATGAAACATGCATGATGAAAAACTTTCATGAACATAAATCAACATACTTTTGGCATCACACAATGACATTTTCTGAAAAATTGTTTTTAATTTGCCTAAAGAGTAGATTATTTAACTCTCTTAAAAGGGAAAATTCACACAAAAATGAAAATTTGCTGAAAACTTATGTAGATGAGTTTCTTCATTGAAACAGATTTGGAGAAAATACTTACTGTTTAAAATGGATTTATTTCTTACAAACATAGTTTTTCTCTTCACAAACTATTGATTGATGAACTGGAGTCATGTTGTAGATTATATTGTTTTAGCAAATATTTAAACTCTTATTCTGATGGCACCCATTCACTGCAGAGGATCTGTTAGCAAGTGATGTAATGAGGATTTAGTGATGTTACATTTCTCCAAATCTGTTCCGGTAAATAAATACACTCATCTACATCTTGGATGACCTGACCTGAGTACATTTTCAGCACTACATTTTTTGGGGTAAATTATTCTTTCAAGAAAAAAGAATTTTATATAATATTATAGATGACAACATAACAGAAAATCTTTGCCTTTCCACTATTTCCTTGTTTTATCTAGATTAAAATGGGGGACTGGTCGATTCTGGGCCGATTTCTAACAGAAGTTCAGAATCATTCGACTGTAATCGGTAAGATCTGGCTGACGGTGCTTCTGATCTTTCGCATCCTGCTGGTGACCCTTGTTGGAGACGCCGTGTACAGTGATGAGCAGTCCAAGTTCACCTGCAATACACTGCAGCCGGGCTGCAACAACGTCTGCTATGACACTTTCGCCCCCGTCTCACATTTGCGCTTTTGGGTCTTCCAGATTGTGCTGGTCTCAACACCTTCCATCTTCTACATCATCTACGTGCTGCACAAAATCACCAAAGATGAGAAGTTGGAGACAGAGAGGGTCCAGGCAGAGGCCAAGCACCCGTGGAAGACTATTCTGGGCATCTGAAGGGGTCGGTGTCATACAAGGATATGGACACCAGGAGAAGAATGGAGTGGTCAGAATGAGGAAAGCGTGGCGCAAAGTCTCCTGCAGGATGATTTCGGTGAGGTCGGCAAGGATCCAACCACACTCTCCAGTCAGGTTCTCCTTACCTATATTGTTCACGTCTTGATCCGCTCCGTCCTAGAGATCACGTTTCTTGTTGGGCAGTACTACCTGTTTGGATTTGAGGTGCCTCATTTGTTTAGATGCGAAACGTACCCTTGTCCGACACGGACTGATTGTTTTGTGTCGCGAGCCACTGAAAAGACCTTTTTCCTCAATTTTATGTTTAGCATTAGCCTGGGTTGTTTTCTCCTGAACATTGTGGAACTTCATTACCTCGGATGGATCTATATTTTCCGCATGTTGTGTGCTGCCTGCTTCCTGTGCATCAGGCCAGAGAGGGAGCTGCATTCTCAACGCAACCCTTTGCTCTTACGCCTCAGACACTCAATGCGGAGCAGGCTGGTCCTGCAGTCCCCCACAACCACCATGTGTGAAGAAAAGACGGGGATGGCTTTGCTTTCACACGGCCCAGCCATTTCGTTTGAAACTGACTCTAGTCTTGAATGCAGCTCAAAGAGGAACCCAGAGGAGAGGGAACGCATGAGGCTGAAATTGGCCAAGATGGCTAGATTTACTGGCAAAAAGTCCTGGCTGTAATGTGTATTGATTGATGTTTTTTTTATTTTCTCTTGTTACATAAGCTTGTTACATACTCATTGTAAATTTCAATTTGAGACTTGTTTCACACACTATGACCGTATTAACAAGTTACAGCTTTCACAATGCATGTGGTGGTTCTGCATCCAAGAAGAAGCACTGAAAGTCAACTTTTGGAGCACTACATGCTGAAATCAGCAGAAACAGAATAACGTCTTATCAACATAATCTTTTGAAAAAGAAGCTTTTGAATTACAGCAACATAAAATGAATGAAGTGAAAAATGAAAATGAATGAAATGAAAAAAGACACTTGTTTTTAAAGGAAATACTTACTGTAAACTTGCTTAATGTAAGAAATTCTGTTAATATTCGGCCCAGTGTACTGTTAATATGAGGGAATTGTCTGTATTGATTTTTGATAGGTGTTTAACTTGTATTTTGAATTATGAATTGCATTGCATTTTAGGGTTGCCTGTAAAAGGAAAACATACAGGTAATTCTCTGGGACTACTATTTTCCATTTTTTATAAGTCTTCACCTACATTGTAGTAACCCAATACTCAAAATGAGCCCACAGGATATGTGAAACAGGCCTAAAATTTGTAGTTATTGAATATTATGTTGTGATCTTTTCAGCTGAGTTAGTTTTGAGTCGAATTGTTTTGTCATGTTGTAACATTCAGTGCCATTTTTTGTTTGATTCAAATGCTTGCAATGCTTGCCCTAAAAAGTTTAACCCTTTAGAGCTTTTATTATGAATCAAGATGTGCATTTTTCAAAAATGTTGAAATGTCATAAAAATGAATATTATATATTCAGCTAAATGTCCAAATATGACCTTCACATTATGTATATTACATCTCCTTAAGTACAATATTACTTGACTGTTTTTGATTAATGAGATCCATGAGATATTGACCACGATTTATAATTTATTTCTTTGTGACACTAAAACACATATAATGCAGTGTCATGCACAACAGCTCTTGGGCCAGTGCTTTATCTGCACATGTAATATTTACTTGTACATTAGGTTGATCTGAGTGTTTATGTAGAATCATACGCAGTGCAAATGCTTCTGTATATGCAATGCACAGTGAGAGATTGCTTGATACTCAGAAAAAGCTTACTTTTTAATGTATATACAGTTGTATTGTTTGAGAAATTGAAAAGTAAATATATTTTAAGCTGAACTTCTCTTAGATTTCATAGTATTGAAAAAATAGGGCATGTAATGCAATTGTAACAATATTTCACAACATTACTGTTTCACTATATTTTTCATCAAATAAATGCAGAATAAGAGACTTCTTTGAAAAACATACAAAAATTTGAACAACCCCTAAATTTGAAATGGTTGTGTATGCTAATAGGTTTTGTCCATCACCAAAAAGAGAAAAGAGCACTTAAAATAGAATAATGCATGCTTGATAAGAAAATTATTTACAAAAAAGGCATGTGTCATCTTCATTAGCTCATTAGAACATGGAAACATAAAATCAATGGCTTATTTTACATTTAGAAGGAATAAGAGAAACGCATGAAATGATAAACAAAAATATTAATTTATATTACCCTGAATTTAAAATATACTGAGCACCAACAACAAGTGCCGACCTCCTCAGCCACTGACTTCTCTCCACCAGGCCATAAGGGGCACTGTTTATTTTGGATCCAATTTTAAGAGCTTCATTCTGAACGCTGTCCGTCCCGATCCTTTTCTGATTTCAGAGGCCATTGTTAAAAGGCCTTCTACATTGTTTATGCGTTCTTTGCACTTGTCTCCAGGAATGGGATTTTGAGTGACTCAGCAAATTCCTGTAAACAGTGCAAATGAAAGTTAAAATATTTGCTCGGATCTGCCATTTCTGTAGAACAGACTTTACCATAATATTGCAATAGAAGAGGGCTTACCTTTGCTGTGGTAAAGTCTACCACCTTTTTTGAGGCAAGGTCACTCTTATTACCGACTAACAACTTGGAGACATTTTCACAGGCGTAGCGATCAATTTCTTCTAACCATTGCTTCACATTGTTGAAAGACTCCTGTAAAAGCAAAGTACTTCATTCTCTATACCCAAAATTGTATAACATTTTGTAATATTTAAAAGTAATACCTGCTCTGTGACATCATAGACAATTATAATCCCATGTGCCCCTCGATAATAGCTGGATGTTATTGTTCGAAAACGCTCTTGCCCTGCTGTATCCCACTTCAGGACAGAGAAACATGAAAAAAAGTAACAGAAAAGCACAACACATGTTTTTTTTTGCTAAAAGATTAAGAACATGTGAGTTTGTCATTCTTCCTTCAAGCATGTACTTCAGTGACTGGTTAGTCAGTTAATCAGTAAATTATCAGTTTTTGTCACTTTGCAAAATAATTAGATGTTAAATGTCTTGTACAACAAGCGTTTGTTTAAAACATCTAATAATTATATGAAACAAAAAAAAGCAACCCAGAGCCTGACACAAACCAACTAACTAAGTCTGAAAATGAATGTATATAAATGTCTGTAATATCTATACTCACAATCTGCAGTTTAACAGTCTTCCCTCCCTTTCGATAGTTCTGATTTTAAAATCGACTCCAATAGTGCTGATGTAGCTCTCTGTATAGGTGTCATCCTGTAAGAATAATTGTGTGTCATCAACAGAATTATCCACTCGTTTTCTTTCATTACAGATTCTTAACACAAAAACATTTAGTTTTACATTGATAAAACAACCGGCACATAGATTTGAAACATCATGATAGTGAGTAAATTATAGAAAGAATTTACAGTTTTGGGTCAACTACTTTAAACGATTCACTGAATAACTTTCAAACTGAAAATGATGGGTAAAATATTTAGCTTACAGCAAACCGTAGAAGTAAACATGACTTTCCCACACCAGAGTCCCCAATCAGCAGCAACTTGAACAGGTAGTCACTAAGAAAAACATTATAATATTGCTAACATTATAATATTTTACTGTACTGGCATTCGTGCTCAATTTAAGCTACATTTTATTTACCTATTATTTGTGGACAAAATTGATAACACTAATATTAATGGCACAAATTAGAGGCCTCCTCTATTCATTGCAACTGAAGAAAGTCTGTCGACTGTCAGCAACACAATGTACTGTAAACAAAAAACTAGCACGTATTAATACAGACAAGCAATCTTGAGAGCCAAAACTACTTACTACTCAGGATTCATCCTTAGGGTTATTAATAGCAGGGTGCTGGTTAAATGTGTTTCAGCCTGATTATCTTTGTTCAGCTGGTTTCTGTCCTTCGAAATGCAAACAGCAACAACCTTGGCAATAGTGAACCCAGATACTGCTCCATCATTTATTCAAGATTTGATCAGGTTACAAAGGGGTCATTACCTGTTTCTTAAAGTTGCAGGCCTGTTGTAGTGACAACAAGGGAGATGGGCATGGCATATAGAAAATAATATTTTGATTCCTGCTCAATTCTGAAGACACAAAGCTGTCCATGAATTATGTTATCGTACCAACAACCCAACATGGTTATTGCAGTATCAGTACAAGTTAATAAATAAAAAAATTAAACAAAACAAAACAAACTAAAGTTATAAACCTCATGAAATTAATATTAGAAAGAGAAAAGAGTGAAAAGAGGGAACCCAAGACAATCACCAGTAACCTGGCAAAAAATGTACTTGTAATAGCAAACTACTGCCACCAGAGGACGCTAAAGAATGAGAGAATCCACTCACATATTACAGATATTACCTTCAAAAATATTACATTACATAAAGGTTTTAACATTGTATAATGTTGGAGTTTTTTTTTTTTACATTTTTTTAATAAGCAGAAGAATTTGTCAAAAGAATCATCTTATTATGTTTTCTTTGAGAAAAGGTGGCTGAAGATTACACATTTGACAATGATTGAAAAACATCACCACAAATGATAAATTAACGTACAATCCAAAGTACTTGTATTTTCATATTCTATGACTCACCCTTTATGACTCTCAGACTGAACATTTGAATAGTTTTTTACAATTTGAATGTTTGAATACTTTTCAAAGTTCAACCTGCCACATGAGCTGCTGAAACAGTTCTACTCTGCCATCATTGAATCCGTCTGCACTTCAATAACTGTCTGGTTTAACTCAGCTACCAAGTCTGACCTCAGAAGACTACAGAGTGTAGTCTGGACTGCTGAGCGAATCATTGGTACAACCCTCCCCACTCTCCAAGAACTGTACTTATACAGAGTGAGCAAAAGGTTTGGCAAAATCCCTCTGTCTGGACCCCTCACATCCAGCACACCCCCTCTTTGAACAATTACTGCCTGGTCGACGCTACAGAGCTCTGAACACCAGACCGACCAGACACAGGAAGAGTTTCTTTCCCCAAGCAATCCATCTCATGAACACTTGTCAATAATTATGGTACACACACTATTTATACACTTAAATATATAAAACATACTTAGTATACACTTCAATTGCATATAATACACCTGTACATACAAAGCTGCCTATTGTTATGTACCTGTACATACAATTGTCAATTTGTATATTTTTATTCATTATTACTTGTTCTTTTTTATTCTTCTTTTTGTGCACACATTTTCAAGTCTGTGTAGTGTTGTTGCTAGTTTTATTATTAAATTGTTTTATTTTCATTCTTTCTACATTACAATTGTTTTATCTGTTAGAAATGCCATTCTTTCATATGGAAAAGTTATGGCAATTATTTTGCTGTAAACAGATACAGTAACAACAAAACAATGTAGACCAAGAGATCCAAGAGGTCCAACAATTGTGCAATAATAAAACACTCAAGAGGCTTACTGAAAATACTGCAACAGAAAATGACTTCATGAAGTCATGTCTAGCTTTTCCTTGTAAAACGATCCTCCCTACAATACTTGAAATGATCCAAATGTTAATTCTTTTTTTTGTCTTTTCAGAAATTCCAGAAAATAAAATGTAAATTGTTTACAGGCCTACATGCAGCACTTACTGCATACATGCACGTTTTTAACATTGATAAACAATTAGTTCAACTCACAAAGGCCTAATGTACTTCAACAGGGCAATTTGTTTCCTATTCAACCCAGTTGCAGACATGGCCTAGTAAATGTCTTGAATGCTGCCATCTAAACTTCATAATCACTATAACATCTTTTGAGCCAAACATGTGACTGGTCATTTATGCCTGCGTCCCAATATGCGTACTATCCATCCTACATTCTATTTGATAGTAGTAATTTTCAATACAATTTAGGGCAGATAGGGTGGATAGTATGCACATTGGGATGCAGGGTATATCTGTCTGCTGCAGGGTCTCCTTGTAGCAGACAGGAAAAACAGTAATAGTTGTTTTACACTATTACTACGAAGCTACTCAAGAAACAATTTATGAATAAATCATAAAAAAATCATTTTATCAAAGTACATGGCTATTTTTAATTGGTGTCAAAGTAAAAAGATGCTTTCTGGGCTCAGATGTGAGAGTGTAGTTGCAGACTCTACCAGCAGGGACAACCTAGAGTATGCTGCCTGTAACTCTACAACATTTAAAGTCACCTGAGGCTTAATTCACTTACTCAATTCAGGCCCTTGGTCTCTACAGTCTTAATCAACTCACCGCAACTTTCCCTTGACCAATGTTTCACAGATTTAATTAATATGTTTTCTCTCTAGTCTTTAGTCCCAGTAGGGTCAGTGTTTGCATGGTACACTGACATACAGCAGGTAAAATAAGCATTGAAAACGCCACCATTTTTCTCCATAAATATATTTCTAAAGGTGCTGTTGACTTGAAAATTGAACCAGGGACCCGTTTCATAAGGTGGTTTAACCAACTCTGAGTTTAAACTTGAACTCAGAGTTGACTTACACTGGGATGGGAAACTCTGAGTTTTCGTTACAGAACAGCTGAACTGAGTTAGATTACTCAACTAAGAAAACAAGAATGTGGCAGCAGCTAAAAATGAAGTATAAAAACACAATTGTGACAAGCATGAAAGGTTTCACAAGCATGAAAGGTTCATGGGTGTAGGCTTAATGACTTTAGAAACATTTGACATTAAATATCATTAAATGTCTATTTCAATGCGCAGCTTTTTCCACATAGTCTAACACTTTTTCACATAATTAAATATTTTCTAATCCTACCTGTTACATTTCTTAATTAAAGTAATAAAATTAACTACTGACTTGTCGACAGAAAGGCAGAGGAGAACCTGCACCAGCACCACTGATAGATGAAGAGGAGATGGTCAAGTATTGAAGAATTCTAAAATCCAAAAGTAAAAATAATAACTTTTGTTTTTGTATTAGGAGATAAAGATGACCAAAACATTTTGAATAATTGTTTATTGGTGGTGGTTATGGCTTGTACTACCCCTCCATCTGGCATCCTTCCATTCCATACAGTAATCAGTTTCATTGTCAAAAAATGTGATGTAAACCTGAAGGAAATTCTGATTATTAAGTTACTTCCAGACATCACACAAATATGTTATCAAATGAGATTAGCCTAATTTAAACCAAATTTTACACCACTGACCTACAGTCCTGTGATACTCCTCTCTGGCGGATTTGTGCCCAGGAAAAAAATTCTCAGAATGACTGTGAGAGCGATCCACACTTTCATTAAAATCGGCATACAGGACTTATAATGTGCTCTGCATCTCCAATGTGTTAAAGTGCATTTTTCTTATTTGGCAAATTATCTTCCAATGATGTAAGAAATAAAAAAAAATTCTTGTTTCCATTTGCATTAAGATATTTATTCTTACTCTATGGCGGACAATTTTACTTGTTTTATGTAAAATGTACTTAAAAGAAAAATACCCCATGCAGGAAACAAGACTAAATATAGACAATTTTTCATATATAATTGGAAATGTTTAGATATTTTTTACTTGAAATAAGACTAAAATACTCAGTAAGAAAATACATTTTGCAGTGTGAATGAATGAATACGGTATTTAAACTTCACTAACACTATAAAAAGGGGAAGGAGACCGAAATAAACTCCGGGTTTACTAAAGAAAACCTGCTCCCGACCAAGTTAGGTTCACAGAGTAAGTTACCATGGTAACTGACTCTGAGTATAAGTTACCTCTCTTTCAGAAATGGGCTTGACTTACCCTGCTTTCCTGGGTTTGACAAACCTCCCATTTTGAAAGGGAAAACCCAGAGTTTCCCTCATTTCAGGGTTTACATACTCAGAGTTTTCACTTAACCTTCTTTCTGAAATGGGCCCCAGATGTCGGTAACAACCCAAGTAATCCACCCATATGAAGAAAACAAAACAAACAAGTTCAGAAATTAATGTTATGTGTAATAAAATGGAGGACACAAGTATTGAAAAGTATTGAACACATGAAAAAGGAGGTGCAAAAGGCATGGAAAGCCAAGACACCAGCTGAAATCTATCAAAGCAATCCTGCCCCAAGTCAGTAGAAAAAATATTAGCTGGTTCAGTCTCAACACCTACAGTACCAGGATGGTGAAGATGAAACAAGGGTGGACATTTCAGCAAGACAATGATCCCAAACACAGCCAAGGAAACTCTCAATTGGTTTCAGAAAAAGAAAACAAAGCTACTAATCACCTGTCTTGAATCCAATTAAAAATAAGAACTAAAGATCAGCGTTCATAGAAGAGGCCCACAGAACCTTCAGGATTGGAAGACACTGTGGAAAAATGGCTCAAAATCACACCTAAATAATGCATGCGACTAGCTTCTCCATACAGGAGGTGTCTTGAAGCTGTCAATACCAACAAAGGCTTTTGGACAAAGTATTAAATCAATGTCAGCAATTCAATACTTTTTTCTGTGTCATTCCATTTTATTATACATAACTTAATTTCTGAAATTATTTGTTTTGTTTTATGTATGTATGTAAAAAATTTGTCAACAGCACCTTTCGAAATATATTCACTGAGAAAAAAGATGACGTGTTTAATACTTATTTTACCCGCTGTAAGTCACATTATTTTATGTGTCTAACTAATTTGACACTCCCAAATCAAGGTCAGGGAGCTCTATGCTAATGTACTAAGATTTTTTTTTAAATTGAATTAGACTGTTATAGAAAGGAGATGTCCACAATGTGCAGTAAAATGGGATTATTGATACAGAATTATTGACATGTAACCGAGATAGTTCAGTGACACTCTCTGAATTTTTTCATGCTCTGCATTCTCATTACAACCAAATTTGTTAACTGAAGCCGGAGGTCTGACAATGATATGTCCTTGTTCAAGATATAAATATTTAATAAACCCAAAACTGTAAAAACTGTTCCCTTGGCAAGAAAGTATTATTGTTCAAGATGTTTTGGTTATGATTCAAAGATGATTGAGAGCTCTTGCAAGTGGCTGTGTGACATAAATCCCCAAGGTTTTATTAGCAACAGTGTTTGTAGTTGGGGTGTTGGATAACAAGTGAATTTTCTTGAAGCACGAGAGGTTTATTATCAAAGGGTTTATTATAAGTGACAAAACAAAACTAGAGGCCATTAATAGACTCCCCCACAGGCCTCATCAATCAGACATTTTAAGGTGATGAAATGGTCTGGCGTTAGTGAAAGTCTCAATGGCTTAGCAAATATATGTCAGGTTATTTAACATTATTCATATTTGCTGTAGCCTCAGATTTAATCTTCTGACTGAGTTAAAATAGATACAGTATAAATATGTAGATCAGTTATATTTATTTAATATAACTCCTCATTAACTGTAAGCCTTTCTACTCGCTGCAGGAGTTTTGCTCGTTCATTCTCGTGAGTGTTTACATTCCACGGCAAATGCACGTGAGCCTGGCTTTACAGAAACTCACTGATCAGATCACAGAGACAGAATAACAATACCTGGACTCAGTTTTAATCATTCTCGGGGACTTTAATAAAGTAGATCTCTCCCATGAACTGCCATACCAAACTACAACTGAAACTGCAATCAGTTAAACTTGTATTAAGGACTGTAAAGAGATGGACTAATGAAACAGAGCGGGTATTACAAGTCTGTTTCGACCTCACTGATTGGAGTGTTTTTGATGTTGCTGCAAATGATCTGGATTCTGAATCATCAGGATCATCTGAAAAGATTCAAGATTCAAGATTTTTTATTCGTCACATACATAATTATACATAATATAACTGTCACGAATTCAGCCTCTGAGGCTCCCTCTGATCGCAACCAGAGGGAACCTTCACCTGAGTATTAACCGTCATGAGCTCCCATTCACATTATTCCCCGCACCTGTGGCTGATCACCGGCACAGGTGCATCTCATTGACTCTGGTCCATTTTAGCTGTTCTCCCCGTCACCTCATTGCGAAGTCTTGTCTTGCCATGCAAACATTTCCGAGCGTTTACCTCGTGTTTGATTCCCCATGTATGACCTTGACTGTTTATTGGACTCTGATTCTCTGCCACCTGCCTACTCTGATTCAACTTGCCTTGTTATCTGAATATCCCGAGTGTTCGCCGCCAGTCCTGATCCTCCACTCTGCATACCAGGAGGCACTCCAGAGCGCTGGAGTGTGCCACCGCGGTGTGGAGCGAAAATAGACCAACCTTCCTGTCGTTCAGGGTGTTTATTCAACGTTTTAAGGAGGAGTTTGAGCACTCTGCTGTAGGAAAGGAGGCGGGTGAGCAACTGCTGTCTTTCTGTCAAGAAAGGGGTTCGGCAGCTGACTATGCTCTTTCATTTCGCACTCTCTCAGCTCAGACGGGGTGGCCCGACGATCCCCTCAAACTTCATTACGTAAAGGCTTGAGTATGGCGATGTAGCCCGAGCTCGCCTGTTGTGACGAGGGAAAGTCACTGGAACAATTAATTGAACTGTCCATCAAGCTCGACACAGTCTGCCTGTATTCCCCATGGCATCCTCGGCAGCTCACTCAGACGTGGAACCCATGCAAATTGGCGTGACACACATCAGCAAGGAGGAGAAAGAGAGACGCATTCGACAGAGCTTATGCTTGTACTGCAGATTACCAGGACATCGACGAGCATCCTGTCCCACCCGTCCATCTCACAACCTGGCTGCAGTGAGTATGAATTCCAAATCTACTATCAGTTTAGAGAACGCAGTCTCTCTGGAGATTAAGGGGAGGTTTATAAAGATGGTAGCCTTGATCGACTCAGGGGCAGCAGGATACTTCATCGATGTGTCATTCTCAAAGAATAATAGTATGTCTCTTGTACCCTGTGACTCTCACTTGGCAGTCGCAGCGCTAGATGGCCGACCTCTGGGCTCCGGTTGCATTCAATCCATCACTGAAGATCTCCAATTGAGTACGGAGCCCTCCATTATGAAACTATCTGCCTGTTCATGTTCCAATCTCCACAAAACCCCATTATCCTCGGCCTTCCATGGCTGGAGCAGCATAACCCCTCTATCTTGTGGACTAAGAGACAAATCCTTCACTGGTCTGACTTCTGCCATCAAAATTGTCTCCGCAGCATGCCCGTTAAGAGGAGGAGGGAGACTTCCGCGAATAATCTGTTACCCAGCAAATATCAGGATCTAGTGGAGGCCTTCAGCAAGGTCAAAGCATCATACTTACCTCCTCACCGACCCAGCGACTGTGCCATAGATCTCCTCCCAGGATCTCAACCTCCCAAGGGCAGAGTCTTCCCACTGTCACAACCCGAAGCCGAGGCGATGAAATCCTACATTGAGGAGGAGCTCGCCAAGGGCTTCATCCGTCCCTCCATGTCACATCAGCAGGGTTCTTCTTTGTCAAGAAGAGAGAGAGAGGTCTTCGCCCCTGTATTGACTACTGGGCTCTCAATGCTCTCACCAGCAAGTTCCGTTACCCTCTACCAATCTTTCCTGCAGCCCTAGAACAACTCAGACGAGCTAGATATTTCACCAAACTGGATCTTCGTTGTGCCTACAACCTCATCCGCATTCTTGAGGGGGATGAATGGAAAACGGCATTCTCTACCACTACAGGGCACGATGAGTATCTTGTCATGCCGTTCGGGCTGTCCAATAGTCTGTCAGTATTCCAGGCATTCATGAACGAAGTTTTCAGAGACATGCTGAACCAATGGGTAATTGTCCACATCAACGACATCCTGATTTACTCCGAGACCTATGAAGAGCATGTCAGACAGGTCAGAGCAGTCCTGAAACGCCTCCTACATCACCAACTATACGCCAAGGCGGAGAAATGCGAGTTCCATCAGGATACCATCTCCTTCCTCGGGTATGTAATCAGTTCAGGAGGGGTCGCTATGGATGAACAGAAGGTACGAGCAGTAGTCAACTGGCCCCAGCCTACCACTCTAAAGGAACTACAACACTTCTTAGGGTTCGCTAACTTCTATCGATGGTTCATCTGTAACTTCAGCACCATCGCTGCCCCCGTGACGCCCATGTTCAAAGCGGGAACACACCGCCTCACCTGGTATTCGGCAGCTATAACAGCCTTCCGGTCACTGAGGGAGAGGTTCACGATCGCCCCCATCTTGCATCATCCCGATGCAGATCTCGAGTTCATCTTCGAGGTAGACGCTTCCAGTACAGGAATTGGGACGGTGCTTTCACAATGACAGGGTGACCCTCCCAAACTACACCCCTGCGCATTCTTCTCCCGCTAACTGAACTCGGCAGAGCAGAATTATGACGTTGGCAACCGCGAACTCCTCGCTATGAAGGCAGCATTCGAGGAGCGGCGTCACTGGCTGGAGGGGGCAAAACATTCATTTACGGTTCTCACAGACCACTGTAACCTAGAGTACCTGAAATCCGTCAAGAGACTCAACCACCGACAAGCAAGATGGTCACTCTTCTTCACCAGGTTCGACTTCAAGATTACGTACCATCCCAGCTCTCAGAATACCAAGGCCGATGCTCTCTCCCGGCTCTCGCAGGTCACGGATCCACCACTGGCTGAAACCCCATGCAATCTCACGTACGTTCCGCAGGTCTTAAGACAGAGAGTGATGCAACTGGTCTACTCAAATCCCAGCTCCGGGCATCCGGGTATTGCAGCCACCTTACAACTCCTCAGTAACCAGTTCTTGTGGTCCACACTACGAACTGACACCATCATGTTCATTCAGAACTGCACTGTCTGCAATACATCTAAGTCCCCGCACCAACTACCTGCTGGGCTCCTTCAGCCGTTACCCATCCCACAACGCCCATGGTGACACATAGCCATTGACTTTGTGACGGACTTACCAGCCTCTCAGGGACACACTACTATCCTCACAGTCATTGATCGCTTCTCCAAGGCCTGCAGGCTGATACCACTACCCAAAATTCCCACTGCCCTAGAGACCGCTGAAGTCCTATGCAACTACGTATTCAGGTTCTACGGTCTACCCGAGGATATAGTTTCTGTTCAGGGATCACAGTTCACTCTCCTGTGTCTGGTAAGCCTTCTGTCGTCAACTCAATATAATTGTCAGCCTCACTTCCAGATACCATACTCAAGCCAACGGACAAGTGGAAAGGTTGAACCAAGAGCTTACTCGCTTTCTACGGTCATACTGCCAGAAGAACCAATTCGACTGAAGTCGCTATCTGCTCTGGGCCGAGTGTGCCCAAAACTCTCTCTGCAAGCCAGCTACAGGCATCACCTCCTTCCAATGCATCCTAGGCTTCCAACCTCCAATGTTTCCATGGTCCGGAGAGCCCTCAGACTTACCGGCAGTCAACTCCTGTTTACAACGCAGTGAGGAGACGTGGAACGAGGCTCACGTCCACCTGCAAAGAGCAGTCCATCGCACCAGAGAACAGGCAAATCGTCATCGGCGTCCCAACCCCAACTACAAGCCGGGGCAATGGGTCTGGTTGTCCACACGGTACCTAAGGCTCCAATTACCCTGCAGGAAGCTCAATCCCAGGTACGTGGGTCCTTTCAAAATCATAAGACAAATCACTCCTGTTTCATTCAGATTAGCTCTACCTGCTCATTACCGTATCCCGCCCACCTTTCATGTCTCCTTGCTCAAGCCCGCTGGTGGTCCGAGAGAAGAGGAGGTCCTAGAAGAGGCTGGTGGTCCGAGAGTCCCTCCCATCGTCGTCGAAGGCCAGGAGGCATACTAGGTACGAGAAATCCTGGACTCTCGTCGTCGGGGCAGACTCCTCCAGTATCTCGTGGACTGGGAGGGGTACGGTCCAGAGGAACAGTCATGGGTCAATGCTGATGATATCTTAGACCCCTCACTAACCATTGACTTCCATAGAGACCACCTGGACAGACTAGCCCCGAGACCCCGAGGAAGACCCCGGCGTCGTTTGCCTCCTTGCGTTAGGAGCCGCTCCCAGGGGAGGGGCTCTGTCATGAATTCAGCCTCTGTGGCTCCCTCCGATCTCCACCAGAGGGAACCGTCACCTGAGTATTAACTGTCATGAGCTCCCATTCCCATTATTCCCCGCTCCTGTAGCTGATCACCGGCACAGGTGCTTCTCATTGACTCTGGTCCATTTAAACCGTTCTTCCCATCACCTCATTGTGAAGTCTTATCTTGCCATGCAAACATTTCCGAGCATTTACCCCATGTTTGATTCCCCGTGTATGATCTAGTCTGTTTATTGGACTCTGATTCTCTGACGCCTGCCTACTCTGATTTAACCTGCCTTGTTATCTGATTATCCCTAGTGTTCACCGCCAGCCCTGATCCTCCACCCGAACTCTGACTTTGATTCTGCTCTGTCTACGTTGTACTTGAAGCCCGTGATTGAACACTGACTGTTTAACTTGCATTCTGTTTTAATAAAGCTGTACAGGATCCTAACGCCACTGACTCCTCGTTACAATAACCAGCAGTATAATGTAAGTCAGGTCCGCTCCATGGACAGTGCAATTATATGTAACACAAACACAAGAGAATATACATAAATATTGCTATTAAAAAAATTATAATAATTAAAATGAAGTAAAAAATTAAAAATAAGAGTCAAAAATACTAAAATATAAGATAAAATAGAATTTGCAGGACAGTATACTGTAGACTTAATAAATAATAATATAAGAAGGGATGTGCAAGAAGAATGTGCAAACAGGTTGTACAGGGTATATACATAGCTGCAATACGGATGGTGGAGAATAATGCACCTTATTAATTATTAAATTGAGTCATGTTGATGTTATGAGACCGAGTTTGAGTTTAGGAGCCTGATGGCCTGGGGGAAGAAGCTCCTCCTAAGTCTCTCAGTTTTTGCCATCATGCTCCGGAAGCACTTGCCAGATAGCAGTAAAATGAAGAGACGGTTACCAGGGTGATTTGAGTCCTTGATGATTTTAGCAACTCTGCTTTTGCAGCGTTTGAGGTAGATGTCCTGCAGAGAGGGGATAGCAGATTCTGAGATGCGCTCAGCTAAGCGCACAACTCTCTGCAGGGCTTTGCAGTTCTGATTTGAGACGTTTCCGTACCATACTGTGATGCACTGGGTCAATACACTTTCTTTGGCCCCTGAATGGAAAGTTTTCAGGATTGCTGGTGAGACCCTGAATTTCCTCAGCTGTCGCAGATGAACAGTCTTTGCCTGGCTTTCTTAACCTGAGTTTGAATGTGTGTAGTCCAAGTTACATTCTCTGAGATGTTTACACCGAGGTACTTGAAGCTGCTCATGAGAGGAGCTTCAAGAGGAGCACTGATCATAAGAGGAGTGTAGGGCCACTGCTGTCTCTTCCTGAAGTCCACAATCAGCTCTTTAGTTTTGCTCAGATTCAGAGAGAGACAGTTGTCCTGGCACCATGATGTAAGTCTCTCTACCTCATCCAAATATGCTGTCTCATCATTGTTGGAAATGAGGCCCAGAACCACAGTATCATCAGCAAATTTGATAATAGAAGTGGAGCTGTGAGAGGACACACAATCGTGTGTGTAGAGAAAGTAGAGCAGGGGACTCAGGAAACAAGCCTGTGGGGCTCCTACATTCAGAGTGATGGAGTTTGAGGTGAACTGACCAACTTTCACCACTTGAGGTATGCCGGTGAGGAAGTTTTGCATCCAGTCACAGAGTGAAGATTTTAGGCCAAGGTCTGTGAGTTTAAAAGGTAGCTTGATGGGGACTATAATATTGAAAGCTGAGCTTTAGTCAATGAATACCAGCCTTACATAGTTCACATTTTTGCTGTCAATGTGTGTGAGGGAAGAGTGCAGGACGCTAGAGATGGCATCATCAGTAGATCTATTTGGGTGATAGGCAAACTGAAGAGGGTCCAAAGTAACAAGGATAGAGGAGAAAAGTCTCTCAAAAACCTTCATGACTACTGATGTGAGGGCAACTGGATGATATTTATTCAGGCAAGAGGGTTTATTGTTCTTAGGCACAGTGAGGATGACTTTATTTTTTAAGAGGTGGAAACCACAGAGGTAGCGAGGGACTCATTAAAGATTGAAGTAAACAAACCAGCAAGCTTATCAGCGCAGGACCTCAGAACACGGCCAGTGATCACATCAGGTCCGGCTTCTTCCTGACGTTCACTCTCTTTAGTTTCCTTCGAACCTTGTCCTCTGACACGGTGATTACATGATCATCACTGCTCTGCCTGCTGCTTTCTGATGCACAGATCGGCAGAGTCGCGCTGCTGCCATTACAGTCAAAGCGATCGTAGAAGGTGTTTAACTCTTTGGGCAACAACGGATCAGCTCTCACTTCTGCTGAGGATTTATTTCCAAAGAAACAGATGGTCCTCAGTCCCTGCCACTTGCATCGAGAATAATTGAGGCTGAAAACGAGACTCAATTCTCTCCCTGTATCAGTGTTTCACTGTATCACTCTTGTATCACTCTTACTGCACATAGGAGAGCATAGCATGATGCTTTGTACTCGCTCATGTTTCCTGACAAAAGACCAGCATTGAATGCATTAGTGCGTTGGTTAGCCACAGCATGGATCGTTCTGTTCACCCACGGTTTCTGATTGTAGAATGTCCTTATAGTTACTGTTTCAGTAGCTTGCTCGGTTAGCGTGTTGACAAAGCTTAATGCTACAGCCGTGAACTCGCTGATGTCAGATGAACTCTCCCGGAACATGTCCCAGTTGACGTTATCAAAAGCCGCCTGTAGCATAGCTTCTGAGTGGGAGGACCAGCTACTCTCTCCACCGGAGGTTCCTGAACGAGCCTTTGTTTATATTCTGGTGTGAGGAAAATGGCGGCATCGTCTGATTTGCCAAAAGCTGGTAGTGAGCAGGTATTGTAGGCATTTTTAAACTGAGTGTAGCAATGATCAAGTGTATTCGGTCCTCTAGTTGGACAGGATACATGTTGGTAAAAGTTTGGTATGACCTGCCTGGGGTTGGCTTTGTTAAAGTCCCCCACAATGATAAAGGCAGCGTCAGGGTGCTTGTTAATGTAGCCGCTGAGCACATCGTGAAGCTTAGACAAAGCCAAGCCAGTGTCTGACTGTGGTGGAATGTAAACAGCAGAGACAATGATCGATGAAACTCACTGGGCAGATAGAATGGGCGGAAGATAATGGAAAGATGTTCCAGACGAGGTGAACAGGAGTGCGACAGATTGGAGATATTCCTGGGGTCACACCATTTCTTGTTGATCATGAAACAACACACTCCTCCACCATTGGTTTTACCGGCCTCGGGGGGCAGTCGTGGCCTAACGGATAGAGCGACGGACTTGTAACCCGAGGTAGAGGGTTCGAATTTTGGCTCTGGTAGGATTTGTCCACGACTGAGGTGAGACCCTTGAGCAAGGCACTGAACCCCCAACTGCTCCCCGGACACCGCATTGTTGGCTGCCCACTGCTCCAGGTGTGTGTACACTTGGATGGGTTAAATGCATAGCACAAATTTCACTACTGGTTATACTCTGTATAATTGTGTATGTGACAAATATGTTTTTTTTCTTCTTGTTCTGTCCATCCGCAAAACAGACTAGTTATCAGATGGTGTAACAGCAGTATCCGGGACCGAGATCGTGAACTATGTTTCAGACAAAAAAAGGATGTTACAGTCCCTTATGTCCCGTTGGAAACTTATCCTGGCTCTAAGATCGTCCATCTTATTTTCCAACGATTGAACATTGGTGAGCAGGATACTTGGTAGAGGAGGACTCTGAGCCCTTTTCTTCAGTCTGTTGCGGATCCCAGCGCATTTCCCACAGTGCTTCTTAATCCGTTGCCTCCGGGGGTTATGCAAGTGACCATTGTTCTCCTCCGCATTCCGGAGTATCTCAAGTGGCCACGTTGGATTCGTGGATAAAGTGTCCTGAAACAGGTCAGTGTAGCGTTGTCCAATGTCCAAAGTGCTCCATTGTCATAAGTGATCAGTGCAAACCTTATGTGTGTAAAAAGAGAAAGCAAAACTACGTAAGTAAGTAAATAAATGCATTATCTGAGCGGAGGTACCTGAATGGCATCCGAACACAGCGGCGCCATATTGGGTCTGATATAACATCTTGTATCAATTTCTGTGAAGATATGTGCATTCCTACCAGGACTCATTTAACTTACAACAACGACAAACCATGGTTCGCTGTTAAACTCAGACTGATCCGTCAGGCCAAAGAAGATGCTTACAGGAATGGGGACAGGGTCTTGTATAAACAGGCCAAATACACACTGGAAAAAGAGACCAGAGTGGCAAAGAGGAATTATTCTGAAAAGCTAAGGATTCAGTTCTCTTCCGACTCAGCATTAGTGTGGAAAGGTCTGAAAGATATCACCAACTACAAGACAGCATCCCCCAGCGTTGTGGAGAATCAACAACTGGCAGACGATCTGAATGAGTTCTATTGCAGGTTTAAAAAAATAAATAACATCCGCTCTGAATAACTCTCTTCACAACCATTAACACCTCCTGCATCCTCCCTCTCCCCACACCTGCACTTCAGATCAGTGAAGATAATGTGAGCCGGGTTTTCTGGAAGCAGAAGAGAAAGAAAGAACCAGGCCCAGATTATGTTACACCATCTTAACACAGATCTTCAACAGATCACTGGAGTTGTGCAAAGTCCCTTCATGCTTCAAAACGCTCCACCATCATCCCCATCTCAATGAAACAGATTGCTTTACTCAATGACTACAGGCCTGTGTTTTTAATGTCTGTGGTCATGAAGTAATTTGAAAAACTGGTGCTGGCCCACCTGAAGGACATTACTGGACCCTTGCTGGATCCTCTTCAGTTTGTCTACAGAGCAAACAGGTCTGTGGACGATGCAGTCAATATGTGACTGCATTATGTTCTGCAACATCTATACAGACCAGGGACTTATGTGAGGATCCAGTTTGTGGACTTCAGCTCGGCCTTTAACACTATCATCCCAAACTTCCTCTTGCCGAAATGAACTCAGCTCTCAGTGCCCACCTCTGTCTATATGTGGCTCACCAGCTTCCTCACAGAGAGGCAGCAGCTGGAAAAACTGGGGAAATTCTCATCCAGCACCTCACCATCAGCACTGGAGCTCATCAGGGGTGTGTTCTCTACCCACTGCTCTTCTCCCTCTACACAAATGACTGCACTTCAAAGGACCCCTCTGTCAAGCTCCTGAAGTTTCAGATGACACCACACTCATCGGCCTCATTCAGGATGGTGACGAGTCTGCCTACAGATAGGAGGTTAAAGAGCTGACTGTCTGGTGCAGTCTTAACAACCTGGAGCTTCAGGAGGAGCCCCCCTACTCTTCTCCCACTCACCATCATGTACAGCACTGTATCAATAGTGGAGGCATTCAGATTCCTGGGCACCACTATCTCTCAGGATTTGAAGTGGGACACTCACTTTGACTCCATCGTCAAAAAGGCCCAGCAGAGGTTGTACTTCCTTTGCCAGCTGAGGAAGTTCAACCTTCCACAAAAATAACTCTGGACACCTCACACCCAGCACACTCCCTCTTTGAACTGTTGCCTCCTTGTCGACTCTACAGAGCTCTGAACACCAGAAGAACATTAACATGCCAGGCACAGAAACAGTTTCTTCCCTGAGGCAGTCCATCTTATGAACACTTATACACACACATGACAATAACTGTGGAACATAAAACATTATTTATGTATACACTTGTACACTTATTTATCTAACACACATACTTAGTTTACATCTAGAATTTGCAGATAATCTACCTGTACATACAAATCTGTCTATTGTAATATACCTGTACATACAATTATCAATTTGTAGAGTTATTCCTTATTTACCTGTTTTATTTTTCATTCTTTTATTATCTGTTTTTATCCTGTCACTGTCATTCTGTTGCACTGTGGAAGCTTCTGTCACGAAAACAAATTCCTCGGATATGTAAACATACTTGGCAATAAAGCTGATTCTGATTCTAATGGACAAACAGATGCCAATAAAGAACACTATTCTGCTAATGGAGCTGTTCCTCATGTCTGCTAAGCCTGATCTAAATCTAATCAACATAGCCATAAGTATCAATAACGTATCACTAGATTAAAATAATATGACGTTCTTTTTTAAATGCACCTAAAACAGGACATCAAACCATGTTTGAGATTCATTGAAAGTTAAAATGAACAACTAACCCGATCTGGGTTGCATTTCCCAGTTGATAGAGACCATTTGTGGCAATGGCTTCTATGATCTACATGCCTATGATTCCTCTGGAAAACGCTGCCCTGATCAGTATAAATAATTTTAGAAAGCCTGTACAAACACGGTCAATATTGACTAAATTTTACAATTAAATTTTTGGCACTCAGCATTGTTGTGGTACTCATGTAGTCCCAAGTCTCCAGCAACTCTTCACCCTTTAGTTTCATGCTTTTTTCTCACAGATTTTCTTGTCTTGAGGGGTTTAGATGTGGGTGATGTCAGAAATATGTCTGTCTATATAAGACTAATATGTCTCACTGTTCTTCATGATTGACTTCATTTGAGTCTGTAGTCTCTTCTACTGCATGAGGTGAGAAACAATTGTGTTGTCTGTCAATTTATATTATATAAATAAATTTTTGCATAATTTTATATTAATATATTTCCCTTTCCATAGATTTCACAGGGTCACAATGGAGAACATATCAATTATAGTCAGTTTTGAGCTGACCCTGGATCCATTTTCCATCCCACCAGGAGCAAAATATCCCATATTTCTCTTTGGCATCTTCATATATGTGTTTGGTGCTTTTTGCAATCTGACCCTGTTGCTCCTCATTATTCTGACACAAAGTCTCCACAAGCCAATTTACTTTATTTTGTTCAGCCTCCCATTGAATGATTTTGTGGGAATCACTTCCATGCTTCCCAAGGTTCTCTCTGACATTGTGATGGAAACCAATAACACATACTATCCTCTGTGTGCTCCAGGGATTTCTGCTCCACATGTATGGGGGTGGTGTTTTGTTAATCCTGGCAGCCATGGCTTTTGATCGCTATATTGCCATTTGTATGCCATTGCGATATAATGCTCTAATGACACCCAGAGTTGTTATGACAATTGTCGCTCTTGTGTGGGGGTTTGACTTTTTATTCATTTGTACGCTGTTTTCCTTGCAGGGAATGCAGTCAAGATGTAGATCCCATATTCTGAGTGGGTTTTGTGATAACCCTTCTCTTATTAAGCTAACCTGTGGTAATACTATAGTTAACAACATTTTTGGCTTATTTACAACAGCCATAATGCAGATTATTAGTGTTTCCATTCAAGTATTTTCCTATGTGAAGATTTTGATTACCTGCTTGGTTACAAGTAGGTCTGACGCAAAAAGCAAGGCTATCAACACCTGCATTGCTCAACTGGTCATTTTCCTCATGTTTGAAATTGTTACAACTTTCTACATTCTGTCCCACAGGTTCACAAATGTTAATCCAAATCTGCAGAAAAGTATGGGAATGCTTATTTTTTTGGTGCCTCCTGTTATGAATCCAATTGTTTATGGACTGAACAGCCATGAATTACGAAAACATTTCCTTAAAATCTTTCACAGAAAAGTCTCTGCTTAAATGTGTTTTATTACATCAATATGTGCCAAGATGTCTTATAGAGCCTTCTGCTAATGTTCAAAGGCAATTGCAATTAATCATTTTTAATACATAGTCAGTAGAGGGCAATTGCACAACAATTTTCACTTTTGAGAAAATTAACAGTTTCACATTAATGCCGAGACAAATATATATGATAAAAAATGACAAAGACTGGTCTGCATTCTATTTTTTTATTATTATTAAGTTATAAAAATCAACAAGAGACATTTCTCAGTGATTATATAGAAAACAACAAATATCAGGTGAACATAAGAAATCAATCCAGAAACTCAAGGTCTACATCGGAAACAAATTATCGGGAACAATAGCACATCAGGAACAAAATGCTAATAAGCATTGTGCCCACAATTTATCTCCTTCTTTAACTCACTTTTTACAAAAGAGTGCAAACCATTCTTTCTAACTTTTGTGAAAATTACCAGGAGATTAAAAGGAAAAAAGTTATTTTTTATTTGTTTTGTTCCAAATTTGATATTTACATACTTGTAATAGTGAATGCAGAAATGTATTATGTCATTTTCAGCATTAAAATTTGTATATAAATAAATTTGTAAACATTTTATGACAAACATCATTTTATCATTAGGCAAAAGTCAGGCCTTGTCATTTTATGGTACTTTCTGAATATACAGTTTTCAGTTGCAATAGGTTTTCAAGATATTTATAACATTGATATGTAGAGAAACATGTATGTAATGACAAAGTAGATGTATGTAATGTAATGATACATTTAGTGTTTGTGTATTCATAAAGACCATAATACATTGTGACAATTATTGTTTAGTTTTCTAATTTGTCACTTCAGTGTGAAACAATCAGGTTTTTTTTTGTTCTGTGTTAAAAAAACAAAAAAATAGAAAGGTAGAAAAAAGGTACATACAAAAAAGGTCAGACACATAATTTCCGTAAGTAAAGTAGCAGTCTCATGCTCTGTTCTGTTTACAAAGACATTATTTGATTCAAACTGGATATTTAAAATGACATTGAACTGAAAATACAGTTTGAGGGGAAAAGCCATCAAGCCCTGAATTGTTCTCTATCGTGGTTATGTACCGTTGTAATTGAAAATAGCTACGATCCCCCTGTACTTAAAATACCTGGCCTTGACGACACAGTTTTAAATAACTTCAGACCAATTTCTAATCTTCCTTTTTTATTTAAAGTCCTAGAAAAGGTGGTCAGCAAACAATTACATACTCACTTGGACAAAAATAATCTGTATGAATCACTTCAGTCTGGGATTTTGCCCTCTCCATAGTACAGACACTGCCCTTCTAAGAGTAGCGAACGACCTCCTCGCTTCTGATTCAGGTGCCCTTAGCCTTTTGGTTCTTTTAGACCTGAGTGCAGCTTTTGATACAGTTTGCCATTCTGTACTGTTATTCCATTTGTCAGAGATCAGCATTACTGACACTGTCTTACAGTGGCTAGGTTCATATCTCCCATACAGGCAACAGTTCATTAGCATTGATAAACCCAAATCGCTTTCTGTCATTTTTCTCGTGGAGTACCTCAATTATATGTTCTTGGTCCATCCCTATTCTTAATCTATATGCTTCTTCTGGGTCAGATCATCCAGCGCCATGGTCTAAATTTGTACAGCTACCGATGATATGCAAGTGTATTTTCTGTTCAGCCCAATTCTGCTTCCCCTTCTTCATTTACATCTTGCTTACATGATCTCAAAGAATGGATGGCCCAAAACATATTAAAGCTTAATACTGACAAAACTGAAATTTTGTTAGTTGGCCCTAAATCCATTGTCTCCTCCCAATCTGACTACTCCATTAACATTGACAGAATTTTAGTCCATCCCTCTCCACTTACACAATCTTTCCCACAGGTTCTTGTTTTGACATAGTCTGGGTGGAAGTGCTTTCTGTGTTTCCACTGCCAAGTTCTGTAATACTACCACAAGGTCTCCGTGTTATCTCCTCACTCCAGATCTTTAAAACTGCTAAAACTCACTTATTCACAATATGTTTTCTTAATTGATTGTTTGCCTTAATATTCAGCATTATGCTTGTTTTGTAACTTATCTGTATATTGGCTGTTCATGTTGTGTACTAGCTGTGTACACTTGTTATTTCTGTGTTCATGTTTCTATTTACCTTATGTAAAGTGTCCTTGGGTATTTGAAAGGCGCTATATAAATAAAATGTATTATTATTACTATTATTAAGTACAACACAACACAAATACAGGCCTACTCTTCTAATAATTAAATGGCCAGGTCTAAAATTTCATGTTTTTAATGTTGCTGGATGTGTGTTAGTTAGATGTTCATTTCTGAAACGCTAATATTTACGCAACGTATTATTGATTTAATATAAAATAAATAACAGCTACTACTGATCACCATGTTTAGAAATATAAAAAATAGGGTAATTCAGAAATCACAGGCAATGAGGCAGCATAGCCTGAATCATGCAAATGTAATCAAGATGAAGCTTTTCTGCTGAGTACATTAGAAATATCTTAGTGCTGTCAAATGATTAATCGTGATTAATCGCATCCAAAATAAAACATTTTGTTTACATAATATATGTATGTGTATTGTGTTTATTTATTATGTTTATATAAATACACACAAAGTACATATTTTGTTTTAATATTTTTATACATTTATCTATAATATATATATATATATATATATATATATGGGTGCATCTCAATAAATTAGAATGTCGTGGAAAAGTTCATTTATTTTAGTAATTC
The DNA here is from genome assembly GCA_027564155.1 of Gymnocypris eckloni scoliostomus. NCBI lineage: Eukaryota > Metazoa > Chordata > Actinopteri > Cypriniformes > Cyprinidae > Gymnocypris > Gymnocypris eckloni. The sequence goes on along the minus strand of CM050417.1, from coordinate 7,842,498 downwards.
AACTCAAATTGTGAAACTTGTGTATTAAATAAATTAAATGCACACAGACTGAAGTAGTTTAATTCTTTGGTTCTTTTCATTGTGATTATTTTGGCTCACATTTAACAAAAACCCACCAATAAATATCAACAAATTAGAATATGGTGACATGCCGATCACCTAATCAACTCAAAACACCTGCAAAGGTTTCATGAGCCTTCAAAATGGTCTCTCAGTTTGGTTCACTGGGCTACACAATCACGGGGAAGACTGTTGATCTGACAGTTGTCCAGAAGACAATCATTGACACCCTTCAGGAATTGTCCACGACTGAGGTGAGACCCTTGAGCAAGGCACAGAACCCCCAACTGCTCCCCGGGCCCCGCATTGTTGGCTGCCCACTGCTCCAGGTGTGTGTACACTTGGATGGGTTAAATGCAGAGCACAAATTTCACTACTGGTTATACTCTGTATAATTGTGTATGTGACAAATATTTTTTTTCTTCTTGTTCTGTCCATCCGCAAAACAGACTAGTTATCAGACGGTGTAACAGCAGTATCCGGGACCGATATCGTGAACTATGTTTCAGACAAATAAAGGATGTTACAGTCCCTTATGTCCCGTTGGAAACTTATCCTGGCTCTAAGATCGTCCATCTTATTTTCCAACGATTGAACATTGGTGAGCAGGATACTTGGTAGAGGAGGACTGTGAGCCCTATTCCTCAGTCTGTTAAGGATCCCAGCGCATTTCCCACAGTGCTTCTTAAACCGTCGCCCCCGGGGGTTATGCAAGTGACCATTGTTCTCCTCCGCATTCCGGAGTATCTCAAGTGGCCACGTTGGATTCGTGGATAAAGTGTCCTGAAACAGGTTAGTGTAGCATTGTCCAATGTCCAAAAGTGCTCCATTGTCATAAGTGATCAATGCAAACGTTATGTGTGTAAAAAGAGAAAGCAAAACTACGTAAGAAAGTAAATAAAAGCATTATCTGAGCGGAGGTACCTGAATGGCGTCCGAACACAGCGGCGCCATATTGGGTCTGATATAACATCTTGTATAAATTTCTGTGAAGATATGTGCATTCCTACAAGGACTCATTTAACTTACAACAACGACAAACCCTGGTTCGCTGTAAAACTCAGACTGATCCGTCAGGCCAAAGAAGATGCTTACAGGAATGGGGACAGGGTCTTGTATAAACAGGCCAAATACACACTGGAAAAAGAGACCAGAGTGGCAAAGAGGAATTATTCTGAAAAGCTAAGGATTCAGTTCTCTTCCGACTCAGCATTAGTATAGAAAGGTCTGAAAGACATCACAAACTACAAGGCAGCATCCCCCAGCGTTGTGGAGAATCAAGAACTGGCAGACGATCTGAATGAGTTCTATTGCAGGTAAAAAAAAACTAAAAAACATCCGCTCTAAATAACTCTCTTCACAACCATTAACACCTCCTGCATCCTCCCTCTCCCCACACCTACACTTCAGATCAGTGAAGATAATGTAAGCTGGGAAGCAGAAGAGAAAGAAAGAACCAGGCCCAGATTAAGTTACACCAGCCTGTCTGAAATCCTGTGCTGTCCAGCTGGCCCCCATATTAACACAGATCTTCAAAAGATCACTGGAGTTGTGCAAAGTCCCTTTATGCTTCAAAACGCTCCACCATCATCCCCATCTCAATGAAACAGATTGCTGTACTCAATGACTACAGGCCTGAAAAACTGGTGCTGGCCCACCTGAAGGACATTATTGGACCCTTGCTGGATCCTCTTCAGTTTGTCTACAGAGCAAACAGGTCTGTGGACCATGCAGTCAATATATTTATACAGACCAGGGACTTATGTGAGGATCCAGTTTGTGGACTTCAGCTCGGCCTTTAACACTATCATCCCAAACTTCCTCCTGCCCAAATTAACTCAGCTCTCAGTGCCCACCTCTGTCTATCAGTGGATCACTAGCTTCCTCAAAGAGAGGCAGCAGCTGGAAAAACTGGGGAAATTCTCATCCAGCACCGCACCATCAGCACTGGAGCTCATCGGGGCTGTGTTCTCTCCCCACTGCTCTTCTACCTCTACACAAATGACTGCACTTCAAAGGACCCCTCTGTCAAGCTCCTGAAGTTTCAGATGACACCACACTCATCGGCCTCATTCAGGATGGTGACGAGTCTGCCTACAGATAGGAGGTTAAAGAGCTGACTGTCTGGTGCAGTCTTAACAACCTGGAGCTTCAGGAGGCGCCCCCCTGCTCTTCTCCCACTCACCATCATATACAGCACTGTATCAATAGTGGAGGCATTCAGATTCCTGGGCATCACTATCTCTCAGGTTTTGAAGTGGGATACTCCATCGTCAAAAAGGCCCAGCAGAGGTTGTACTTCCTTTGCCAGCTGAGGAAGTTCAACCTTCCACAAAAATAACTCTGGACACCTCACACCCAGCACACTCTCTCTTTGAACTGTTGCCTCCTTGTCGACTCTACAGAGCTCTGAACACCAGAAGAACATGAACATGCCAGGCACAGAAACAGTTTCTTCCCTGAGGCAGTCCATCTTATGAACACTTATATACACACAGGACAATAACTGTGGAACATAAAACATTATTTATGTATACACTTATACACTTATTTATCTAACACACATACTTAGTTTACATCTAGAATTTGCACATAATCTACCTGTACATACAAAACTGTCTATTGTAATATACCTGTACATACAATTATCAATTTGTAGAGTTATTCCCTATTTACCTGTTTTATTTTTCATTCTTTTATTATCTGTTTTTATCCTGTCACTGTCATTCTGTTGCACCGTGGAAGCTTCTGTCACGAAAACAAATTCCTCGGATATGTAAACATACTTGGCAATAAAGCTGATTCTGATTCTGATGGACAAACAGATGCCAATAAAGAACAATATTCTGCTAATGGAGCTGTTCCTCATGTCTGCTAAACCTGATCTAAATCTAATCAACATAGCCATAAGTATCAATAACGTATCACTAGATTAAAATAATATGACGTTCTTTTTTGAATGCACCTAAAACAGGACATCAAACCATGTTTGAGATTCATTGAATGTTAAAATTAACAACTAACCCGATCTGGGTTTTATTTTCCAGTTGATAGAGACCATTTGTGGCAATGGCTTCTATGATCTACATGCCTATGATTCCTCTGGAAAAAGCTGCCCTGATCTGTATAAATAATTTTAGAAAGCCTGTACAAACACGGTCAATATTTACTAAATTTTACAATAAAATTTTTGGCACTCAGCATTGTTGTGGTACTCATGTAGTCCCAAGTCTCCAGCAACTCTTCACCCTTTAGTTTCATGCTTTTTTCTCACAGATTTTCTTGTCTTGAGGGGTTTAGATGTGGGTGATGTCAGAAATATGTCTGTCTATATAAGACTAATATGTCTCACTGTCCTTCATGATTGACTTCATTTGAGTCTGTAGTCTCTTCTACTGCATGAGGTGAGAAACAATTGTGTTGTCTGTCAATTTATATTATATAAATACATTTTTGCATAATTTGATATTAACATATTTGCCTTTCCATAGATTTCACATGGTCATAATGGAGAACATATCAATTATAGTCAGTTTTGAGCTGACCCTGGATCCATTTTCCATCCCACCAGGAGCAAAATATCCCATATTTCTCTTTGGCGTCTTCATATATGTGTTTGGTGCTTTTTGCAATCTGACCCTGTTGCTCCTCATTATTCTGACACAAAGTCTCCACAAGCCAATTTACTTTATTTTGTTCAGCCTCCCATTGAATGATTTTGTGGGAATTACTTCCATGCTTCCCATGGTTCTCTCCAACATTGTGACAGAAACCAATAACACATACTATCCCCTCTGTGTGCTCCAGGGATTTCTGCTCCACATGTATGGGGGTGGTGTTTTGTTAATCCTGGCAGCCATGGCTTTTGATCGCTATATTGCCATTTGTATGCCATTGCGATATAATGCTCTAATGACACCCAGAGTTGTTATGACAATTGTCGCTCTTGTGTGGGGGTTTGACTTTTTATTTATTTGTACGCTGTTTTCCTTGCAGGGAATGCAGTCAAGATGTAGATCCCATATTCTGATTGTGTTTTGTGATAACCCTTCTCTTATTAAGCTAAGCTGTGGTAATACTATAGTTAACAACATTTTTGGCTTATTTACAACAGCCATAATGCAGATTATTAGTGTTTCCATTCAAGTATTTTCCTATGTGAAGATTTTGATTACCTGCTTGGTTACAAGTAGGTCTGACGCAAAAAGCAAGGCTATCAACACCTGCATTGCTCAACTGGTCATTTTCCTCATGTTTGAAATTGTTGCGACTTTCTACATTCTGTCCCACAGGTTCACAAATGTTAATCCAAATCTGCAGAAAAGTATGGGAATGCTTATTTATTTGGTGCCTCCTGTTATGAATCCAATTGTTTATGGACTTAACAGCCATGAATTACGAAAACATTTCCTTAAAATCTTTCATAGAAAAGTCTCTGCTTAAATGTGTTTTATTACATCAGTTTGTGCCAAGATGTTTTATAGAGCCTTCTGCTAATGTTCAAAGGCAATTGCAATGAATCATTTAGTCAGTAGAGGGCAATTGCACAACAATTTTTTATTTTGAGAAAATTAACAGTTTCACATTAATGCCGAGACAAATATATATGATAAAAATGACAAAGACTGGTCTGCATTCTACTTTTTTATTATTATTAAGTTATACAAATTAACAAGAGATATTTCTCAGTGATTATATAGAAAACAACAAATATCAGGTGAACATAAGAAATCAATCCAGAAACTCAAGGTCTACATCGGAAACAAATTATCGGGAACAATAGCACATCAGGAAAAAAATGCTAATAAGCATAGTGCCCACAATTTATCTCCTTCTTTAACTCACTTTTTACAAAAGAGTGTAAACCATTCTTTCTAACTTTTGTGAAAATTACCAGGAGATTAAAAGGAAAAAAAAGTAATTTTTTATTTGTTTTGTTTCAAATTTTATATTTACATACTTATAATAGTGAATGCAGAAATGCATTATGTCATTTTCAGCGTTAACTGATATCTGCTTACATACATTTGTAAACATTTTATGACAAACATCATTTTATCATTAGGCAAAAGTCAGGCCTTGTCATTTTATGGTACTTTCTGAATATACAGTTTTCAGTTGCAATAGGTTTTCAAGATATTTATAACATTGATATGTAGAGAAACATGTATGTAATGACAAAGTAGATGTATGTAATGTAATGATACATTTAGTGTTTGTGTATTCATAAAGACCATAATTATTGTTTAGTTTTCTAATTTGTCACTTCAGGGTGAAACAATCAGTTTTTTTTGTTCTGTGTTAAAAAACAAAAAAATAGAAAGGTAGAAAAAAGGTACATACAAAAAAGGTCAGACACATAATTTCCGTAAGTAAAGTAGCAGTGTCATGCTCTGTTCTGTTTACACAGACATTATTTGATTCAAACTGGATATTTAAAATGACATTGAACTGAAAATACAGTTTGAGGGGGAAAAGCCATCAAGCCCTCAATTGTTCTCTATCGTGGTTATGTACCGTTGTAATTGAAAATAGCTACGATCCCCCTGTACTTAAAATACCTGGCCTTGACGACACAGTTTTAAATAACTTCAGACCAATTTCTAATCTTCCTTTTTTATCTAAAGTCCTAGAAAAGGTGGTCACCAAACAATTACATACTCACTTGAACAAAAATAATCTGTATGAATCACTTCAGTCTGGGATTTGCCCTCTCCATAGTACAGACACTGCCCTTCTAAGAGTAGCGAACGACCTCCTCGCTTCTGATTCAGGTGCCCTTAGCCTTTTGGTTCTTTTAGACCTGAGTGCAGCTTTTGATACAGTTTGTCATTCTGTACTGTTATTCCATTTGTCAGAGATCAGCATTACTGACACTGTCTTACAGTGGCTAGGTTCATATCTCCCATACAGGCAACAGTTCATTAGCATTGATAAACCCAAATCGCTTTCTGTCATTTTTTCTCGTGGAGTACCTCAATTATATGTTCTTGGTCCATCCCTATTCTTAATCTATATGCTTCTTCTGGGTCAGATCATCCAGCGCCATGGTCTAAATTTGTACAACTACGCCGATGATATGCAAGTGTATTTTTCTGTTCAGCCCAATTCTGCTTCCCCCTTCTTCATTTACATCTTGCTTACATGATCTCAAAGAATGGATGGCCCAAAACATATTAAAGCTTAATACTGACAAAACTGAAATTTTGTTAGTTGGCCCTAAATCCATTGTCTCCTCCCAACCTGACTACTCCATTAACATTGACAGAATTTTTAGTCCATCCCTCTCCCACTTACACAATCTTTCCCACAGGTTCTTGTTTTGACATAGTCTGGGTAGAAGTGCTTTCTGTGTTTCCACTGCCAAGTTCTGGAATACACTACCACAAGGTCTCCGTGTTATCTCCTCACTCCAGATCTTTAAAACTGCGCTCAAAACTCACTTATTCACAATATGTTTTCTTAATTGATTGTTTGCCTTAATATTCAGCATTATGCTTGTTTTGTAACTTATCTGTATATTGGCTGTTCATGTTGTGTACTAGCTGTGTACACTTGTTATTTCTGTGTTCATGTTTCTATTTACCTTATGTAAAGTGTCCTTGGGTATTTGAAAGGCGCTATATAAATAAAATGTATTATTATTACTATTATTAAGTACAACACAACACAAATACAGGCCTACTATTCTAATAATTAAATGGCCAGGTCTAAAATTTCATGTTTTTAATGTTGCTGGATGTGTGTTAGTTAGATGTTCATTTCTGAAACGCTAATATTTACGCAACGTATTATTGATTTAATATAAAATAAATAACAGCTACTACTGATCACCATGTTTAGAAATATAAAAAATAGGGTAATTCAGAAATCACAGGCAATGAGGCAGCATAGCCTGAATCATGCAAATGTAATCAAGATGAAGCTTTTCTGCTGAGTACATTAGAAATATCTTAGTGCTGTCAAATGATTAATCGTGATTAAACTCATCCAAAATAAAACATTTTGTTTACATAATATATGTATGTGTATTATGTTTATTTATTATGTTTATATAAATACACACAAAGTACATATTTTGAAAATATTTACATTTTAATATTTTTATACATTTATATCATTCTATAATATATATATATATATATATGGGTGCATCTCAATAAATTAGAATGTCGTGGAAAAGTTCATTTATTTTAGTAATTCAACTCAAATTGTGAAACTTGTGTATTAAATAAATTAAATGCACTGTCAGGTGAAACAGAGGATCCAGGTGCAAAGGTAAGTTCTTGTAATGGCTTTTATTGAAGAATAAACACAGGCAGTCTGTCGAGCAATGACACAGAACTGGAACAAACACAAAGTAGATAAACTCTTCAGTAAAGGAAGACTCCTGTCTTGAGGATAGATAGCAGAGCTGGAACTTCTCATAGGGCAGAAACACAGTCCTTGTACGAGGTCACATGCAGCAGGATGACTGAGACACGAAAGCACACAAGACGAGCACAACTCCTCTAGACTTGATTAAGCAAGACAAGACAAGGTAAATGTTCATGTAGATAGCATAACACACAGGCATGACTCACGTACACACGAAATAATCCGACAAAGAAAAAGGGGAAACAGATGCTAGAAGTAGAGAGAAAGTAATGAGATAAAAGTGAGAACAGACCACAAGTGGTGAAAATGGGCCAGTTCACCTCCAACTCCATCACCCTGAATGTAGGAGTCCCGCAGGGATGTGTCCTGAGTCCCCTGCTCTACTCTCTCTACACACACGACTGTGTGCCCTCTCACAGCTCCACCTCTATTGTTAAATTTGCTGATGATACTGTGGTTCTGGGCCTCATTTCCAACAATGATGAGACCGCATACTTGGGTGAGGTAGAGAGACTCACATCATGGTGCCAGGACAACTGTCTCTCTCTGAACATGAGCAAAACTAAAGAGTTGATTGTAGACTTCAGGAAGAGACTGCAGCGGCCCTACACTCCTCTTATGATCAGTGGGACCCCTGTGGAGAGGGTGAGCAGCTTCAAGTACCTCGGTGTAAACATCTCCGAGGACCTGACATGGACTGCACACATCCAAACACAGGTCAAGAAAGCCAGGCAAAGACTGTACCATCTGTGACAGCTGAGGACAGCTTTTTTTTTATTGGTCTTATGAAGTATCCTAATTTGTTGAGATTGTGAATTGGTGGTTTTTTGTTAAATGTGAGCCAAAATCATCACAATAAAAAGAACCAAAGACTTAAACTACTTCAGTCGGTGTGCATTTAATTTATTTAATATACGAGTTTCACAATTTGAGTTGAATTAATGAAATAAATCAAGTTTTCCACGATATTCTAATTTATTGAGATGCACCTGTATATAGGTACATCTAAAAAATTTGAATATCACGAAAAAGTTTTTCGTGAATATCTCAAAAAGTGAAACTTTCATATATTTTAGGTACATTACATGTAAAGTAAAACATTTCAAATGTTTGTTTTAATTTTGATGATTAGAGCTTACAGCTCATGAAAGTTAAAAATCCAGTATCTCAAAATATTAGAATATTTATATTAGAGTTTCAATAAATGCCCATCCCTCGGTATAAATTCCGGTTAGCTCTTGTTCTTTGAAACCACAATAATGGGAAAGACTTCTGACTTGGCAGTGGTCCATAAGACAATCATTCCACAAAGAGGGTAAGTCACAGAGTGTTATTACTGAAAGGAGTGGCTCATCACAGAGTGCTGTATCAAAGCATATTAAATGCAAAGTTAACTGGAAGGTGTCACGGTCCTGCTGGTGTGCCCAGGCTGGCGACCAGATGTCTCTGTGTGTTGAGCACATGGCTTGTTGTTTGTTGGTGCCATGTGCTCCCATGTCGATTGTCTGTCCCCTCCCATCTTGTTACTTAATCATTGTTTCAGTGGCTCCAGCTGTGTCTCCCTCGTTACCCTCGTTTGTCTCCCTATATAGTCTCCTTGTGTCTGCAGTCCTGTGCTGATCCGTTGTCTTACGTCATGTGAGTTTCCTGTGTTTGACTGTTTGATGTTTGCAGGCAGGCCTTCCTGCCTGCTTGTTTTTCCCCTTCGGGGTAGTTTTTGTTGTTCATTTGTTGAACTTTATTATTAAAAACCCTAAATCTCTGCATTTGAGTCCTCGACCCCATCTCTCACCTGACAGAACGGATCAGCCAGGAGAGGACTCAGCAGAGAATTAGCCAGCAAATATGGGTCTAGAGGGGAGGCTCTTCAATATCCGTCAGGGAGACGGGAAAATTGAGGAGTACACCAGGCACTTCTTGGGAGTCGCTCGTCGGTCGGCGATGGAGAATACCTGCCTCATGGTCGTCTTCTGGGGAGGCCTGGCCGAGCCCTTCAAATCCCGGATGCCTTACTGGGTCCCAGAAGAGTTGCTGGAGGACTACATCAACCTGGCTCTGAATTTAAGCGGCTCAGCCTTCAGGGTGGAGTTAGCTGCCCAGTCCGGAGCCGACAGAGTCCGCTCCAGAGCCCGCCTGCTCCGGGAGCCGACAGAGTCCGCCCAGAGCCCGCCTGGAGCCGAGCGAGTCCGCTCCAGAGCCCGCTCCGTTCCAGAGCCACGCAGAGCCCGTTCCGGGAGCCCACGCAGTCCGCTCCAGAGCCCGCTCCGTTCCGGGGAGCCGCGAGTCCGCTCCAGAGCCCGCTCCGTTCCGGGAGCCGACGCAGTCCGCTCCAGAGCCCGCTCCGTTCCGGGAGCCGACGCAGTCCGCTCCAGAGCCCGCTCCGTTCCGGGAGCCCACGCAGTCCGCTCCAGAGCCCGCTCCGTTCCGGGAGCCCACGCAGTCCGCTCCAGAGCCCGCTCCGTTCCGGGAGCCCACGCAGTCCGCTCCGTTCCGGGAGCCCACGCAGTCCGCTCCGTTCCGGGAGCCCACGCAGTCGCTCCGTTCAGAGCCCGCCTCGCTCTGGGAGCCGACAGAGTCCGCTCCGTTCCGAGCCGACAGAGTCCGCTCAGAGCCCGCTCCGTTCCGGGAACCGACGCAGTCCGCTCCGTTCCGGGAGCCCACACAGTCCGCTCCGTTCCGGGAGCCCACGCAGTCCGCTCCGTTCCGGGAGCCATCAGAGTCCGCTCCAGATCCCGCTCCGCCCCGTGAGCCGACAGAGTCCGCTCCAGAGCCCGCTCCGCCCCGTGAGCCGACAGAGTCCGCTCCAGGGCCCACTCCGTTCCTGGAGCCCATGGAATCCACTCCCGAGCCCGCTCCGGTCCGGAAGCCCACACACTCTGCTCTGTTCCGGGAGCCATCAGAGTCTGCTCCAGAGCCCGCTCCAGAGCCCGCTCCAGAGCCCACGCAGTCCGTTCCAGAGCCCACTCCAGTCTGGGAGCACACAGACTCCGCTCCAGAGTCCGCTCCAGTCCGGGAGCCGACGGAGTCCGCTCCAGGGTCCGCTCCGTTCCGGGAGCCCACGCAGTTCGCTCCGGTCTGGGAACCCACAGAGCCCACTCCAGGGCCAGCCCCACCTTGGCACCCCTGTGTGCCCATTGCTCCAGGCCCTCTTCCACTCCACGGGCCTGGCCCACCTCCCTCCTAGACATTTTTCTGTTTAGTGTGTATGGAGCGTCTGGGATACGCTCCTTAAAGGGGGGGGTTATGTCACGGTCCTGCTGGTGTGCCCAGGCTGGCGACCAGATGTCTCTGTGTGTTGAGCACATGGCTTGTTGTTTGTTGGTGCCATGTGCTCCCATGTCGATTGTCTGTCCCCTCCCATCTTGTTACTTAATCATTGTTTCAGTGGCTCCAGCTGTGTCTCCCTCGTTTGTCTCCCTATATAGTCTCCTTGTGTCTGCAGTCCTGTGCTGATCCGTTGTCTTACGTCATGTGAGTTTCCTGTGTTTGACTGTTTGATGTTTGACTGTGCTCCAGTCTTCTGCCTTCCTGCCTGCTTGTTTTTCCCCTTCGGGGTAGTTTTTGTTGTTCATTTGTTGAACTTTATTATTAAAAACCCTAAATCTCTGCATTTGAGTCCTCGACCCCATCTCTCACCTGACAGAAGGAAGAAATTGGATAGGAAAATGTGCACAAGCAACAGGCATGACTGCAAGCTTGAGAATACTGTCAAGCAAAGCGGCTTCAAACACTTGGGAGAGCTTCACAAGGAGTGGACTGAAGCTGGAGTGAGCCAGTGCTACGCTCAGATGTCTTCAGGAAAAGGCCTACCAAGCCACTTACACCAACAGAAACAACGTCAGAAGCATCTTACCTGGGCTAAAGAGAAACATAACTGGATTGTTGCTCAGTGGTCCAAAGTTCTCTTTTCAGATGAAAGTAAATGTTGACAAAAGTAAACACTGCCAATGGTACCAAAAGCTGATTCAATGACCATGGTGTTACTGTGCTTGACTGGCCAGCAAACTCTCCTGACCTGAACCCCATAGAGAATCTATACAGTATTGTCAAGAGGAAGATGAGAGACACCAGACCCAACAATGCAGATGACCTGAAGGCCGCTATCAAAGCAACCTGGGCTTCCATTAGGCAAGGCAAGTTTATTTATATAGCACATTTCATACACAGTGGTGGTTTCCTCCATGCCATGCCGCATTGATGCAGTAATTCATGCAAAAGGAGGCCCAACTAAGTATTGATGGCATAGAAATGAAAATGTTTCAGAAGACTGACATTTCTTTTTAAAATATCATTTTTTATTGATCTTATGTAATATTCTATTTTTCTGAGACACTGGATTTGGGGTTTTCATTATCTGTAAGCCATTATCATCAAAATTTCTAGAAATAAAGGCTTGAAATATTTTACTCTATGTGTAATGAATATATATAATATGTGGGTTTCACTTTCTGAAATGAGTGCCAAAAAATATTGACCTTTATTGTTATATATATATATATATATATATATATTGTGACGGGGTGAAGGATCACACGACAAGAGGATTTCAACAAAAGAACCCTGGAGGGTGGGTTTTATTTTAAGGGGTGCAGGTGCCAAACGTGGTGCTCCGTGCTGTGCTGCCAATCACTCCTTGTGCGTCCTAGGTGCATCCTCGGGACACGCGTCACAATATACATACACTCATATATTGTGTAACCAAAAACTTTTATTTTGGATGTGATTAATTGCGATTAATCGTTTGACAGCACTAATATATATATATATATATATATATATATATATATAATATATATATATATATATACAGTGTTGGGGAAAGTTACTTTTAAAAGTAATGCATTACAATATTGCGTTACTCTAAAAAGTAACTAATTACGTTACTTAGTTACTTTTAATGGAAAGTAATATGTTACATTACTTTTGCGTTACGGTCAGGGTTACTTTTTAAATATGAGCAGTGCTTGATTGTTTGTTTTTCATATAAGAAGTTCTATCTATAGCAAATGTAAAAGCCCTTTCACACCAAAAAGTGTAATGAATTAATGAATGATGCATTTACAGTATATAGCACTTTATTGTGTATTGCTGCCAGTGGTGTAGTCTACGTGATATGCAGATATACGCCGTATACCCACTAGGGAAGGTAAAGGATTTGCGTATACCCACTTAAAAAAGCATGCGGATACATAACAACATCGTTTTGTGACAGACCTTTCAAAAGTTAATTAATAAATTCACCCAGTCTGTGTTATGAAGCACTGTCTTTCTGATAATTTTATCTTTATCTGAAAGATAAAATTATCCATCAGTTTCTATCCATCAGTTGTGGCCTAATAGATAGAGCGTTGGACTTGAAACCCGAGGTTGTGGGTTTGAGTCCCGGCTCTGGCAGGAAGTCCACGACTGCTCCCTGGGCGCCGCACAGTTGGCTGCCCACTGCTCCAAGTGTGTGCACTTGGATGGTTTAAATGCAGAGAACACATTTCACTCCTCTTTATACTCTGTATAATTGTGTATGTGACAAATAAAGCTCATCTGAGCTTAATTTGTATTTGTATTGTAATCACGCCGTATTTCTGTTGACGACTATTGCTAAGCTTGAAATGAACTAATAAAGGAGATATTAAACAAACTACACCCTTTCAGTGTTTTCGTAAGCCTGCCCCTGAAGCTGCTGCTGCTTCGGGTGACACACTCCAAACAGATGACAGGAACGTTAACATTATAGAAACAACAGAAAATTAGCCAGAAGGCTGATACTATCCTACCGGTACAGAAAACGAGGCCGACGCTATCGTAACGTTACCTGGTACAGGGGATTGTTGGCATATAAGAACAATGAGTGATTTCAATAAACAAAACATGTATATTTAATGATTTACATTGTCTGAATATAACAGTATTGCATGATTTTGCTCTATTTCGTCAACTAAAATAGTTTTAAACAAACTCACAACTGAGCTGCTGCACATCTCCATTCAAACACAGCGTTGTTTCTTTTATGAATAAATCTGCATTTAAACGAATCTAGTGAGTCAATTCAATTACTCATTCATAAAGACAGTCACTGCCTAAGTCCCAATGTGCATACTATCCATCCTAAATGTGATATTAGTAATTTGCAATACTATTTGGAGCAGATAGGTTGGATACATTGGGACGCAGGGACTTGCTTTGTTCCCGAATGAATCAGCTGTTCGAATGAATCAATTGAATCAACAATTCAGTGATAAAATCAGCAACTTTCCGCCACCTAATGGCAGTCTTAACTTAATTTTTAAAGTATAATTTCAGTTATTTAAAGAATTGAATATTTCTATATTCAAAATTTTATATTTAAAACATTAATCTCAACATGAATTTATGAAGTTAATTGCACTAATGCCACCTCTGAGCCTCATTAAACCTCTGTAAATACCTACAAGCCACTTTTGTGTTCTTCTGTGCCACTTCTGTAGTGCAAATTAATTTAGTTAATAATAATTTTATTTGATCGGTAACCTATTCTTCTAATTGCATTGTTTTCTTTTTAAAGTTATTGTGATTCAAACATAGTATATATATAAAAAAAACCCACTACAGTCAAGCTCGGCATCCCAATGGCATTATTAGTGGCATAGTTCATATCGACTTCTCAACATCAACACAATTAGTTACACAATTAGTAAATTATCAAGTTGTTTATTACATGACAAAACCAAGTGGACGCCATTAATGAAATCCCTCCAGATCTCATCAGTCAGACTTACATAGACCTACTAAAAGTCCCAATGGACCAATAAACACATGCCTGTGCAACTGTTATTATTAGCAGAGGTGTAAAATACTTGAGTAATTTTACTAAAGTATTATTTTGGGGGATTTTTACTTTATTCAAGTACAATTTAAACTGACTACTTGTACTTTTACTTGATTACATTTCTGAAGAAAAAAAACTGTACTTTTTAAGCCTTACAATTTAATTTCAAATTAAAAAGTACATTAGCTACATTTTTATTTTATCTTATGCACATTAAATATGGTAAACGGAAGCTAAAAGGTGTGTGCTTGACGTGGGAACCAATGATCATTGTTTTCACGCATCAAGCACACAGTTCCACTTCAGTTATGTCTTTTATCAGGTCAATGTCTGGCTTCAAATGTTCACCATGAAATCTGAGGAAGCATGTTAGGGTAGCAAAGTTGCGTTTTCCCCCAAAGAAGTTTATTCATTATTTTTTCTGTTTTGATAGAGCCATTAGCTGTGTAATATATTGGCTGAATCCACAAGATTGAGTGCAAATAAAATCAGTGATGAAAATTTAAATATAAGTTGCTAACACAAAATTCATGAAACAGTTCAACATTTTCTCACAAATATAAACACAATCTCAAAACTACACACCAACTTGTGTAACGTTCAAACTTCCAGTTCAAAGTCAAACAATTTTGTCAAAAACATGTTCTCTTTTGACATAATCTAATCTTTGGCCTCAGATGACACACAAACCTGTCAAATACACAGACCATTTTTCTGACTAGAGAACACTAGTGAGATCAATTCAAAACACTGTTACAAAAACCTCCTTTTGGGAAACAGGAGACATCTTGCAAGTCAATGACTGTTACAGTCTGCAGCATAAATAGAGCGGTGTAGATACAGTAAAATTCAACAATAAAATGTAAGGAAAGTTTACTTTCATTACACTACTATAAAGTTATCTTACAGTAGATGAATATCACTAGAAGAGAAAAGTACAAAAACAAAACAACAGAATATACAGTAAACACACATTGGAATACACTGTCAGGTACTGTACAGCAATAAATAAATAAATTCTGCATCCTCTGCCAAGTTGCAGTTTTTTTTACAGTTTTTTCTCGATTGCTAACATACTATAACTGTTTCGTTTGACAATTAACACAATTGTCCAAACCATTCATACAGTTCTCGAAACAAAGACACGTTTCTTGAAACTTTTAACACATTTCAACTTTTTTCACACATGTTCCAATTTGCTCAGTGTTTTCTGCAAAATTCTACACAAAAATGGCATAATTTTGCACAGGTTTAACCATGTTCTCATTTAGAAAACACATTCACACAATATAACTACTTCAAGAATCACAAAATAAACACAAATAGCACACATTTTTTACATGTGTGAACATTCTGTAGTAAAACTGATGACACAGCAGTCAGAATCTCAGGACGATATATGAAATGCCTGCAAAAATTAACACTGGTCACACCAGATACTGACTGGTTTTCGGACCCCCCCGGACCCCAATACAGTAAAACGGCACATTTTAGAGTGGCCTTTTATTGTGGCTAGCCTAAGGCACACCTGTGAAATAATCATGCGGTCTAATTAGCATCTTGATATGCCACACCTGTGTGGTTGATGGATTATCTCGGCAAAGGAGAAGTGCTCACTAACACAGATTTAGACAGATTTGTGAACAATATTTGAGAGAAATATACCTTTTGTGTACATAGAAATAGTCTTAGATTTTTGAGTTCAGCTCATGAAAGAGTTGTTCTGAGAAAGAGTATACAGCCTAGTGCTCCATCTATAATCACTAAAAGCTGTCCCTCACTTCAGTTCATTGCGATCTCACGGCATTCCATTAATAAGCTCAATGCACAATAAATATCTTATTTACATCATATCTACACTTTGTTATAATGAGAGGATTCCAGAGCTTGCAGAAATACCAGCACTTTACAAAAAAAATGTGTTTTGAGTGGTGAGTGGACACTTCTGGTCATTGTGTTCAAGAAACCAACAGATATGTCTGTGATTGGATACATTGCTCAATACTGCAAATATGTTTCGCCACTATTAGATGGCTGCCCTAAGTGGCCACTTACCTCGCTTAAATTTTAAGTCCGCCCCTGGTGGTATGTATGTCTATGTCAAGTCTGTTTGAGAATCTGTGTCATATTTGTGACAAGTATTATGCATTATATGTCTTCAGGGGTTATGATGTGGATGATGTCGGTATGATGACTGTCTATATAAGAGAGTTTCAGTTTGTAGAAGACAACATAAACATAGAACATCAACAAGACAACATCTGTAGTCACTTTTAACTGAGGTGCTGCTAGAGGTTTTTAGTGCGGATGAAGTGAGTAATATGCTGACAAAAAGGGGAAATTTTGTGTTTTACTGATATAAATGTGAACATACTATAATTGTTCTTGTATTCCACAGATTCCAGAGTCATAATGGAGAACTTATCCATCATAGTTAGCTTTGAGCTGACCCTGGATCCATTTTCTATCCCTCCAGGAGCAAAATATCCCATATTTCTCTTTGGCATCTTCATATATGTGTTTGGTGCTTTTTGCAATCTGACCCTGTTGCTCCTCATTATTCTGACACAAAGTCTCCACAAGCCAATTTACTTTATTTTGTTCAGCCTCCCATTGAATGATTTTGTGGGAATCACTTCCATGCTTCCCAAGGTTCTCTCTGACATTGTGATGGAAACCAATAACACATACTATCCCCTCTGTGTGCTCCAGGGATTTCTGCTTCACATGTATGGGGGTGGTGTTTTGTTCATCCTGGCAGCCATGGCTTTTGATCGCTATATTGCCATTTGTATGCCTCTGCGATATAATGCTCTCATGACACAAAAGTTTGTGATGGGAATTGTTGCGTTCGTATGGGGCCTTGACTTTGTTTTTATTGTTTTGCTGTTTTCTTTGCAGGGAAGGAATTATAGATGTAGATCTAATATTTTGAATGTGTTTTGTGATAACCCTTCTCTTGTTAAGCTGGCCTGTGGTAATACTATAGTTAACAACCTCTTTGGCTTATTTACAACAGCCATGATGCAGATTATTAGTGTTTCCATTCAAGTATTTTCATATGTGAAGATTTTGATTACCTGCTTGGTAACGAGTAAGTCTGATGCAAAGAGCAAAGCCATCAACACATGTGTTGCTCAATTGGTCATTTTCATAATTTATGAGTTTGTCGGAAGTTTTACCATCCTGTCACACAGGTTCTCAAATGTAAATGCCAATCTGCAAAAGATTATGGGAATGCTAATTTTTCTCGTGCCCCCACTTCTGAATCCAATAGTTTATGGATTGAACAGTCATGAATTACGAAATAATCTGCTAAAAATTATACGCAGGAAAATCACTAAAATGTAAAATACTTGTGAAATTTATTTTTGTCACTGCTTATGCCAAGAGATTCGACACAACCATTTACATAGTAGTGTTATGATTAATAATAAAAATTAAGCAGGATGAAATAAAAATACAGCCAAGTTCATTTTTCACGTTGATATCCATGAACAATATATTACTCTTTTGGAGAGTATGAATTATCACTGAAGATACGTTCTTGTAAACTGTTTGTTTTTATATGTTTATATCTTTGTGTGTGTTTTTTCTGCACAATTACTTTTTTCACATTCCTTCAAAAGTGCGTGTGTTAACATGCATGGTAAAACTAAATACTAGATTAATACTTAAACTATTGTTATTTTTTATATATGTAGGCCTACATCACTGTTTTTTCTGGGAAACAGTTGAAAAAGACTGTTGGTTAGATATGTTTGATTTATATAGAAAGCAAATATTTAGCATTTTAATGGTTGCTCATTGGTTGATTGTGGGAAGAAATAGTGCTGTGTCATGCTTTGGGCCTAAATGTAAAATAAATCTATTCTCAATCACTTTTTTGTAGCCTATGATATAGTATCTATGTACTGTATGCACGAATATCAAATGTTAATGTAACTGCAATTATTTTCAAGGCATATTTGCACAAATGTCTTTTATTAAACATGTATACTCAATGCTGCAGGGCCTTTTACTTTTGCATGAAAAAGGTGTGCTGCTTTCTGCATTAAAATAAAATGTACAAACACAATAGACCTACAACAGAGTCAAAGCATTTTTTATAACATTTTAACTTTTAAATTTTTTTTTTTTTTTGGTTTGCATAGTCTGCTTCAATTTTCATTTTTAAACTGGAAAAAGGAAATGAAAAAAAAAAGGTAACACTTTACAACCCGCAACGTACTGCGTAAGTAAACGGATTTTACAGTGTAACTTTTTTGTAATTATAGTGTAGGCCTACCTTTTCAATACCTCCATAGGTATAAGGGAATAATATGCAAAGTTTGGGGAATAAATGGGTAATAACCTGTCAAATTACAAATTATTTCTACTAAGTATTTTGAAACTAAGGGCTATCTATTCTAATAGTATGTGGTATGTACAGAGGTGTAAAAAGTACTAAAACAGTTTACTCAAGTGAAAGTAAAGATACTCACTGAAACTTTTTCTCAATTAAAAGTACAAGTATCTGGCCAAAATCATACTTGAGTAAAAGTAAAAAAGTACTACTTTAAATTGTACCCAAGTATTAAAAAAATAGAAGTATTTTTTTTCTGACAGACGTACAGAAGTTTGGTTAGGGAGAAAATGAAACAAAATGCAATGGCACAGGTCAAACGCATATCTAGTGCAGCGATAACAATATGTCAGTAACTCTAATACAACCCCTGTTAATGAATCAATATTTTAAACTGGACCGTCGTGTTCACTTTGTGTGGTTTCTGAAGTGGTCCTGTCCCCTTGCATTACATGGACTACAAATCTTTGCTTGAGTTGATCTGAAGAAAGAAAGTCATAAACATCTGGGATGACATGATAATCTTAATTTTTTGGGTGAACTATCACTTTTAATAAAAATGTGATGCAGAGGTTAGAAACATATTCAAGACAGAATGCAAGAATGGGCTGAATTAATGAGGAGAGTCATAGAATTAAAAAAAATACAACATTAACCTTTTGAAAGGCCACTTTTTTGTGTTGTCTACGTCACTGTATAAAATAATAATTCATCTTTTAATTTTGTTTATTTGGACCATTTTTATTTGGGCTGTTTCTCAGAAAATATTTCTACATAATTATTAGTGACTAATTATATGAATTAATGAGAAAATCATGTAACGATTACAAATTCCGACTCAATGTGTCATATAATGACATTATTAAAACAACTTATCCATTACCTGGTAAGAACATCACAACATGAATTACAATTAAGTAAACATACAATGTTCATTTAAACACTTTCTTGGAGTTTGTAACATTTAATAAAAAAACAATTCCCACAAAAATATGAATTATATTTACATTTTCATCACTGATTTCATCAATCTAATAGCCAATATATTACACAGCTAATGGCTCAATCAAAAGAGAAAGAATAAGGAATACACTTTTTGGGGGGAAAACACAACTTTGCTTCTCAACTTCAACCTGCACCTCAACATGCTTCCTCAGTTCCCCTTCATGGGAACTTCGAACTGCGTCCCCTAGGGGTCGCTACGGGGAACGCCTTCAGCGTGACTCGTGTCTGAAGATACATATGTAAAAACACCATCCGTTGGCCGGCGACAGCCCATGACGTCACTACTGGCGCGACCATAATAAAAGGACTGCCGGGAGAATACATCATCAGCTTTTCTTCGTCTTCACTGACTGGTCTGTTTGAAGAAACGTGCATTCTGGTAGGAATACAGTTTTCCTTTATTTATCATGGCGAGCACTAGCAAGGCTTTCAAGAAGTGTGTGGATCCGTGTCCTCGTTATTTGACACCCGATGACACACACGATTGTTGCATCTTTTGTTTGGGCGAAGAGCACGCACGCGGTGTCTTTGAGGGGGCAATCTGCGTGCACTGTGAGCTGTTCTCTATGAAAGCTCGTTCTCGTCTGTCCCTCTTTCGAGGAAAGAGGGTCAGCCGTCTGCTTCCGCGATTCGGGACCCACCGCGACCGAGGCACGGAGGAGAATGAAATCGTGGGGCTCGAGGCGGATCTGGCCGATGAGTTAGAGAGGAGCTTTCCTCGCACGAGTCGGCCGAACGAGGGCGAGCCGCTGGATTATGGTGACGCGATCTCTCTGACGTCATCTGATCCGGCGGCTAGTGCTCTGCTGGGTTATGCCCAGAAAGAGCAGGAGATGTCTGAGGGTGAGGAAGCTGAGACTGAACTCTCTCAAACCTCTTGCCCTGCGTACGAAGAGCTGTTGGAGGTTATGGAACGCGCCACGGCGAGGCTTCACTTGCCGTGGGAGCGAACCAAGATGGCGGCGCCGCTGGGACGCCTCGATGAGCGATACCTCTCCGGCCATAAACTCCCAGCTCAGGTGAGCCTTCCATTCCTTCCTGATCTCCATACAGAGGTTGAGAGGGAATGGAAAAAGCCGTTTTCCTCCCGCATCCACAGGTTTCAGCATACTAGTTATGCTAACATTGCCAGGATGCGTGAAAGCGGCTATGAGAGGATGCCACCTGTAGAAGAGACGCTAGCTAGCTATCTCTCTATGGGTGACACAGCTTCTCTAAAGGTTCCCTCCTTGCCGTTTAAGTCCCTTCAGGATACATCACGCTTAAATGGCAGGGCGTACGCAGCAGCAGGTGAAGCGGTCGCTTCGCTGCACACCATGGAAGAAAAAAGCGGTGCTCCAGGCGTACCAGGCGGATCTGCTGAAAGACCTGGATGATGGTCAGGGCTTGTCACCTGACGAGGTAGCTGAGCTGCACCGCACCACGGATTTGGCCCTCCGTGCCACCAAGCAGGCTGCCACTGCTATGGGCAGGTCCATGGCGGCTATGGTGGTAACGGAAAGGCATCTGTGGGTGAACTTGGCTGACCTCGAGAAAAAAGAGAAGGGCATTCTTCTCGATGCACCAGTCTCGCCTTCCGAGCTTTTCGGTACCTCCGCCGAGACGGTGGTCGAAAAGTTCAAGGAGGCGAGGACGCGCTCAGCAGCCTTTGAAACCTTCATCCCAAGAAGGCCCAGGTCTGAGCCCGAACAAAGCAGGGGTCCTGGCCCGGCCTGGTCTGAGGATCGGAGACGGGCACAGAAGGCTAGTGTCGCGACTCGTGCCCCTCCCCCACCTGCGGGTAGGGCTAGAGGGAGGTACAGGTCAAGGAGAGGTAGGCGAGACCTGAGGGAGGTGATCCAGACGAAGTGTTCTCAACAACGCTCTCGTCCGGACTGGAGTAAAATTCCCTCCCTCGGGGCCTTATCATCGGCTTCCCCTCTCCAATTCCCCTGCAACCACCATCTCCGCCACCTGACCGAGGTTAGGTGGGAACCTAGACCGCAGTCAGACCGGACCTATGATGACTTTTTGTACAGGTTCATCAAAACTGCCTTACTGATGGTCTGGACCCGAGGTCTCCTCGGAGGTTTCTTGGAACCTCCTTGGTCTTCAGGTTATTCTGGTTTGCAAATCCCTGGGAAATCCGATAGGTCCTTAGCAGGACCTCTTCATGCGACTGTTGGTCAAGCCAGCATTGCTCCCCTCGCCTTAGAGGGTCACCTATGAGCATGCCGCTCCCTTCTGAGCGTCTAAGTTTCCTCTCATCTGAGGAATGAGTTCTCCGCTCTCCAGAGCTCGCTGTTGGTAGAGCTAGCGTTGCTCCTTCACCTAGATGGTCATTTATGAGCATGCCGCTCCCTTCGGAGCGTCTGAGTTCCTCTCATTTCTGAGGAATGAGTTATCCGCCCCCAGAGCTCTGTGATAGATTGCTCTCCTGATTGATCGAGCTAGCCTTGCTCCCCTCACTATAGAAGGTTAACTAGGAGCATGCCGCTCCTTTCTGAGCGTCTAAGTTTCCTCTCATCTGAGGAAGGAGTCCTCCGCTCTCCAGAGCTCGCGGTCGGTAAGAGCTAGCATTGCTCCCCTCACCTAGAGGGTCATTTATGAGCATACTGCTCCCTTCTGAGAGTCTGAGTTTCCTCTCACTCTGAGTGTCTGAGTTTCTCCGCTCCCTAGAGCTCTGTGATAGGTCGCTCTCCTTGTTGGTCGAGCTAGCATTGCTCCCCTCACCACAGAGGGCCATTTATGAGCATGCCGCTCCCTTCTGGGCGTCTGAGTTCCCTCACTCTGAGGAATGGTTTCTCCGCTCTCCAGAGCTCCTCAAGGGTAGAGCTAGCACTGCTCCCCTCACCACAGAGGGTCACCTATGAGCATGCTGCTCCCTTATGGGCGTCTGAGTTCCCTCTCATTCTGGGGAATGACTGTTCCGTCCTCCAGAGCTTGCTGTCGGTAGAGCTAGCTTTGCTCCCCTCACCTAGAGGGTCATCTATGAGCATACCGCTCCCGTCTGAGCGTCTGAGTTTCCTCTCATTCTGAGGAATGAGTTCTCCGCCCTCCAGAGCTCGAGCTGGTAGAGCTAGCTTTGCTCCCCTCATCTAGAGGGTCATCTATGAGCAGACCGCTCCCTTCTGAGCGTCTGAGTTCCCCTCTCATTCTGACGAATGAGTTCTCCGCTCTCCAGAGCTCTGTGATAGGTCGCTCTCCGTGTTGGTTGAGCTAGCATGGCTCCCCTCACCGTAGAGGGTCACTTATGAGCATGCCGCTCCCTTCTGGGCGTCTGAGTCCCCTCACTCTGAGGGATGAGTTCTCCGCTCTTAGAGCTCCTCATTGGTAGAGCTAGCATGGCTCCCCTCACCAACGAGGGTCACCTATGAGCGTGCCGCTCCTTTCTGAGCGTCTGAGTTCCCTCTCATTCCGAGGGTTGATTTCTCCGCTCTCCAGAGCTCGCTGTCGGTAGAGCTAGCATTGCTCCCCTCACCAGAGGGTCGCATGAGCATGCCGCTCCCGTCCTGAGCGTCCTGAGTCCTCTCTCATTCTGTAGAATGAGTTTCTCCACTCCCAGAGCTCTGTGATAGGTCTCTCTCTTTGTTGGTCGAGCTAGCATTGCTCCCTCACCATAGAGGGTTATTTATGAGCATGCCGCTCCCTTCTGAGCGTCTGAGTTCCCTCTCACTCTGAAGAGTGAGTAGTTCTCCGCCCCGGAGCCATAGAACGTTACCCATCTAGATAAGTGCACACGCTAAGATCTTTGGGCACTTCTAAAAATCCACTCAGTGGTAAGATCACACATCAAGGGTTCTGTTCTTTTCTAAAAATCCATGTTATGGTAAGTGAATGCACGTTAGACTTTGGGCACTTTTTAAAATCCACTCAAGTGGTAAGTTCGCACATCGAGGTTCTGCGTTCTTTCTAAAAATCCTGTACGGTAGGGTTACGCGCACAGCTTCGTGCCCTTTTTTGAGTTGGTCAAAGCCCCGGCTTGTGCCTTGGGCCCCGCTCCCTTTGTCCCATATATTTTGGGTTCCAAAAAAAAAAAAAAAAAGGGGGTGTCGCTACCAAAGGGTCTGTTGAGACAGTCCCTCAGCAAGCTGGTGCAGAGCAAGCGGTAGCTTCTGAGTGACCGGCCAGGACCTAGTTATTACCACTAGGTGCTTGGCCATATCCCCTTAAAGGAATCGTTCTGATTCCAGACCTTTGAGCTCTACCCTGGGTCCGGTAGTCCCGGCACCCAGCAGGTAAGGATTTTAGGGTATGCAGCTCAGGCTTTCTGGCCAGGATAATGTCACTGACAGCCGTCAATCGTCCCGGGGCAACTCCCTTAGCCTGGTAGAGTTGGCTTAGTGCTCGCCTTTTGAAATTGGCTTGCACTCCCCTCAGCATGGTGGTGTGGGTATAGGCGTTCCCGTGGCGACCCCTAGGGGACGCAGTTCGAAGTTCCCATGAAGGGGAACGTCTCAGGTTAAATGTGTAACCATGGTTCCCAGTGGGGGCGAGACACTGCGTCCCCTAGGCTTTGGGCCATGCTTGACGCAAGCTTCAGGCGAAGAAGCTGATGATGTATTCTCCCGGCAGTCCTTTTATTATGGTCGCGCTGGTAGTGACATCATGGGCTGTCGCCGGCCAACGGATGGTGTTTTTACATATGTATCTTCAGACACGAGTCACGCTGAAGGCGTTCCCCGTAGCGAACCCTAGGGGACGCAGTGTCTCGTTCCCCACTCGGTGAACCATGGTTACATACGTAACCTGAGACGATTTGATGGTCAACTTTTGAACACAGACGTTTACCTGATGAAAGTCATTACTGAAGAAGAACTGTGTGCTTGATGCGTGAAAACAATGATCATTGGTTCTCACGTTCAGCATGTACTTTGAGCTTCCGTTTACCATATTTAATGTGCATAAGATCAAATACAAATTGAATGCACTTTTTAAGTTGAAATTAAATTGTAAGGAGTAAAAAGTACTGTTTTTTTTTCAGAAATGTAATCAAGTAAAAGTACAAGTAGTCAGTTTAAATTGTACTTGAATAAAGTAAAAATCCCCCAAAATAATACTTAAGTAAAGTAATCAAGTAAAATTACTCAAGTATTTTACACCTCTGGGTATGTAGGCTATACAAAAATATAATATTTGCAAGCGATTTAGCAAAAACACACACTGTGTAGGCCTACTTTTTAAACACACTGAGTTATTGTTTCAATCCAAACGCTCAGTTGAAACTGTCGGGTTAGGAAACTGACTTAATTTGTCCCAATTTGGGTTGATCAGTAATAATGCTGCCTTCACATGCTATCGGAAATTTCCTATTTCCCACTTATGAAGTCGTGATTATGAGCTTGTCATATTCAAGTGCTTTAATGTTGTGAGTTGTTGTGAGAACAGCATTGACAGCAGAAATGGTTGTCCCCTCCACCATGTTTAAAGTTTATGACCCGCCCAACTCGGAAACTCTGGTATTAAAATTATTTCCGAATTTCCCAGTGGTAAATATGACATGAGAGGACGCGACGTGAACAGTTCTGTGTGCAATGAAATCTGTGTCTGTGGTGCTTAAGATAGAAACGTGTGGAAAATAAGAAAAAAGACGAGGGACAAAAACTGTTAGGAGTGTTCATTTAAAACTGGAACAGTGAATGTGTTGATGGGCAACTGGAAACAGCTTGAATGGCACTTGAGACGAGTCTATCCATGTTTGCGGCGCTCATGACAGGAATATGTGTCAAAAATACAATAAAACTAATCGAAGAAAAGAGGAGAGAGATTTTTGAAACTGACTGGAATGTGTTCTTTTAAAACTGGAGAGTTTTGTCCGAGTATGTTCTCAAAATGTTGAGCGGCGATTGAAACCAGGAACTGTGAACTAGTCAAAATGGTGCTTGAGGAAAGGGACGTGGATCAAAACTGTAAAGTTAAAGAGGGTAAAGTCCTGTCAGTTCGCTATAATACATAGTTTAATTTAGACTTTTAGTGTTTATTACTGTGTGTTTATTGATGTGATGGTTTGGCCATAATAGTTTAACCTCGTCAGTGGGTGAAAAAACATGAACAAATATAGCAAAATCTTAAATTTGTTCTTAAACAAGCTTTTCAAAATAATTTGGTTTAACTTTATAAGCTGTATAAGTATGGAGTTGCTTTGTATTGTAATTACAAATTGGTGTAATTATTATCTGGTATTAGCTGTTGCCTGTGTTGTAACTGTTGTCATATTGTGTGTGATTTAAAAAAAAAAACTCACATTTCAAAAAAACATTTGAATTGAATAAAATGGTCCCCATGTTTATTGTTATATTACCTGATATATAATGTATGTGGTTCAATGATGTGATGCAATTTTTTTGTGTATTCATATGGTTTAATTACATTTTAAAATGTTAATATTTCCAAATAAATGTGCAAATTAATTGTTAATTAACGTTCTCTTTTTTTGTGGACCAAGTCTAAAATTTCTGGTTTCAATTAATTTTGAGAGAATATTTGGGGGATTATTGTCAATGTCGATGTGGTGTAACCGCAAAAACCTTGTGTCACAACACAGGCAAGGCACACAGAGTTAAGTAATCAACAGGCAGGTTTATTGAGAGACTGGAGATGGGAGATCGAGACGAGCAATGGCAGGTGAGTATACACCGTAACCAGTTCCAGAGTGCTTAGCTGAATGCTGACTGTCTGTGTCCTTGCATGTTTGCTGGTGAGGAGGTGACCAGAAGGGTGAGGGAACAATGTGGGGGTATCGCAAGAGAATCTCTGGAGTATCTTCTGGAGATCATAAGGTGAGTACACACAGGTTAGTAATGCACGGGATCAAGCACAGTTCCCTCACACTCGGTTTATCGTTGAGGTCTGCCCTATACCACTTCCCCAAGCTCTTCACTGGTCTCTCTAAGACCATTGGGATGATGGTGTCTTTGATCCTGAAGCGGAACCTGTCCTGAATGTGTCCCTTCCTCAATAATATTATCACTCAGATAAGCCCCCAGAGACGTTCCCATTCTCCGACCCGCTTACCTGGACATTCTGCTCATCTCATTCCCCTCTGCTGCTACTCAATAAACCTGTTGTTTGTATTGCACTTACCTCGGTGTCCTGTGTTTATCTGCTGACACTATGTCTGAGAGGAATCTGTCTGAAAACAAACATCAAAGCTCATCGTACATTATGCGAGATTATGTGAAATACAGTTTAACTCCTACTGCCCAACACATTTGGCAATTATACTTAACTCCAAAAATCATGTAGTGTATTCCAACCTTAATTGTTTAAAATAATGTGTGCTCTGTCATTGTTTTCAATAATGTGAAACATGTTAACATCTCGAAAGAGTGTTCTAGTATTTCCTGACAGTTTAACGGATTTTTAAAGCTCCACTATTCTAAAATGGCAGATTCAGCTGACATAGTGTTAAAATGCAGTGAACATCTCATGTCTATTTTTAGACACAGACATTACATCATGCCACAAGACCACCAACTGAATCATGACTTCTAGTCCCAAGAAAGTTTTTTTTCTGCATAAAAGGTGAGGCTATACACCTATGGTGGGGCATAGCTAGTGTATCCAGGTCATACAACTTACAACAGTTCTGTAAGTGAACTAAGGTAAGACTTGTTGTGACTTAAACTCCATAGTTAGGCATGCAGTCAGATTTACAAAACTTGTTACATGATCTTTTAAATAAAATTCTCTATGGTGAAAATTTATTCATTTTTGTTTTCCATCAAGGTTTTTAATGGCTGGAAACCTTTCAAATCCTATTTTCACGTTCAATCTTAAAATTGCAAAACTTGATATCCATTCCAAAGCAATATATCCTGTGTTCTTGGCTGGAGCTCTGATCTACGTGTTCTCTGTGGTCTGTAATGGAATCATTCTTGGACTGATAATCACTCAGAGAAGCCTTCACAAGCCGATGTTTTACATCATGTTCAGCCTTCCTCTAACCGATTTAATCGGAATCACAGTCGGTCTGCCCAGGCTGCTTGTGGACATTTTAACAGAAACAAATGATGTGTTTTACCCTACGTGTGTTCTTCAGGCTTTTTTGCTACATTTGTATGCAGCTTCAATACCTTTTCTACTGGCAGCCATGTCGGTAGACCGGTACATAGCAATATGCAGCCCGCTCAGATATAACTCTATCATGACTCCTTGCAAAATATGTGGAATCATAGTGCTGGCATGGGGCCTTGACTTTGTCTTAATACTAGTGTTGTTTTCACTTCAGTCTAGAATGGTAAAATGCAAGTCTTTTATTACCAACGTGTATTGTGACAATGCATCTTTGCTTTTGCTTTCATGTGGAGGAGATTTGACTGTGAACAACATTTATGGTTTATTTATAACAGCATTTATACAGGTGAGCAGTATCTCTATCCAACTGTTCTCTTATACACAGATTCTCATCACATGTATAAAACAAACACATGCTGATTCAAAAGTTAAGGCTCTAAATACATGTATAGCTCAGATCGCTACTTTTTTCCTCTTTGAAATAGTTTCAACCGTTGCTACGTTATCATATCGGATCCCCAGCATCTCTTCCAATGCACAGAGAATTTGTGGTTTAATGATTTACACAGTCCTTCCGACTGTCAATCCAGTCATATATGGAATGAAAACTAAAGATATTAGAATAGCATTCTTTTTGGTTTTAAAAAAGTTCAAAGTCAGCCCAGGTAAAAATTCATCTGCAATTAAAAACAGAAAATAATAATCAAGGATGTAATAATTGAAAAAAAAGTTATTGATGTTGTATTCTGAATGGAAATTGACACAGGTTTAACTGTTAAACCCTGGATTAATCATGTCAAAAAAAGTTAATGAACATTTAGCAAACAACAATCATAAGAGAATTTAAAAAAATATTATTTTATTACATCATATTTTAGTGTAAATAATTTCTTTGTAATTGTTGTGAAGGTATTCAATTATTAAAAAATGATTACTTTGTCTTGTTACTTTGTACTAGGCTTTTTCATGTGAGTATAAACGAGCAAAAAATAAAAGGAAATTAATAATTGTGTGAAATATACCAGATCTGAGGATTTGTATATCACATTCAATGAATAGAGTGCTTTTGATTCTATATCCTCATCTAACAGTCATCAGACTTACAGTAATATTACATTACAGTTAATAGGCATGGTGAGAGAATGAAACTTTTTTTGTCATGAAATAAACAGAATGACATTAACAAATAGTGAAAATGTTTAACATCCCTAAACCTAACTACTATGAACAAAAATATAATTTCCCCACAGAGACTATTGATGTTGTTGTACAAGCGTTTTATGTTTCCACAAAACTGAGAAAACCAATTAAAGATAATAACAATAAAAAAAACTAAGGTAAGATTTTGACTTGCACACTAAAAAATGCTTGGTTAAAAACAACCCAACTTTGTTTTTTTGGCAACCCAGTGCTGGGTAAATATTGGACTGAACACATGCTGGGTTATTTTGACCCAGTTGGGTTAAACATTTTTACCCACCATGCTGGGTTGTTTAATATATTGCTGGCCTAAAATGGGCTGTGAATTAAAAATTACCCACAAAATAACTAGAAGCAACAGCAATGATCAAAAGATTAACATTTATTATTAAGCAAGAACACCCACGGACATGTGTAGCCGAAATCTGAACCAGTGAAGGGCTGCTGTTCGAGGGGGAACATCGAGGTTACATATGTAACCACCGTTCCCTAATGGAGGAAATGGAGACATTATGTCGTGATGACATAGGGGATTTACCTGGAAGCCCCGATCATCTCTGACTTTAAGAGAAAATGATAATGAAATTGGCTAGTGGATTTTGCATACCTGAGCCACTCCCCGTGCATCCGGGTATAAAAGGGCGACAGGAGCATCCACTCATCCACTATCCAGTCAGCCAACCTCTGTTTGGAGACAGCCTTCCCTTTCTGCTGACCTCCTTGGCAAACAAAGAGCTGCTAAGAGCTTCTGAAGCTCCGGGTGTGGTCCACGTATATATGCACAATGCTCTTACGGGACACAGCAACGCTAAGGCTGGATCTGCCTCCTCCGAGGGCAGTGCTTGCAGGTTCACCACCTGATCGCGAAAGGGCGTGTTGGGAACCTTGGGCATGTATCCAGGCCGGGGTCTCAAAACAACGTGAGAGTAGGCCGGCCCAAACACAAGGCACTCTTCGCTTACCGAAAATGCTTGGAGGTTCTCGACCCTTTTGATGGAAGTCAGCATGGTCAGGAACGCTGTCTTAGCCGACAGGAATTTCAGCTCGACTGAGTCCAGCGGCTCAAAGGGGCCCATCTGAAGTCCAGCCAGGACTATAGTGAAGCCCCAAGAGGGCGTAAGGGGTGACCTAGAGGGATTTATCCTCCTGGCACCCTTCAGGAAACTCACGATGAGATCATGGTTTCCCAGGGACCGTCCGTCCACTGCATCGTGAAGGGTCGTGATAACGACCACATACACTTTCAAGGTGGAGGGTGACAGCCTACCTCCAACGCTTTAGTGGTTTGCAGGGGCAGGTCTGTCGCGCTCCTCAGATCCCTGAGTGAAGCTGCATCCAGACCGGCTTCCTCATTAGCAAGCATCTTGGCCTGGAAGACCTGAAGCACAGCCGTAGAGTGAAGTGCCGAAGTCGCTTGTCCAGCCACCGAGTAGGAGCGTCCAGCAAGTGCAGATGCACAGCTTGGACGGATGGCTCGCCCTCGCCTTCCATCTGATAGCCATGGGCGGGCAAAGATGCGCGGCCACAGACTCATCCAGAGGGGGCAGGCGCTCGTATCTTTTCTCTTCAGTGCCGTCAACTGATGTGAGAGCAGCGGAAGCAGAAGGATCGGATGCGAGACAAGTGAGGGATGTGCCACAATATCGTGAGCTCTTCATGAACTTTAGGGAAGAAGGGTGACGAGCGTTGGCGGGGGGCTTGATAGCGCCCCATGAGAAAACATTCGTCCAGCCTGCTGCGAGATGGCTCCTCAGCGGAGACCATTCGAGTCTGAGCTCATTGAAAGCCTTTGCCATGACGCGGATGAGCTTCTCAACTGCTCTGAGTCTGGCGTTATGTGAAGAGGACGATGGTAAGAGGGCAGGGTCAGTCACAGAGCCCAATAACTCCTCCACGTCCGAAGCCGCAGGAAAAAAAGGCTGTCATATATTTTGCCGTCACTCGCACCGAAGGAGATCATGTCGCTCACAGCGGAGAGACCCTGATCATGTTGAGTGAAGAGGAAGCTTCAACGGCGGATCTCGGCGTCAGAGCAGAGTCAGCGAAGAAGGGTCTTTGTCGCTGAAGAGAAGAAATCTGAGATGCGCCGGTGAAGCGGCCGCTTATATAGCCAGACGCCCCTCCTATTTTGGCGGGCTATGGCGGGCTGCATAGCCATATGCTCGCGCTCCGCCACCGAGCCATTGGTTAGGTTTTTAGTACTGCACGAACCAATGGACGTGCAGTTACACTGCGTGATTAAAAAAGTCTTCAGTTGAAGAGAAAAAAGGAGTTTTCAACAATGTGTAGCAAATCTGTTAACATCTCAAAAATGTGTTCTAGTATTTCATGACTGTTGAAAGGATTTTTTAAAGAACATTTTCAAACAAATGCTCCACTAATCTAAAATTCTGCTAAAATTGTGTTAAAATGCAGTGAAAATCTCGTGTCTATTTTAGACATTACATCATCTGAGGCCACAAACTGAACTATGACTTCAAGTCCCATGACTGTGATCTACGTGTTCTCTGTGGTCTGTAATGGAACCATTCTTGGACTGATAATCACTCAGAGAAGCCTTCACAAGCCGATGTTCTACATCCTGTTCAGCCTTCCTCTAACCGATTTAATCGGAATCACAGCCGCTCTGCTCAGGGTGCTTGTGGATATTTTAACAGAAACAAATGATATGTATTACCCCATGTGTGTTCTTCAGGCTTTTTTACTACATTTGTATGGAGGTTCAATACCTTTTCTACTGGCAGCCATGTCGGTAGACCGGTACATAGCAATATGCAGCCCGCTCAGATATAATTCTATCATGACACCTTGCAAAATATGTGGAATCATAGTGCTGGCATGGGGCCTTGACTTTGTCTTAATACTAGTGTTGTTTTCACTTCAGTCTAGAATTGTAAAATGCAAGTCTTTTATTACCAATGTTTACTGTGACAACGAGATACAACTATTGTAAAATCTGGAATCTGACGGTCCAAAGAAAAATTCTCACAAATACTGAGAAAATCGCCTTCACAGTTGTCCAAATGAACTCCTTAATAATGCATATCACTAATAAAAAATTAAGTGTTGATATATTTATGGTAGGACATTTACAAAATATCTTTATGGAACATGATCTTTACTTAATATCCTAATGATTTTTGGTATAAAACAAAAATCTATATTTTTGACCCGTACAATGTATTTTTGGCTATTGCTACAAATATACCCTATGTAAGACTGGTTTTGTGGTCCAGGGTCACATATCATAAGATAATTAAAAAATATGATTTTGTTACATAATCTTTTTGTGTAAATAATTTATTTGTAATTGTTGTGAAGGCATTAAACACACACAAAAGAAAAAAATTATCTGCGTATAATGTACTACTTTTTACTAAGATTTTCACGTGTGTAAATGAGCAGATATTAAAGAAATTAGCTTGGGTAGGGGAAAATATTAGCTTAAAATTAAAAAGTATATAATAGTCAATAATTATGAATGACAAAATTATAATAGCCTATTTGAAAAATATTGTTAACTGATGCTAACTGGCTAGCTAACTAGCTACCTGTGGCTAATTTGAGGTCATTTTTTAATATGAAGTCTGAATATCATAATTCAACCACCTAAAAGACATTTGATGGAAAAACAAAGGATTTTATATTTAGAACAGAGTAATACAGTAGTTAAGCCATGCTTTTACGCATTTACGCTACAGACTAGGTTTGATAAAAAAAATCTATCATTCTGACAATGTAATTATATTTTTTTCTTCAAGGGGTGGTTGATAGTGATTTCAACTTTTTAACTTTAGTTAGTGTGTAATGTTGCTGTTTGAGCATAAACAATATATGCAAAGTCACGATGCTGAAATTTGAATGCAAATGGAGATATTGTCTTTTAAAATTATGCCAGTTTAATGCCTACAGTTACTGGTAGGGACCAGAGATTGTCTTACTATAGGGAGATGAGAGGGTCTGTATTACTTACTATTGGAGAATGCATAACGGCTTACTTGGATCACGTCATTGAATTTCAGCCAGAGTTGTACGAGACTCAATTGCCGTTTATGGATACCATAGGAATGAATGAGAAGTGCCGTAAACTGAATTCCACCTGTCGCAAAAAGTCAGTGACTTCTCTTATAAAACAGCATTGTAACCTCTAAAAGTAGTTCATTTCAAAAGTATTGTTGGTAACACTTTAAATACTGTTCCATCATTAACGAATAACTACACAAGAACACGAGTAACGGATTTTTAGCACTCTAGTAACTACTATAGTAACTAACAAGAAACTCTGTTCTATGGGGTATTGTCAAGAGGAAAATGAGAAACAAGAGACCAAAAAAATGCAGATGAGCTGAAGGCCACTGTCAAAGAAACCTGTGCTTCCATACCACCTCAGCAGTGCCACAATCTGATCACCTCCATGCCACGCCGAATTGAGGAAGTAATTAAAGCAAAAGGAAATCCGGTGGCGCTGCTGAGTGCAGTCGCCTGTGTATTAGCTCCGCTTAGAATTGTGCTTTTATGTGTTTTTTTTACCTACTTTTTATTTTTTTACTTCTCTTTTTGATACGTGTATCGTCTGCAATGATTATGTACGACAGAAGAACACTTTTGGACATTGGACAGCGCTACACTAACCTGATTTAGAACACATTATCCGCGGATCCAGCGTGGCCATTGGAGATACTTCGGAGCACCGAGTCGAACAACGACCACCTGAACAACCGCAGGAGGCGAAGGAAACAAAGCGGGAGACGAGCTGGAATATGCAACAGACTGAGGAAAAGGGCTCACAGCCCTCCTCTACCAAGTATTCTGCTCGCTAATGTCCAATCCTTGGAGAATAAGATGGACGATCTTAGAGCCAGGATAAGTTTCCAACGGGACTTTAGGGACTGTAACATCTTTTGTTTGACCGAAACATGGCTCACGCCGACGGTCCCGGACACCGCTGTAACGCCGTCTGATAACTTCTCTGTTTTACGGATGGACAGAACAGCCGAGGCCGGAAAAAACAAAGGTGGTGGAGTGTGTTTCTTTATTAACAAGAAATGGTGTGACTCCAAGAATATCTCCATTCTGTCGCGTTCCTGTTCGTCTCATCTGGAGCATCTCTCCATTATCTGCCGCCCATTCTATCTGCACCGGGAATTTTCATCAATCGTCATCACTGCCGTTTATATACCACCACAGGCAGATACCAGCTTGGCTCTGTCTAAACTCCACGATGAGCTCAGCGGCTACATCAATAAACATCCTGACGCTGCATGTATTATCGCGGGGGACTTTAACAAAGCCAACCTCGAGAAGGTCATCCCTAACTTTCATCAGCACATATCCTGTCCAACCAGAGGACTGAATACACTCGATCATTGCTACACTCCGCTCAAAAATGCCTACAAAGCCCACTCACTGCCGGCTTTTGGCAAATCAGATCATGTCGCCATTTTCCTCACACCGGAATACAAACAAAGGATCGTTCATGAACCGCCGGTGGAGAGGGAAGTGACGCGCTGGTCCTCCCAATCTGAAGCTATGCTACAGACGTCTCTTGATGACGTCGACTGGGACATGTTCCGGGCGAGTTCATCTGACGCCAGCGAATTCACAGATGTAGCATTAAGCTTCGTAAACACGCTAACCGAGCAAGCCACTGAAACGGTAACAATAAGGACATTTTCTAATCAGAAACCGTGGGTGGACAGATCAATCCGTGATGCGGTTAACCATCGCACTGCCGCATACAATGCCGGTCTGTTGTCAGGTAACATGAGCGAGTACAAGGCATCGTGTTATGCTCTCCGACGTGCAATAAGAGCCGCTAAGCGCCGGTACAGAGAGAGAATTGAGTCACATTTCCAGCTCAATGACTCTCGACGCATGTGGCAGGGACTGAAGACCATATGTTCCTCTGGAAATAACTCCTCCGCAGAGGTGAGAGCAGATCCGTTGCTGGCCGAAGAACTAAACACCTTCTACGGCCGCTTTGAATGTAATGGCGGCGCAAATCTGCCGAACAGCCCGTCAGGAAGCAGCAGACAGAGCTGTGATCATGTAATCACCGTGTCAGAGGACGAAGTTCGGAGGGAACTAAGGAGAGTGAACGTCAGGAAAGCAGCAGGACCTGATGGGATTACTGGCCGCGTTCTGAGGTCCTGTGCTGATCAGCTTGCTGGTTTGTTTACTTCCATATTTAATGAGTCCCTTGCTACCTCTGTTGTTCCCACCTCCTTTAAAAAAATCTGTCATAATCCCTGTGCCTAAGA
Organism: Gymnocypris eckloni scoliostomus; assembly: GCA_027564155.1. Lineage (NCBI taxonomy): Eukaryota > Metazoa > Chordata > Actinopteri > Cypriniformes > Cyprinidae > Gymnocypris > Gymnocypris eckloni. Next base: position 7,807,454 of record CM050417.1, on the reverse strand, counting down.
ACAGTAAACCCTCTTGCCTGAATGACTATCGTCCAGTTGCCCTCACATCGACAGTCATGAAGGTTTTTGAGAGACTTTTAAAGAAACACATTTGCTCCTCCATCCCTGCTACTTTGGACCCTCTTCAGTTTGCCTATCGGCCAAATAGGTCTACTGATGATGCCATCTCCCAGGTCCTGCACTCCTCCCTCACTCACATCAACAGCAAGAATGGCAACTATGTCAGGCTGCTATAGACTATAGCTCAGCTTTCAACACTATAGTCCCCACCAAGCTAGCTGATAAACTCACAGACCTCGGCCTAAACACTTTACTCTGTGACTGGATTCAAGATTTCCTCACCGCCAGACCACAAGTGGTGAAAGTCGGCCAGTTCACCTCCAACTCCATCACCCTGAACATAGGAGCCCCACAGGGCTGTGTCCTGAGCCCCCTGCTCTACTCTCTATACACCCACGACTGCGTGTCCTCTCACAGCTCCACTTCTATTGTCAAATTTGCGGATGATACTGTGGTTCTGGGCCTCATTAACAACGATGACGAGGCCGCATACTTGGATGAGGTGGAGAGACTCACATCATGGTGCCAGGACAACTGTCTCTCTCTGAACGTGAGCAAAACTAAGGAGCTGATCGTGGACTTCTCTTCTGGCTCTCAACGGAGGCGGTCGTTTTCTCTCCCCGTCCTCACCCTTATCTTCCCTGCTTTGCTCCCTTGTCTCGTGAGAGACTCTCTCTGCACTGTTCTACAAACTAAAATATTATGGATTAACTGGTCTCTTAATGCAATTGACACTATCGAAACTTGGGTTTCGGGGAACCTGACTGCCCTGACCCAACCTTGGGGTAAACCTTGGGGTTCGAAGCCGGCTATACGATGGCGCGTGGGAGAGGTGGCGAATCGTGTGTCTTGCGGCTCTTTCCGTGGAGGACATATCTACCTATTCGGAACCATGATAACAGGTATTTTGCTGATTGGATTAGGCTTTGCCCTGGGTTATCGAAGAATTCAGAAAACGGGAACAGCTGTCCAAAGCCCCACAAGGCTGCCCGTATGATTGAAGCTGTGGGAAGAGCAGTCAGCATTGAGCACTGAGACTATAATCGCAATATGGATTCTACCAAGGAGAAGTTCACGGCTTTACAAAGGGAAATTGATTAAAATGGAGACCAAAATGGTCAAAATGGACAGAGAGTAGCCTGCAAAAATTGGAATGTTTACTCGCCCCAAAGACAAAACAATCTTATCTTTTTCTGGCTCCCCCACACAGTGGCCTTGGCAAGGCTGTTGCTGGAATCTACCCCGGGAGTGCAATGCAGTGAGACACTCTTGCGTTCCTCCCCCACCCTACAGACATTACAGACATTGCCCCCCCCCCGACCATTCGCCTCTGTTCGCTTCGAGCCGCTGGCCTGGTCAAGCGGGTCTGACCAGCGCCGGATCAGTGGCTGCGGGATCAGATGGCTGCTTGCTGGGCCGGATTCACTTCCCCTGTGGCTATGTCGTGTATGTGCTTTTGTGTTGCTGAGGTGTTTTTCCTGTTCTCACACTGTACTCCCAAGGAGCATAGTCTGGGGTTATTTTTTCTCCTCACTTTCCTCATGTAAATGCTGTATTTTTCTTCAATTCTACTTGCATTTCACTACTGATTATACTTGTATGATTGTGTATGTGACGAATAATAAAGAACCTTGAACCTAGAAAGTGTATTGACTCAGTGCATCTCAGTGTGGTATGGTAATTCCTCAAACCAGGACTGCAAAGCTCTGCAGAGAGTCGTGCGTTTAGCTGAGCGCATCTCAGGGTCTGCTCTCCCCTCTCTGCAGGACATCTACTTCAAACGCTGACACAAAGGCAAGGCAGAATCATCGACAGGGGCAATGCAATGGTCGGGGCAGGCGGCAGACAGAGAGGATATCACAAGGCAGGCAGGGTCAAAAAGGCAGGCAGCAAATGGTCAGAGTCGTGAGAACAGTCCAGGTAACAACAGGGAAATACACTTGGGGAAAACGCTCGGAAATGTCAGACGGGGCTAAACAAGACTTCGCAAAGATTGCATGGAAGTGTGCTGCTTAAATGTGTGTGTGTGTGTGTGTGTGTGTGTGAAATGAGGTGCAGGTGTGGTGAGACAATCAGGGCAAATGAGTGATTGGTGACAGCTGTGTGATTGGTGCAATGGTGGATGGGGATGTGTGTCGTAAGTGCAGTGAATGATGGGAGTTGTAGTCCATGGGTGAAGTGCAGCTGTAGAGTGGTGCAAGAGCTGTGGTGAGTGGCAACCAGATTCGTGACAGAGCCCCCTCCCCCAAAGAGCAGCTTCCAGACGCTTCACACACGGCACAATCCAGGAGGGCGGTGGAGCGGAGGTGGAACCGGGGGAAGGAACGGAGGGCCAGGTTCATGTGGGGCAAACGAGACAGCAGAGACGTGAAGTGACACTGGGTAAACTGCTATGGCGTGAGGTGACTATGGCAGGTCGGCGGAGACGTGGGGTGACTCTGGCAGATCGGCGGAGACGTGGGGTGACTCTGGCAGGTCGGCGGAGACGTGGGGTGACTCTGGCAGGTCGGCGCCCACCAGGGCGGAGCAGACGAGACAGGTGCCCTCCAGGGCGGAGCAGACGAGACAGGCGCCCTCCAGGGCGGAGCAGACGAGACAGGCGCCCTCCAGGGCGGAGCAGACGAGACAGGCACCCTCCAGGGCGGAGCAGACGAGACAGGCACCCTCCAGGGCGGAGCAGACAAGACAGGCACCCTCCAGGGCGGAGCAGACGAGACAGGCGCCCTCCAGGGCAGAGCAGACGAGACCGGAGCAGGCGCCCTCCAGGGTGGAGCAGGGACCCATGACAGAGACTGAGACCTAGAGGAAACTGAGACACAATAGGCAGAGAGCACAGTCTCAAGGACCGAGGCAGGGAGTTTAAGCGGCCATGGTAGATCCGGGGCCTCGGGCAGCCATGATGGATCAGGGGACTCCATGGGCCATGGCGGGTCCGGGGTCTTCGTGAGCACTGGCGGGTAGCTCCCCCCCCAAAAAGGGAAAATCCACTACATCAGGGAGGCACTCTGGAGGCGCGAACGTCAGGGGGTATTCTGGACGTGCTGAGTCTCGGGGGCGCTCGGGAGGCGCTGAACTGGAAGGAACCAGCGGAGACGAAGGTGAGCCGGACGGGGCCAGCGGAGACGAAGGAGAGCCGGACGGGGCCCGCAGGGGCTCTGGGGAGCCGGACGGAACCAGCAGGGGCTCTGGAGCGGACTCTGCGAGCTCCTGGGACGGAGCGGCCTCTGGAGCGGACTCGGCGAGCTCCTGGGACGGAGCGGGCTCTGGAGCGGACTCGGCGAGCTCCTGGGACGGAGCGGGCTCTGGAGCGGACTCGGCGAGCTCCTGGGATGGAGCGGACTCTGGAGCGGACTCTGCGATCTCCTGGAAAGGAGCGGACAATGCTGCGGACCTGGGGGTGCCAGCTGCTCGGTAAGAGGTAAGACATGAGCAAACTGTGGTTTAGTAGGCATGTTGTGAGACTCTGGGAACTGATGGTGCATTGTTGCCTCCGCCATTTTGGTTTCAGGCGCGGTATTGCGTTCCTCCTCTGAGACACCCACAGTAAGTGAGGAGCCAGCACACAGCAATGCATAGTCCATGAAGCCCCTAAAACTGACCTTAAACTCTCCTCCAGGAAACAGAGATTTATTAAACTGGGATTTGATATGTCTATTGAGCCCGAAATGAAATAAGTCCTTGAACAGAAATTCGTCGTACAGCGGTACCTGATAAGACAGCTCACAGAACTGGTGAACATACTCCTCAATAGACAGGCCTCCCTGGCGAAGATGTAGGAGTTGGTCTATGGAGTACATGGTTGGGCTGGGTAGCCGAAATAAAGCCGCTGGATCTGAGGTGGCGAAGTCTTCTGTAATGAAGAGGCAGTGTAGTTAGATCCAATAGCAGCTTTATTGATAGACAAGAGAAGGTCAGACAGGCAGAGTTTGGTAACGAGAACAGGTGACACAAAGACAAGGCAGAATCATCGACAGGGGCAATGCAATGGTCGGGGCAGGCGGCAGACAGAGAGGATATCACAAGGCAGGCAGGGTCAAAAAGGCAGGCAGCAAATGGTCAGAGTCGTGAGAACAGTCCAGGTAACAACAGGGAAATACACTTGGGGAAACCGCTCGGAAATGTCAGACGGGGCTAAACAAGACTTCGCAAAGATTGCATGGAAGTGTGCTGCTTAAATGTGTGTGTGTGAAATGAGGTGCAGGTGTGGTGAGACAATCAGGGCAAATGAGTGATTGGTGACAGCTGTGTGATTGGTGCAATGGTGGATGGGAATGTGTGTGTCGTAATTGCAGTGAATGATGGGAGTTGTAGTCCATGGGTGAAGTGCAGCTGTAGATTGGTGCAAGAGCTGTGGTGAGTGGCAACCAGATTCGTGACAATACCGGATCTGAGGTTTTGTATATCACTGAATGAAAAGAATGATTTTGATTCTACATACTCATCTTACAGTAAAACTACCTGCAGTTATTACATTATAGTCAACATCCATGGATATAGAATGAAACAGAATTGTTACGAAATAAACAGAATGACATTAATACATAGTGAAAATGAACTCTAAACTACTATTATGAACAAAAGTAATATTTATCCACAAAGACTATTTATGTTGTTGTACAAGTCTCTTTTGTTTCCTCTAAACTGAGAAAACCAATTAAAGAGAATAAAAAACAAAGGCAAGATTTGGACTTTTATAATGCTGGCAGACACACAACGATGAGCAGTGAAAATGTATCGAAACTTAGGCTAACGGCATAGTACAATTGTTTTAACTGATCAGAATATAGTGGCAAATACAAATCTTTATTAATTTGAGTTTTGACTCAAAGATTATAATGAAAAAAAGCTTAATATATCAGAAACATCTGAGGCTTTGGTTAACCTTATTGCCAAAGGGAATTATTTTATACCACTAAAAGATGCTATTAGTGATACCAATAGTAGAAAACAAAGCATTGCTAAAATAAAGTAAATACATTTTTGCCACTCCATAAAAAATGAATAGTACAAATATGAAAAAAATAATAATAATAACGCACTCTCACATGAACACTGCTGTTATATCAATATAGTATAGAAAAAGCTTTTGTTTTACATAAGGCAGGTCGTCTTGTTATGGTGGGGACATCATCACGTGACCAACTGAGTGCTGTTTGCACTTCTCCCTTCAGGTAGACATTAAAGATTTCTGTGCACTAGAACATCTAGGCATAAAAACAGTTTCCTCCCCATGCCATCTCCAGCTTAAACAGCTAACTCAGAAATTATTACCGGTGTTCTGTAATTCATTTCTGTAAGTTATCCTCCATCTCTAATTACTGCCTCTTTCTTAAGTATTATGTAAATACATATGCATATCTCTTTATTTTTACAGCTTTATATAGATTAAATAATGCACAAATCTGTACACAAATCTTCTGTTCCAGATTATACACATGATTCATTGTTAAGTCTTACTATTGAAATGTTTTTGGTTCTCATGTCAGATATGTACCAAGAGCACTTAAAAAAACACAAACTATCCTTGTGTGTCTGCACACACTTGGTGAATAAGCTAATTCTGATGCTGATTCTGAATACTATTCACTCAATTTCATTAATCTCCTTAATTTGGACACTTTATAGACAAAAATTTGCTAAACAGATTTAGCCTGCAACTGTATACTGTAAAATGTGACCCTGGACCACAAAACCAGTCTTAAGTCGCTGGGGTATATTTGTAGCAATAGCCAAAAATACATTGTATGGGTCAAAATTATACATTTTTCTTTTATGCCAAAAATCATTAGGATATTAAGTAAAGATCATGTTCCATGATGATATTTAGTGATTTCCCTACCGTAAACATATCAAAACTTAATTTTTGAATAGTAAATCCATTGCTAAGGACTTCATTCAGAACTGGTGGTGGTAAAGGATAGACCCCCCAAAGCACTTTGGGTGTACAGCAATACACAATAAAGCGCTATATAAATGCATCGTCAATAGATAAATCATTAAATCAATAATTTGGACAACTTTAAAGGTAATTTTCTCAGTATTTAGATTTTCTACACCTTCAGATTTTCCTATAGTTGTATCTTGGCCAAATATTGTCTGGTCCTAACAAACCATACATCAATGGAAAGCTTATGTATTCAGCTTTCAGATTATGTAGAAATCGCAATTGCGAAAAATTGACACTTATGACTGGTTTTGTGGTCCAGGGTCTCAAATGTGATAGGTTGACTTAACTTGACCTTTTATTTCGAATAAAAGTTAAACAACAGCAAAATTAAATTGCCACAATATCATTTTTTGTTGCAAAATCCAAATTTCATAGAAACAAGGCACATCTTTGACTTCTTTAATAAATTATTAGTCCTCAACTGCTTAAAACTGATACAATTGTTGAGACTTGAAACAACGAGGCCTTTTGGCACAAATATCACACATAATCTCCTAATAGTATTCAGATCCAGTTACTCTTTATTCACAAGAAGTTGCTAAGACAAACTGCCTTAAAATCAGCACAATTTGTATTTAGTCACCTTAAGTGATCATCCTTTAGCACTGTTAAATGTCACCTATGGGCAAAAGTTTTATACACATGGAGTTGGGGGGATAACCTGAAACTCCCATTTGTGTTGAATTAGTTGAACGGGTGTTGTTCTCTTTCATAGGTAACTCTACACTGCGTTGACCGCTTCGGGAACGCCTCCGCGTGACCGAGTCCTGAACCCATATAGAATCACGCCAATTCATTGGCTGATGGCGCGACGCCGTCTCTGACGCAATGACGTCGTCAGGTCATACTGGCGAACGCGCTATCCACTCCTCAGATTTCTCTGCCTTCACGAAGCGGCCACATCGCCCTTCGTTGTTGCGATTTCCTACCCATCTACTACCCTAGCGATTATCCATTTGCACTTCGGCGACTGCCTCAGTGGAACTTTGTTTCTCCTCACGGTGAAGTGCCATGGAGTTTCGTCGCTGGATTCCACCGTGCGCGCGTTTCATCGCTCGCGAGGACCCACACAGTAAGTGTATTTTGTGCTTGGGTTTTTCGCATGCACGTGACGCGGTTTATGGGACCTCTAACTGCAAAATTTGCGACGATTTCCGTCTCGTAACCCTCCGCTCTCGGCTTGAGGATTATGAACGTGAATCCTCCAAATTTTCACGGCGCGCATCGAGCACCTCCGTGCCTCCTCGTGAGATCGCGGCCCCTCGTGAGGCCGCGGCCTCTCGTAGAGCCGCGAGATGGGGTTCGGATGTCGAGCTCGAGGAGATGGAGAGTGAGCAGACAGGCCTCGCTTTTCTCTCCTCCCTCTTCCGACGCGCACGCGCGACCGCCGGTCAAATTTTTGCCTGATTAGTTTCCCAGCCCGAAGCACGTGATTTTGTTTCTTTCGGGCTAGATGATATTCTGCACACGGCAGCCTCCGACTCCGAGGATTTCGGGCCTGCTTTAGCAGATGCGCTTCCGCCTAGCGGCCAGGAGGCGCGGCCTTCAGCGGCCTACTCTGAACTCGTGGACGGCCAAGACCACCCAAAAGCTTGCGCTGGATTGGCTCGATAAGCCCCGCGAGTCTCGAGTCAAGCTCGACGATCGCTTCCTCATCGGCGCCAAGACTCCAAGCTTGAAAGGAGGAAGCTGCCATTTTCAGCAATCTGCATCATGAGATCTCCAGTTCCTGGAAGCAGCCATTTTCCTCCCGCCTTACTAACGCGGCAGCCGCTGACTTCACCAACCTTGTGGGTTCTGTGGAGCAGGGTTACACCGCCATGCCGGTGATTGAGGATACTTTGGCCTCACATCTTTCACCTTCTTTGGCTCCTTCTTGGAAGTCCCGCCCCCTCCTTCCTTCCAAGCCGTGTAGGACCACTTCCGCCCTTATCGGGAAGTCCTACATCGCGGCCGGTCAGGCAGGTATGGCCCTTCACACAATGGCCATCCTTCAGGCCTACCAGGCGGACGTCCTGAAGGAAATGGACGAAGGGACCGGCTTGACCCCTGAAGCCGTGAAGGAGCTAGAGCCACTGACTTGGCTCTGAGAGCCACCACACACCGCACGTGCCGTGGGCGCTCTATGGCGGCTTCGGTGGCCGTAGAACGCCATCTGTGGCTCAACCTGACCGAGATTCGGGAGAAGGAAAAGACGTTTTTAATGGACGCACCCATCTCACAATCTGGGTTGTTCGGGGAGGCTGTTAGCGCTGTAGTGGACAAGTTCCGCTCGGCCAAAACTCAGTCGGCTGCTCTCAATCACTTCATGCCGAGGAGAGCAAGGGATTTTTCAACTCCCTCCTCCTCTGTGTCTAGGGAGCAGCCGCCCCCCAGGAAGGAGCCCCCTAGCGGCGGAGCCCAGGCCACGCGCCTTCCCCCCACTACGGTTTGGGGAGCCCGCGGCCGGTCTTCTTCCCGCCAACAACCACGCAAGCGGGTTAACATGAAGCGGCCCAACAAGCCAGCCGCTTCGGCTAACCCGGGTCGTTCCTGACCTCCGGGTCGGAATGAGGAGAGTTGTTTCACCGTTACGGGGCGAGGCCAGACCGCGGCGTTTCTGCCCGCCCGAACGCAGCTCTCCTCTCTAAATCTGTCACAACCACCCTTCAAGGCTTGGTGTGCAGATCCAATTCACCCTCATTTTCACTCGGGCTGGCAGTTGGGGACGCGTTCGTCTTTCCCCTTTGCAGCCCGTCCACTGCCGCCGGCGAGCCGCATGTTAGAGACACAGCTGTTTCTCTCCTGCAGTGTACGGAACCCGTGCGGCCACCCGTCAGCCCAGCACTTCTCTCTCCGCCATCCCGAGCAACGCCGAGGGCTCTCCTTCACGGTGGAGGGTGCCGCTGCTTCCAGGCCTTCTCGACACCCAATCTCAGGTATGTCTTCCCTTGCACGACACTCTGATCCCTCTGTCATATTTCCTTCACGAATGGGAGCGTTTACCCGGGGTATCGCTGTGGGTTCTCCGCACAATCCGAACCGGTTACACTCTTCAGTTTGGGAAAAATCCCCCCCGTTTCGACGGGGTTCACCTGACAGTAGTAAACAGCGCCGCCAAGGCTTCTGTTCTACAACAGGAACTTTCCTTCCTCCTACAGAAAGGAGCAATAGAGGAAGTACCGCAGTCGGAAGTCGAACGAGGTTTCTTCAGCCGCTACTTCCTCGTTCCAAAGAGGGACGGCGGCTTGAGGCCTATCCTGGATCTACGGCGTTTGAATATTTCCCTCTACAAAGGGAAGTTCAAAATGCTGACGATGAGTACCATCATGTCTCAGGTCCAGAAGGGAGACTGGTTTGTCACCATCGACCTGAAGGATGCGTATTTTCACATACAGGTCGTTCACAGACACAGGAGATTCCTTCGGTTCGCCTTTGGAGGGAAGGCTTACCAATACAAGGTTCTGCCCTTCGGCCTGGCTTTGGCCCCGAGGACATTTACCAAATGCATGGATGCTGCACTGGCCCCTTTGAGGCTCCAGGGCATCCGTGTACTGAACTATCTGGACGACTGGCTCATTCTGGCTCACTCCAGGGAGCTAGTGAGTCGTCACAGGGATATCGTTCTCGGCCACATCCATTCTCCTGGCCTCAGGATGAACGCCAAGAAGAGTGTGCTCCTCCCATCTCAACGAACTGTATTTCTAGGAGTTCGTTTGGATTCCGTTCAGATGCAGGCCCGTTTGGCTCCTGTCCGGATACCAGTTTTTACAGCATGTTTGGCCCGCTTCAAGCTAGGCCATCATGTCTCTGTAGGTACCTGCCGCAGGCTGTTGGGCCTTATGGCAGCAGCCTCCCTGTGTTGCCCCTAGGGCTGCTTCACATGAGGCCATTCCTTTGGTGGATGAAGGAGCTGAGGTTACACCCCACTGTACCAGCTACTCGCCTTGTCAGAGTGTCGCGCAGTTGCTGTCGACACCTGTTAATGTGGAGAGACCCCGTCTTTGAGCGGGGTGAGAATGGGTGCGATCCACCGTCGCCATATGATCACGATGGACGCATCAATGACAGGCTGGGGCGCGGTCTTCGAAGGAAGGCCGGCGAGTGGAGAGTGGAAGGAAGAGTTCCTCTTTTGGCATATAAACTGCCTGGAACTCAGGGCTGTCTTCCTGGCTTTGAAGTATTTTCTCCCCGTTCTCGGGGAGCATCATGTCATAGTCAGGACGGACAATATGGCGGTTGTGTCCCACATAAACCGCCAAGGAGGTTCAAGGTCGCGCACCCTGGACAGGCTTGCACGCCATCTTCTCCTTTGGTCCCAAGACAAGTTCCTCTCTTTGAGGGCGGTTCACGTTCCGGGAGTACTGAACCTGGTGGCCGATTTTCTGTCGAGACAGAAGCTCAAGCCGGGGGAATGGATGTTGAACCATCAGACGGTATCCCAGATCTGGGATCTGTTTGGCAAAGCGGAGGTGGACCTCTTTGCTTCTCAAGAGTCATCCCTGTGCCCGCTCTGGTTCTCCCTGAGTTTCCCGACGACTCTAGGCATAGATGCGTTCGCCCACCCATGGCCGAATGTCAGTCTGTACGCAGCGTTTCCGCCAATAAAGCTGATTCCGGCAGTACTATGCAGAGTGAAGGTGAGCGGTGCCGTCTCCTTCTCATAGCCCCATTCTGGCCCTCCCAGACCTGGTTCTCGGAGCTAACTCCCTCTTGTATCGACCTCCTTGGGAGATTCCGATCAGGCGGGACTTACTGTCCCAGCTTCAGGGCAAGATCTGGCATCCTCAGCCGGAGCTCTGGAAGTTGTGGGTATGGCCCATACAGGGCCAAGGGCTGTGATTGATGGTTTGCCTGCCAGAGTTCAGGAAACCATAGCCAGTGCCAGAGCCCCGCTACCAGGAAGCTATACTCTTCCAAGTGGGGTCTTTGAATCGTGGTGTTTGACTCGTGCAATCGACCCAGTTAACTGCCCTGTTGGTCCAGTGCTGGAGTTTTTGCAAGAAAGGCTGACAGCGGGCGGCTGCTACCACCCTTAGGGTTTATGTGCGGCCATTGCAGCTCAGAGAGAGCTGGATGAGATCCCCTTGGGAGGCATCGGTTGGTCTCCGCTTTCATGCGTGGGGCCAGACGCCTTAGGCCTGTTCTGTTCACCCCACGGCAGTTCCTTCTTGGGACTTGTCAGTCGTCCTCGAAGGACTAGTGACGGCCCTTTTGAGCCCTTAAAGTCAGCTTCGGATCGGATACTGACTCTTAAGGTTGTTCTTTTACTGGCGCTTACGTCACTGAAAAGAGTTGGAGTTCTGCAGGCTTTTTCTGTCAGTGAAACGTGTATGGACTTTGCCCCGGGTCTAGTCAAAGTTACCCTGCGGCCTTAGGCCGGGTTACATTCCCAAGGTCTTGTCCACGTCGTTCCGTTCTCAAGTGGTCACTCTTCACTCTTTCCATCCCCCTCCCTTTGCTTCAAGTGAGGATGAGAGACTCCACATGCTCTGCCCGGTCAGGGCATTGAAGCTGTATGTGGATCGCTCCAAGGTTTGGAGAAAATCTCCCCAGTTATTGATCTGTTTTGGTGCTGGTCGCCGCGGGCTTGCCACGTCAAAGCAGAGGATTTCTCACTGGGTGAGAGACGCCATTTCGCTGGCTTATGAGGCGCGGGAACTCCCTTCACCTCTTAGTCTTCAGGCGCATTCTACTAGAGGCGTAGCCTCCTCTCAAGCTCTTTTTAGAGGGGTACCCCTGGAGGATATTTGTGTTGCGGCAGGATGGTCCTCTCCGCACACCTTTGTCAGGTTTTACAACCTTGACGTTGATACGGCTCCAGGTTCTCAGGTCCTGTCTGTTTGAACCGACCGTATGTTGTTGGTTCATTATTGGGCCAGATAGGCAGCGCTTCCAGCTTGGCGTGTTTGGTATAACGTTCCCGAAGCGGTCAACGCAGTGTAGAGTTACCTATGAAAGAGAACGTCTCGGGTTACTCGCGTAACCCTTGTTCTCTGAATAGGGAACGAGACACTGCGTTCGCTGCCAAGCTTCTCACGCTGCCGACAGGATTCTTTTCGGCAGAGAAATCTGAGGAGTGGATGGCGCGTTCGCCAGTATGACCTGACGACGTCATTGCGTCAGAGACGGCGTCGCGCCATCAGCCAATGAATTGGCGTGATTCTATATGGGTTCAGGACTCGGTCACGCGGAGGCGTTCCTGAAGTGGTCAACGCAGTGTCTCGTTCCCTATTCAGAGAACAAGGGTTACGCGAGTAACCCGAGACGTTTTGTAGCATGTGCACAACTCTGCTGGTAGATAGCATAACTACATCATCTGATTTAAAAAGCATATTTCTGCTTTGTCATTCAAAAGTTGCTAAAATATCACATTGTACCTTGGTTGTTAAAATGATAAATAAATAAAATGTCAGTTAATGAAAATGGTTGATGAAAATCTTTCATTTAGATGAATAAATATATACTATGCAGAGCTGGGTTACTTATAAATTGTAATCTGTTACTGATTCCAGATTACATGACAAAAATTGTAGTCAGTCAGAAATATTTGTATTTACCTGCATGCCATGTGATCATTAATCAGCATCAAAGAAACCGTGAACATGCAAATGTGATAATTATTAAAATATTTATTTTTAAATCTCAGGGGCACTTAAAGCAAATATATTTGGTGAATAAGGTTTAGATGAAAAAAGTTTTGGAATGCCTGCATTATATGTAACTAAGAAATAACGTGAATATGTGCATTTTAATTAGTTATAATTAATAATACATGGTTAAAAAACCTACAGAGTAATAATTCAAATTAAAATGAATGTGTTCATCAGTAGTTGATGCAATGTTGAAACCCTTCTTAAACCTGAAATGATTTTTGTAAATCCAGTGATCGAATGCTGTCACCACCTGACTAATGACTGATCTTTGTAATGTCTACAAAACTGGACTTTTTATACATATGTAAGAGGGCCCGGCTGGAACGATCCAATGACGGTAGTCGTTCCGCGGGTGAAGGGCTTTGCGTGTTACAGTCTTTCCTTTTCACGACACAACAAGAACATTAAAATGGAACACTTCTTCTTATATATTTTATCTCGTTATTTCATCTGACTCCATAAATGAAAAGGTTTTAATGATATCTGTGCATCATTAAAACATGAACGAATGATTGATTATTCTTTTCAGCTCCGTTTAATACTTTACCCGCTCAGATGTAGGGAAACTATTTCGCTCAGAGGCCCTGTTTTTCACAGGTCTCACGGACACAATCTCGTCAGGCCCGGTCGTCAATCAGAGGTAATTATGGTTATGTATCTAAGATTTGCCGTCAATGAACACGTACACAATCATAGACATGGATAACCCCTTGGAGCCCCCTCAGAACTTTAGTTCGTTTGTTTACTTCAGTAAAGGGTTTTGGCCATTATCAGATATGTTAGTAGGTCAATGTACAACACTCGTAATAACTTTGGATTGGTCAAATCCTTGTTTAAAGTAACATTAAATCAAAAGTCAGAGGTATGGGCGCATTGCCAATTTAGTTTGACCAGACGGCGTTCCGTCCTAAATGGAATTAACCCGCCCCTGCATCCGGTACACTTGAAAAGACGCCGGGTATTAACCGTCGCTAAACTGACGCAGGCTTAGGAAATATACGAATCCGCTACTCTAATAGGGAGAAAGCAATCTTTAGAGGCAGTCAGAATAGAATCAAACGTTACAATTTATTAACCAGGTAATCGAAGCAATAATTCAAAACTCCAATGTTACAAGAATAGAATCATCAGTTAACAATACTACCTGGCAAATGAAAACTACACACAGCGATTTGTGCGGGCAGTCAGCCTACAGACTCCCAGAACTTTGTGTCCCGTTTCCTTATAAACCCAGGTAATTCAATAAGCCCACCAAATGGTGGTCTTGTTATTATAATTAGTCTTTAGAATTTTCAACCAAAAGGCTTCTTGATATCCTGTGGCAGGGAATGCTTATTTACATACAGGAGGCGATCTGAATAGAAGATCAGGGGGGAGGGCACACCCTTACGCTGTACACTATACTTCTCATATTTCAGAACTTCCTTTAGCTTTTCATTATGATTGGGAGGATGAGACCATTTTACCAGACGCACTGAGACATTTCAAAAGATATCAAACATCTATGGTTACTTTTTGTACATATTACATTGCATGGATTTTTCAGTGAATTTTAGGTGATGAGGGGAGGGTGGAATGGTGACTGCAGCAGGTCCATCGTGCGGACCGTCAGCACAGGGTGTGAAACCCCCCAGTGTGCTGCGTCCTGGATGTTGCTGCTATATGCAAGAGATAGCTCCCGTTGATTACTGACACCAGGCCCACAGTTCCTCTCTAGGGGGGCCCAGACATTTTGGCACCGGGCTTACAGTTTCTCCCTTTGGCACTGTTTGGGCCACTCCCAGGGTTCCCTGCAGTGTCACTTCAGTCGTTGTAAGGCGGGCAGCTTTAAGGGGCTGAGGGTTAGGATAGTGTTGGTGGATGCTTTTACTGATCTGATGAGGTGTCGGAAATAGCAACATTGGAATAGCGTGAAGGAGAAGATGAGTGCGCTTCCAACTGCGCAACCTCGAAGTACCCAGTCCCACCAGGTATATGCAGTCTGTGCTGATCGGGTAGATGAGCTAGACAGAATCTGTGCAGTCTTTCGCGCCAAGTTTGTCTCCACTTGTGCTTGAGAAAGGTGGTACTCTGTTTGGAGGATGACGTTCTGTACCAGGTCCATCGTGTCGATCAAGGCTTGTGTTCCGTGTTCATAAAAGGTGTCGTCCCACCATGGGAGACCTCTGCCCTTTGGCATCCTTCCGAGGATGTCGATCTGGCCCATAGAGAAATCCTCTGTCACTTCCAAGCAAAATGAGTGATCAGCAGGACAGGTCAGTCCTCCATATGTGAACGAATTTATCTCACTGATGACACACCACTGTGTATGAGACACCTGAATCGCATTTGAATGTCCATGCAAAGATTCAACACTTATGAGTTTGTTATCATTGGGAGAGAAAGGTTGTAATGTGTTACATGTACAGACAACATAATTGTGAGTTTCATGACAGCAAGTGCGATAAATAACTGGTAAATAAGGTCTCAGTACCCTTCAGCATCATATACCCGGTGAGGTGATCCCATTGAATTACCTGATCTTTAACTACCACGCCAATGGATCGAATATTAGTGGAATTTGGGTAAGCTTGATCTGGGTGGATTAAAGGAAAAGTGACAAAAAGTCCAATGCAACCAGTACATTCGTTTCCAGTATACATCATAATTGTGGATAATAATTCTGAATACTTTACATTTTTCATTTTTTCCGAAGAGAACCATCTATGTAAATCTAAAACCTCAATTAAATCGTTCAAAACATGTCTCGGGGTCTTGTGAAGACGAAGATCTAACATTTCCTGTCTTGTTGCAGTGAATAAATCTTGTGCATATGATCTGCAGGCTAAGTCACGTTCGATGGTACGGGTCTGATTGAACAATGTGTGGCTGATCGTTAGAAGCGCCTGTGCCTCGGAACGAACCGCTTTGATAATATTATCATTGCTATTGGTGATGTGTTGGAAACCAGTGGCCATCTGATCTGTCAACCATGTGGAGAATTGAGATTGTTTGGTTATTTTATAAGTGTTGGCTGCTGAATTAATTAATCCGAACAGGCCGGCTATACTGCTGAGCAGGTCTCGTTTTGAGCGAGGAGGTGGAATTTGGACGGCAAGTCTGTCTTTGTAATCAGAAATTAAATCATCGATTCGTGACTGTAGCCATGCATACGACTCATCATTAGTATTACAATGCTTTGTATAGGCAGAGAGTATATTGGAAATGTTATAAGTTACATGTGTCATTACCAAATTTACATCATGTAATAAAGTCTTGTTGATGTTTCCTCTAATCAGTCCACCAGGAGGAATTGAGTGCAATTCTGGACACTTTTTTGGGTTTAGTGTATCCACAGGTGGTCAAATTAAAACAGTACTTAACAGTCCATGAACAGTTGTGTGGATTGGTGAAATTGTCTATGCTATGCGAACATTCCCCAATACATTCCTTCCTTTCGGTTGGTCCAGACAAAAGTTTTTGGTTTTGGCTCGTTAGGTGTGTACTGACGTGAGATCGTACATTAGCTCGTGAATCTCATATGTGTGTCATTATGTGTTTCTGTATGTGTGCACCTATATGTTGCAGGTTCCAAATTTTTAACATAGTAGCACAATTTTGGGTCTATGCCATTGTTTTTGTTTTCGTGTAGTGTGTACATGTTGCCTATTGTGTCACCTGGATCTATTTTAAGTTGATACCAGGCGGTGAGGTTGTGCATGAATTTTGGTGCTCGAGTGTGTCCTGAAATGTTTCTTGTAGGTGGGTGGGTGTTACCTGAACTACAACAAATTTGTGGTGTGCAATTTGGATCCGGTACTAATTCGGGAGGCCATGTAATTGTCTCTTTTGGTGCGACTGTGATTTTTTGTGTGGATGGCCCCTTGGAGTATTTCCACACCCACCTTCCACATTTCAGGTTGTGTGTGAGTGAAATCCTTTGGCCCAGTCTGATGCACGTGGGCCCAGACACTTTCCTTTCATCTGGCCTCCATGGGATCGCTGCAGTCGACCTGGAAGGCAAGAGGAGAAGACAGTGACATTTATTTATTCTGAGTACTTTTGAATGATTTGCACTGAGACATGTGGTACCATCGCAGTTTCCCCTTCACAGTTGTGGCCACACAGCTGTTGCATATAGCTTTAACTTCATATGGGCCATGCCATCGGGGTGTGAATGCACCTTGCTTCACAAAGACCCGTACCATTACCATGTCTCCTTCTGAGAATTTCACCTCAGAGGTTGGGTTGAATTGTGTATCATTCGTTAAGTCTGATTGCTGTTGTTTTAGAGCAGCGCGTGCATGTAGCACTTCCAACCTCTCTCGTAATTGTTTGAGCACAGACTGTTGAGTTGCAACCACGAGGGGCCCCAGGTTTGCTGGGGCAATTTCTGGGTCTATGGGCAGCTTCATGACTCTTCCAGTCATGAGTTCGAATGGACTGATACCTGTGGCTTTTGAGGGAGTTGCCCGCAGTATTGTTAAGACTGTGGGTAGGGCATCAATCCATTGGTTTTTGTGTTGTGCTACCTGTTTCGATATGCTTTCTTTTATTGTGCGGTTGGCACGTTCCACCATGCCTGAGCTTTGCGGTCGATACGGTATGTGAAACCTTTGTTTGATGTTCAGCATCTGGCATATTTGTTTCATCACCTGACCTGTGAAGTGTGTGCCCTGGTCAGATTCAATTTGGATTGGTGCTCCCCAGAGTGGGAGGATTTGGTTCGCTACTACTCGTGCCACTGTGTTTGCGCTGTTATTGCGGGTGGGGATCGCTTCGACCCATTTGGAGAATTTGTCAATTATCACAAGGCAATAACGATACCCCCCTTTGGCACTAGGTAGTGGGTCTATGAAATCCAATTGGAGTAACTCCCAAGGTCCCTTGGGTGGCTCTGGTCTACACAGTTTTGTACGGCCAGGCTTACCTTGGTTAATGGTGGCACATACGATGCATGTGTCACACCATCTTTGAATGTCTGATGCCATTTGTGGCCACCAGAAGTTTTTTTGGATCAGCTGTTGTGTTTTTGGAGCTGATACGTGTGCATAGTCGTGGTACAACTTTATCACTGGTTTCTGGAGGGCTTCTGGAACAATGTATTTATCGTCTCTTAAAATTATGCCTTCAGTGACCTTGGCTAGTTGGTCCTGCTGCAGGTGCGGTGTCAGCTCTCCATCAGAACTCCACAGTTCTTGTTGTACTGTTTCAAGTCAATAGGAATAGTTTGAATCGCACTCACGGCAGGAACAACCAGTCTGTCAGGCTTCCATTCATCTCCCTTTTGTGCTGCTAATTTGGCTAATTGATCTGCGATGTTGTTGTTTTTCTCGTTTTCATCTGGATTTTTGATGATGTGCGCACGCACTTTTACGACGGAGAGTGAGGAATTGCGTGCTCTAATCTCCTGCCAAATCGAAGTTATGATGTTAAAATGTTTGATCGGCGTTCCGGCAGACGTGAGGAATTTTCTCAACTGCCACTGTGCCATGAAATCATGGACTGTACCAAATGCGTATCGACTGTCTGTGTATACGCACAGCGGCTCGTGATGTGATCTGATTGCTTCAAGTAATGCAATAAGTTCAGCTTCTTGCGCAGATGTGTTTTCAGATAGTTTGATTAGCAATTGGTTATTGTCTGAATTGGGAGAGTGAGGAGCCCACACCGCACATCCTGTATGGAATTTGCCATCATGCCAGTACCGGAGCCATCAATGTACACCTGTGTCTGATTTGGAAGTTCTTGGTCATGAACTGGACTCTGTGCTTCCTGTTTCATTTGGCATGTGTGGGTGGCCCTCAACATCTCCCAATAAATGAGGCAATATTCGATCGTTAACAGTTGTGATGTCACGCGTTTGTATGTCTGCTAGCCATCTTGCTAACCTTTGAGACGACACACCTTTTATTCGGCCCTGCAACAGCATTTGTACTGGCGTGTGCACTGTATGTGATAGGTTGAAAACCTACAATTGGTTCAGTTGCTGTCAACATCCAGTGAACCGCCAGCACGTGCTGAGTGCAAGGGTCGAATCCTTGTTCGATCATGGATTTTTTTCGGCTGTAATATGCGATTGGGCGCAATTTTCCCCCATGATCTTGAGCTAAAACGCCACTTAGTGTGTTTTCGTTCGCGTCCACTTGTAAGTGGAAGGATTTTTTGGGGTTGGGCAGACCGAGCGCGGGAGCACAACACAAGTTTTCTTTTAGACTCGTAAAAGCTTTATCGTGTTCCTCTGTCCATTCGAGGACGTCAGAGGGTTTTGATTTTCCTTTTAAGAGTGAATATAATGGCGTGACGGCGTTTGCAAAGTCTGGTATGAAATCTCTTAAGTAGTTTGCTGTTCCCAACACTTTCTGTAATGAGTTTAGCATGGTCGGGGCAATTCAGCGATGCATTTCCGCCTATCATCTGTTAATGCTCGATAGCTTTGCGTAATCGTGTAACCCAAGTACTGAACCTCGGTTTGAGCAATTTGGGCTTTTCTTTGTTCAATTTGAAGCCAGCTTTACCGAGTGTTAACAGCACTCAACGAGCAGCAAATGATCATCAAGTGATCCTCGGTCGCGATAAGTATATCATCAACGTAATGAATCACGTTTCCGGTCCCTGTCAGTGGATTTAGCGTGTCTTCTAATGCTCTGTGAAAAATCGCAGGACTGTTATGGAGGCCTTGTGGCATCCGTTCCCAAGTGTACTGGATTTGATTCACAGTGAAGGCCAATTTCCACTGATCGGTGCGTTTGATTGGGATGGACCAGAAACCGTTTTTTATGTCGAGCACCGTAAACCAAGTCGCTTGTGTTGAGATTTGTGATAATAACGTCGATGGATTTGCCACTATAGGTGTAGCCTTGGGCAACACTTTGTTTAGACGCTGATAATCAATACAAAGACGCCATTTACCGTTCGATTTTGGTACTGGTAAGCATGGAGAATTTGTGGTCGAACTACATCGTCGGACTATACCTCTGGTTTCAAGTTGGTGTACAATTTCATGAACGGCTGACTCTGCCTCTGGTTTGATGCGGTATTGTTTTTGTGGGGGAGGGGGCTCCCCTTCGATGCACACAACAAAATCAATGAGGCCGCAGTCATGTTCATGTGTAGCCCAATTGCTATCGTGTTTGTTTACCATCTGTTGAATAGGATCTGGGGTGGATGTGGACATAACACTCGTAATTTTTTTTGGTAGGCACTGTTTTACTGTTTTTTCTGTTTTCAGCTCAATTTGCTTTTCAAAGCAGTGAATTACAAAGCCATACTTTCGCATTATGTCCATTCCCAGTACAGTCCCTTCACTGTTGTTAGGTAAATACCAGAGGGATTCTTCCAATACTGTCACGCCTAAATCAAGTTGAACTGGCTGTGTTTTTGTCGCAATCATTATCGTATCGCCGATGCCTTGGATCGGAATCGTTTCGTTGGTTAAAGGTAATGGAATGTCTGTACAGGAGCACGCTGCGCCCGAATCAATAAGTATGTTGGCTAACTGGCCTCCTAAATTAGCCCTTATTTTTATTCGGTTTCCACTCTTAATTATGCTCCCTATGGCAATGGAGGCCACGTATCCCTATTGGTGATGGTAATTTTCAGTCGTTACGCTGCGTTGTGGGCGCGCCATTTTGGCCGCTTTTGTTTTTAAACTCATTCATGAAGTTTATGAATTGTTTCAACAGCTCAGAGTCGTCGCTAGAGGGCGTTGTTTGGTAATGCTTCGCTTGTTCTTTTAAATCTTTTTCTCTTTTTTGACAATCTCGCATTACATGGTTAGTCTTTCTGCAATAATGGCATATCATTTTATTTGGAGACCTTTGGTTAAATTTATCTGTGCTGTTCCCTTCTGTTAACCATTGTGTGGACGCAACGCTGCGGGGTTTTAATCGCCATCTGTTTTCTATTCTTGAACCCCAATCTACTATTGCTCTGAACGTGTTTTCGGCTGGGTCGACGCCATTTGATAACGCTTTTTGAACGGGGATGCCGGCATTGTTTTTAACAAGCTGCAGTAATGCGTCATGGTTGCGGTCTGCATTTTCAAGGCCTGAGTGTTCTCTGTAGGTCACCCATAACCGTTCAGCGTACGTTTCAAATGACTCATTACTTGCTTGTTTGATTTCTAATATTTTGCTCCAATCTGCATGTGACGGTCCCTCATGTCTAATAATGCCTGTTTTAGACGCGTTCATAAATCCCTTCGTCGGTTTCGTCATTTACTCTGTTCATTATGTTGCCGGATTTCATTTCTGTGTTTAGTTTCGGTCTGAGCTCCTCAGGGATAGTGAGGAGAGCTACTTGCCATACGTCTCTAATCTCTAGTTTGTAGACATTAGCCTGTAGCATCAATGCTTCCCAGTAGGGTTGAAAAGGCCCTTTTCTCGGCATAATTCCTACGACTTGTTTATGCCTAGAGCATTCTTCGCATGTTAACGGGCGGCTGATTGTTGTGATATCATCATCCGCATTTTTCATGGTTTTTAACACTGCGATTTTAACTGCCTTTTTTGGCGAGTCGTTTGATTTTGTTCGGGTCTTTATTGGGCTTCGCAGGCTCTGTTTTTCTGGCCACAAGCTCACGATAGCTCGGTTACGAGTTTCTCTGCGTGGCCTATTGTTACACGCTAAAGCAGTGTCATCATCTTCGCTTTCAGTTTGCGCCTCTAACTCGGTTTCATCCAGTGCTGCTTGTTTAACTGCGGCAACTGGAAAACCTGTTTTATCGCAACACTCTTCGAGTGCAGATATGTAATTACTATATGTAATTAGTTTCCCTTGAACTTGATCAATTTTTGTGGCCATTTCTTCGCGTTGTCTAGCCCACCCCTGTTGCTCGTATGCAAACATTTCGACTTGCTTTCTTAACTTTTGTAATTCGTCAGATCACACTCGTTCGATTTCTTTGATATTTGTTATTGTTTTTTCGTTCTCGGTTATGGTCGCGAGGTCGTTACGACGAAGCAAATAAACAATTGCAGCGGGAATTTTCTTGTATTTTGATTTCGATTTTAGTCTCGCACCCTCGGCAGAATACCAGGATGTTATTTCGTTGTTGTTCCACTTCAAATTGAATCCCTTGTCGCTTAACCGAACAAGGATTTTTTGTAATTGTATTCCTAAAACTTCCATTATCTCCTCATCTCCTCTGCTGCCGTGCTTTCCCTGAAAAGACATGTTGTTTCTCGTCTAATTCTTAATACCACCGGGTTTTTCGGTTCCGGTTTCAAAAATGGGTATTCCGACCCGTACTACAAATGTGTCTATATGGTGTAAACAATATTTCCCTCAACTTCTAAAAGGCAAAGAAAATACACTTACCACAGCAGCTGGATATTGATGAGTAGGAGATCAAACCTCATGTTCCAAGGAGAGTTCAAGTCGAATGTCGCGGCTGTCACGGCTGGAATGACGTACTCGTCTCTGCGAGAATCACGTTCTCGTCTTTGTGAGAATTACGTCGGGGTCACCACTGTAAGAGGGCCCGGCTGGAACGATCCAATGACGGTAGTCGTTCCGCGGGTGAAGGGCTTTTTATACGAATCCGCTATTCTAATAGGGAGAAAGCAATCTTTAGAGGCAGTCAGAATAGAATCAAATGTTACAATTTATTAACCAGGTAATCGAAGCAATAATTCAAAACTCCAATGTTACAAGAATAGAATCATCAGTTAACAATACTACCTGGCAAATGAAAACAACACACAGCGATTTGTGCGGGCAGTCAGCCTGCAGACTCCCAGAACTTTGTGTCCCGTTTCCTTATAAACCCAGGTAATTCAATAAGCCCACCAAATGGTGGTCTTGTTATTATAATTAGTCTTTAGAATTTTCAACCAAAAGGCTTCTTGATATCCTGTGGCAGGGAATGCTTATTTACATACAGGAGGCGATCTGAATAGAAGATCAGGGGGGAGGGCACACCCTTACGCTGTACACTATACTTCTCATATTTCAGAACTTCCTTTAGCTTTTCATTATGATTGGGAGGATGAGACCATTTTACCAGACGCACTGAGACATTTCAAAAGATATCAAACATGTATGGTTACTTTTTGTACATATTACATTGCATGGATTTTTCAGTGAATTTTAGGTGATGAGGGGAGGATGGAATGGTGACTGCAGCAGGTCCATCGTGCGGACCGTCAGCACAGGGTGTGAAACCCCCCAGTGTGCTGCGTCCTGGATGTTGCTGCTATATGCAAGAGATAGCTCCCGTTGATTACTGACACCAGGCCCACAGTTCCTCTCTAGGGGGGCCCAAACATTTTGGCACCGGGCTTACACATATATAATCTGTATATAATCGGTAGGCTATTTTAGAAAGGAGAATTTAAAAGATTTAAAGAGAAATTAGGCTATTGTGTGAATGATATGTAACCATGTAATCAATAACAAATTAACTGTAGTCTGATTACGAGTATTTTAAAATGTAATTTACTCTAATTACAAGCATTTAATTGTTGGAATCTGATTACATAATACAGATTACGTGTAATAAATTACTACCCAGCTCTGGTGCTATGCTATGACTTCCCACAAAGCAGATGATCTTGGTGTGAATGCACCTTGTCAGCCAAAGTGGGCAATGCATGGCAATGATGGCATGACAACAAACAACATAAGACTGACTCTTGGTAGGAGGCCTGAGGCCCAGATCAATCCTGTGATCATGAGACACATTTGACATTTTTCTAAATAGATTTCTAATAATTACTAGTTCCGATTGTGTCTAATTGATAGTGAACTGCAAGACATTTCTAAACTGGTATGAAGAGGTTTATTCTTAAGCAAATTTCCAATCATTTCCATATTTTCTTACTTATTGAACATGTGTGTATGTTTTGGGGTTAGTTTTTTACAATTTGGATGTCAAGTTTCTTTCCCTTTGACCCTCATATGCATGGACCTTTGGGGAATTAATAAAAGTGCATGCAATACAATCCCGTGTTGAAATTCCATTCACTCATGTCTCGATTAAATATTGTAAGGAAAAATATCAGGCAAAATATTTGTTGCATGGCAAGAAAATAACTATTATGAATATATACCATTTTTTTTTTTATCTGTTTTGTTGAACATTGTAAATGAATAATGTCATGTACACTGCACTGCAATCTTTAATTGTATCTCTTTTGCTAAATATCAATCAATTGCATTTTCTTTATTATTAAGATGGAAAAAAATTCACACCAAATTAATAGCAATATGTATAAATATAATATAAAATGAAGTAGGCTACACTTACATTAAGACTTGTGTCATCAATGGCCAAGAAAAATTTATTCCATAAGGAGGGTCGTCCCTTCATGGTGGCTGTTATGTTGAGATCACATGACCAGCTGAATACTAATAATTTAATTTCAGTAATCTGCCTATTTTAGACACTTTCAGAAAACGTGCAAAGGGAATTTTTTATAAGGGCATCTGTCAAACAAACTGACGTCTTATAGATTACAATATGATAAACAGGTTGAGCAAGATTATGAATTTGCATCAAAGGCACTTGTGTAACAAATCAAAGTTAAAATATCAGTTCATGAAAATCTCACACAAAGATCTAAGTATCAGAAACTTCGTATCCTGTTTTTAAAACAGGTGAAAATGTTCTGTCTGATCTCTTTAGTTTTAAAACCATACACAAGTGGGTTCACAAGAGGAGGAAAGATAAAATTGGAAATAGAAAACACTCTGCGTAGGAAAGCAGGAACAAACTCAAATCGATGTGAAATAAGAGGAAAAAGAGTGTTCAATTCTAACAACAGGAAGACGACCAAATGAGTACCACATGTCTGAAGTGCCTTAATCTTAGCATCAGATTGCTTATTAGTTACACAAGTGATTAAAATATGAATGTATGTAAATGCCACAACAGAGAGTGAAAGACCGTGGTAAAAAATTATGCAACTCAACCCAAAGATATTGTTCACCTCTATGCCTTCACATAAGATTTTCATTAATGCTGTCTTATAGCAGACTAGATCTGTCATGTGTGTCTGGCAAATCCTGTAAGGTAATAGAAGAGAGAAAACTACTATTATAAGAAAAAAATTTAAAAGCCACATCCAAGTAATGATTTTTACTAAGTTATTGGTAGTCATAATGGCTCCATATCTCAGCGGGCAGCAGATAGCGATATACCTGTCATAGGCCATAGCGGTAAGAATAAAATAAGATGCTCCACCATACAGGTGTGCAAAAAAGCCTTGAAGAAAACATGCAGGATATGATATTGATCTGTCGTGAGACCATATACTATACAGCAGGTGAGGAAAAAGGCTTGTAGCATTCATTGCATCATTGATAGGCAGGTTAAGCAACAGTATGTACATTGGTTTGTGAAGATTTCTGTTCATGCAAATTGTAATAATAATTGTTAGATTGCAGAGTAAGATAAACAAGTATGTTGTTAATCCAAAAACGAATGCAGGATAAATGCTCGTCTCAGGCAGTTCCAGAGAGTGTAATGTCAGGACCAGTGAGAGGACAGATCCATTTGGATACATGATGAATGTTCCTACTATTAACGGCCTACACACACCAGCAACAAGCTGTTAATTCTAGCAATATAAATAGAGTAATTAAAAAAAATAATAAATAAAATATTGTCAGAACTTATGAGAAGTTGGTGTCCAACGTTCATACATTTCATCCTTTCATTTTACTATATCCAGCATCATTTTACTGAGGCTACAACCTAAAAAATAATTTATATTAAACAACAGCAGGCTACATTTTCTGAAATACAATATTTATGTTGTTGATGTTAAAATCCACATCTGCTCAGATAAATAAAGCACATATTTCACATTATAATTTAAATAATTGCTAGTCCTTATTTGCTTAAAACAAGTACACAGTTGTTTTTAAAATAATGTTGTCTATTTGCACAAATTATCATGCATAATATCACCTTAAGTGATCATCCTTCAGCACTGCTGAATGTCACTTGTGGGCAAAAGATTTATACTCATGGAGTTGGATTGATAAACTCCCATTTGTGTTGCATTAGTCATGGGAATAGGTGTTGTTTTGTAGCTTTTGCACAGCCCTTCTGGTAGATATTGTAACTACACTATACACAATCAGATTTAAATAGCATTTTTCGGCTTTGACATTCAAAAGTTGATAAAAATACTAAAATATCACATTGTACCTAGGTTGTTGACGAATAAAATATCAGTTAACCCTGAACAGCAATACTGTGACAGCGCAGATGTTACGGCCCATAAATGTAGATTTCACAACTGGACAACTGCAAGATAGTTGTGGAGGGATCCTTTTGTCCCATGCCTCCAACAAGAAATATACTTAATATATTATTTTATTGATTTACAACATCCTAA
Source organism: Gymnocypris eckloni scoliostomus (assembly GCA_027564155.1). Classification (NCBI taxonomy): domain Eukaryota; kingdom Metazoa; phylum Chordata; class Actinopteri; order Cypriniformes; family Cyprinidae; genus Gymnocypris; species Gymnocypris eckloni. The sequence goes on along the minus strand of CM050417.1, from coordinate 7,781,484 downwards.
ATAAATGTTTTGTCCCTCCAGGACATCTACACCAGGTGGTTCAGAGACGCCAGACACCCGAGCCATGGATTGCTCTCACCGAAATCATCAGGTATATGTTATGGCAGAATCTGCACCAGCAGACTGTGAGAAGTTATTTCCACAGGCAATCAGACTGTACTGAACTTGTTCTAGAAATAGCACACAGCACTCCAAACTCATATGTGTCAGAGAGTCACAGTCACACTCTCCGCCGTCAACCGCAATCACCAGATCGCAGTCACCTGAGTTCTGATCACCTGCACTCATCGTCCGGTCTACAGTTCACTATACGGATGTATAACAGACTCCCTACACTCTTACCTGTGCTTGCGCACTCCTAGACTCTCCAGTAGTGATCGACTGATATTGATTTTTTATAACCGATACCGATACCAATTATTTGCATGTTTATGTACCCGATAACCGATATGCAGAACCGATATTTATTCACTGTTATAAAGTAAATAAATAACAGATTGAAGTAAGTCCATTCTTCGCTTTGGTTTTTCCTCCTTTCAGTCATCTTAACAACAACAAAAAACTGTTGAAAATGAACATTTTCATGTCAAATTTAATCTTCAAATTACAACAATAAAAACATTTTATTTATAAAAAGCATCATAAGCAACACTGATATTAACAATAAGCAAAAGAATGTCTAATGTTTTCAAATGGAGAAAATAAAGGGCAGAAGTCATATTAACTTCATTTTAAACTACAGTTTTAGTAATAGTTTATAAGCTGTTTAATGGGTTAAAGAGTGAAGAATAATAATATTCACTGGATCATGTTAATTCACTTAATAATATTCTCTGGAATATTGAAATAAGCTATAACAAACAAAACATCGTATTTTATTGCATTTCTTAACTGGCATGTTTTATCAGAATTATTAAAATATTTTTGTCATTCTAAATTATGAAAACTGCTGACAGCGCGGTTGATCAAAACCGATATACGATTGTGGTAAAATGCTCAAATATCGGGAAAAATATCTCTACTCTACTCTATATCTCTACTCTCCAGCGATTCTCCAGAGGATATTTCAGGACTCCCGCATTTCCAACGATCCTCCAGCATTGCTCCCCGCTCTCCTGAGCACCCAGACTCCACTCTCCTGTGAATGAGAAGGATATCAGTTCCTGCACCGTGCACCTGCAGATTAACATCCCCACGATACTCACCAGCTCTTCACTCTCCTAATTCACTGCATCTCACTCAATAAACATTCCTGTGTGATACTTACCTGTGGTCTTCTGTATCTCATTGTGACAGAAGACCGGAACTAAACCGACACCATTATGGATCCCTGGCCTCCATCTCCGATGGAAATCCTGGAGGAGCTGGTCAACACTCTTCGTGCTTCCCTGCCACCAGCTCCTGCCCCTCCACCATCTGCCTCGGCCAGTCCAATGGCATTACCGGCTGTCTATGCGGGTGATCCGGCTGGCTATGGCAGCTTTCTTCTGCAACTCTCCCTCTATATTTTCACAGAAATTTCTCACTGAGCGCTCCAAGGTAGCCTTTCTGATCTCTCTTCTCTTGGATCAAGCTTTGATTTGGGCAAAAGCCATATGGAACGCCAATACTGCCATAATAAATTCCTATAAAGCATTTACCAATCATTTCAAGGAGGTGTTTGGAAGTGCTACCGGAGCGCTCTCAGAGGCGGACCAGTTACTGCGCTTGCGACAGGGCACTTCCTCTACCCATGAGTACACGGTGAAATTACACACTCTGGCGGCCACCTGCGGCTGGAACGAGTCAGCCCTGCTCAGTACCTATCGTCAGGGACTGGACGTTCGCATCCGTGCCCAGATGGCAATTTACGATGATAACGTGGGGTTAGAGAGCTTTATGCAGAAGGCTAACCGTATCTCTTATCCAGCCTGCCACCCCGCTGAAGCCGCTCACCAGCCAGCCTCACCCGCCAACGGTTCCCCAGTACCAGAATCCATGCATGTGGGTATGTCTCGTCTATCCGCCCATGAAAGAGCCCGCCGATGGACGGCAGGGCTGTGTGTCTACTGCGCATCTCCTGATCATTATATCCAAGCCTGTCCCGTTAAACCTCCACGTCCAGCGGTGACTACACTCCAAACTGACCCTATCATTGCCAAGCTTACTGTGCTGAATTTTCAACTACTCACCTCAGTTTAATCCATTGCAGCCTCCGCTTTGGTCGACTCAGGCTCCTCAGGCAACTTCATCTCCCAAAACCTCATAGACCATCTTCACCTGCCCCGTCAACAGCATGGCATGCCCGGGAGCTACGAGTCGAAACCATCAATGGAAAGCCGCTTGGTTGTGGTTGTGTGAGGTTTGAGACCCCTCCTCTAAGACTTCAGATCGGGAGCTTGCATGAGGAGGAGATCATATTTCTGGTACTGGAGGAGGCCACCGTGGATCTCATCCTGAGACACCCTTGGCTCATCATCCATTCCCCAGAAATCAGATGGGAGTAATTCGCTGGAGCGAATTCTGTCACCAACACTGTCTCAAAGGAAGTCCTCGTCTCCAGTCACCTACCACTCAAGTAGCCTCCACGTAGGTAGAGAGCCCCGAACCCAGTACTACTTTCACCATCCCATCTGATTATAGGGCGTTATAGGTTTAGCTTTACGGGGTTGTCACGTGATGAACGAACGACTCGAAAAACCTGAAGACTCAAAAGGTGAACTAATCAATTCTCTTTCCAGCTCATACTGCATAGGTTTAGCTTATGGGGCTGTCACGTGATGAACGAACGACTCAAACCCGATGTCAGATTAGAGGTGAGGTGAGGTAATCATAGACTAAAGACCCAGGTAAACAATTAATTTATATTTTCTGTTTCTTATAGCATTATAGTTTTGTATTTTTAGTGTGATCAACATTTGCATAAGTAGTAGATGTGTTAGGCAAGTAACACGTAACATTTGAATTAAGCTCTGCTAAAATGAACGAAATGACTCTGAAAAATATTTGTTTATTTTGCTGAACGAGACTCAAAGGTCCGAGTTGGTAAAAATGATCCGAACTTCCCATCACTACTGTCCTGTCAGCCGTCACTGTGCTCACGGCGCATGCTCTGATCGCATCATCATAAATAATCGCACAAGAAACTATGAGCATACGACGTAGTTCTGTCGTCAGTTAAGTCGTGAAATTACCAAAAAGGCAATTAAAGCTGCAAACTGTGCGTGCATGCATGTATGTATGCATTACATTTCAGAACGTCTCTAAAATGCATACTAAAATATAGACTATCGTGCAATTCCAGATCACAATAAGACGCAAGCTGATATGTATTTTCATTTGTAATTTAATGCACAAGGAAATGTGAGCACAGTGCTCGTATACTCTTATACTATACTATTTTTTTCATTAATTTTAAAAGTACAAAACGAAAATGAAACCATTTAAATGCATTAAACAACTAATTTTACAAGCTGGCATTTGCTGTTATCTTCTGGCCTTTTTCACATTCTTATCACTAACATGTCTCATCCATTAATATGTAATGTTAGAGAACAGGTTTTGGGGGATTTTGAGAGCCAGAACCAAACTGACAGAGGAATAAAGCTATAGTGAGCCCTTTTATTAAAATACTTGGAGGTGAGGAATAAAAATAAATATATATATTACTTGACATAATAATTCATAAATATCTCAATTACAATAAAGTAAAAATTAATTGTATTCAGCTGTGTTTTAGGCACTCAAATAGTCTAATACTTTATGGTCAACCACATTTTTATATTGAATTAATGAAGATTTCTGTGCCACCCCAGGCTGGTTGCTGGCCCCTTCCTGGCCACCCCTATGCAAACATCCTGTTATTGTTGATTTGTTTGCCATTGTCTTCATTTAAGTTGCTTTGGATAAAATTGTCGGCTGAATGATTAAATGTGGGCGTTAATTTGCCTGAATCTGTATAGAATTGGGGACGTTTGTCGGCATATTGGGAATGTATTTTGAGACATTTAATTTAGTATGTAAACCCATGTGGTAGTAAAAAGGAAAAAGTGTTTCAATAAAGCTATGTATACTGTATTATTTTTGTCTTATTGCTAAATATATATATTTATATGTATCAATATATGGCTATAAATGGTTCATGCATATATTGAAAAATATAAGCACTAGAGTACCGTATATCAAAATATATTATTTCATATATCACATTATATCTTCCAATATATTTTGGTTTCGTAAGGAATGCATGGCAATTGCATAAGTGATTAAAATATGAATGTATGTAAATGCCACAACAGAGAGTGAAAGGCCGTGGTAAAAACTATACAAAACAAACCGTAGATATTGTTCACTTTTATGCCGTCACATAAGAGTTTCATTAATGTGGCCTTATAGCAGACAAGATCTGCCATGTATGTGTGGTAAATTCTGTAATAAAATAGAAGAATGAAAACTATAATTATAACAAAAATATATTATAATAATAATAATAATAATACAAATAATTGATACAAAAGATTTTGGGTGATTGAAGGTTGTGGAGGATACATCACATGCATCCTTCAAATTCAGCTGAATGAAGGATTCAAAACAAAGGCTGCCTTCCAAGGATCCTTCCGATTGAGATGGCCTTCAGCGGCGTTTGATGTTTTGATGTTTTGACGTGGCAGCCAAGATATGCAGCCTTTGTAGGAGGCAGCCTTCCGTTTGAGAAACGGCTAAGGATTACCCTCGTGCAACGCAATGAAACTCCGGAAGTTTGATCAGCTGAGTATGACACAACACCCTTCTATTTTGCCACACACCTTTATATACACTTCCCTAACTAGGAGACAATAACAAACACTTACCTAGGGGATGTGATCAACCAGGCAGCTGCTAACCCTCCCGCAATAAATGCATTTCACCACACTTGCAATGTCAATCTAAATGAAGAATCTGAATAATAGGTTAAAATCTAAAGTTAAGTTGGTGTATGAAATTGATCTTTGTCATCTTTTCATTTAGCCAGTATCCAGTATCCAGCAACATCTTTCGTACAACCTGAAAAAAGTATCAAACATTTAAGAACGTGCTTTAAATCTCAACATGCAACATAATAAAAAATAATTAAAGAATGAAAAGTGTAACATTTTCACAGTAGCAGATTAATAAGGCACATTACTGTATACGTTAAATTATAATGTTTAGTTCTCATTAAAAGTACTTCAACCAATAAGAAGTTGCTGAGATTTGTAATAACGTGGCCTATCTGCACAAACTGTCATGTCATCTCATAATAGTATGCAGATCAAGTTACTCTGTATTCACAGGGATACCTGTTGCTCTGAGAAAGTTCTTCTTGTTAGAGCCTTAAAAAAGCAGCACATATAATATTTAGTCACCTTAAGTAACCATCCTTCAGCACTGTTGAATGTCACCCGTGGGCTAATGATTTATACTCATGGAGTTGAGTGGAAAACTCCCTTTTGCGTTAGATTTGTCATGGGAACAGGTGTTGTTTTGGACCATGATAACAGCCCTGCTCAAAGATATAACTACACCATCTGGTATAAAAATTATCTAAAATATCACATATGCTGTATCGATTAGACTGCTTATTTGTAACACAAGTGATTAATATATGAATACATGTAAATACCACAACAGAAAGCGAAAAGCCATGGTAAATGCCATACAACACAACCCAAAGATATTGTTGAGTATGCTGTCACATAAGAGTTTCATTATTGTGGGCTTATAGCAGACAAGATCAGCTATGTATGTAATCCCGTAAAATAACAGAATAACAAAAAATTACAAGAGTAAAATTTTAAGAGTAAAATTAAAAAGCCACATACCTATTATGATTTTCACCAAGTTATTGGTAGTCATAATCATTGGCTCCATATCTCAGCGAGAAACACATTGCGATGTACCTGTCATAGGCCATAGTGGTAAGAGTAAGATAAGATGCACCGCCATAAAGATGTACAAAAAAGCCTTGAAGACAACATTCAGGGTAGGATATTGATCTGTCCTGAGACCATATACTATACAGCAGGTGAGGAAAAAGGCTTGTAGCACCCATACATGCATGCATATATACATACATATCTAACATGAGAAGAAAAACATTTAAATAGGACTTAACAATAAATAATAGTGTATGAATCTAGAACAGAAGATTTGGGTACATATTTGTGCATTATTACTCTATATACAGCTGTATAGAAAATATGCATATGTATTTGCATAGTACTTTGTAAATATGTTTGTGAAGATTTCTGTTCCAGCAAATTGTAATAATAATTGTTAGATTGCAGAGTAAGATTAACAAGTATGTTAATAATCCAAATATGAATGCAGGGTAAATGCTCGTCTCAGTCAGTTCCAAAGAGTACAAAGTGAGGGCAAGTGAGAGGACAGATGTATTTGCATACATGTTGTTAACAAAAACTAATAATGATTTTCAGCATAAATAAACAGTAATCTAAATTTATGTTGGTTTTCAGCAGCCATATCACCCTGCAGCCTAAGACCGGTTGTCCACTGAAGCTAAGCAGGGTTGAGCCTGGTCAGTACCTGGATGGGAGACCTCCTGGGAAAACTAGGTTTGAAGAGGTGTTAGTGAGGCCAGCAGGGGGTGCTCACCCTGTGGTCTGTGTGGGCCCTAATGCCCCAGTATAGTGACGGGGACACTATACTGTCAAAAAGCACCATCTTTCGGATGAGACGTTAAACTGAGGTCCTGACTCTCTGTGGTCATTAAAAATCCCATGGCACTTCTCGTAAAGAGTATAATGGGTTTAACCCTGGTGTCCTGGCCAAGTTCCCCCCACTGGCTCTTGTCAGTCATGGCCCCATCCACTTTTTTGGCTCTATGACTTTCTCTCCTCTCCACCTGTAGCTGGTGTGTGGTGAGCGTATTGGTGCCGTTGTTCTTTGGCAGCCATCGCATCATCCATGTGGATGCTGCACACTGGTGGTAGTTGAGGAAAGACCCCCCCACATGATTGTGAAGTGCTTTGGGTGTACATCAATACACTATAAAGTGCTATATAAGTTCATTATTCATTCATTGGTTTTCAGAATGGATCTTTGTCATTTCATTAAGCCATATCCAGCATCATCTTTCTTACAACCTGAAAAGTAATAAACAAACAACAACAACAGATAAAGCACATTACTCTATAAGTTAAATTATAATGTTTAGTTCTCATTAAAAGTGCTTAATCCAATAGGCTGTTTTTTGAGATTTGTAATAATGTGGACTATCTGCACAAACTGTCATCAGACAAACTGCCTGAAAAGCAGCACAGGTAATTAGTCACCTTAAGTGATCATCCTTCAGCACTGTTGAATGCCACCTACAGGCTAATGATTTATACTTATGGAGTTGGGCGTAAAAACTCCCGTTTGCATTGGGTTAGTCATGGGAACGGGTGGTGTTTTGTAGCATGTGCACATTGCGTTCATATCATTAAATGAGAGCTCTGCTGTTGGATGTCATAACTACACTGGATTAAAAAGTATTACTTGTGCTTAAAAAAAAAAAAAAAACTTCTGGCTAATGCTTCATTGCTAATGATTTATTATAAAAACAGAGCACACTAATTCTGATCATCTATATAGACAAAAATAATCTAAACTCATTGATTTTGTCAAGACTGTCTGTCAAAATTGAAAGTGCTATATAAACACAGAGGTGTAAAGTAGTTATATTTTGATATACAATTTGGCCTGTGATAAATTATGCCATCTGGATAATATTATTCAGATAATAGGTGTGAGTGGGGATGAGTGAACCAGTGGTTTTAGGGTTGGTTGCATGGCTTATATAAAATAATTTATAATTCATTGATAGTTTAGCTGAACTGAACATTTAATTACACAAATAAGAACTGGTGATTTACGTGCATTTCAAAGATTAAGTAACATTCCAAAGAAGCACATTTTCTTCCTTGTATGTTATTAGAGAGAAATACAAATTTATAATATGTGGTAGCTGTCAACAACAACTTGTATCTGAAGCACTTGGTGATCTTAGGATGAAAAAAATCAGATACATACGTAGCTAATTTAAACGTGTGATACAAATACTTATATAGTAAATATACATTTGAATATATAATATGTTAAAATCATTATTTTAATATTAAATATGACAATTCTGTGTAATTGTTTACATAAGTGTCAGTTTATGGTTTATTATACACTGTTTATCTTTCTTTTAAAAAAGCTGACAATTTTCTGTCTAATTTCCTTGGTTTTAAACCCATAAATAAGTGGATTCACAATGGGAGGAAAAACAAGAATAGATATAGAAAACACCCGGCGTAGGTGAGCTGGAGCATTTTCAGACCTATGTGCAATAAGAGGGAAAAAAGTGTTGAACTCCAAGAACAGGAAGACGACTAAATGTGTACCACATGTCTGAAGTGCCTTAATCTTTGCATCAGACTGCTTATTACTAACACAAGTGATTAATATATGAATATATGTAAATGCCACAACAGAAAGCGAAATACAGTGGTATAAAGATAAAATAAACAATCCATAGATATTGTTCACTGTTGTGTCTTCACACATGATTTTCATTAAAGATGGGTTATAGCAGACAAGATCTGCCATGTATTTCTGGCAAATCCTGTATGGCAATAGAAGACAGAAAAGCACAAATATAATAATAAAATTAATGAGCCACATCACAATTATGATTCTCACTAAGTTACTGGTAGTCATAATGGCTCCATACCTCAATGGGAAGCAGATAGCGACATACCTGTCAAAGGCCATAGCTGTCAGAATTACATGAGACGCACCACCATACAGATGTACAAAAAAGCCCTGAAGCAAACATGCAGGATATGATATTGATCTGTCCTGAGACCATATACTATACAGCAGCTGAGGAAAAAGGCTTGTGGCACCCATTGTATCATTGATAGGCAGGTTAAGTAACAGTATGTACATTGGTTTATGAAGATTCCTGTTTTCACAAATGGTGACAACAATTGTGAGATTGCAGAGTAAGACAGTCAAGTACGTTGCTATTCCAAACACGAATGCTGGGTAAATGCTTGCCGGAGGCAGTTCCAAAGAGTGCAAAGTCAGTATCACTGAGAGGACAGATCCATTTGGATACATGCTGAATGCACTTATGACCTTGAAACATAAAAACCAGTATAGACAATCTAATAATGCATGGTTACATTATTTAAATCTCATTAGAACTTTTGAAGTTTTGTTACTTTCCTAAATGGACTTACATCATCTTTTTATTCTGACATCCAGAATCATTGTTAACACAACCTGGGGTGACAGAGCAATAATTATATCAAAAGCATGTTAAAACCTCCATAAAGTCTTCAAAAATAGCCTAAGCAAATAAGGAAAAAAACTACTGCATAACAGAATATACAAGACAGTCGTTGTTAGCAGATCAATGATCCAAATTATTAAAATAGTTACATTTTAATAATTAATATTTAGATTTTACATCCAGTTTAATGTCTAATAACTTTTACTTGTTCACATGCACTGCTAATCTCATAAAAGCTGTAAGCATGATATTTAACCACCTTAAGTGATCATCCTTCACTGCAACTGAAAAGTTCTGTGTTGCTGTCATCTGTAATCTGTCATTTATACTCATGGATGGTGCTGGGTGGAAATCTCTTTGTTTACTTTGGGTTAACCATGGGAGTGGGTGGTGTTATGTGGCACGTGCATGACATTCAAATCTAGAACATAACAACTGAGATACTCTTTAAAATTATATTTCATATGGGAAATTTTACTTCTGAGTTGCCTTGAGAGTATTAAGACACTTTATACTACCAAAATTCCAGTAGACCAGAAATAATATCCACATACAGAAGCATTCTGGTTAGATTAGCTTCAGTGGCTTAGCAAGTCAGCCCCGGGCCCATATTTTAAAACAATTACCCCCCCCCACACAAATGTTATGGGCTCCAACTCGGTTAACTTTTAAATTACAGTATAAATGCTTGGAAATAATATTTAATGTTTTCAAGTCCATTCATTGCACTCAAGTCGCAAGCCACCCAATAATCGCAATAAGCTTTGTGCTTTTTTATTATAACATAAAGTCTCATCCATCTGAACATTTTAAGATCAGATACAAACAATAAATGTGTTTTGTGCTCTTTTATTTGTAGTGAGATAATTATATTCGCCTCATTTAAAGCGGTGGGTGAATCAATTATATTTTCCTCTTTAATATTTGCAGCACGAAATAAACATGAATAAATATTTGAATGCATATTGAAAAAAAAAATCTGAACAATTTAATTAAAATGAATGTCTCATGAAATCGATCAATTAGAGTTTCAAAAACATATATAAGTCTAAGTTTTATTGCTGTTTTTCATGTGAAGAATTACAGGTTGAATGCCACAGACAGAGTGTAATTTTCACATTAACTTCACGCAATATGACATGATTTTGTTATCGGAATTTTGACTTAAAATAGTATGACAGTAATCTTAGTTAGTAGTTATTTTTCAGCATGACACTAAAATGCCGCTGTAGGGTATTTGTACTGCATGCAAACACAATCTTAGCACAGGGACAAAAAAACTAAAAAAATAAATAAAATAAAATAAAATAAAATAGTATGAAGTTGACGACCCTGACTCCCCATATCTCCTCATTGGATGCGCCTTTAGAGATAAATACATTTCTTTACAGATTACATAAGCTAATGAAAGAGTTTTTAATTTTTGATTTGAATTATTTCATTGTAAAGTAGTAATTTATAGCATTATATTTATCATGTCAGTGAGGTAAGTATTTGCTGAGTTTCGGTTCAGTTTTTGTGAAATATTCCTGCTCAAGATCAAGACCACCCAGTTTTTTTTTTTTTTTTTTTAATAGCAAGATGCTTTGTTGATATTGTGAGTGCACACAAATAAACTATTTGCAGATTCGAATGATGTAGCCTATAGCCTACTCTTATTTTTATGAGGAAAAATAATGGTGCATTTAAATTTTTCACTCTTATTAAGAAAAAAAAAATTAGGTGATCTTGCTAGCATCTTCATGTCCTTCAAAGCACGATTTAGCTTCCGCTTTTAGCACAAACGATTTGATATGTATCATACATTTATCTTACATTTGAACATTTATATTGTGAAATGCATACAATTTTATGTCTCAAATCGTGTTTATTTGAGAAGGCTAAACTGATCAAACATATGCTCAACTCACTGTCTGGCGCTGGCCACTTTGTATTTAAAAAAAATTAAAACTTGAATTTAACGAACATAAAATGTTCCAATCATGTTTCTAAATTAACTTAATAAAGAAACTAAATGAAATATAACCACTTTGCAATTAAAAACCAAACACGCTCTGTTTTTGATGCTCTTCTCCTTTATATCAGACAGGGTCAACCACAGGTGCCTCTCCGCCGCCACCAGCGCTGTCATGGACCGCCCAATGGCACGGGTGGTCTCCTTGGTGGTGCGGAGAGCTAAATAAGCGGTTCTCCTGAGTTCAGTTATATCATGTGACTTAAAATGCTCGCCTTCATCTAGCTCTTTCAGCAGGTCAGCTTGGTAGGCCTGTAACACTGACATAGTGTGCGGACACACACCAGCTTGACCAGCTGCCATGTACCCTTTGCTCACCAGCACTGATGTCATGTGCAGTGGCTTGGAGGGCAAGACCGGAGCCTTCAGAGATGATGTCGCACCGGGAGACAGATAGCTCACAAGCATCTGCTCTACCCGGGGCATCGCTCTGTAACCGCATTCACTCAGCCCCGCCACATTTCCACAATAATCAGAGGCGGGGATGAATAAGTGGGCCGAGCCTGGTTTCTCCCATGGTTTTTTCTCATTCTGTCACAGAGGTAGTTTTGGTTCCTTGCCACTGTCGCCTTTGGCTTGCTCAGTTGGGGAGACTTAATTTCTAGCGATTATCGTCAATTTGATTTCACAGATACTATTTAAACTATAATAAGCTAGACAATGACATCTCTGAATTTAATAATGAAATGCCTTTAACTGAAAATTGAGTGTTTAATCTTATTATTATACATTACTGACACTCTATCCTCCAATTTGATACTGTTAAGTACTTTGACACAATCTTCATTGTTAAAAGCGCTATATAAACAAATAAAGGTGACTTGAGAATGGTTTCCTCCACGATCTTGACACCTCGGTGTGGAGATCGGGAAAAAAGGGCAGGCTCCGGCGTGGAGGTAGCGGCTTAGTATGCAGAAAACGTTCATCAAGTTTACTTTTCTGCGGTTCAGCCTGTTTCTCGGCGGGCCAATTTATGCTTAACTTAGCAATTTGACGTCTTGCCCATCGATTTGACTGATTACACATAGGATTCAGAGCTTGGTATCACTGAAGGCGCTCCCCTAGCGCTCTCCGACACAGCTCGAGTTCTTGATTAGGAACATTTATCAACTATAGTTTTAAGACATTTTTTTTTACTTGTACTACATACTCTGGATAAATAAAAATGAACAGTATTGTGAAAAAAACAAACAATTACTGTCTTTTAAGAAGAAACTGTAAAGTATAATAATAATCATGTTGTGTCGTGGAGCCAGTGATGGATTTCTTCAATGTAGTCAATGAAGCTTGAGAAGCAGAGTTCCAGATGTCAAAATAAGAATTTATTAAACAAAATAACAAAGCTGAGATAACGTTTACCACATCTTAGTCTCTGTCTGTCTGCCCATACATTTTATACCTATCTTTTTTAACCAAAATTGGTAGTTCTGTTTTTTTTATTGGTTATGCTGGTTTGTCAGAATTTATTGCTAGCCCATCTGGCCCATTTTTAAATGGTGGAATTTGGCCAAATTAGCCATTTAAAAAAAAAACTTTTATTCCGCCGCCTCCCATTGGTTGGCGGTGGTCACACAAGACATTCATCAACTCTGTTTAAATGTACCTGTCATATTCTGGAAATCACCCAAATTCATAGGGTTATTTCAGTTCACTATTACAATTCCAACGAAAACCACCAGTACTGCCCAATGGCTAGGCCCTCAGACTTACAATCTGTATTAAGACATGCAGTACTGGAATAATTAGCATATTGATCAGTATATTGATTATTTCATGACCATACAGCATATATTTAAGTAAGTTAATACCATATTGAGTAACAATATAATATATAGTAAAATAACACAATGGTCATAATAATAATAATACATATAAAATATGGTTTATTATGTCATTTTGCTTTAAATTAAGATCTTCAGACACTATGTATCTTACTCTTGAAACAGTTGAGAATTTTCTGTCTGATCTCTTTAGTTTTAAAACCTTAAGATTCCTGTTCAAGCAAATGGTGACAACAATTGTGAGATTGCAGAGTAAGATGAACAAGAAAGTTGTCAATCCAAATATGAATGCTGGATAAATGCTTGTCTTAGGCAGTTCCAAAGAGTGCAAAGTCAGGACCAGTGAGAGGACAGATCCATTTGGATACATGGTTAATGTTAATTGTTAATGGCCTGTTTAAATAAAATGTAAACGGGTGTATACAAGTTAAATATAGAATAATTTGATACACATTTGATTATCCACAACATACTCAATAAGATAAAATAATTGCATTACATTCACATATCAGACATATCATATACAAGGCCGTCATCTTATCTTACTTCAGTGGTGTTGGAAAGCTCTTTGTTGTTATCATCTGATTTATACTTACTGCTTACTATGGGAATGGTTTATGTTATTTTGCATGCACACATTAGATTCTAATCAAGTGACATTTCTCTAATGAATACAAGAAAAAAAAATTGACAACTAATAATCCACCCCGAAGAAAACAATGAAGTTCACATGAGACAGAAGTCTAAATATATTTCCCTCTATATAGCCCCTTGGGATATAGTGCAGTTACATGTCCAATAATGTATTAAACATGTTCAAATGCATAACTTTTAAATGTTAAATAATTTTTATTTTGATAAATACAAAATAAAAATGTTGTATTAAAAATATATATTTTTTTTACTTTTTTTATTTGGTTTTGCAAGATGGATTATATAATAATAAAGCTTTTTAAATGTATTACTCTGAGGAGGCATGAATGCATTTATACAACAAACATTACATATCACTTTGATACTAGGGGCAGAGGTTTGTCAGAGCAGGCATAATTTACTCTTGATAAATAATGTTTTGATTATTATTATTATTTACTAAACAAAAAAATAAAAATAAACTTGATAACATGGTAACTTTAAGTATACAGTATATATATTCAAGATGAACATGCACATCAAATAGACATCTTTCACATAAATCCATATATTTTATGAGGAAAAAAATTGTGTACATGTGTAAACAGGCTCTCATTGTCACAGTCACCAGTCAAACTGCACTGCAATTCCCAGCATCCCTCTGGCCACTCACCTGCGCTCCATCAGTAATCACTCACACCTGACCTCCATCAGGGAATCCTCCTCACCTGGTGCCAATAATCAAGCTCCCTATAAAACTTAACTCAATCCATACCCTCATTGTCTAGTCTCAAGCTCTTTGTCTGTCTTGTTACTCACCTGCGGGCTCCATGGGCTCCATGGGCTCCATGGGCTCCATGGGCTCCATGGGCTCCATGGGCTCCATGGGCTCCATGGGCTCCATGGGCTCCATGGGCTCCATGGGCTCCATGGGACCGTAAGATGTTGTCCATCCATTGATCCTCCAATACGGGGAATATAAGGGCTGTTTATTTCCTCAGTTTATTGAGCTTAAATATAAAGTGAGAAAATGAAATATAAACATGAAATTATAATGGGGTTTTGCAAATAATTAATAAAACAAGGGCTTTGATAAACATAAATTGACAATACTTTTACACACAATTACACACATCCATGCTGAAAATGCTAATTTTCAAGCAGTTAACAAAAATAAACCGATGCTCATATCTTGGTAATTAATAGCCAATGTAAGCATAGCTTTTCAAATTTGATATGAAATAATAGAAAAATTCAATACAAACACAAATCTCTTTTTTAAGAACTGGTTTGACAAGAATATTAAATTGTTTAGTCAGTTATAAACAAATAATTTCTTTCTTATTGTAAAATACCAATTGCCCAAAGAGAGTTCTCAATTGTTATTGGTTCAATCATGTTAGGTATTGATAAAGACCATTCTCCCAATTCAGCATGTCTTGATGTTACTAATGTTTTTTACGTTGGTTAAATGTGTTTTTCGTGAAATCTAAAAAGTAATAATAAAGCTATTCGTACTATTTTTCAAAGATAAATTGTTACTGTACCTTATGTGTTGTCTCATTGGAACTCTTTATTAAATGGAAAATGGATTTGCTAGAGAAAAGTGTGGTTGTTAACGCAGAAATATCATCGTTGAAATAAGATTAAAGAAGTTTCTTATAAGCTCATTCACAGAATTTAGCAAATCCTTATTTACAAATATATAAATATAAATTGTATTTTCTGCAATGAATATGAAGAAACTGCACTTATTTTGGCACTGTACATACATATTCAGTTACACTATAGTGTAAAGTAAAAAATTGTATCAATGAAAATATTCAGTGTTTAAGACCTTTTTCACTCCTATGGGAAAATGTACTCTTTTACTTCTTTCCAAGAAGAGCAGTATTTTTAATTAATTCATTAATTTATTTACTTTAGCCAAAAATCCATCACCAAACACCAATGACATATGGGTACAGTCATTTCATACACTTCAAAACTGTTGCAACAGAGGCGGAAATACAATTTTGAAGAACATTATGTTTTTTCAAACTTTGTTGCCACAGTTTGGAAGTGTCTTTTTCTCTTCTAAAGAAGGGGGTGTCCCAGTACTTTTGTCCATAAAATGAATGTACAATTCATTGGTGTTTGGTGATGAATTTTTGGCTCAAGGTCTGTATTTAAAGTCACACCAGAGGTGTTCAGCTGGGATTAGGACTTGGCTTTCTGCTGACCAGTCAAGTTCATTCACACTGACTGAATCATAATTTCTCATTGATTCTTGCCTTATACACAGAGACACTGTCATGTTAGAATAGAAAAGGGTCCTGTTCAAACGGTTGCTATAAAATTAGAAGCACACAATTCCCTTAAATATCATTATATGCTTAAACATTAAGATTTGTATTCATTTAAATTACTAAAGTAGTCAAACCTTTCATTAAAAGGGGGTGACCCAATACTTTTGTCAATATGGTGTATATATACAGTGGGGCAAAAAAGTATTTAGTCAGCCACCAATTGTGCAAGTTCTCCCACTTAAAAAGATGAGAGAGGCCTGTAATTTTCATCATAGGTATACCTCAACTATGAGAGACAAAATAAGAAAAAAACAATCCTGAAAATCACATTGTAGGATTTTTAAAGAATTTATTTGCAAATGATGGTGGAAAATAAGTATTTGGTCAATAACAAAATTTCATCTCAATACTTTGTTATATACCCCTTGTTGGCAATGACAGAGGTCAAACGTTTTCTGTAAGTCTTCACAAGGTTTTCACACACTGTTGCTGGTATTTTGGCCCATTCCTCCATGCAGATCTCCTCTAGAGCAGTGATGTTTTGGGGCTGTCGCTGGGCAACACAGACTTTCAACTCCCTCCAAAGATTTTCTATGGGGTTGAGATCTGGAGACTGGCTAGACCACTCCAGGACCTTGAAATGCTTCTTACGAAGCCACTCCTTCGTTGCCCGGGCGGTGTGTTTGGGATCATTGTCATGCTGAAAGACCCAGCCACGTTTCATCTTCAATGTCCTTGCTGATGGAATGAGGTTTTCACTCAAAATCTCATGATACATGGCCCCATTCATTCTTTCCTTTACACAGATCAGTCGTCCTGGTCCCCTTGCAGAAAAATAGCCCCAAAGCATGATGTTTCCACCCCCATGCTTCACAGTAGGTATGGTGTTTTTTGGATGCAACTCAGCATTCTTTCTCCTCGAAACACGACAAGTTGAGTTTTTACCAAAAAGTTATATTTTGGTTTCATCTGACCATATGACATTCTCCCAATCCTCTTCTGGATCATCCAAATGCTCTCTAGCAAACTTCAGATGGGCCTGGACATGTACTGACTTAAGCAGGGGGACACGTCTGGCACTGCAGGATTTGAGTCCCTGGCGGCGCAGTGTGTTACTGATGGTAGCCTTTGTTACTTTGGTCCCAGCTCTCTGCAGGTCATTCACCAAGTCCCCCCGTGTGGTTCTGGGATTTTTGCTCACAGTTCTTGTGATCATTTTGACTCCACGGGGTGAGATCTTGCGTGGAGTCCCAGATCGAGGGAGATTATCAGTGATCTTGTATGTCTTCCATTTTCTAATAATTGCTCCCACAGTTGATTTCTTCACACCAAGCTGCTTACCTATTGCAGATTCAGTCTTCCCAGCCTGGTGCAGGTCTACAATTTTGTTTCTGGTGTCCTTTGACAGCTCTTTGGTCTTGGCCATAGTGGAGTTTGGAGTGTGACTGTTTGAGGTTGTGGACAGGTGTCTTTTATACTGATAGCGAGTTCAAACAGATTCCATTAATACAGGTAACGAGTGGAGGACAGAGGAGCCTCTTAAAGAAGAAGTTACAGGTCTGTGAGAGCCAGCAATCTTGCTTGTTTGTAGGTGACCAAATACTTATTTTCCACCATCATTTGCAAATAAATTCTTTAAAAATCCTACAATGTGATTTTCTGGAATTTGTTTTCTTATTTTGTCTCTCATAGTTGAGGTATACCTATGATGAAAATTACAGGCCTCTCTCATCTTTTTAAGTGGGAGAACTTGCACAATTGGTGGCTGACTAAATACTTTTTTGCCCCACTGTATATATATATATATATATAGTAACAGGGTGAAGAATCACACGACAAGGGGAAGTCAGTAAATGCCCCGGAGGGTGAGTTTATTAAGGACACCAAGTTTATTAAAGGTTTTTCTGGGGTGCAGACTTGTCTCGGTGTCGTGGGCTAGTGCTCTGTGCTCCCCGGAAGATTGGTGCTCGTGCTTTCCAGTGGCTGTCCTCCATGCCGTGCTCGTGTGGACCGGTCAAACGCTGCTTTCTGGAATAAATGCAGATCAAGAGTTAGCATGGAGTCTTCTGGAGAAATGTTTCCCCAGCGTGTGTGTTGCGGCGACTTATCAAGCCCTGCCGTTACGAGCCTCAGGTGCGCCCGGCCAGCCTGTGACGAGGACGTGCAGGTGATCCTCGTTGGTTTCCAGGGCGACGGTGATGAGCTCTCGGGACACCCTTCACCCCTCCCCACCTGGAAGCCCAGGTACCTCGCCTCGAAGAGGGCCAGGTGACACTTGCGGGGGTTGGCGGTCATTCCAGCCCTCCGTAGCTCCAATAGCACCCTCCGCAGCTGTGCCAGATGTTCTTCCCAGGTCTCCGAGTGGACGACAACGTCGTCGAGGTATGCGGCTGCGTAGGACTGGTGGGGCCGCAACAGGATGTCCATTATCATTTGGAAGGTTGATGGTGCCCCGTGCAGGCCGAAGGGGAGAACCCGGTACTCATCACTCCCAACCTCAGCATCTCTTGTACCTCTTCCTCGATGGCGTGTCGCCGAGCCTCAGGGACATGATAGGGCTGCTGCCTGACGATAGTTCCTGGGGGGGTGCGGACGTCATGTTGTAGGACCTGAGTCCGCCCAGGGATCGGGGAGAAGACGTCGGAGAATTGACCGATCAGGTGGTGCAGGTCCTTTTTCTGGGCATCCGAGAGCAGGGAGTTCATGTCCACCCCTCCGGGGTCGGATGTGGCCAGGGCAGCCAGTTGGGTCCTGGTCCCCACCCAATGCTTCAGCAGGATAATATGGTACAGCTGGTCTTCCTTCCTTCGGCCCGGCTGCCTTACCCTGTAGGTAACCGATCCCACTTTCTCTGTCACCGTGTAGGGCCCTTGCCACGTAGCAAGAAACTTGCAGGCAGTCGTGGGGACCAGGACCATCACGTGGTCTCCTGGCTGGAACTCCCGTGGCTGGGCTGCCTGGTCGTAATGTCGCTGTTGGGCCTGCTGGGCCTTCGTGAGGTGTTCCCGGACTAACGGCATCACTCTGTCGATCCGTTCCCTCATTTCCCGCACGTGTTCGAGGGTGGACCGATGGGCTGCCGGCTGTTGCTCCCAGGCCTCCCTGGCTACGTCGAGTAGGCCGCGGGGCTGTCTCCCAAACAACAGTTCAAACGGTGTGAAGCCCGTCGAGGCCTGGGGAACTTCCCTGATGCCGAAGAGGACATATGGCAACATTTTATCCCAGTCACGTCTGTCGTCCGCGGCCACTCGACGGAGCATCTGTTTTAGGGTCTGATTAAATTGTTCGACGAGCCCATCGGTCTGTGGGTGGTAGACGGTGGTCTTGATTTGTCGTACCTGGAGGAGGCGACAGAATTCGGCCATCAGCCGGGACATGAACGGGGTGCCCTGATCTGTCAATATCTCTGACGGTATGCCTACCCGGCTACAGAGCAGGAAGAGCTCTTGGGCGATGGCCTTGGAGGTGGCTTTGCGGAGGGGAATCGCTTCCGGGTAGCGAGTGGCATAATCCACAATGACGAGGATGTGCTCGTGGCACCGGGCGGACTTTGGCAGCGGCCCTACCAGATCCATCCCTATCTGCTCGAAGGGTACCTCTATTATGGGCAGCGAAATTAATGGGCTGGGGGGAGGAGTCCGGGGTGAAGTTCGTTGGCACGTGGGGCAGGCCTGGCAGAAGCGCTTTTCCTCTCCATCCAGTCCGGGCCAGTGGAAGCGATCACGAATCCGTTGGATAGTGTTCTGCCCCAGGTGGCCTGCCATCGGATGTGCATGTGCCAACTCCATCACGCCTTCCGTTTTCGACCGGGGCATGACTAGCAGTTTTCTCTCCTCCCCCCTCCGCTGCGCTACACAGTAGAGTAGACCATTCTGGACCACAAAGTGAGGAACCGGGTGTGGAGGGGGATGCACTTCCTCTCCCTCGATCGTCCTCACCTGGGTTCAACAATGTTTCAACCGATCGTGCCCATGTTGTTCCTTGGCGAACGGTGAGCAGGAACAACTGTTCCTTCCTCCTTTCACCTGTGGGTACATATCAAAGAACAGGTTAGTGGTTTGGGAGGGGGACTCACCATCTCTGGTGCTGTCGGAGGCCAACAGGATGGGGCGCTGCCGGGGACGTCAGGGAGATGTCTCGTGTCCCTGTGTACGCAGGTGATGGACAGTCAGGCCTTCGTCCCCAGGCGGGGGTGAATGACTGTCGACTGCACGAGGCTGATCGCGCTGCCGGAATCTAAAATGGCTTGATACGGCCGTCCATTCACGTGGGGCCTCCGGCGGTGGGTCGCGGTGGACGATGTAGCCCGCCAGCCATGCTCAGTTCAGGGAGTGGGGTGGTTCCGTGGGCATCGGCTCGTCCTGAGGGCTGGGAACCGCCGGTCTACTCACTGGCCTAGAGATACCCTCCAGCATGCGTCGCTCCTGGCTCACCCTCCGGGGAAACGGCGGCGCTCGCTCCCACACCTCCCGATGTTGGGTGGCCTCCGCCAGCTCGATGGCCTCCACGAGATCACCCACTGTGTGGGGGTTCCGCATGCCAGCTGTCTGCCGGAGTGCACGGGTAGGGCTTGCAGCAGACGATCGATAACGACTTTCTCCGCTACCTGGGTGGTGGTAGGGCTCCCAGTCAGCAGCCAATGATGGGCTAATCGGGTCAGGTCGGCGGCACGGGCTGGCAACCGGGTCTTAAATTCCCAGTCATGGAACTGTTGGGCTGCAGAAATGGGCGAAAGCCCCACACGGGCCATGATCTCTTTCCTCAGCTCATCATAGGATTCCCTCAGCATGGGTTGTGTGGAAAAATAGGCCCATTGTGCCTCTCCCGTCAACAGTGGAGCCAGTACTCGGGCCCACTCCTCCCGCGGCCAGCCCTCCTGGGTTGCGATGGCCTCGAACATTATTAAGTAGCTCTCTACGTCGTCGTGGGCAGACATTTTCGGTAGGAGCTGGGTGGCCTGCACCCGTGGATCGGGCAGTGGGACACGTTGGGCAGCGGCAGTGCGGAGCGCGGCGATCTCTCCCCTTGGTGAGCGGCCATGTGCTCCACGATTTGTTGTTGGTGGATGCTCACCTCGGTGAGGTGTTTTAGAAGTTCCTCCATGTCTGGGGAGGAGCCGCTGCCTGTAGGAAACACAAACAGATGTATTGGAGAAAAAACAAAACCCAAACGTCCGCTTCTAACTCAAACTCAAAAAGGGGGGCCGGAGAAAAAAAAACAAAAACAAAAAAGGTTGCTTGTTGTGATCCTTCACAATCATGCCCGTATTCTCCACCAGTGTAACGGGGTGAAGAATCAGGAAAGGAAATAAGAATGGTATGATCAACCATATCAAAAGCTGAGCTGAGATCTAAAAGGACCAGAGCAACAGCACTCCCATTATCTGTAGCAAGCATAATGTCATTAGTGACTTTCAATAGAGAAGATTCGGTACTATGAAGTTTTCTAAATCCCGACTGAAACGTCTCATATAGTGAATTAAATTACAGAAAATAATGTAGTTGAGTAAATACAACCCTTTCTAAAATTTTTGAAATGAAACGGAGATTAGAAACTGGTCTGAAATTGCCTAAATCAGACACATAAATATTTAGTTTCTTCAAAAGAGGAGTGACTGAAGCATGTTTCAGGCAGTCAGGGACCGTCCCAGTACTCAAACACATGTTAATAAAAACAGGAGATCAGGCCCTATGGTATCAACAATTTGCTTTAAAAAGTGTGATGGAATACTATCATAGGGACAGAAAGTTGGTTTCAGATGATCAATGATATCTTTGCAGATCTGAATACTAATTAAATCAAACCTGCTCCAAATAGAAGAGCACCTAGTTGTTTCAGGCAGAGCATGAGAAGTCACAAGTGATTGTAGTCTTAACCTTGTTCTCACATAGTTTTCACATAGGAGATCAGACACATCAGGGAAAACATCGACAGCAGGATTTAAAACAGCGTCTATAGTTGAAAATAAAACTCTTGGTATATGGTGATTTTTTGAGACAATTTCAGCAAGAAATTTAAATTTAGCAGACTTAACTGCTTTCTGGAAAACAGAGAGCGACTCCTTTAAAATATCATATGACACATGCAACCTGTCCTTATGCCATTTGCGTTCTGCTCGTCTACAATTTTGTCGAAGTGAACAAAGCAAGTCATTAAACAAGGAGCAGATTTTTTTGTAGAACGCTTCGTCTTCAAGGGAGCAATGTTGTTAACGATGCTCAGGCAGGTGTTACTAAAAAGATTAAAATATGTATCAGTGTCAGAGCTTTCCGAGGACCGGTTTGTGATTGACAATTCATCAGTTGCTTTGTAAGCAGTAGCAAAGTCCTCGCAGGCTGTAGGAGAAAAGTAGCGAACCCAGCGGGCATGAGCAGATGTAGTACTTGGTCGACGAGAAAGGGTAGTAGTGAAAGTCACAGAATTGTGATCAGAGAAACCAATGTTTCCAATCTCAATGTCCATAATGGAAAAGCCATGGGAAAATACCAGGTCCAAGATATGACCATGAATGTACGTAGAACTATGTACCCATTGAGAAAAGCTAAAGGAATCCATAAGATTACAAAAATCCTTAGATACAGCTTACCAGGACAACAGATGTGGATGTTAAAATCATCAAGCAATAAGATTTGACCATACATGGTTACTACATTCCCAAAAAGTCTGCAAATTCACTCACAAAAGCATTATTAAACTGTGGGGGTCGGTAAACAACAGCACACAATACTGGATTAGCCATATCAA
Organism: Gymnocypris eckloni scoliostomus; assembly: GCA_027564155.1. NCBI lineage: Eukaryota > Metazoa > Chordata > Actinopteri > Cypriniformes > Cyprinidae > Gymnocypris > Gymnocypris eckloni. The sequence goes on along the minus strand of CM050417.1, from coordinate 7,758,741 downwards.
TTAGAGACAATTGAACCTCAAAACTCTTATAGACATCAGTCGAAATGTATACGTGTATGTATATGTAACGTTATATGTATATTGTGTCTTTGAACTTTTATACTTACCACCTCCTGGCAACTCCTATTTGTTGTAATTTATTTGTATGTTTATTTTTATATGTTGTAACATATTTTTGACGTTATTTCATGATAAAATATTGTTATAAATATTACGTTATTGGGTTCGCTTCAACCAATGGGCATGAAAAACAACCCGCGGCAACGGATTTCGAAGTAACCCAATTCCAAGGGAAAACCGTAAACTTGGCAATACTGAGTGGAGGTGACGTACTTCCTGTTTGAGAGTGGAGCTCTACTCGCCCACGGTCTGCAGCCAGACCCATCTCTGATATTACGCAGCGCCTGAAAGTAGTGCCGAGCTATGTAATATAGTTACCTAGCTGGGGACTACTTTCAGGCGCTGTGTAATATCATGAATAGAATTGGAATGGATTCAAAAATGGTCAAACGCAACTTTTTAACTCTAGGGGAGTTATAAAATGAGCTTATTTTCCAAAAAGTGCAGTGATCCTTTAAATTCTCCATGAACTGTTTAAAAAATAATAATTACAAAACAGTCAAATGACTGCCAGCTACAACTGCCTGGCAAAATAACGTAAACTTACAGTAAAATATCTTAATTGGAATTAAGTGCAAAAAAATACTTTTAAAGTTTTACAGATTTTTCCTTGTTTCAATTACGAGATATTACTTTAGCCATATAGCTGCCAGTCATATTAGATATTATTTACTCTAGTGTATTCACAAACTAGTCTCTTTAATGTTGGATTATAGCATGTATGATCTGCCATGTGTGTCTGGCAAATGTTCTTATTCACAAAAGACAGAAAATTACAATTATGAGAGTAAATTTAAAAAGCCACATCCCAGTTTTGATTTTCACCGTTATTGGTATTCATAATGAAGTCATATCCCAACGGGGAGCAGATAGCGATATACCTGTCATAGACCATAGAGGTAAGAATAACATGCAATGTGCCACCATACAAGTGTACAATAAATGCCTGCGGTAAACATGCAGGCTATTGATGTGTCCCAAGGAAAAAGGCTTGTAGCACTCATTGTGTTATTGCATGTCAAGCAACCAAATACATTGGTGTATGAAAATTTCTGTTCAAGCAAATTGTGACAACAATTGTTACATTGCAAAATAAGATGAACATGTATGCTGTTAATCCAAATATGAATGCATGTTACATGCTTGTCTCAATCAGTTCCAAAGAGTGCAAAGTCAGGATCAGTGACAGGACAGATCTATTCAGACACAAGGTGAAAGTTAAAATCCAAATCTTAGCAAACCATTAAATCTATGATGCTGTCCAAAATTGTGCTGTCATTTTGTTCTTGAAAACCTTGAAAACTTTTAAATACAGTTCATTTAGCTACAGAACATTTGATTCTACACAACAGCTATTCAAAGGCAGCATCTTTTCAGTGCTTTTGGAAAGCACTTTGCTGGTGTCATCTTAAGTCATCTGATTTAAATTTGTGCTCTGTTAAGGAATATGAGATGGCATTTAGCATGTGATCATTAGATTATAATCAAGGGACATGTTCTACAGGTCAATATTTCACATGAGACAGAATTCATCAAGTATACTGCCCTCTGCTGCCCATTGAAAGTGCAGTTACTTAACAAAATTATGTATTAAATATTTCCAAATGCTTTAAACCATGAAAAAAAATACATGCTTTTATTTATTACTCTCTCGATTCAGCTCATTTATATGTATAATTTGCACCTTTAAAGAATTTTGCAGGAGAAATACAATCGTTTTTTTATCTCAGCATTACAAGTGTATAATGCTAATGTTTTTTGTTTGTAGTAATTAAAAGAGCCTGAAATGAAGTAAAGTCCATGCTGTAAATACATTTTTCTCTCATTTCAGGTTCAATAAATAAACATCACTACTAAAAAAAAATATTTTGTATTTTTAAAATAACAATGTAATTAACATTACATTTTTAAAGCATTATTACATTTATTCTAAATTAATAACTATGTGAATGCAGTAACTAATTATCAGACTTCATGCATATTTTATTTGTGAAATGATGCTCAGCTGTTAGTAAACTTTTAGACGACATAATTTCAAATCATCAGTCATCGAAACCCATGGAAGAAGCACTTCTGAACTGACAATTAGGCAACTTTAGTTTCTTTTCAGAAGTTTATGAAGATCCCACCAAATTGTGGTGCACACTCTTCTTGGCCTGTGTCCACTCTTCAGTCTTTGCTGCCCTCAATTTCATTGATGGTACTGAGAAAAAGGGGTATGAAAAGATTCCTCCCCTCGAGTAGGCCATCTCTGTGCATCTCTCACTGTTCTTGGCCCTGGGATGGAAATCCAATGCTGCTCACCGCCTCACCCCTCTAAGCCCTGCAAGACGACGTCAGCCTTAGTAGGGCCTACTCCATGGCTGGACAGGCAAAGCCTGCACTGTTGGCCGCTTAGCCTCAGCCTAGTGCAAAACCAGAGCCCTGGCAGTGCCCCCAGACCCCCAAATGCTACACCTTCACCTAGCGCCATGGCCCCCTTCTCAAAGTGACGTTGGACCCTGAACCGCAGAAGCCATCCTAATGCACCAGGAGAGATGAAGAGATGGCTAAGTCTCTCTGTGGCCAGACCTCCATCCAAGAAATCTTGTACCCACTTTCCATCCAGGGGCGGCACAGTGGCTCGGTGGTTGCACTGTTGTCTCACAGCAAGAAGTGGCAGGGACGAGAAGCTTTTCTTTGTGGAGTTTGCATGTACTCCCTGTGTCAGCATGGGTTTATGCTGGGTACTCTAGTTTCCTCCCACAGCCCAAAGACATGCAGGTTAAGTAAACTGAAGATTCTAATGTGTCCCCCCTGACTTGTGTGTATGACATGAATTGTGTATAGATTGACTTGTGTATAGATGGATTAACAAGTTCTCGCCATGAATATAGCCATAGATGTTGAATGGTGTTAAGAAGAAAATAAACAAACAAACAAACAAAACGCTTGCTATCCTGTCTTAATTTTGACAGCAAGTTGCGGTTTAGTCCTAGTCATTGTCTTTTGACCTTTTTTACTTTATTTTTTATTTTATTTTTTGAGTTTTAGTAATATTTTAGTCATCTGAATTGTTTTAGTTTGAGTCTAGTTTTAGTGGACTGAATATCATAACATTTTGGTCGCCTAAATCTACAGTAGATTTATTCAATTAAAACCTAATTTTGTTAGGTTTTGTTACAGTGTAAGGCATTTATTCAGCATTTCTCTAAAGATTATTATACATTCCAGGAAAAAGCATCTATTAACCTGGTAATATGAATTATATTAAGGTTTGAAGATGCAATATAGACACAGATTTAACTACTGTGACATAACAAGCCTTCATGTTAATAAATATAAATAAAACCACTACTAAAAAGGGCCCCTTTCGCCTTTCTTATGTTGCTTAACTATATTAATGACAGACAAAAAACAACTAAATTAGGCTACTGTCCCTTTAAAACCGAATGCACAGACGCAATATAGTGATAGACATACCATATTCTCTAAACTGTTTCGTTCACTTAAAACATAACTGTGTGTTTATGTGAATACTCATCAAAATTGACCATTTGACATCATTTTGCGTGTATTTCTCTGTTGTTTTTCGTGTGATAAGACGCAAAAAATAAATTAATTCAGTGCTCGATCATGTGCTGTCTGAGGCGCATTTCTGTGTGTGTGTCCCTAGTGTGCACTCAGAAAACCGGACTGATATATCCATATGTCTGCTCTTTTACTTCCAGATGTTGACTTTGGCTTTAAATTACAGATATAACCTTGTTTCCCTGAAATGGAAGAACGAGACATTGCATCATGTTAACTCAATAAGGACACCTTTCCCCTAGAATACTGAAGCCTGATTGGCAAAATGACATTGCATTACAATGTCCAGTGGCATTCATGCCCGCAAAGCACACCATATATAACACGCCTTGGTGCTATTTTCTTAGAATTTTTCCACTGAATAAGCAATTACAAAAAACCTCAAGCATATTTATGTTGGTGCAGCAACTGTTTGTTGCTCTTCTAGGATAAGCACTGGGTGTGCCACTGTTTAACATATGTTTAATGCTGGTTATATCATGTGAATGAGTGTGTGACTGGGGAGGGAGGGGGCAGCATATAGTGAGCGGCTGAAGATCTCTGTGCCCTGTACACAGTGGAGTGCTGTTTACATTGTGTGTATGAGCGTACATGGCACTTTGGGCTCTGTACACAGCAAGTCACTGACCTGAGGCATAATAATCCCTTGTTATAATCTCCGTACTGAGCTCGCTGCTTCACCACAGTCATCCTCTTCATTTTCTGACACGCCAATGAGAACATGCTGGCCATGGTGTGAATGTCCCAGGAGCAAATCACGGTAATTTAGGTGGAAGCAAGGCATGCAGATACTGACTCAACTTGAGCTTATCCTCTGACACTCCAGCCACTCGCAACAGTTTCTGGGCCCCTGAACAACATGTCAACTCGGGTCCCCCTCAGTCGAAATCACGCGGGCCCTTGGAATAATCCTAAACCCTCCATTCACTTATTGAACTTTACCAAACTATGAAGTCTTCTGCTTCTGAGAATCCCAAAAATGTGAAATGGGTCCATTAAAATACCTTTTATACAAAACTATTTGGAGTACAGGCTATTTATTTCTTTGTTTAAATTACATTTCATTAGTTAATTTAAAATACTAAAACCTTGAAAAGCAACATAAAAGGTCTCCAGCTATTCTTGCTATATAGAAGAATTGGATATGATACATTTCTTGTCATATTTCAACAGAATTTAAAACTTATCATGTTTAGCCTACCCTAAACTTGCTTTTCCATTGATTGACAAAATGAAAAACATAATTTGTTGAACTTGACAATGAGATAATCATAGTTGGGATTTCGTCTCATGAGATTTATAATCCACACAGAGTAATAACTCAAAGAAAGTATAAAAAGACCCAAGACATAAGCACATACACTTGTTAGAACAAGTCAAGTTGCTCCATGACTGCTCAGTCAATCCGACATTTAATAACCATCATGTTATCGAAAGCAAATATCTGTCACTGTACCTTATATAGAGGCGCAAAGGATTGTTGTAAGTATTTGAAATGTTTCACATTTACCCATAGTATACTTGATCGAGCTGTAATATATTATCTTTTTACTTTGTTTAGGATCATATCATGTCTTCAACTGGCAATATCTACAATGTGTCATCTAATCTGTCTCTTCAGGGCTTCGATCTGTCCCCTGAAAAGGCCATTGTTGCATTTGTCTTTGCTGCTCTGAATTATATAATCATATTGTTCTGCAACTCTTTCCTCCTGTTCACTGTCATTACCAATAAGGCTCTTCATGAACCAATGTATATTCTCCTGTTAAATTTGCCCATTAACGACCTCATAGGTTCTACATGCCTGTTCCCTCACGTCATGCGGGAGCTCCTGTTTGACACCAGGACCATGCCTTTCTCCATCTGTATCACTCAAGCATTCTTCATACATGTATACGCCGTATCAGTGGTCTTCATCTTGACTGCCATGGCATACGACAGATATGTGGCCATCTGCCAGCCAATGAGATACACTACCGTTATGAGCAAACTTCACCTCACAAAGATCATCTCATTGGTTTGGCTCTCTAATTTGACACTGATAGCCATTCTTTTCATTCTTCTCCTGCGTTTGCCTCGCTGTAGGTCTTACCTTGCCCATCCGTACTGTGACAACCCTTCCCTGCTTCAACTGGTCTGCGCAGACACGACCATTAATAACCTTTACGGACTTCTGATAACAGCTCTATGTCAGGTGTTAACAGTGGGTCTGATTTTGTACACTTATCTACGTATACTCATAGCCTGTTTCCACAACAAAAGCTCTGACACGAGGAGCAAAGCTCTCCAGACGTGTGGCACACATCTAGTTGTCTTTGTTTTGTTTGAGTGTTTGGGTCTTTTCACCATTATCTCATACAGGATAAAAGATATTTCTCCTCACTTAAGAAAATTCATTGCGGTTGGAGCAATGATATTGCCACCGACAATTAATCCTGTTATATATGGATTGAGAACTAAAGAAATCAGGGTCAAAGGGATCAAATTTTTCCGGCGAAAGGTTTTTACATCATAAACAAATAACACTGTGGTGTTGTGCTAAATATTGTTTCTTCAAAACTTACTGTGAAAAGTTGATCAATTATATGAATTCATGTTGCATATTAATCTGCCTTTCTGTCAAATCTTTCTTTCTCTAACACACATACATTTCAGTAGTACCAGCAGTTTTCTTATTTTCCTATTCTTTTAACAAAGTCAATCATGAGATTTCATTAAAATGCATCCTAAACATCTATTCTGGGTTGTTTTATCTACACTCTAAAACTATTTTTCTAAATATGGGGCACAATGTACTGTATTAATTTTGAGGGAATTTTTTTATTGTTTATTTTATTATTATTATTTACCTGTTTATTATATATATATTTATATTTTTTTATTTTGTGTTTTACCTGTGTTTTGAATTTCACATTGCATTGCGTTATGTTTTAGAGTTAAAGAAAATGTCTGTAAAATGAATGGATTATATCCTGGTAATGAGCTGCTAGTACTTTTTATGTTATTTTATGTATTTATTTATTACAGCGTACTATAAGCCTAATTTATATTTATATTCAGGCATTTTTATATTCTCTAATTGACTACTGTCTTGTCTCAATACCATATCTGTAAATGTTAAATGTTTAAAATACTCACCATCTCTTTTTGATGTCAACTTGATTAGCTCCAATATGATTGTAACGTCAACATGTTGATTTTGCTGACATATTGAATCAATTTCAATCAACACTGTAACTGTGGGAAAACCATAAATATTCCTTAGGTTAAATACTAATTTATCAGGTTGTCACATATCCTGACATATAATTTTCTGCTGGAGTTAATTAGCTTCATATTTAAGGAAGTGCTGTGTGCGATTCTAGTTCATGACCACAAGATGGAAAGCTTAAGCAATTTTTGCAAATGTTACAAGTGGCAATATATAAAAAGAATGTTAGAAATACACACACGCACACACACACACACACACACACACACACACACACACACACACACATATATATATGTACAATATTATGTATAATGTTCTTCTCAATAAAATACTCACAGGCATTGTTTATTGTTATAATTATTTCTTAATTATTTTTTCTTGTAATCATTTTACAAGATCTAGTTGTTTACTGCTATAGTCATATAAATGTGATGTAATTAATTATTATTACAGTATATTTATAAAAACAGTATTTATTCATTTATGAATGAATGATTGACTGTTGGAGTTAATTATATTGTCCCCTCTCCACCCATTTTCTGAACTATGGTGGAGCCTACCCCAACATATCAGGCCATAGGCAGGGAAACACCCTGGATGGATGGCCATCATATGGATGTTACATTTACACACACAGGCAATTTATCAACCTGGTCTCATAAAAATACGTACCTCTGTGCACTTTCTGTGCGACACTGTTTTATGTACCTTACTGCAGGTTTCGCCACAGTTTCAAAGAGAAATGTCCACTGAGTGGCGCTAAATACAGGTTAAATACGTGAACCCTGGCACATTTTTATTATGTAGATATAGGTACATATTGCTGTGTTTTTATTAGGTTGCTACAGAAACGGTTCAGAATTCAAATATCCGGAGTCTGTCCCTAAAAGCTAATGCTCTATCATGTTGGAAATATGCCCTACACCAAACCCAACCCAACCCTATTGGTATTTTATTCGGCAACAGCGATAGCTGGATGCCTTTGTTCATATAATGCATTTCCTGAAACGTCATGAGTTCGGTCTGGTTACTAAACCTAACCTTGATTCCCTGATTCCATGAAGGGAATGGACATTGAGTAGCATGCTATGGGAAAACTGCTGTTTACTCTGAACACTGAGGCCTGATTTGTTCACGTTTGTGAAGCTGCAATGGTGCTGCTATGGCTTGTTCCCTTTTGAACGGTTTCTCTCATTACATAGCACGCTATGGGGAATGCATTCAATAGAGCTATGCTACAAATAAGTGCAGAATGAAGCCTCTGTGTGAGCTCAGCCCTGGAGTGCCCACAATGAGGGCTCCTATAAGCATGAGCCAATTATGGGACCCAAGCCACTAGGCTGAGATCTACAAAAAAACAAGACGTTCTCCACTTATAGAGGAGATTAGATAAATTAGGCGGACATGAAGGGCAGGAGAAAGCAAGCATGTAAAACCCAGAGAAAAGCCTGAACTGGGAATTCGGTAAATTCGGACCCTGCTCATCCTCAGAGATAGGAAGAGCCAGAAGGGTAATGTCTTGTGCTCTGAACGGAGTGGAGAACACCTTAAGCACATAGCTGTGTCTTGGTTAGAGGGCAACACTACAGTTGTTAGGTCTAAACTCAATGCATGAAGCACTGACTGACAGTGCTTGTAAATTCTACCTCTAGTAGAATTTTTGACAGCGTGAAATCTTCTGCCAAATATATCTCACTGGGTTCTGCAGACTATAGAAAAAGGGTATCAAATACACTTCGGGTCTCGCTTGCCCAGGTTCATGGGGGTTTTGTCCACCGAGGTGGCCCCTCAGCAGATTCTGGTAATGGAACAGGAAATAAAAGCTCTGTCAGAGATAGGGTCCATAGAATATGTACCTAACTCCAACAGGGAAACCGGTTTTACAGCCGGTATTTCATAGTTCCAAAGAAGGATGGAGGGTTGAGTCCCATTTTAGATCTTCGAGTTCTGAACGATTCCGTCATGCAGCTCAAGTTCAAAATGTTAACATTGAGACAAATCGTGTCACAGATCAGATCCGAGGACTGGTTTGTCATGCTAGATCTCAAGGACGCATACTTTCACATATCCAGCCTTCCATGTCACAGGAAGTTCCTGAGGTTCGCTTTTGGGGGCAAAGCATACCAGTATCGGGTTCTTCCGTTAGGCCAAGCATTATCACCCCGCACTTTCACGAAATGCAATCCTGCAGGTTCACCAAGCCAAGGCACTCAAACAGGTGCATGAGGGTAGTACCGACCCGGGGTTGATGCAGGAGCTGCACACGGCGACTGACCTCGCTCTACGAGTGACTAAAGTCACAGCGCGGTCCCTCGGGAAGGCTATGTCCACCTTGGTGGTCCAGGAGCGCCATCTCTGGCCCAACCTGGCAGAGATAAAGGACGTCGACAAGGCACACTTTCTCGACGCCCTCATCTCCTAGGCGGGGCTGTTCGGCGACACCATCGAGGGCTTTGCCCAGCAGTTCTCAGAGGTACAGCAGCAGACAGAGGCGATCCAGCACATCCTGCCCCGGTGTGACGCACCGACCACTGCTGCCCCTGGGGCCAGGCCTCAGTCTGCCTGTCGCCGTGGGCGCCCTCCTGCATCCTCCAGAGCTGCTCTGCCTCAGGCTGAATCAACACCTAGGCCGGCGCGTTGAGCCTCTCACAGGAGAGCAGCGCCCCCTGTGTCCTACCCAAGCCCCAAGTCGTCCAGGAAGTCGACGAAGCAGCCCTGACGCGGGCAACCCGGAGATGTTGGAATTTACTCTTTCTCAGGAGATGGCAAAAACAGAGCCGCTCCTTCCCCCGGAGGAGGGCCGGGCGGAGAATCCTATGTTATTTTTGTTTCTGTTCCGCCGCTGGTCCAAGGGCCCACTTTCTCAAAGAGAGAGCAATTTATTTTCCTCTGGGTTCTCAGGTCCATGGGACGACAGTGTGAGACGCCCTGCTTCCTCACTCTCGCCCACGACCCATTTTGCCAGTAGCCAAGAGAGTGCGGTTCGGAGATGCAGTGGCTCCCCACGCACCTCTAGCCAGTCCCGTTTGGGACCCAGGGAGTTCGTTGAGGATGCCTCAGAACGCACCGCCTTCTGCACCATCCAGCCCTACTCCCTTTCGCTGCACCACCACAGGTACGTCGATTGTGCCGTTGGAGCCGCTTGCACGGCGTCTGGAGGCATGGCTCACACTGCCCAGCCCGTCTCGCTGGCTCACGCACGCAATTCGACTCGGCTACGCGATTCAGTTCACCAGGCAACCTCCCAAGTTCAACAGCGTTCTCGAGACGTCGGTGGCAGTCCGGAATGCCCCTGTCTTGTGTGAGGAGATTGCTGTCCTCCTGGCAAAGGATACAATCAAATCTCCCTCCAGCCGAGATGAGACAGGGGTTTCACAGTCTTTACTTCATTTGGCCCAATCCAGAGTCCGTCATGGCTGGACGATCAACAGGCTACTTCTTTTCTCTTCAATACGGTAGGAAGTTAAATTAAATTAAATATGGAGGATGTTAACTGCGACAAGGTGATTGACAGGCCAATTTACAGTGACAGGGTGTGTGTAACTTTGCGACAGAGCGGTCAATTAAAGACGCAATTGTATGATGTCAAGGTCAAGGGTCAAGGTTATTTTATTCATCACATACTCAATTATACAGGATATAATCAGTAGTGCAATGTAAATCAGGACAGGTCCACTCAGTGGACAGTGCAAAAAAATAAAAATTTAAATGAAACATAACACAAGAGAATATATATAAATATAGGTAAGAATAAAATAAAAATAAGAAAAAAATAAGGGGTAAAATGTGCAATGAAATAAAATGTGCAATACTGTATACTGTGGACTTAATAAATAATAATATAAACAGGGATGTGCAAGAAGAATGTGCAAACAACAAGAAGAATGTGCAAACATTGGTTGTACTGGGTATGTACACATTAAATTGAGTCATGTAAATGTTATGAGACCGAGTTGGAGTTTGAGTTTAGGAGCCTGATGGCCTGAGGGAAGAAGCTCCTCCTCAGTCTCTCAGTTTTTGCCATCATGCTCCTGAAGCGCTTGCCAGATGGCAGTGAAATGAAGAGACTTGGTTCTTGGTTATTTTGGCAGCTCTGCTTTTGCAGCGTTTGAGGTAGATGTCCTGCAGAGAGGGGAGAGCAGACCCTGAGATGCGCTCAGCTAAGCGCACGACTCTCTGCAGAGCTTTGCAGTCCTGGTTTGTGGCGTTACTATACCACACTGAGATGCACTGAGTCAATACACTTTTTATGGCCCCTGAATAGAACGATTTCTGGATTGCTGGTGAGACCCTGAACTTCCTCAGCTGTCGCAGATGGTACAGTCTTTGCCTGGCCTTCTTGACCTGTGTTTGAATGTGTGCAGTCCAAGTCAGGTCCTCGGAGATGTTTACACCAAGGTACTTGAAGCTGCTCACCCTCTCCACAGGGGTCCCACTGATCACAAGAGGAGTGTAGGGCCGCTGCTGTCTCTTCCTGAAGTCTACAATCAGCTCTTTAGTTTTGCTCAAGTTCAGAGAGAGACAGTTGTCCTGGCACCATGATGTAAGTCTCTCTACCTCATCCAAGTATGCGGTCTCATCATTGTTGGAGATGAGGCCCAGAACCAGAGTATCATCAGCAAATTTAACAATAGAGGTGGAGCTGTGAGAGGACACACAGTCGTGTGTGTAGAGAGAGTAGAGCAGGGGAATCAGGACACAACCCTGTGGGGCTCCTACGTTCAGGGTGATGGAGTTGGAGGTGAACTGGCCCATTTTGACCACTTGTGGTCTGCCGGTGAGGAAGTTTTGAATCCAGTCACAGAGTGAAGTGTTTAGGCCGAGGTCTGAGAGTTTTACAGCTATCTTGATGGGGACTATAGTATTGAAAGCTGAGCTATAGTCAATGGATAGCAGCCTGACATAGTTGCCATTTTTGCTGTCAATATGTGAGAGGGACGAATGCAGGACCTGAGAGATGGCATCGTCAGTAGACCTATTTGGGCGGTAGGCAAACTGAAGAGGGTCCAAAGTAACAGGGATGGAGGAGCAAATGTGTTTCTTTAAAAGTCTCTCAAAAACCTTCAAGACTGTTGATGTGAGGGCAACTGGGCGATAGTCATTCAGGCAAGAGGGTTTACTGTTCTTAGGCACAGGGATGATGACAGATTTTTTAAAGGGGGTGGGAACCACAGAGGTAGCGAGGGACTCATTGAAAATGGATGTAAACAAACCAAAAAGGACCTCAGAACGCAGCCAGTAAACGCATCAGGTCCGGCTGCTTTTCTGACGTTCACTCACTTTAGATCCCTCCGAACCTCATCCTCCAACACGGTGATTACATAATCATCGCTTCTCTGTCTGCTGCTTACTGACGTGCTGATCGGCAGAGTCACACTGCCGCCATTACATTCAAAGCGGCCGTAGAAGGTGTTTAGCTCTTCGGCCAGCAACGGATCTGCTCTCACCTCTGCGGAGGAGTTATTTCCAGAGGAACAGATGGTCTTCAGTCCCTGCCACATGCATCGAGAGTCATTGAGCTGAAAATGTGACTCATTGTGAAATGTGAAAATGTATTCTCTCCCTGTATTGGAGTTTAGCGGCTCTAACTGCCCGTCGGAGAGTATAGCACGATGCTTTGTACTCGCTCATGTTTCCTGACAAAAGACTGGCATTGTATGCGGCAGTGCGATGGTTAACCACATCATGGATTGTTCTGTCCACCCACGGTTTTTGATTAGAGAATGTCCTTATTTTTACCGTTTCAGTGGCTTGCTCGGTTAGCGTGTTTACAAAGCTTAATTCTACATCCATGAACTCACTGATGTCAGATGAACTCGCCCGGAACATGTCCCAGTCGACGTCATCAAGAGCCGCCTGTAGCATAGCTTCAGAGTGAGAGGACCAGCACGTCACTTCCCTCTCCACCGGGGGTTCCTGAACGATCCTTTGTTTATATTCCGGTGTGAGGAAAATGGCGGCATGGTCCGATTTGCCAAAAGCCGGAAGGGAACGAGCTTTGTAGGCCTTCTTAAACTGAGTGTAGCAATGATCCAGTGTATTCGGTCCTCTAGTAGGACAGGATACATGTTGGTGAAAGTTCGGCATGACCTTCTTGAGGTTGGCTTTGTTAAAGTCCTCGGCGATGATAGAGGCAGCATCAGGATGTTTATTGATGTAGCCGCTGAGCTCATCGTGGAGTTTGGACAAAGCCAAGCTAGTGTCTGCCTGTGGTGGAATGTAAACGGCAGTAACGACGATTGATGAAAACTCCCGGGGCAGATAGAATGGGTGGCAAATAATGGAGAGATGTTCCAGATGAGGCGAGCAGGAACGCGACAAAATGGAGATATTCCTGGGGTCACACCATTTCTTGTTAATCATAAAACACACTCCACCACCTTTGTTTTTTCCGGCCTCGGCTGTTCTGTACATCCGTAAAACAGAAAAGTTATCAGACGGCCTTACAGCCATGTCCGGGACCGACGGCGTGAGCCATGTTTCAGGCAAACAAAGGATGTTACAGTCCCTTATGTCCCGTTGGAAACTTATCCTGGCTCTAAGATCGTCCATCTTATTCTCCAAGGATTGGACATTAGCGAGCAGAATACTTGGTAGAGGAGGACTGTGAGCCCTTTCCCTCAGTCTGTTGCGGATTCCAGCACGTCTCCCACTGTGTTTCTTTCACCTCCTGCGGTTATTCAGGGGGCCTTTGTTCACCTTGGTGTTCCGAAGTATCTCCAATGTCCACGCTGGATCCGTGGATAAAGTGTCCTGAAGCAGGTTAGTGCAGCGGTGTCCAATGTCCAAAAGTGTTCTTTTGTCGTATATAAATAGTGCAGACATTATGCGTGTAAAAAGAGAAAGTAAAAATACGTAACAAAGTAGATAAAAGCACAAATTGAGCGGAGCCATCATAAGGTCGACTGTACAGTGCAGCGCCTGAAGTAGAAACTTAAAAATGTATTAATTATGAAGCTGCTATATTAAAAATAAACTGGTAAAAAACATTCTTCAAAACAATCTAAATTGTTTAGATTGGTCATGTTGCCTGTAGAAACATGACTTTTAATGTTATTTGAGGCCTTTTTTTTGTAAAATCCATTTAATAACTTGTAATGCTTTTTAATGCCCTGCAGAAACCCTGCTTCAGAATTCAGAGTAAACAGGAGTTTCCCCATAACGTGCTATGCAACGGGAGCGACTGTTCGACAGGGAACTACAGGAGTGACACACTTACGTCAAGAGAATGAACACAAAGATAATACAACATAGACTTTTAATAAGATCGACAGACGATGAAGGTAAATTCAAGACAGAAGGGAACACAAGCATTCACAAAAAAATGTCATTCCGATTATTTATAATAATAATAATTAAAAAACCTCCACTGTGTGGAGACATGCTGATATCGTGTTTGGTCTCATTCTGTATCGTCAGTGTCTGCGCTTGCTTGGCCATTTGTTGTGTAAAAATAAGGAAAGTGTGTCCAGCTGAATTTTACTGTACAACTCACCTCAATTGGCCTATGCGATGGGAAATATTTTTTTTCTTGTCAGCTTAGTATTTTCTCTACTTGTGTTTTATGTGTTTTTTTGTTCAGCCTGGATACATTAGCAAAAACAAAAAACAGCTTAACAAATTTGAAATGTAAGGTCTCTTAAAAATGTAAGGTATTAATGTGAGGTCCAGTTACCAGTGTGACACTTAAGTACATGTCAGAGCTTATACTTCTTTTCTTTAACTTGAGTGAAAAATTATAGTCAGTACTTCAAGTTTTACCACAGTCTTTTTAAACATTAGTATCTGTACTTCTGCTTGAATGAAGGATGTGTGTACTTTTGGCGGATGTGCATGACCAACATAGGGGGAACGTGCACACAGAATGGCCTACTGACTGAGCGTGGGCCAGGGGCATTCATGCTGTGATGCATAACTCAGCCACCATGCCATGTTTTATGTTCCCAGGCCTTAATTTATTTACATTTTTCTGGGGAAAGCATTTTATCTCTTCAAAGAGATAAATGTCTTACTGTGAGAGTAAATGTCTTACTCTTTAAACCATTTAGTGACACATTTGAAATATGGTCTTATATTTTCCTAAGTGTAGAAAAAGGACACAATAAGATGCAGGTGATCATGGAATAAAGGATGATAAACCATAGCAGGACCATGCAGCACGTACAGACCATAAAAACACTAATTTAGAAAGCAGTGACAAGTCTTGTAGATTCATATTGATGCACTAAGTTAAATATTTTTGTAATATATTTTGTAGGAAATGTAAACTGACTCTTTGACCAGTTATGTTATGTCAGACAGACCAAAGTGATCGACAATTTCAGAAGAAAAAGGCACAAATCTGTCACAATACCCCCCAAAGTACAAGAGTTAAAATGTAGATATTTGTATCAATTTAACCATAAATTATGAATATTAGTACCTTAAATCTGTTGTACATATTGGTAAAGTACACATTTTAAAGTACTACTACACATAAATACATATAAAATACAACATATATATGAAGTGTACATATGACAGATTTGAACTTTTTTCCCTGAGAGTGTAGCAGGTATAAGGCAATCTGTATGGCATATTACAATGATACATTTTTTAAAACAAGGCCTGTGCTTGTGATGGTAAAACTTTTCTGTAATGGTTTTTGTTTTAATCATTCATGGCGAAAGTTTTACACTCTCAAAAAGCAGTGAAAATACATGTAGTTAAGAAATATACATGATGCACGTTTGTTACATGAATAATTGAGTTTCAGTTAATCTGTTTTAACCATAAACAGAATTCTGGATGTAAGTGTACCAAAGTATATGATATTATTGACAGTAATATTGACCCGCTGTACAATATAGGCCTATGTGCACATAGATATTATTGCAATGAATTCATGGTCATACAACTTTAAAGTGCATTGGATGATTATTTGTTCATTTAACTATTGTTATTTTGGCTTTTTAATGTACACATGGGTTAAACAGCTGTTAGGGACATTTACATGCAATATTTCAAGATGTTGGTGTGAGCTTGTCTAACGTGTCATAATATATTGTATCAAACAGTTTCATGCCACAGCAGCCTCTCTCATTGGCTGCCAAAATACTGTGTCACCATGATCTCATTTATTACCTGGAGACCCATTAGTTGTTAGTCTTGCATGTCAACCTTTTGTTTACTTTATAGCAACCGCAATTTGTCATTAGTTTAATGAGTGTACTTAGTTTAAATTAGTCATGTTTGTTTCTGGTGTCTCAACAGGGAATCACAGTAGGTTTGTCAAAACAAGATAATGAGCCTCTTGGGAAATGAACGATCAATCAAAAGTTTCATAACAAAGTCACACTATGAGAATAGAATACTTTTATTACTTTTAGATATTAAATCTGATATGGCTATACAAAGTCTAGTAAATATCTTTATAGAAACAATTGGTCTATGATGAAGTTTTGATGTATAAAACTTTTTTTGTCTAAATGTGTTGTTTTTCTAGTTAGAATTAGACATAAGACCTCATAACATAACAGTAACTTGGGCATATTTGATTTCTAATTTTATTTGACAATTTTTGATTACGTATGGCATTTGTGTAACTTAAAATGCCAAATGATCTGCAATATACTCATACAGATACAGTATGTAGTACATATGTTTAATTCATTTAAATATTTGAAAGGTAAAGGTTTGTTACAGGTGTCAATAGCCTTTTATAGCATAAAGTGCTAATTCTGTACAAGAACAGGACAAAAATGTTTAAGAATAATTAATCTTATTTCTTTCTATGGATGTTTTTTAATCTATCTATCTATCTCACTCTATCTTTCTCTCTCTATCTCTCTCTCTCTCTCTCTCTCTCTCTATATATATATATATATATATATATATATATATACAGGTGCATCTCAATAAATTAGAATGTTGTGGAAAAGGCCATTTATTTCAGTAATTCAACTCAAATTGTGAAACTTGTGTATTCAATAAATTCAATGCACACAGACTGAAGTAGTTCAAGTCTTTAGTTCTTTTAATTGTGATGATTTTGGCTCACCAATAACAAAAACCCACCAATTCACAACAAATTAGAATATGGTGACATGTCAATCATCTAATCATCTCAAAACACCTGCAAAGTTTTCCTGAGCCTTCAAAATGGTCTCTCAGTTTGGTTCACTAGGCTACACAACCATGAGGAAGACTGGTAATCTGACAGTTGTTCAGAAGACAATCATTGACACCCTTCACAAGGAGGGTAAACCACAAACATTCATTGCCAAAGAAGCTGGCTATTCACAGAGTGGTGTATCCAAGCATGTTAACAGAAAGTTGAGTGGAAGGAAACAATGTGGAAGAAAAAGATGCACAACCAACCGTGAGAACCGCAGCCTTATGAGGATTGTCAAGCAAAATTGATTCAAGAATTTGGGTGAACTTCACAAGGAATGGACTAAGGCTGGGTTCAAGGCATCAAGAGCCACCACACACAGGCGTGTCAAGGAATTTGGCTACAGTTGTCGTCAGAGGCGTCTTACCTGGGCTAAGGAGAAGAAGAACTGGACTGTTGCCCAGTGGTCCAAAGTCTTCTTTTCAGATGAGAGCAAGTTTTGTATTTCATTTGGAAACCAAGGACCTAGAGTCTGGAGGAACAGTGGAGAAGTTCATAGCCCAAGTTGCTTGAAGTCCAGTGTTAAGTTTCCACAGTCTGTGATGATTTGGGGTGCAAACCTTCTGACTCTTTGCCTCTCAACGGAGGTGGTCGCTTTCTCTCCCCGTCCTCACCCTTATCTTCCCTGCTTTGCTCCCTTGTCTCGTGAGAGACTCTCTCTGCACTGCTCTCCAAACTAAAATATTATGGATTAACTGGTCTCTTAATGCAATTGACACTATCGAAACTTGGGTTTCGGGGAACCTGACTGCCCTGACGGAACGTTCGCAGCCGGCTATACGATGGCGCGTGGGAGAGGTGGCGAATCGTGTGTCTTGCGGCTCTTTCCGTGGAGGACATTGATATCTACCTATTCGGAACCATGATAACAGGTATTTTGCTGATTGGATTAGGCTTTGCCCTGGGTTATCGAAGAATTCAGAAAACGGGAACAGCTGTCCAAAGCCCCACAAGGCTGCCCGTATGATTGAAGCTGTGGGAAGAGCGGTCAGCATTGAGACTGAACTATAATCGCAATATGGATTCTACCAAGGAGAAGTTCACGGCTTTACAAAGGGAAATTGATTAAAATGGAGACCAAAATGGACAGAGAGTAGCCTGCAAAAATTGGAATGTTTACTCGCCCCAAAGACAAAACAATCGTATCTTTTTCTGGCTCCCCTACAGTGACCTTGGCAAGGCTGTTGCTGGAATAAATCCCGGGAGTGCAATGCAGTGAGACGCTCTTGCGTTCCTCCCCCACCCTACACAGACATTACAGACATTGCACATTGGACATTTGTTTCCTATTCCTCATATTTTTATATATATGATTTAGATTTGCTCTAATATATATATATATTAGAGGTGGGCATAGATTAATTTTTTTAATCTAGATTAATCTAGATTAATTTTGGAATTAATCTAGATTAATCTAGATTAAAATGGCTCATTTGAATTCTGGGCATTCAGAATATGTGTGCTACCCAAATAATGACTAAAAGTAAGTCTCTGAGAACGGGTTTCTCAAGCCAGGTGGCGCATTAGACCAGGGGCTCATCTCCTGTTTCCAAAATGCATCACAAACTTTAATCTCTTCCGTCCCAATCCCACGAAAAACTGGAGGAAAATCCTGCTCCACTCCCGGAAGAATGACTCCCATTCCCTCCCACTCCCGTGTTTTTTTTTTTTTTTTTTTTTGATAACTGTCAATTACAGTAAAAATATAGTACAGATCACAGCGTGCCCAATTTTATTAGTTGAATAAAACCCAAAATGTCGTTTTTGTTATTATATTGAACTGAAAGCCATCTTATTATGCACAGTGTTGCACAGATTAAATTTCATGTAAATCATCCATGCTAACACACACGCCTTCTATTTTTTTTTTTAGACATTTCACTCTATAGATATATTTTTCTATGTACTGTATTTTTAGATATATTCGAGTTTCAAGTTTCTCGCTCAAGTTCACATGAGACCTAAAGCGATCCTGTTTGCTTAAAAGCGCAACGCTTCGTTATTCTGAGTGCACACAACAAACGAGAGTCTTTACAGATTCGAAAGATGTATTAGGCTACTTTTATCTGTATGACCAAAATGACGGAGATTTTAAGAGCAAGTGAGCGACCGGAGCCTGTCTTGCAGCAAACGCGCCCACACAAACACTTCAATAGCGCATATTTCTAGGTTAACATCATATTGAGCGGCCATGTAAAGTTGTTACTACATACATCTTTCAGATGAAAAGCCATATTTGAGGTTGATGAATGATGAATGAGCTGCTTGATCAGGGGCGGCGCTTAGGGTGGGGCTGAAACATTCTGAAATGTTTTCAGAAAAGCCCGAATGTTTTATGACCATGCCCTGTACGCATCATCATCACTGAGTTTTCATGCGCATTAAAATGATGAACCGCAGTTTACTCCCGTCAGGAACCGCCCACGGAAGCTCGTACTTCTGACTGACATATACACTTGATAATAAACTTCATATAAACTGGCCAATCATCGATATGAAGTAATAGCAGATCTTGGATCTTTGGGCTTAGCCCCGGATATCCACTCACCCTAGAATCGCCTCTGGTTTGGATGTCCTGCCCGATTGTATTACCACACAGACCAGCCGTTAACAATCTGTCCATCACGGACTGCGAGCCTCTAGTTCGAAGACTCGTTCTCGCCCCCTACAGTGCAATTCGGCTAGGTATACATCCGCGCTAAAATATCAGGGTGAAAGTCATCATAGCTTGCGTAGTATAGACCCAGCTCCCAACCCAACTTTGAGAATAGATTAACGGCGATATTTTTTTTATCGCCGATAAGAGTCTCACGTTAACGCAGCACGTTAACGCCGATAACAGCCCACCACTAATATATATACATCTGCCACAGTGTATAGACATCAGATTAATGAGACATTGAATTTCATTCAATAACAATGCTTCTTGCCTTTATTACATTTTGTGTTTACCTTGTTTGCCTCTGTGAGCAAAAAGTGTTAAAAACGCCTAATTTATGCCTAACAACTTCATGCCCTTAATTCCAACAGTAATTAAATACACATGAGAAACATTTTTGCTAAATAACAAGACCTCAGTCAAGGTAATTATTTATTTGTTTGTACACAGTAGATAATTAGACCCATTAGACCCTGGTCATTAGTTTAACAGCCCTTTTAAAACCCCCTTTATTCCTGTACCACTATAGGATTTCAATTCAGATTTACAGAACAGTTGGTGGGTATTCTTTGTTTTTGTTTAATTTCCAGTTGTAAATGAACTTAACACTTCCAATGTTTTTACACTGGTTTTATGTTGCAATGCTTTTATTTAGCTTTACAGTTGTATGAAGATAATGACATTGGTTTTATAAAAATGTAATGGAACAATGTAATCTTCTGCTTTGGTGTTAATTCACAAATTTCCTGCTCCTTTTTTGTTAAGTAAATTGTAGACAATGCCTGTATGCTTTTCCTATCTTAAACTGAATATTTAAAAGCTGAAAATTATTAATTGTTTATTTGTTTCAGAATCACAGAGTTCAAATGAATTTTTCAGTTGCTTTCAGCAATGGAACAAATATTTTCAATGAGGGATTTTATCTAACTGCCTTTCGCACGCTGGCAAACAAAAACTACCTTATTTTGGTCTTGGTGATTATCTACACTGTCACCTTGCTGGGTAACCTTGTTCTTCTGACTGTCGTGGTAATGAACTCCAGCTTACAGAACCCCAAGTATCTTGCTGTATGTAATCTAGCCATTGTTGACATTTCAATGAATAGTGTTATTATTCCTCAAATGGTGCCTGTTTTTGTGTTCAATCAGAATTATGTTTCATTTGGAGCATGCTTTTCCCAAATGTTCTTCATGCATTTTTTTGGTGACATGGAATCTTTCTCTCTTGCTCTTTTGGCGTATGATCGTCTGATTGCGATCTGCTGGCCTCTACGTTACTCTACCATAAACACCAACCTGAGGATGCTGCTCATAATAGTAGGGATTTGGTATCTGGTTATTTTGCTGGAGATTTTCCCAGTTGGTCTTGCAGCCAGACTCCCTTACTGTGGCTCGAGAGAGGTAAACAGCTGCTGTTGTGAACACGGCCCTGTCTATAGGTTGGCTTGTACAGACATTTCTTACAACCGACAACTGGCTACAGCTAAGACTCTGACAGTTTTAATGGGCCCTTTGTCTTTCATTATCTTCACCTATGTGATTGTAGTGGTTGCTGTGACAAGGATTGCATCAATATCACAGCGCTGGAAGGCCTTCCACACCTGTCTCACTCACCTTCTGTTAGTGCTTCTCTATTATATACCTGTCATGGTGGCATATGTACTAGGAAACCTGCGCTTAGTTCAGAATGTGGATCTTTTAACATCAATTCTGACTGTTTCTGTTACCATCCCACCAATGCTGAACCCCATCATCTACAGCTTAAAGACTGATGAACTCCGAGACAAGATAGTCAAGCTTCTGGGAAAGCCAAAAGTGGCACAACAGATCATTAAAAACAAGGCAAATGGATAACAATGATAACAATTTAAGTACTTATAGTTTGTAAACTTGTTAATTATGATTAACATGTCCTGAATTTTTCCCAACAACCCAGTGCATTATTTATTAATATTGCATTGTATTGATGGTGAGTTACTCATCTTTCAGAGCAAAAAATAAAATAAGTTATGGAAATATTAGTTGGTTGATTTAATTTTATTTGCTTCTATGTCTCTAGTCCATAATTTCTATTCACGTATTATTTCTAGTACTGTAGTTTTTCCCAGTTGGTCTTGCAGCCAGACTCCCTTACTGTTGCTCGAGAGAGGTAAACAGCTGCTTTTGTGAACACGGCATTTTAGATGTTTTATCTAGTCATTCACAAATTGTTACATTGAAGCAAATGTATTAGTGTTTCATAATGTAATAAGTTCCAGTGCCCATAAAAATCTGTACATTTAAGAGACTGAATGATTTTTTTAAATGAACAAAAACATAGAATAAAATACAAATACATTAAATAGACATTTCATACAGACATCAAATATACCTTTAGTGTATAACACAGTTTAAAAATAGAAATATATCTTATCTTCTAATATAAGATATAATATCTAATATATCCTATCACATGTTGCCATTTACGGGGGAGTCAAGACAAAGTACCTTCAGAGATGTTTCATACTTAAAAACACCAGAAGTCAAACTAATTCATAATAATTCATATTAATTCATATTCATTCCTGTGTAATAACTGGGTATTTCAATGTGGAATCGAAGAGTCACTCTCTCATTTACCCACTAGATGGCAGAAAAGGGAAACAATGCACTGCAGTTGACTATTCACACCTCAAGGTTATGAATGCACTTTGAATAAAATGTCAAATAAGTTAAATAAGTAAACTAAGCAGTATCCTTAGAAATAATCTGATGAGTGAGCATTTAATAACTAGAAATATAATATCTTTATTAAAACGCTATTATGTATAATCAAACACTTTCATATTTCAGAATGTTTTGAATTGTTAAGGATCTGCAAAGCTCCCGGCATTAATCACAGTTGGAATAAATCATGTGGCTATTGTTATGAGATTATTAGTTTCTGACTTTGTGTTGTTGTAGCTGTTTTTGTCATCCCTGGTAATGGTTTGTGTGGTGATATTTAAGATCTTTCTACATTGTAATCTTTGTCTTTATTCATGTACTGTGAATATATGCTACTATTTAACATTTTAGAGTTAGTAAGATTTCTATTGATTACATTTATTAAATTGACAGTTAATACATTTATAATGTTAACAAGGATTTCTGTTTTTAAATAAATGCTGCTCTTTTGACCTTTCTATTCATCAAGAAACCCTGAGAAAATGATCATGGTTTTTACAAACCATGGCCACTTTCCTGCAGAGTTTAGCTCCAACAATGATCAAACTCACCTGTGTGATTATCTAATGATTATCTAATGATCAATACATTGATTAGTATGCTAAGGTGTGTTTGACTAGGGTTAGATCTAAACCCTGCAGGAAAGTGGATCTCGTGAGACAGATTTAAGTATCCCTGGTCTAGAAGTATAGTACAGTTATTTACATAAAAGGACTCATAAAAAACAAGTATGGGAAATGTGTTGTATTAAATCATTAGCTTGAATTATATTTATAGGGATTTGACCTGGAGGCCTCTAATTAATCTCTATAGAGAATTAAGAGAATCTCCAGACCCCAGGTCCACTTTCTTTTGGTCATGCAATAGATTAGCTTCTTCGTGAAATTAAATTTGTGACATCATATGAACATTAAACTACACTAACAATTAAACATTTGGGCACACTTTTCTGGTTATTTATAGTATTTATTTATTGAAGCTAGTTAATTAATTAGTTTCTGTCTCTGATTATCTTAAACCTAAAGCTGTCTGTATGAGGCCTTTTAGTATAATTCTGAAAATGTCCCACTTCAGGATGTGGTACATGTGTCTTTTTTTCTGTTAAATGCATTTACTGGACTGTAACATTTACTTTTAGAGTAATTATGGTAGTATTGAAAATATGATACATTAGGCTTTTAAGTTTTTTTTTCAGGCACTACAGTGGATAACGACATAAAAAGATTCAGAAAAACTGGAGAAATGTCTGTGCGCAAGGGACAAGGCCGAAGACCTTTTTTGGATGCCCGTGGTTTTGGGCCCTCAGACGACACTGCATCATTCATCTGCATGATTCTATTCTATGATTGTAGAGTATGTCTGTTTGTGTGTGCGGTATTGCTATTATCACTATTGGTCCCAAATAGCTATTATAATAATATCTCTGGAGTTCAAAATATCCTGAGATAGTATGTGAGATAATTAAATATTCATTTTACACTGACATTTATTTTCACCTGATAATTTACTTGATCATATTATTTGGCTTAGCCAAACTAATTCGTTTACTGATTCAGTTTAATATGAAAATAAAAATAGATATCATGTTGTACCTTTTTTGTAGCTCGAGAAACAGTATCTCTTCCGAGGCTCGGTATACGCTTTCAACTCATTTTTTATTATTTTATGCTTTCAAATCGTTTTCTCGAGCCAGTATACTGACTGTACGACATTCCCGTTACATGATTTGACTGATGTTTACGTAGAGATGGTGACTTAAAATAAATGATCATTCATGTTTTCCAAGGGCGTAGGTTTGCTTTCAACATTGGTGGGGACATAAATCCCCCTTCCCACCCGGCTATTCATATAGCTTACTTTAAAAAAACATTTTTATGTTTAACAGACAATAATTACACAATTATGATTTTGTGGACCAACAACATCAGCATAAGCTGGGTGTCTTAAGGGATAAGGGATAGTTCACCCAAAAATGTAAATTCTGTGCATGATTTAATCTCCCTCAAGTAGTTCCAAACCTGTATGAATGTCTTTGTTCTGCTGAACTCAAAGGAAGATATTCTGAAGAATGTGGGAAACAGAGCAGTTCCCTTTCAGTCGGTCACTCCGAGTCACGTCGGATGACCGACGAATTGGGATCTCGCCAGAGAGACCTATCCACTTCGAGTGTAACTAAACGAGCCAATGGACATTGGCATGCGATCATTGCATCCAGCTGCCGCTGATCACAGCGTGAGTATAAGAGGCAGCCGGTGCACCGCATTAATCATCCTTTCGCTTCGGAGCCGAGCGGTGGTGTTTCACTACTGCTCTTCCTGACGCTACGAGTAAGCTTCACGAGTGCGGGCGTTACGGCACAGCAGCGGTGGTCGCGGTCTCACGGGAGAACAACGGTCCGTGAAGACAGTCACACAGGAGTGTGCGGTGGCCAGCTCCCCTGCGTGCTTCAGCACTAAAAGAGCAGATTTCTCTAAAAGAGTACACGGGTGATCGCGTCTTTTTAAAGATGTCTTATCACCCGCGGCGCTTTCTGGGTGCGGTTGATCTCTGGCGCTCAGGACGGTCACGATCACTGCCTCACGTGTCTGGGCATTCAGCACGCTGAGGAAGCTGTGGATGGTTCATGTTCTTCTTGTGGGGACATGACCATCTCGGAGTTGCGCAATAGACTCCGCTGTGTCAAACATGGCGGGTCCTCTGCCTCTGCCGCGATCTGGCGCTCGGCCCTGGCATAAAACGGGCGGCACAGCATCCGTGGAGTCAGAGGTGATCTGAGGATTACGGTGAGGGCTTCCCAAGTGGAGGTTCTCACCTCAGGCACTCCGCAGCCGGGCGGGGGTACCGCTGGTTCGGACTGGGGCCTCTGCTGAGTGGGGTACCCCACCCGCTTCCTTCGGTGCCTCCTGATGACCAGATGTCGGTCGCTGCATCGGAGGGCGAGCCCTCTCTCCAGGGATGACGACTGGCTGCGCTGCCCCCTTCGGGTGTGGTAGCTTGTCCCGAGCCAGACCCAGAGATGACGGCTATGCTTTCCCGGTTGCCGAGAACGCCGGGCTCGGTGGAATCCTCCACCGCGTCCCGACCCTTCTAGGTTGGACGAGTGGTTTCTCGGGGATCGCGCTGGTTTTCAGCGCACCCTCCGGTGCCATTCTTTCCGAAGTGCATGAGGAGCTTACAAGGTCATGGAAGGCACCTTTACTGCCCGAAATAAACCTTGTGGCTCCTCCCTCACCACCCTCGATGGTGGAGCCGCTTTGGGGTACACGGGCATCCCTCTGTGGAGCGGTTCAGGCCATGCAGTTGTGTCCAACAGTCGCTTCCACTCTGGGTGAACCGTGTCCCCTCACGGGCCTGTGGGTACTGCCAGGCCTCACTGGCAGTGCTTATAGAGCCTGTGGGGAGGCGCCGCCCCACACGCCATGAGTGCATTGCAGGTCCATCAGGCCAAAGCACTGAGAGACCTGCACCAGGGTGGGCACGACCTGGCGGTTCTACATGAGCTGGGCGGCTTGCGACGGACCTCGGCCCGAGCGAATGCATGACCGTGACAGTCTCTGGGTCGCAAGGTGTCCACGCCAGGTCCAGAAGCACCATCTCTGGCTGTGTCTCACTGACATGAAGGAGCAGGAGAAGATACAGTTCTTGAATGCTCCCGTGGTGTCACAGACCGGGTTTCGCGACGCTGTCGAGAGCTGTGCCCAGCAGTTTTCGGCAGCATAGAAGCAGACTGAGGCGACTGCACATCATGCGCGCCGCTGCAGCCCTCAGCCTGCTCGCCGCCGTGGGCGCCCTGTGGCCGCCCCGCCCCACGCCGCAGCAGCCTTCCACCGTGGCGCGCCGTGAGCCGGGTCACAGACAGGACGCCCAGCCCGGCCCAGGCCCCGGCCAGACCCGGGCGCAAGCGCAAGTGCAAGAGGGCCCTGAGACGGGCGACCCAGAGATGGAGGAACTGCCGGCCGAGATGGTGACCGCACCACTCCTCCCCGGAGGAGGGCCGGTGAGAATCTTTGTTTCGCTTTGTTTTTGAAACTCACCGCTGGCCCCAGCAGCCAGCGGTACCCAAAACTTCAATAAAGAAGGCTAGTTTCTCTAGTCTCTGGTCTCAAGAGGAGGAGAGTGGTGTACTGCATCACGGATCACTTCCTTCCTCCTCTCTCGCCAGGCAGGGGTTGCCCAAGAGCACCCCTCCTGCCCATTTGTGAGAACCGGGTAAGGGCAGTAGCACTCAAGCCCCGCTACAAGTCGTCACACGCAAGCTGGGCTCCTGCGTTTCCTCCCACACAAGGAGGAATCAGGTGAGTGTTACAAGTTCAGGGCATCCGTTCACTTCAGTCAAACCGCCGATGCTCCTGTCTTGCGTGCGGAAATCGCAGTCCTACTGGCGAAGGGCCGCGATAGAGCCGGGTCCCTCCAGCCGATATGAGGTCGGGGTTGTTCAGCCCCTACTTCATTGTGCCCAAGAAAGGTGGTGGGTTACGACCGATCTTGGATCTGCGAGTTTTGAACCGTGCACTTCACAAGCTGCCGTTCAAGATGTTGGCGCAGAAACGCATTTTGGATGCGTCCGTCCCTAGATTGGTTTGCAGCAATCGACCTGAAGGACGCGTACTTTCATGTCTCGATCCTCCCGCGACACAGGCCATTTCCTGCGTTTCGGCGTTCGAGGGACAGGCGTATCAGTACAAGGTCCTGCCCTTCGGGCTGTCCCTGTCGCCTCGCGTCTTCACCAAAGTCGTGGAGGCGGCCCTTGTCCCCTGAGAGAACAAGGTGTGCGCATTCTCAACTACCTCGACGACTGGCTCATACTCGCACAGTCTCAAGCAGTTGTCTGCACACAGGGACCTGGTGCTCAAGCACCTCAGCCTGCTGGGCCTTCGGGTCAACTGGGAAAAGAGCAAACTCGTGCCAACGCAGAGGATCTCTTTTCTCGGCATGGAGTTCGATTCGGTCAACCAAACAGCACGCCTCACCCAGGAACGTGCTCAGTCAGTGCTGAACTGCTTCAAGACCTTATCAGGCAGGACGGCGGTTCCACTGAAACTCTTTCAGAGGCTCCTGGGGCATATGGCTGCAGCTGCGGTGACAGTTCCGCTCGGTCTGCTCCATATGAGACCGCTTCAGCACTGGCTCTATGGCCGAATCCCGAGGTGGGCGTGGAAACGCCGGCACTTACCGGGTTCAGATTACACCGCCTGCCGCAAGACCTTCAGGCCGTGGTCAGATCCCTCGTTCCTTCGGGCAGGAGTGCCCCTGGAGCAGGTATCCAGGCATGCTGTGGTATTCACAGATGCCTCGACCACAGGCTGGGGAGCCACGTACAACGGGCATGCAGTATCAGGGGTTTGGACGGGTCCCCAACTGCATTGGCATATCAATTGCCTCGAGTTGCTAGCAGTACGCCTTGCCCTGAGCCGTCTCAGAGGGCGCCTTCAGCGCAAGGACGTTCTGGTCCGTACGGACAACACTGCGACCGTTGCGTATATCAACCGGCAAGGCGGTTTGCGCTCCCGTCGCATGTCACAACTCGCCCGCCACCTCCTCCTCTGGAGTCAGAAGCATCTGAGGTCCCGTGCCATCCACATCCCAGGAGTGTTCAATCGGGCAGCCGACAAGCTGTCTCGAGCAGCACTTCCAGGCGAGTGGAGACTCCATCCCCAGGCGGTTCAGCTGATTTGGGGACGGTTCGGAGCTGCTCAGGTCGACCTGTTTGCATCTCCAGAAACCACCCACTGCCAAGAGTTCTACTCCCTAACCGAGGCAACGCCCGGCACGGATGCACTGGCACACAGCTGGCCCCGGGGCCTGCGCAAATATGCGTTCCCCCCAGTGAGCCTACTAGCACAGACACTGTGCAAGATCAGGGGACGAGGAGCAGGTCTTAGTAGTGGCTCCATATTGGCCCAACGGGACCTGGTTCCCGGAACTCATGCTCTCGCGACAGCCCCTCCTGGCCAATTCCTCTGAGGAAGGATCTGCTTTCTCAGAGACGGGCACCCTATGGCACCAGCGCCCGGACCTGTGGAAACTCCACGTATGGTCCCTGGATGGACGCGGAGGTTCTAGCTGACCTACCCCAGGAGGTAGCACTCACTATCACTTCAGCACGGGCACCGTCCACGAGACGGGCCTATACTCTGAAGTGGAACCTGTTCGAATGGTGTTCCTCCCACCAGGAGGACCCCGGAGATGCTCGATCAGAGCTGTGCTTTCCTTCTTACAGCGAGGGTTGGGCGTAGGCTGTCCCTTCCACCCTTAAGGTTTATGTGGCGCTATTTCTGCTTACCACGACCCGTGGGGAAGTCGGTGGGGAAGCACAATCTGGTTGTCAGGTTTCTTAGAGGGGCCAGGAGGTTGAACCCTCCTAGGCCCCTCTCTACCCTCTTGGGATTTGGCTTTGGTGCTAAGAGCCTAATAACTGCCCCTTTGAGCCTTTGCAGTCAGTCGAATTGAAGTTTCTATCTATGAAAACCCTACTCCTGACTGCATTGGCCTCGATCAAGAGGGTGGGGGACCTGCAGGCATTTTCGGTCGGCGATTATCGTGCCTTAAGTTTGGGCCGGCTGACTCCAGTGCAACACTGAGGCCCCGGCCCGGCTATGTGCCCAAGGTTCCTACCACTCCCTTCAGGGACCAGGTAGTGAATCTGCAAGCGCTGCCCCCGGAGGAGGCAGACCCAGCCCTAGCTTTGCTCTGTCCGATGCAGCGCACTGCGACAGTACACGGATAGAACTCAGAGCTTTAGGACCTCAGAGCAGCTCTTTGTCTGCTACGGAGGACAGCAGAAGGGGAAGGCTGTTTCCAAGCAGAGGATGGCCCACTGGATAGTGGATGCTATCACCTTGGCCTATGAAGCACAAGGTGTGCCCTGCCCGCTCAGGTTGCGTGCTCACTCCACTAGGGGTGTTGCATCGTCCTGGGCGCTGGCTCGTGGCGCCCGCTAGCAGACATCTGTAGAGCTGCGGGTTGGGCGACTCCCAACACGTTCGCTAGGTTCTATAGCCTGCGTGTCGAACCGGTTTCCTCCTGTGTTCTCACCTCAAACGGGTAGTGGCACTGAGTGGCCCTGTTCAGAGTCGGCTTGCGGCGTCCCTAAACGCCTTATTCTCCAGAGAGTTCCCTAACCGGGCAAACCCTGTCGAGTCCTCCAGCACTCCGGTGCCCAGACGTGGCGGAACGTACGGCGCCAGGCCTTTCAGCCAATGAATTCTTGAAATCTGGTGTGAGGCTAGTGCCCATATGAGTGACCCTGTTGGGATCCCATATGTGTTTTCCACGGTATGCTTATTAGAACCGTGTTCCCCAGGTAGACCATGTTCTGCCGTCTCTAATGATGCAGCCTGAGCCATCACAGAGACTTCCATGTGCATTGGGCCCTACGGGGTTAACTTCACGGAGTAATGTCCACTTAACCCCGCTGGGAGGAGGTGACTCCGCAGTGTGCCTCTTCCAAGTGGAAGGGCACACTTTCCCAGTGTTATTCAAGTCCTACTGTTTGGGTTGCTCTAGGGACAGCAGTAGTCGACCTTCTCTGTGTAGCCCGGTCCTATCGTCTGCCTTATAGGAAGGATCAGGAGGTCTACACAGGGCGCTGGATGGGGCAGCTCCTGTGGCCCTTTGGTAGGGATCCCAATTCGTCGGTCATCCGACGTGACTCGGAGTGACCGACTGAAAGGGAACGCCTCGTTACGATGTAACCCTCGTTCCCTGAAGGAGGGAACGGAGACGCCACGTCCGTCGCCACAGTTGCTGTACCACCGCTGGGCGGCCGGGTCTCCGGCTCGGCTCCTGAGCGAAAACATGATTAATGCGGTGCACCGGCTGCCTCTTATACTCACGCTGTGATCAGCGGCAGCTGGATGCAATGATCGCATGCCAATGTCCATTGGCTCGTTTAGTTACACTCGAAGTGGATAGGTCTCTCTGGCGAGATCCCAATTCGTCGGTCATCCGACGTGACGTCTCCGTTCCCTCCTTCAGGGAACGAGGGTTACATACGTAACCGAGACGTTCTGGGGCATAGTATTTTGTTTCCTACTATGGATGTCAATGGCGCCCCAAAACAGCCTGATTACAAACTTTTTGTGTTTGGCAAAACAAAGACATTCATACAGGTTTGGAACTACTTGAGGGTGAGAAAATGATGACAGAATTTTCATTTTGGGGTGAACTATCTCTTTAATCACACATCACATTATTTTAATATTAATAGAATTGGACCCAGGATTCTGAAAGAATACTCTGCTATTGATGTAGTAATGAAACTCTTGCGCATCTGATTGACAGATAAACTGCACGCTCTTATATCAGTATTATTTTTTATTTTGTGGATATTTCAGCTAACAGTTTGATTTGTACATTCAGTTGAACAACATTAATTTAAAGTTAAAGACTGTCCGCGGCGACTCAGGATGCTGTTCCAAATCCTGCTGGACCACAGAGTGCCAATTACATAGTTTACAAAAAAAAAAATCACATTATATTTGTCCCAAATTATTGTTGATGTTCATGACTTTATCCTAGGCTGAAAGATTGTGTATCTTTCTGCAAACGTTTGTATTTCTGTCTGTATGCTTTATATACAGAATAGGGAGCTAATAATAGCCATAGGCTTTCTCTTTCTGTTTGCTCTGTTTTGTCAAACAAATTTCAAACTTATCGATGCAACTTTGTTCATTCCTGAAGTGGGCTTTTATATTAACTGTTTTGGACTGCTGTCTTGAATTGGGTGCAATACCTGCGAGTTGTTCTAAACGCAGCTGCACTTCTCGTTCAGTGTGTGATTACATTCTGTACATGTATTAAATGTTTTCTAAAGTATTTACTTTAACTTCTTAGGTAATATCAATGATATGACATTTCAGATGTATTTGAAATGACAAAAAAACATATACATATATTTAATTATTTGATAAAAATATTGCTGGGGACAGTTTGGTAGTGGCTGGATAATGGTAGGGACACGTCCCTAGCGTCCCCCCCATCCAACCCCCCACCCTAATTCTTCGCCCCTAAAGATTTTAACTGCTTGCCAAACTCAAAAATGAAACTAAAATGAAAACATCTTTGAGAGCAAGGGGGTGAGAATATGAGTCAGACTCTATAACCATTAGGCCATGACTTCCCTTAATGTTGTGTTCAGCAATTAATAAACATAACTGTTTTTGACCACAATTTTACTAAAGCAGTGAAGTCTGTACAGATATTATGACATCATCCAGTGTTTTAAAATAAACAATATGCACTTTGCTTTATATATTTATTTAATGTTACAGATAGTTTATCATTTTAAATATAAAAAATAAAATACAATTCTAGACTTATTAATAGATATTAGCCAATTCTGGTTTTAGGAAGTTATATTATATGAATTACACTCTCCAGCTTTTGATCTCAGGTTTTCATGCAGTTCAACAACATGCACTTACTTAAATTTACCTCTAGATGGCAGTAAACAACCATTAATGCAGCTGAGATTATACATAATCGTGTGGCATTGTTTTTCTCATCTAGTGTTACATAAAATGAATAATGCAAAAATATTAAATCTCTACTTAATTTTATGCCTAAATGTTTTTGTTAAATTTTTTATTGTTATATTTGAATCTAATCTAAAAGCATTTGAAAAGGGTGACACAATAAACTGAAACATACGTGTATTTCTGTGCATGGGTTAATGTACATTTTCTTTATTTATTATGAAAAACAGGAAAATAACAAATGTACAGAAACAAGAGCAACATCAGCAGATCTCAGACCAACATGCTCATGCTAAACAAACAGGAATACATTATCAAATATTGTTTCATTTATTCAGGTCTTTGTTTATACACTCTTAAAAATAAAGGTGATTCACAATGCCATAGCAGAACCCTTTTGTCTAAATGGTTCCATAAAGAACTTTTAATATCTGAATAACCTTTCTGTTTCACAAAAGGTTCTTTGTAGTGAAATTATAAAATGACCTTTATAGTGATTATAAAAAGGTAAGAAAGAGATGGTTCATTAAAGATTCTTTGACTGAATGGTTCTTTGTGAAACCAAAAATGGATCTTCTATGGCATCACTGTGAAGAATCATTCAAGCACCTTTATTTTTAAGAGTGTATTGCAGAAAATCAGTCAAAATACATTTATAGATGACAGTGAACAATATGTTTAAGATAAATATAGTAACACATGCACAAGCAGTATAAAACATTTGAAATCAGTTCAATCAATTAAATAATTAATATAGGTTAGATAACAGTAAATATTACTATTTTAAAAGATCATTATTTAATTATTACTTTTTTAAAGCATGCATTTGTGAAAATATATTGTCCACTGGCATTATTTGTGTACTGTAAGTCAAAAAGAATCGGTACATGTAATCTTTGTATGGGTCAATTTAATTCCCAGTCATTACATATAAATAAATAGACATTTCAGTCATTTAGACATGTTCTCTAATTGGTGCAGATCTGTTTTTAAATACTTTTCGAATAATGTCTTTGATTTCAGCTGTGTTTAAAACATAAATGATGGGATTTAGCATTGGCGGAATAGCATATGCCAGAGATGTGCTGATGACTCTGGCATTGAGTGTAAGAGAAATCAACACTGCAGCAATGTATGAGCTGCATATGGGCAGGAAATATATCCCTACTAACAACAGGTGAGAAATACAGGTCTTCAGAGCTTTGAAACGTCCTTGCCAAGTTGTAATTTTGATTAAAGAAAGAAAAATTCCCATATATGAAAGGACTATAATGATCAATGGTACTAAAATGTGTAAAACTGAGATGAGAAACGCAAAGATCTTATTAATGTTATAGTCATTACATGCCAACCTAAACACTGGTCCATGATCACAAAAATAACTCTGTATCACAATAGATTCACAGAAAGAAAGTTGGGTTATAAAATACACCATCAAAGCCACAACAGAACAATTAAATGCCCAAACTGCTGAGAAAATTAAAATCATAGTGGTATTGTTTAAAAGAGCATGGTATCTTAATGGCAAACAAATTGCAATGAAGCGATCATATGCTAGAACGACAAGAGTAAAACTTTGTATAGAACTGAAGAAGAACACAAAAAACATGTTAGCCATACAAGCATTGTAGGAGATGTACTGTGAGTCAAACAGAAAAGTCTTCATCATGTTAGGAATCAGTGCATTAGTTCCACCAATATCAGCCAAGGCCAAGTTAAACACACCAATGTACTTTGGGCTGTGCAGACTTCGTTCAAGAGCAATAATGACAAGGACTATAGAGTTCCCAACTACAGTTATAAAATAAACCATAAAAAAGAATATATAGTAATAACTGCTATAAGGTATACCTGAAAGTCCAATAATGAAAAAGTATTCAGGACGAACAATGGAGATATTCCGGTAAAAACCTGCATTTAAAGAATTCATTGCAGCTTTGTGTTTGGTGTCTTGAACAAGCTGAAAACAGAAATTACCATAACATAAGTAACATCTAGTAAATTTACAAATTTGTCATTTCAAACCCGTAACTACAATTAAAAGCTCTAAAAATATACCTTATTGTAACTTTGCATGATATCTGAATTACATATACAGTATATAAAGCTTTAGAGTCTGAGCAAACAATAACAATGACAATCTGAACGCTTGTGAGCTGTTTTGAATAAAATTAGCGAGCTATAAATGCTGGTCCTTATTCTCTCGAGCTGCGGAGATTACTAAATGTTTGCGTCATTGAATTCAAATATACCTTCAGATTGATCTCATAAGATCTTCAGACAAAACTGTGATGTAGCCTAATATATGCTGCAAATATTTTGGCCACTTTAGTTTGGATCAATGTTTTATTTATTGATCTGCAAACAATCCTCACAACAGTGTTCTCATTTGATACTTATTGGCACACAGCAATATTATAGTTATTTAAGGATGTAGAGCAAGCATTAAATGAATAAAAAGGAAAATCATTAATATTTTGGAGAATTTTTTTTATTAATAATTTATAAATTACCAGTTGGTAACAATATCAGTAATCAGTTTAGCGACGGCCAAAAATATCCCCTCTGAGGCCGGGTTGTCCATTCTGAAGGGCCTTACAGAAGAGTTTATCACTAGGCCTCATTAAATACACCTGCAGCAGCTAATCAAGGTCATCGCGATCACTAGAAAAAATATGCTCTGCATGAAAATGGCTATTATTTTATAATAGTTATATCCTACAGCTTTTTACCAAACAATTTAGAGCAGTGGTTTTCAATCCTGATCCTGGGAACCCTCCGCTTTGCATATTTTTTATGTATTTCTTATCTGACACACTTAGTTCAGTATATGGAGCTCATTATCTGAATCAATGTTAAATAAGGGAAACACAAAATGTGCAGAGCCATGTGTCCCTAGAACCAGGATAGAAAACCACTTATGTAGAGTAATGCCCAATCCTGTTCCTGAAGATCTACCTGCAGATTTTAAGTTCCAACCCTGATCAAACACATCGTTTTTCTTAAAGGGGTAGTTGATTGCGATTTCACCTTTTTTAACGTTAGTTAGTGTGTAATGTTGCTGTTTGAGCATAATCAATATCTGCAAAGTTGCGGTGATGAAAGTTCAATGCAAACAGAGATATTTTTTTTTTAATTCTGGCAGTTTAAGGCCTACAAAAAAGGCTCGTAGGGACTACAACGAGATTCTTCCCGGGTTCGTTACATCACGAATCCAGATAAACCCCACCCCCAGTGTTATGTCCGTAAGGACGTTTATAGTATTGTGTGTGTGTGTTGTGTTATGTTTTTTTCCCGTCCTGTCTGTTTCTCTTACTTTCACTTTCTTAGGTTGTTGCTGATTGGCTATCTTGCTTGTCAGTTAAGACTAATGAGATGAGTGGCTGCACATTGGGAGGCGGATCTGCATCAGCATGATGAGTGACACCTGGTGATATTTAAAGACCATGCTGCTGCCAGACCATAGAGCCTCAGAGAGAGAGAGAGAGAGAGAGAGAGAGAGAGAGAGAGAGAGAGAGAGAGAGAGAGAGAGAGAGAGAGAGAGAGAGAGAGAGAGAGAGAGAGAGAGAGAGAGAGAGAGAGAGAGAGAGAGAGAGAGAGAGAGAGAGAGAGAGAGAGAGAGAGAGAGAGAGAGAGAGAGAGAGAGAGAGAGAGAGAGAGAGAGAGAGAGAGAGAGAGAGAGAGAGAGAGAGAGAGAGAGAGAGAGAGAGAGAGAGAGAGAGCTGTTTGTGTATTTTATTAGATAAATATGTATGTTCATGTTCCTTGTTTTGGCTGTGCCCAAAACCTTTCACTTGTGAATGTTGGATGTCCACAAAGGAGAAGGGATAGGTAAGATGTCACGTGACATACATTGTTGCCACGTAGTAAATTTGTTTGTGTTAAAACACTAGTTAGGATTTGTGCCACCCGCTGTATTTATGAACATGCAGCAAAGGTGTTGAGGCCCTTTTGTGCTGATTGAGAAGAGGAAGATAAACTAGCGGTGTGCACGAAAATCTATTCATATATTAATTCAATTCTATCTTGTTTTTCCGCTTATAATGGATTCACAAGTTTCAAAATCAATGTTCTAAAGCAATGTTCTCATCTCCTGATTGTCATGCCTGCCCTGATTCTCTGCATCTCTCTCTCTCAGATCACCAGCTCAGCTCCAACACTAAACAGTTCCAATTATGCACTTTTATGTGTATAGACAGACAGATATTTTCACATAGCTATGAGAAGCGTTATATATGGACATGCTTGCGATACTTTATTAAAGATTGTATCAGGATAAAACTGTATATATAAAGCTAACAGAAGCAGTATCATTTACAAATAACAGCGTATTTAAAAGTATAAGACAACAATAACAAACAAAAATATACCATTAACAGCCATGCTTGCACAGGTTCTGCACAATCCTCTTCACTAATATCTTCTCCTCCATTGGGCTCAAATTGATAGGCAATATTGACGATGCCATTGTTTACAATACAACCGAGTGCATGCCGCTGAGGTGAGGGGCAGGATGTTTAGACTAGAGGCGGTTTAGCCAATCACAACACACTGAAACACATGAGTACAATGCATATTTCTGAGGGAGGGGCTTTAAAACCAGGAAATGATCAGCGATTTATAGGAGAAGGGACAGAGCAGTGTGGAATAAAGGTAAATTATGTGAATAAATAATCATGGCCGCTTGAACTAGCAGCACCCCCGCCACAGGTGACAGGTCTGAAACGCTCCTTGTGACCCTCAGATCATCCCCAAGATACTTGATTTTTGTGTTAGTTTTGTGATTAATTATTAATTAAACTGACAAGAAATAGCCTTCTGTTGTATTTTTCTTGCATGTCTCGTGGCCCCTCATATTGACAGAATTTTAATGTGAAATGTTCACGCGATACCGTAATTTTACATTCCGGTTTGAAAAAAAAAAGCACAACCTGATCATCATGTTCCTGAGGTGCACCAGAAGGTTAAACCCTAGCCACCCTTTAGCCTTCCACCCCAGGAGCTCTGGGAATTTTGTTGTTGCCCTGAAATGAATAAGTGAACATACATATATTCTTCACAAACTGCTTGATGAAATATTCTGCCTTTTTCAGTTAGTTTTGTCTCAGGGTCAGTACAATACAAGATGTTCATGCACATGTATCCCGGTAACCCTTGCTACCAGTGAAAATAAAATAAAAGAAGAGATTGAAACCAATAATATATGCAAGTTAAGGAAGAATCAGAAATAAATCACTGATTAAATGTGGCGATGTGCTCTTCAAGAGCTTGTAGCAGCAGTGAGCCAATCCTCCGCCTTACTTGCTTGCTCCGCATGAAAGAAAGTTCTCGATTTTTCTAGAGAAAGATTGAGTGAATAGGACGAGGCAGCTACAGAGCGATCTTCAAAAACCCTTCTATGTAAGTGATCAATTTAGAGTCAGATCAGATACAACAGGATTTCTGATCTGAAGCTATGATATGAAGAAGCTGTTGCCAGAGTAAGAAGCGGATGAGGCGGAGACTTGTGAAACGGATCGATGTAGATTCTCACGGAGCATCAAAGTTCCACAAATGAACTTCCTTGTTTGAAAGATATATTGATGGTCCTTATAATTAGTTAATATTAAATATTATTTATGCAAGAAAAGTGACGCCGAATCTGATAGAGAATCGTTACGAGTTGTTTATATAGGCCATGCAAACCGAAGTGGATAGCATATGGGCTAAAAAGCTAGACGTGTGGAAATGCTAATGAAATAAGTATAGTAAAGTGTGGTATTTAAGTGTCAATGTGTTCAATACGTGTTAAAGTGTTGAGTTCTATGTGTTATTTGAAGTGCATACACGTGATTTAATGATGAAATGTTTAAATTGAAGATTAATTAATGTTTGTGCTACAAAGCTGTGTTTCTGAGAGTGAGATCTTTTGTGATGTCCTGAAATTTGTACATGGCACCCACGGAACTGTTTTCTGTTAACTGTGTTTTGAGCCATCAAACTGGTAGGAGGATTCTTTCTTTTACTTTTGGACAGATGGGACTCGGACTCATTGAAATCAGCTTTTTCCTATTTTTCCCTATTGATTTCTCAACGAAAGACACTAACTGTGACCCTAAACTATTCTAAAGGAATCAACAGTCCTCTGAACTTATCAATTCAATTGATGAACTCAGGTTAACTGAATTAATTTGTCAAATCTTGAACCTCTGATTCACATTGGACAGACTATTGAGTTTTGAGGAGAAAGTGATTAATTTGCAACTGAAAGTGAAAATTCAGAACTTAATTCTGTATATTGAAACAAAGTGATTGTCTATTTGCTCACATTTTTGAGGCATTCAAGTTATTGAGCACTGTTTTGTTTTCTTTAATTTTGTTGTGTTACAAGCAATCTGACACTGTGTTGAAATTTTGCAAGAGTTTTATTTTATTTTTTTACTATGCATAAGTGTATTAGAATCCATTTCCAATTGAGTCGAAAGTGTTCAAAACTGCTGTCCAAAACTGAGTCTACGTACCTGTAAAAAAAACTAAACACGAATGTGGATATCATTTATTGTAGTTTGTTTATCTATGTGATTTATATAATTTGAGCAAAAAAGCTAAAGAGTACATGTGGTTGAAGTCTTGGATGAAGATAGTCGAGTCGAAGGATGTTTTAAGAATAAAAAAGGTTTTTATTGAAGAATTGTCTTCAGCCCAAAACAATACTGATTGCCTCACATTTTAAGTGTTCTGCTAGACAGACATGTGAATAACAGCAATGCGGATGCCTCTCTGTCTGCAGATCTCTGCCTAGAAACTAGTCCCCGAACAAAATCGCACTGTTTTCAAACACATTTCCCCCGTTTGAGGATTTCCAATCCTCATTAACGTTTAAACAATCAGTTAGTACAAAAAAACTGTTGATAATTGTGATTGTTGTCCTTTAATATAGACGGACCTAACATTATATTTCCTATATGTGTATGTGTAAAAAATGCATCTTCGCTGTCTTCAGCTCACTAGCTTTACGCTAGGTAGAGAGCCTGGCCGTAGGCTAGGTTACTAGCACCTGGTGGTTGTTGCCTGGCCGTGTTATTCCTCCTCGCAGTCTTATTACACTGCACAGCTCTCCTCTTCCCAGTTCTCGGATGAGTCAAATTCTTCCCGCAAGGGGGTCATTACGCCTACCCTTACTGCCATTACTTTAGTCATTCCAGTTTCAATCACACGTTGTGCCAAACCCCTTATACATGATATATAACAAAACCCACACAGACCCAGCACTGCTACTGCCACCATAAAGGGCGTGAATATTGAGGTCAGCAACCCACTCCATTTTCCAAACCATTTTTACATAATAGTAGTGAGTGGATTGTCTATTCCTGAGTTCTCAGACCATTCTTTAGACAGTGATTCTAGCCCTTCTAGTGCCCTGGTGATACTACCGTCTGGCGCAGTTTTATTTGGGATAAAGGTACAACAGCTTGAACCTATGATTCTACACACCCCTCCTTTCTCAGCCAAAAGCATATCTAACGGTATTCTATTTTGTACTGTCATTAGCAAGGTTTTGTCTAATTGCTCATGAAGCCCTCTTACAGCTTGGGTGGTGTAGTTGACGAACCTTTGTTCAATGTAATAGAAGTAGTTGATCCAGTCTACATTCTTATTGATAGTTGACCACCAAAAAAGAAGTGATTCAAATCCTGCCGCTATTCGGTCCCTTCCTTTAAACTCATCTGGCACCCCTCTAGGTACTCCTATGCAATCAATCCATACTCTATTATCAAATGATCCCCCTGGGGATGTTACTGCACGTTTTGTCCTACTTAACTGTTTAACTCGTTTTAGTTCTTCCTTTATGTCCCCTGCTACACCTTTTATTATTTTGAACGGCATTACCATATTTATAGGTGTGCACTGTCCCTTCCAAACACCTTATAGGTTCCTTCTTATTTTCAGGTTAGCCGCATAACCACCACATATCTGCTCGTGTTAGATTGTGATTTACCAGTATTCCTACCTCTGTCTCATTTTCCTTTATTGTTCTACTACACCACCCTGGCCCAAATATTTTCCTATCTCTGCTTCCTTCGGTTCTTTCATAGCAAGTGTAATTATTTTTTATAGGCCACTACGTTAGGAGGCATGGATAGTTTTAGTGCAGGGTATCTGATTTCATCCGCCTCACACCCTGTTACATTTTCCTGACTAAATAATTTTACAAGGCATGATAATTTTGCTGGCATTGTGGCCAAATTTGGTCATGCAGCTGCACAGAAAAAACAACCCTGTGCCTGGGTTGTTCTTGCCGTATATTTTACCCATTCCAGCCACTCATTTCTATCTCCATACCCTGCTTCCACTGCGAATGTATCTTCTATTGTTACCTGGCCTAGTTCTTTTACTATTACCTTTATCTCTTCCAGCACTCCTGGTCTTATCAATGGAGTTGCCACGGTGATTCCTGTCTGGCTGACTATTATCCTTATTAGTCCCATTGGGTCTGTCCCAGTTACATCTACTCCTATCGTTACCCATATATCCATCTTATTTAGAGGACTTATTGTTATTATCAGGGGATTTATATTTTCTTTTGTTACTCCATGACCCCTGAATATTTTAATTTTATTGGTTATGATATTTCTATTGGTTATCTTGTAATTTGGCCATGTGTGACACCAGGGTCCCGTAGGAGTGCGAACCGTCGAAGGCCATACACACCCATACACGTCATACCCCCTCCATGCTCTCTTGTTTCCACCACAGTTAACTATGTCACATAGGTCAATTTGTACTGTCTTTTCTTTGTTTTCTACAGCCGTTATTGTCACAGCCGCTTGTCCCACTATCCCCTTAAGTTCCATCAGTCCTATCACTATCAACCACCACATCCTCATTTGGACGAGTATAAACCTTTACACGTATGGTTGATTCTCCAAAGATTTTGTTAACTAATGTCTCTACTTTGGACCACTCTAATCTGTCCAATCCACACCTTATCTTTGGGATAGCTAAAGTGGTTATGTTTTGCTCTAGACAGATCTTTCTGGCGTTTCTTAAGCTCTGTTCCAAGTTGTCATAAGTGGGTCTGTCACTCGCTATTTCTTTGGTAATTAAGTGTAGTATCCTTCTTCCTTTCTTTTCTACATATGCACACTCTCCCACCCCCTTTTGTTGTTCCACTAATTCTTCTACCCCACATCTGTTTCTAAATTCTAAGGCTATTCCTGCCCCTAGGGCACAGTCTTTACTTATGCAGTGACCCAATGCTTCTTCCTCAGTGCTTTCGAACAGGTTCTTAGCTTCGTGTGTTATTACCTCGCTCTAGTGTTTATTTTAAGGCAGTGTGAAATGTGGTACCAGAAGTTTGATCCCTGCACTTTGATGTAGGAGTGGCAGATGTCACCTCATACGGTCCTTCGCGTCTGGGTTCGTCCCACTTCCTTTGATACACTTTTATGTAGACCAGATCCCCCACTGCTATCGGTCCACTTCTGTTTGATTCGTCTGGAGTTTCTCTTGGTCGGGATTCAGTCTGAAAAATACTTGCATGAATTTTGGTTAGAGTTGTCACATATTTATCTAATTCACTTTTCAATTTGTCTATGTCTTCTATTTCTATCGTTTCTCTGTCTCCTCTTGGCATTCTCCTTCCCGTAACCATTTCATGAGGTATCAATTTAGTTCCGCGGTTTGTACTTCCCCTTATCCCCATTAGGGCTATTGGTAGCGCTGTTACCCAATTCAGGCCTGTTTGTGCACATATTTTGGAAAGCTTTCCTTTTAGTGTTTGATTCATTCGTTCGACTCTGCCTTGAGACTGAGAATGAAATTGTGTTAACTCATTGACTTTCTCTTGCATTCTAGGAAACCACATTTTGTTTTGTTTGATTATTGTGTCTATCATTTCCATCCTATTATTGTGCCCTGCTCCATGTGCTTGTGACAGGACCATCTGTTCCAATTGTTATGTCACCACTACCTGTCCTTGTGTTGTTCTCCATATTTCGCCTACTTCGTTTGCTCCTCTAAGTTTCCATTTTAATTTTTCCTGCTCTCCAGCTTGTTTTTGTTGATCTTTGATGGTCTCTTCTGGTCCTCTTATTTGAATGCATTCAGTTTTTTTTAGCTATCTGAGCCCTGGTTAATACTAAAATCCCTTTTCCTGGTTCTGTTTCTCTTTTTGCTGCTGCTTTTGCTGTTTGGTCTGCAAAGTTATTCCCTAACGAGATCTTATCTTCCCCCTTTTGATGTGCATCACACTTCATTATGGCTTTAATTATTTTCCTGTTAATTTTACTCTCTATAATTGGTTCCTCATCTTCGCTTTTTGATAACACCACATGCTGGCCTACAGTAGCGTTCTGAAAATTCCTATTGTTGATCTGGCCATGGATTTATATGACACTCGGCTCTTGTGTGTCCTAGCCGATGACACCCATAGCATTCCACTGACTGCCTGTCTTTAATTATTCTCTCTCTTCCTACATCACCTCTTCCTCTTGTCATTGGCCTGCCTCGCCCTGATCCTCTTCTATAGCTTCCCTGAGCCTGAGGATGGTTCCCCTGTGGTAGATGCACATTTACAACTATAGGTTGGGGGTTTTGCTGACTTTGGCCGTCCCCTGGCTTTGATGTCGGTTCTACTTTCTGACCCAGCCCTTTTCCCCCTGTGGATTCCTCAGATACTCCAGCCTCACCCCTCACTACGTACGTACCTTTCAGTTTCTTGTCCTTTTTCAGCTGCTCCAGGTGAGCTTGTGTTAACTTTCGAGTGACCTCTCTGCTCTGCTTTTCCAGAGCTAGTTCTGCTTCCTGGTGAGTTTTAACAAAATGTTTCACAGTCTCAGACCATTGATCGTGGTCCATCTCATCCAGTCCTGGTATGTCTCTCAGTTTACCCTGTACTGAGATAGGCAACACCTCCTTTACGGCACTTCTAAACAGCTGTGCACACAGGGAAGATTTGTCAAAAGTCACATTTTCATTAGTCATATTTCGCCAATGTTGCACCTGCTCATTTATCCATTGATCAAAATTATCCTCAGATGTCAGTGGTTTCGTCAGCTGCCTGTTTTTGGACATTTCTGTGGGAAACCTGTCTCTCAATGTCCCCCATAATTTAGCACGGTACGTGCTTAGGGGTTGACCATTGTAATCCTCACAGCCCACAGTATCCTTCATGCCAGCGTCCTCCAGTATATCCTCCATCTCTTTCCTGGTTAATACCTTAGACAGCAAAACTTTAATATCCCCTACTTCAATCATATCTCCCACTGTCTCATCCTCAAAAGAGGCAATCCATCTATTCGCACCATCTCTCAGGCTCGGTAGCTTTGATTTTAATGTTTCTACATCCCTACCTCCCCATGGTACGTATTTCAGCTGTGTTCCTTCCACTAATAATGGCGTAATTTTTGCTCCCTTGAATGTCTCCTTATATTTCCTACCTGACCTGGTACCTGTTGTCTCTGCTGCCTCTCTTTCTCTATATT
This sequence comes from Gymnocypris eckloni scoliostomus, assembly GCA_027564155.1. NCBI lineage: Eukaryota > Metazoa > Chordata > Actinopteri > Cypriniformes > Cyprinidae > Gymnocypris > Gymnocypris eckloni. The sequence continues at coordinate 7,715,379 of CM050417.1, read as the reverse complement.
TTTTGAACGCATCTTTATTTGTGGCTTTTTCCATATTAAACTTTAATTTAGGCTGATTCCACCCATCTGAATAAGTTTGCTCATCCCAGTTTCCCTTTTGTCTTGCTTTCATATTTTGGAGTTCCATCTTTCTTAATTCTTTAAGGAGGTTTTCCTCCATTTAATCTTTCATTAATTTTTTTTGGTTAACTCCTCGTGTTTGTCTGCTATTTCATCTACCAGTTCAGTTGCTTGTTCACTTATTTCTAATAACCCTTTTCCAGTTTTCTCAAATGGGGTGCTTTCTGCATTCGGTTCAAAGTTACTCATCTGTCTGCCTCTCTCTCTACTATCTTGTCGGTCTTCCCTTATTTGGGCCTGTTCTGACTCTCTCTGGCCAGGCATACTTTCACTATCTTCCGCCTAATTTATGATTTTTAATCTAAGCATTCCTGAGAACAAAAAAAATAAATGTTTTTCTTCCAGTACATCCATGATATTTCCATGTTCCCTATCTGTCGGTCACTACGAGTTATGTCGTGACGACATAGGGGATTTACCTGGAAGCCCCGAACATCTCTGACTAAGAGAAAATGCCAATGAAATTGGCTAGTGGATTTTGCATACCTGAGCCACTCCCCGTGCATACGGGTATAAAAGGGCGACTGGTGTATCCACTCATTAGATTTTTGCTTCGGAGCCGAGTGGATGAGAAGAGTGCTGAACTCCACAAAGCCGTTCATCTTTGTTTTGTTCCCGGTTGGCGTAACGGTGCGATCAGCGGAGTCCCTCTCATCAGCGATTCCCTTGGGCACTTCAACTGAGAGAGCAAATTCTAAAAGAGCAAATCACGGATGATCGCGTCTTTTTCAAGATCCGTTTCGTCCGTGTCCTTCTGGTTGCGGTCGTTTTCTGTCTGCGGATGACGGACACGATCGTTGTCTTCAGTGTCTGGGCCGCCGACACGCTGAAGCTGCGTTCGTGGATGACTCATGCATCTGTTGTGGGCGTATGAGCATGATTTCGCTGTGATGCACCATCCACCGCTGACCCCGGGGCCAGGCCTCAGTCTGCCCGTCGCCGTGGGCGCCCTCCTGCGTCCTCCAGAGCTGCTCCGCCCTGGCCGAATCGACACATAGGCCGGTGCGTCGAGCCTCTCGCAGGAGAGCGGCGCCCCCCGGAGATGTTGGAGTTTGCTCTTTCTCAGGAGACGGCGAGAACAGCACCGCGTCCTTTCCCCGGTGGAGGGCCGGGAGGAGAATCTTCTGTTTCGTTTTGTTTCTGTTTTGCCGCTGGCCCTTCTCAAAGAAAGAGCAATGAAAGAACAATTTCCTTTTCCTCCGGGTTCTCAGGTCCATGGGATGACAGTGTGCGACGCCCTGCCTCCTCACTCGCCCACCCATTTTGCCTGTAGCCAAGAGAGTACGGTTCGGGACGACATTCTTCCCCACGCACCTCTGGCCAGTCCCGTTCGGGACCCAGGGAGTTCTGAGGATGCCTCAGAACGCACCGCCTTCTGTGCCATCCACCCTACTCCCTTTCGCCACCACCACAGGTACGCCGATTGTGCCGCTGGAGCCGCTTGCACAGCGGCTGGAGGCGTGGCTCACGCTGCCCAGCCTGTCTCGCTGGCTCACGCACACACCGACTCGACCACGCGATTCAGTTCGCCAGGCGACCTCCCAAGTTCAACGGCGTTCTCGAGACGTCGGTGGCAGTCCGGAACGCCCGTGTTGCTCAAGAAGATTGCTGTCCTCCTGGCAAAGGATGCAATTGAGCCGGTCCCTCCAGCCGAGATGAGGCAGGGGTTTTACAGCCCTTACTTCATTGTACCCAAGAAATGTGGTGGCCTTCGGCCAATCCTGGATCTGCGAGTCTTGAACCGGGCTTTGCACAAGCTCCCGTTCAAGATGCTGATCAAATGCATTCAGCCCCCAGGATTGGTTTGCAGCGATCAACCTGAAGGATGCTTACATTCACGTTTCGATCCTTCCGCCACACAGACCGTTTCTACGGTTTGCGTTGGAAGGTCGGGCATGGCAGTACAGGGTCCTCCCCTTCGGGCTCTCCCTGTCTCCCCGTGTGTTCACGAAGGTTGTAGAGGGCGCCCTTACCCTTTACGGGAAGTGGGTCAGGATCCTCAACTACCTCGGACGATTGGCTTATTCTAGCCCAATCCAGAGAGCAGTTGGGCGATCACAGAGACTTGGTGCTCCGGCACCTCAGCCAGTTGGGGCTTGGGTCAACTGGGAAAAGAGCAAGCTCTCCCTGTGCAGAGAATCTCTTTTCTCAGTGAGTTAGACTCGGTGAGTATGACGGCATGCCTCACGGAGGAAACGCAGTGCTGAACTGCCTGAGTTCCTTCAGAGGCAGGAATGTGGTACCACTGAAACAGTTTCAGAGGCTCCTGGGGCATATGGCATCCGCAGCTGCAGTCACGCCGCCGGATTGCTTCATATGAGACCACTTCAGCACTGGCTACACTCCCGGGTCCCGAGGTGGGCATGGCGCCGCGGTACACTCCGAGTAGGTATCTCCCAGCAGTGTCGCTGCTCCCTCAGCCCCTGGACGGACCTTGCCTTTCTATGGGCCGGGGTGCCCCTAGAACAAGTATCCCGGCATACTGTTGTCACAACAGATGCCTCCAGCACGGGCTGGAGCGCTACATACAACGGGCAGGCAGCCTCGGGGCTCTGGACAGGGCCCCGACTGCTTTGGCACATCAACTGCCTGGAGCTGTGGGCAGTGCATTTAGCCTTGCGGCAGTTCCGGCCACTGCTGTTGGGCAAGCACGTGCTAGTTCGCACGGACAACACTGCGGCGGTCTCGTATATCAACCGGCTGGGGTATACGATCACACCGCATGTCACAGCTCGCCCACCATCTCCTCCTCTGGAGTCACACGCAGTTCAAGTCACTGCGTGCTGTTCACATCCGGGGCAGCTCAATCGTGCGGCCGACACCCTCTCACGACAGCTCACGTTCCCGGAGAGTGGCGACTCCATCCCGAGACGATCCGGCTGATCTGAGTCAGGTAGACCTGTTTGCCTCCCGAGTCCTCCCACTGCCAGCTGTACTTCTCCCTGACCGAGGACCCTCGGCACAGACGCACTGGCACACAGCTGGCCTAGGGCCTTCACGCAGTATCGTTTCCCCCAGTGAGCCTACTCGCACAGACACTGTGCAAGCTCAGGAGCAGGTCCAGCAGGTCCCCCTGCTGGTGTCAGCTTGTACCATGCTCGTATATCTTAACTTGATTTATGATGTCTGGTCCACAGCAGACTCATAGGTCTGTTACAGCCTAACATTTTTTTCTCCCTAGCAGAGCACTTCTTAATGTGAAACATCCAATGTGAGACATTCATAGAAACAGACAAATAATTCTTTTTAATATTTTCAAGATAAACATGAGTATTAAATGATCAACAAGTATTAGATGATTAACAAAATCATACTGTTCCCAAGTCGTACAAGACGCGGAATATTCTAGATAGTCTGTTACCACCTGCTTCAGATATAATTAAACTTCGCTCCATCGTCAGAGTGCCTTAAGCTGCTAGAGTCAGTCTATGGTTCAGTGGAGGACGGAGATGAATTATAAGCTAATTTATAAGCACCCTGCAGAATCCTGGTGAAAAATCTTCTGCCTACCTCCACAGATTGCATGTTATCCTGAGTGCTACCATCAGACGTGGGGGTGTTGCAGAGGGCGAACAAGACCCTGTTCTGCTGAAGCAGTTCTGCCGTGGCTGCTGAGACAACACCTTGATAGCTGACCTACAGCTTGAAAAGAGGAAAGCAGACCCATCTCCTTTTGCTGAATTAGCAATACTCATTCGCACAGCTGAGGATAAGCAAACCTCTAAGGAGGAGAGAATGAGAAAGCATTTGGGTGTGAACATGTATTAACCGAACTAACCCCTCAAACTGAGTACGGCAACGCACCAACAGTCTGTTTATCGGTTCAGCACATTTGAAGAAGATGTTGCCGAGACTCCGGCTCCTAGCAATGGAAAGCAGAGAGCATCTAAGCAGCAAGGCAAGGTCCAGTGCCCTGATATGTCAGAAATTGGCAATTTAAGGAAGGAAATTGCTGTCCTTCAAAGTCAAATTGCAGCTATCAAAGCAGACACTAGGAAAGAAGAAGGGAAGAATACTGAGACAAATGAGCTTGAGGAATTGAAAACCCAGATAGCAGAGCTTACAGTTCAAGTTGCTGCTTCTAGTGCACAGAGAAACCAACCTGAAAGATCCCCTCATCTGAGAAGCAGTCTGAGCAGATCAAATTTCAATGAAGTCTGCAGAAAGGAGAATGAAAGTACACCGAAGTACACTGAGATGAGATCCAACAGTCCTCAGCCATGGTACTGCTTTCGCTGTGGAGAGGATGGTCACCTAGCCGCCAATTGTGAGAATCCACCAGATCTATCTAGAGTTGAGGAGAAGAGGCGAAAGTTGAAGGAGAGACAAGCTGAGTGGGATCTTCAAAATGGAACTGCATCAGTGCCTTTAAATTAAAATCAGTCTCTGTCACAGGGCGGATGGAGACTGAAAGGAAGAAACAAAGTCCTAAACGACGACAAGTGCTTAATACGCATGTTGGTGCTAGAAATTCTTTGAAGTTACCAGATGGATTAATAGGAATGAGATGCTGGCTGATGATGACTCCTCACGCTCAAGTGGGCGGTCACTTCAAAATTCAGTGATATTCTGTAAGGAGGAGAGTTCACTGTAATAACGGACAGCAATCCACTCACCTATATTTTAACATCTGCAAAGCTTGACGTGACCAGCTATAGGTGGCTGTCCAGCCTGTCGACATTTAATTTAAAGATCCAATATCGTCCAGGGCCAGGCAAACAAAACCAAGACGCAGATGGACTGTCAAGACATCATCTTGACAAGGCCTGTGGATGACTTTGTCTCCCAAAAAGAGCACGAAAGAATCAAACAATTCACTCTTCACCATTTAGCAGAATCAGAACAGCCAACAATTCCGCCGGCAGCAGTGAAAGCCCTCTGTGAGAGACACCAAGTGTATCAGAGCTGTGATTATTCTGACCTGTCATGTTTCCAACCCACTGTGTTTGAGTCACTGTGTGTTAATGCTAGTGTAGTACCCCTGGAGTTCCAGTAGGAGGACGCCCATGGTTTTCCGATTCTTCCCCAAATATCTGAAGAAGAGTTGAGGGAATGTCAAAGAGCTGACCCAGAACTCAAAGAAGTCATTAAGTACCTTGATTCCGGCAAATAATCTGAAGGAAAAGTAGAGCCTGCAGATATATATATATGATTTTGACATTTTATTAATTCGCGCTCTCAAGTTGCCAAGACTGCAATTATGGGTATTTGGACAAGGCAAAAGTCTCTGTAATGTAATCTTTTATTTAAATTTTAGTATTATTATTTAAAAGTGATCCTACATAATATACAAATTACATTGGATTATGTGTTGATTCTATCTTATTATTATATCAAGTTTCAAGGTTTTTTATTTGTCAAAAACTCAATTATACAGAATATAATCAGTAGTGAAATGTAAGTCAGGTCAGGTCCGCTCAATGGACAGTGCAAAATATGTAACACAACACAAGTGTATATAATATACATAAATATAGGTAAAAAAATGTAAATAAGAAAAGAATAAAGAGTAACATGTGCAATAAAATAAAATGTGCAATACAGTATACTGTGGACTTAATAAATAATAATATAAGCAGGGATTTGTAAGAGGAATGTGCAAACAGGTTGTACAGGGTATGTACAAATAGCAGCAATACGGATGATGGAGAATAGTGAATATTTTACAGTTTATTAAATTGAGTCTTGTTACTGTTATTAGACAGAGTTCAAGTTTAGGAGCCTGATGGCCTGAGGGAAGAATCTCCTCCTAAGTCTCTCAGTTTATGCCATTATGCTACGGAAGCGCTTGCCAGATGGCTGTAGAATGAAAAGACGGTGACAAAGGTGATTTGAGTCTTTGATGATTTTAGCAGCATTTAAGGTAGATGTCCTGCAGAGATCTCAGACCCTGAGATGCGCTCAGCTAAGCGCACAACTCGCTGCAGAGCTTTGCAGTCCTGATTTGAGGTGTTACCATACCACACTGAGATGCACAGTCAGTACATTTTCTATGGCCCCTGAATAGAACGTTTTCAGGATTGCTGGTGAGATCCTGAATTTCCTCAGCTGTCGCATATGATACAGTCTTTGCCTGGCTTTCTTGACTTGTGTTTGAATGTGTCCAGTCCAAGTGAGATGTTTACACCAAGGTACTTGAAGCTACTCACCCTCTCCACAGGGGACCCACTGATCATAAGAGGAGTCCATGAAGTCCACGATCAGCTCTTTAGTTTTGCTCACGTTAAGAGAGAGACTGTTGTCCTGGCACCATGATGTAAGTCTCTCTACTTCTCATTATTGTTGAAAATGAGGCCCAGAACCACAGTATCATCAGCAAATTTACATTTATGCATTTAGCAGACGCTTTTATCCAAAGCGACTTACAATTACATTCAGGTTATACATTTTTTTTTTGTCAGTATATGTGTTCCCTGGGAATCAAACCCACAACCGTGTGTGCTGCTGATGCAATGCTCTACCACTGAGCCACACAGGAACACTATTGTTAAACACTAATTTAACAATAGAAGTGGAGCTGTGAGAGGACGCGCAGTCGTGTGTGTAGAGAGAGTAGAGCAGGGGACTCAGGACACAACCCTGTGGGGCTCCTACGTTTAGGGTGATGGAGTTGGAGGTGAACTGGCCCATTTTCACCACTTGAGGTCTACCGGTGAGAAAATCTTGAATCCAGTCACAGAGTGAAGAGTTTAGGCCGAGGTCTGTGAGTTTAACAGCTAGCTTGATGGGGACTATTGTATTTAAAGCTGAGCTATAGTCAATGAAAAGCAGCCTTACATAGTTGCCATTTTGCTGTCAATGTGTGTAAGGGAAGAGTGCAGGACCTGAGAGATGGCATCATCAGTAGACCTATTTGGGCGGTAGGCAAACTGAAGAGGGTCCAAAGTAGCAGGGATGGAGGAGCAAATGTGGTTCTTTAAAAGTCTCTGAAAAACCTTCATGACTATTGATGTGAGGGCAACTGGATGATAGTCATTCAGACAAGAGGGTTTACTGTTCTTAGGCACAGGGATGATGACAGTTTTTTAAAGGAGGTGGGAACCACAGAGGTAGCAAGGGACTCATTAAAGATGGATGTAAACAAACCAAGTTGATCAGCGCAGGACCTCAGAACACGGCCAGTAAATCCCATCAGGTCCGGCTGCTTTCCTGACGTTCACTCTCTTTAGTTCCCTCCGAACCTCGTCCTCCGACACGGTGATAACATGATCATCGCTGATCTGTCTGCTGCTTCCTGACGCGCTGATCGGCAGTCGCACTGCCGCCATTGCGTTCAAAGTGGCCGTAGAAGGTGTTTAACTCTTCGGCCAACAACGGATCTGCGCTCACCCCTGCGGAGGATTCATATCCAGAGGAACAGATGGTCTTCAGTCCCTGCCACATGCGTCGAGAGTCATTGAGATAAAATGAGATTCAATTCTCTCCCTGTATCGGAGTTTAGCAGCTCTAACTGCACGTCGGAGAGCATAGCATGATATTTTGTACTGCTCATGTTATCTGACAGAAGACCGCGCTAGGCGCGGTAGTGCGATGGTTAACCGCATCACAGACTGTTCTGTCCAACCACGGTTTCTAATTGGAGAATGTCCTTATAATTACGGTTTTATTGGCTTGCTCGGTTAGCGTGTTGACAAAGCTTAATGCTACATCCGTGAACTCGCTGACGTCAGATGAACTCACCCGGAACATGTCCCAGTCGACGTCATCAAGAGCCGCATGTAGCATAGCTACAATTCATGCTGTAAAATGTATATACTCTTTTTGCCACACAATAGAGCATTCACTTAATTGAGCTGTCTGATCTACTTGTTTTATTTTTTATTAACAATCTCCACATGAACTGCTTTTTGTGTTCTCATGTGTACATATCATTACAGTAAATCAAAGATTAACTCTAAGTTAGTCTATTATGTGACACTGAAAATGCACACATTCAAGCCCATGAGAGATGATACATCATATATGATATATTAATAATTTAAATATAAATAGTGCCAGATTTTTTTGTGCATTTTCATTAAATCATGTTAGTTGTGAATTGTGTACATTCAAAACTCTAAAACTAAGTCATCATGTCAGTTGGACACATAAGTTTGTAAAGGACTTTGTCCAAGTTGGCTCTCCTACCTGTTATAGAAAACACCATATGCTGTTAGGTTTTGAAGCATGGCAGCTGGTTTAAGGTGGTCCTTAGTTGGTCATGAGCTGGTTTAAGCTGGTCCTGAGCATGCTGTTTTTTTGTGTGTGTTTTTTATTTACAGGTTGGACTCCAGCCTCAATACTATGGACATGTATCATGGATTTCTCTATCTAACTGTGTGTTTATAATAATGTGAAATGCTTTATTCTTTGGCATTATATGTTATAAGAATCTTCATAAATATTGTTACCCAGCATTTATTTATAATATGATAGTACTGCTGGGAACAAAATTTAATATGAAATTTAAAAGAAAGAAAAAAAAACTGATATATTTTACTTACATAGCCTTCTGTATCTATTTTTTAGAATTTCACTTAAAAGACTATGCGCATATGGAAATACTAAAGTAAACAATTAAAATATATAAATTATATTAATAAATTAAAGTCCTTAACATAATAAATAAATAGAGAGAATGCGAATGTGTATGTTTATATTTTATAAACACAGACAAACATTTGTTTGATAACTGTGCTAAATAATTTTCAAACAAATATATGCTAATAAATTAATATATATAAAGCGGAGTAGTGTTTTCTTAAAAATACACTGGATACTCTTACATACACTTACTACAATGTATCACTAGATGGCAGTAAAAGACAATTTATGCAGATTTACACAAAAATGTAGCATTTATTTTCTAATTAAGTTTTACTTAAAAGACTTTGGAAAGAGTTTACCTCTAATTAAATTTAAAATTAAATATTATGCTACATTTTCAATGTTATGTTTGAATCAGTCCAATAGGCATTATATAATTCTGATCACCTTTAAAAAGGGTGGTAACCCTAATTAACTGTAATATACACTTTTATGTGTACAGGTTCATGTTCATTTTATTATTCATTATTACACAGCAAAGAAAAAACAAAAAAAACAGGAAAACAACAAATGTAGAGAAGCAAAAGCAACATCAGAAAATCTCAGAACATTAAATAAATGTAACCCTGTATTGCAAATGTATATAATTTTACTTAGTTACATGTCTCAGAAGTAATTATAAAAAAAGTTGAATCAATATAAAATAAAATACTAAAATAAACCAAAACATATACACAGATGACCGTGTACAATGTGTGTATTGTCAACAATGTAATGACTGCTTACAAAAAGTGTAACTGCTTTTTTCTTATACATTTTTCACTTGTGCTACATACATACAAACTTTTCTTTCAGAATTTGTAATGTCCATAAGGGAATACAAAGAATACAAAGATTGGTTACTCTGTCAAAAGAACATTCAAAGTATGCATTTCTAAAAAGATACTGTGCACTGACATTCTTTTTGTAATGTATCTCTGTGAGGCCGGAGAATGTAGTCTTCGTATGGGTGATTTAGTTAACATTCATTAAATAAGACATTTTAGTCATTTAGAAAGGTTCTCTCTACTTGGTGCAGATCTGTTTTTAAAAATTTTTTTAACTATGTCTTTGATTTCAGCTGTGTTTAATACATAAATTATGGGATTTAGCATTGGTGGGATAGCATATGCCAGAGATGTGCTGATGACCCTTGCATTGGGAGCAAGAGAAAGCAAGAGCTGCGCAAAGTACGTACAGAATAAGGGAAGGAAATATATCCCAACTAACAACAGATGAGAAACACAGGTCTTCAGAGCTTTTAAACGTCCTTGCCAAGATGTAATTTTGATTAAAGCAAAAACAATTCCTACATATGACAGGACTATTATGAGCAATGGTGCTACAAGGTACAAACCTGTGATGAGAAACGCCATGAACTTGTTAATGTTATTGTCATTGCATGCCAACCTATACACTGGTCCATGATCACAAAAATAACTCTGTATCCTGTTAGATTCACAGAATGAAAGTCGGGTGATCAAAGACACCATCAAGGCCACAACAGAAGAATTAAATGCCCAAGCCACGGAGAAAACTAAAACCATACTTGTATTATTTACAAGAGCATGATATCTTAATGGCAAACAAATTGCAATGAAGCGATCATATGCCAGCACAACAAGAGTGACACTTTGTATGGAACTGAAAAGAAACACAAAAAACATGTTGATCATACAAGCATTGTAGGAGATGTACTGTGAGTTAAACAGAAAAGTCTTCATCATGTTAGGAATCAGTGCATTAGTTTCACCAATGTCAGCCAAGGCCAAGTTAAACACACCAATGTACTTTGGGCTGTGCAGACTTTGTTCAAGAGCAATAATGACAAGGACTATAGAGTTCCCAATTATAGTAATGAAATATGTGATAAATAAGAATATGTAGTAATAATTGCTGTATGGTATTCCTGAAAGTCCAATGATGAAAAAGTATTCAGGACGAACAATGGAGACATTCTTGTAAAAACTTACATTTAAAGAATTCATGGCAGCTTTGCGTTTGATGTTTTTAACAATCTGTGAACAGAAATTACCACAAAAACATACACAATTTGTCATTTCAAACCTGTAAATACAATTTTAATTTGGAATATATACCTTCTTGTAACTTTGAATATTATTTGAGTCACAGACCTGTATTCTCTCATGCTGCAGATATCTGGTTATCTGTGTCACTGCATCCACATATATCTTCCGATTCATCTCTTGAGAGCCTCCGGACAACACAGTGATGTAATACTTACAATGTTGTAGTAAATGTTTTTGTCACTAGTTTGGATCAATGTTTTATTCCTCAGAACAACTATTCTTTGTGTTCTAATATATGCACACCACAATATGCTATTTCAATAGATTTATTGTTTGTCTATCATGTGACATAGCGTGTCTGTGTACTTTCATTGCAAGCACAAAGTGAATATAAAACAATTGTATATAATTATATACAATACAACACAGTAATTATTATTATGCTGTTTAACGCATCAAACATATTTAACTTAATGCAGCATCCTTTTTTTATTCCTTGGAATCCTTGGGCTAGGGTTACAGTAGACCATGGGTCTGTCCAAAAACACACACTTGCAATCTTGGACACTTAAGAGCGTGTGCACAGAACAGGAAGAAAGTTCACAAGACTGTCCCAGGTCTTAAAAATGGCAAAAGCGTAGTGCCCTTACACGAAATCCACACTCCGAATTGGTATTCAAAGTGTGTATCCCATCATGCTTCATGTTTTGGAAATAAAACGTGAGACTTTTTGCCAAGATCTCATGATATGTAATGGAAACCTTTCCAGTGTAAATTAAATATTAATACATAATTAGATATTACATTTAATTTGGTAGTAAAACATAACATTGCACATTTAAATTTTGCAAAGATGTGTATGTGTATGTGTATTTTGTATATTTTCTATATTTACAACCGCTTTTTATCATGTAATTAGAGACACCACAATTACTAAATTGTGTGATCTGTTATGGGGATAACTGAAAAGACATTTAAATGTTTATATTAAATGCAAAGTACTAAAATCAAATCTAAATCAAGCTTTGTAAACACTTGAATATTTATAACTCCATAAGCGTGTCCCATCGGGTAACAAAACGTTTTACACACATTTGTGGTCTCCACACTCACTTGTCTGGCAAGCCGTTTCAGCTTAAAATGTTCCCAGCATTACTTGTCGTAATTGCATTTTTACTTGTAACAATTCAATTACAGAGTTATGCAATTCAGTTAACTTTGAGAACCTCCAATTGCGTTGAAACGCTTTGGGAACGCCTCTGCATGACCCCGGTCTGAAATACTTGTGTAATCATTCCAACGGAATGGCATAAAGTCATGGGCAGGGTGATGTAGAGACTAAAGAGCTTAAAAGCGCATCCGAAACAAGCAGCGTTAGCATCTGTGTTTTCGGTAAACACTCTTTGTGAAACACGTCAGTCTAATTTACTGTTGTTTGTATTTGCAGAGCATGCACAATCCTAGCCCCTTGAGGGGGCTAGATGTGCTCATTCATAATTCACCATAAGTGTACAAGTGAAAATGCATTACCTTAGATTAGAGATGCAAAAATAAAATTTTTAAAGACAGAGTACATGTATTTTCCAGTTTTCCAAGTAATGGCACAGTGAGACTAATATTTTTTAGGACAGCTTCTCTGTAAGTAAAAAATAAATTCTGCTTGTCACAAGGTTGTGAAAGTACAAACAATTTTCACAGTATCTAATAAATTCCATAACCAAACCAAATTAATAATATCATTAATAATAATAATAATAATACAAGTTTAACAAAGTTTTCAAAACAATTTAACAAACTAATTTCACTGAACAAATGTTTATACCATAGCACTGTGGAGCAATGATCACTGTTGTGTAACAATCAAAAATGCACAGTGAAATATAACAGTGAACTGTCTAATCATTGTGAGCAACACAATAATTGAAAGTGTGAGTGTTCACAATCCATTAGTTAAGGATGTTCCTTAGAGCATTTGTACAGCATTTTTTTACTTTTGCAATAAGTTTTGCAAGATGAAAAGTACAAAAGGCTGTCAATCAGTTCACATTATTTTTCAAAAGTAAGTGGCAGTTTTTTTTTAGGAACAGAAGCATATCTACGTTTTCAGCTACAAGCCTGCTTCTGTTGTCAGAATGTGTGACACTGAGCTGAAGAGTCTTTCACTTTCCACACTGCTGCATGGGGCTGAAATATATTTGTGTGCCATTTGAGCCAGGGCAGGAAATCGCAGATTATTAACTGCCCAGTACATAAAGGGTTTCTCTGAACGATGCACAGTGGTCTCTCCAAGATATGCTTCCAGCTGTATGTGGTGGATGCTGGAGCTCTGCTCTCAGATGCAGATGCACATTCATCTGCAATTTCTTCAAAAACACTGTCCAGATTGCTACCTGGCTTGTCACTGTGAAACCTTTTGTCAGCTGGTGCGGCATGTGTCACAGGTGTGGCTGTCTCCCCCACAGACATTTTTTGCAGCTCCAGTATCAAAATGTATTTGGCCTGCCTGGCAGTGTCTGTGTTGGTGAAGAATCAATCCTCATACCTTAAAAAAAAAAAAAAAAAATCAATGATGACATTAGCCTTTTGTTCCGTGTAGTTAGAAAATATAAGAAATATGAATTACTCTTGCATTTTTAAAATTGAATCTCTCACCTCAACATCGTTTATATTTTGTTATTGAGTAAATTAAAGTTGATCTATTAAAACTTAACTTATAATCCAAATTTTATCTAAATTAATTCAAAATTGAGCAAAAAATATGAATTACCTCAGATCAAGTAAACAGCAGGAATTACATCTGAGACTAAAGCATCTGAAGAACAGCGTCAAAGGGCGCCAATACATTTACCATCTTCTCCAGAAGATTCCACTGGTAGATAGAGTGTCAGGAAGCTCGTTTTCAGACACATATACTCCAATCGCCCATTTTTTCTCAATCAGAGACTGCACCATGTATAATGTGCTATTCCAACGAGTCTGCATGTCTTGCTGAAGTATTTTCATTGGTTGACCGTGCTGTGTCTGAATATCCTGTAACCAAGAGTATTCTAGATTGGAGTGTTTTAAGGGGCCGACTATTTTGCGTCCCACTTCCAAAGCCTCCGTAACGCTGCGCTGTGACAGCAGACTCTCTGTGACGGCCAGCTGCAGAGTATGTGCCACACACGGAAGACTAGACACTCCGGCCTCCTCCATGCCCTTTACCATGTTTCGGTAAACCAGAAACGAGAAAATTGGAGTATTATTTCGGGCCCGATACAGAGACCAGTATCGGTGCATCCCTACCTTAGATGTTTATCTCTGCTCCCGCTGGCATTTCTTCTCGAAGGAAGAAAAGTTTAAGCAATGTTAAACTGAGTGGCTCGCGCATAACCAAGGCAAAGTGTGCATTACGGTCTGCATAAAAATAATGCTGGGGGAAACTGTGAGCAGACAAAGGGTTTCCTTTTTCTCTCTCTTTCCTCCAAATGCATGCATATGTATACATGCGTTTGCAGGCTGTTATTCGCGATTCTTTTATATTATAATCTTACAGTATTCACTTGTCTGGTTGTTTGGCTGCATTTAATTCTGAAGAATTGAATTATGTATATTCTTCTGGCTTTGAGAAGTTAGATATATTTTATGGATATATTTATATTATATTATTCAGCATAGGGATCGGAGACGGGCTCCCCTTTGTCCTCCCTCACTCTCTAATGCAGCGATTTTTTTGTATATAAAAGTGAGATCACGGTGTTTACAACTCTTCCTCTGAGGAGTTTGATGTGGTCAGCAAGTCATTACTATACTTATGAGGAGATGCCATCTGTGGCATTCTGCTGTGTGATAAAACCGCACATTTTAGAGTGGCCTTTTATTGTGGCCAGCCTAAGGCACACCTGTGCAATAATCATGCTGTCTAATCAGCATCTTGATATGCCACACCTGTGAGGTGGATGGATTATCTTGGCAAATAAGTTCTCACTAACACAGATTTAGACATATTTGAGAGAAATAGGCCTTTTGTGTACATAGAAATATTCTTAGATCTTTGACTTCAGCTCATGAATAATGGGGGCAAAAACAAAAGTGATGCATTTATAATTTTGTTTAGTATATATGTAACGGATGTGTATGCCCGTGGTGTCAATGTAAACCTTACTCCCCTGACCTCAAAAAGAGGCGCTCTAGCAACTGATGCTAGAGGCTGTAGCCTTTGGCGTTACTTGTTAGAGTGCCCGCCTCCTACGTGGGAATCCTGGGTTCGCGACCTGCTCGGCACTAGATACGAGTTTGGACTGTGCGGACCCGGGACGGCGTGTTACATTGGTGCCATGACCCGGATGGGAGTGAGGTTCAGGGGGGTGAATGTAACGGATGTGTATGCCCGTGGTGTCAATGTAAACCTTACTCCCCTGACCTCAAAAAGAGGCGCTCTAGCAACTGATGCTAGAGGCTGTAGCCTTTGGCGTTACTTGTTAGAGCGCCCGCCTCCTGCGTGGGAATCCCGGGTTCGAGACCCGCTTGGCACAAGATACGAGTTTGGACTGTGCGGACCCGGGACGGGGTGTTACATATATATATATATATATATATATATATATATGTGCATGTGTATATGTATATGAATATTTATATATACACACATGTAATTAGACAAGTGGTCAAGTGTTGACAATCACAAAAAGATGCAAAAGAGATTCGGTACTTTTGTACTGTCATGTGAAGCAGCTCTCTGTGAAAAAGATGCATGCGTATAGAAAACCACTTCAGACAGTGCATAAAATTGTAACAAAATGAGATTGGAAAAAAAATTATCAAATGAAAAACAATATACCCCAGAGATGTTGTGGAACTGACTCCATGTTCCTTGGCCTTGAACCTTCTGCGTTTACAAAATACCCAGTCAAAGCTGCCGTCTGTTGTTGTTGCTGCAGATTTCAGAGGCTGAATCCTCCTTGTCCTTCATCTATATCCTCTTGGGGCCTGACTCTGATGCTCAGAGTGCTACAGTAGGGCCTGTTTGAGCCTTTTCAGTCAGTCAAACTTAAGTTTGGGCTGGCTGATTCCCAGATAACCTATGCCTGGCTATGTGCCCAATGTTCCTAGTACCCACTTCAGGGATCAGGTAGTGAACAAGCAAGTGCTGACCCTGGAGGAGGCAGCCCAGCCCTAGGTTTTCTGTACTACGTCAGTGCCTTAACTCTTTCCGTTTTTAAAAAAGCGTTTAAAAAAGAAATTGCCAGCCACTGCCAGCATTTTTGATGATTTTCAACTAAATTTGACGGCCCTCAGAATATTTTCTGCTATGAAATATGAACATATTATATATCAAAATAAAGAACCAAGCCTCTGCTTTTAAACGAAAAAAACTATTTTATTCTATCTTCATGTGTTCATGTTTTATCACCACTTGAATGCAGATAGGTTTTATCAGAAATACAAAATTTTGGACAAAAAAATTAGAAAAACGCATTTTTATAAAAGTAGTGCATTTTCAAGCAAAATACATTCAGATGTCATATTCTTTTATAAATAAAACCTTCAAAAATAAATAAACATTTCAAATAAATAAAATAGTAAATTGGTAAATAAAATTTAGGCACTGTATTTTTTCTTTGAGTGGTAAACTGTGTAACAATTCCCGGAATGTAAGGGGACACCACAACTTTTGCAGTAAAATGAGGTCTGTTACGTGCACAAACCCTGAACCTTCTTGTCGGGTGTTGCTTTTTGGAAGTGGACGCAATCAGAACAAGTGCATGAACTGCAAAAAGGTCATTCACCCTATTTCTAGGGTCAGTGTTGTATGGTGCTCTAGGAGTGCTTTCAGTTGGAGGGTCAACTCTTTCTTCCCCACCACCAGCCAGTTCCTGGCTGGTCCATGATTTTATAACACTATGGATGAAAGAGAGGAGAGTTTTACAATTACCTTGTTGGTTTTTTGCTTTGTAAATGACAAAAGCATTGAACAAACTGATCTGAAACAAATATGTGACAAATTTCTTTGTCCACTTTTGTGACTTCCTGACAAAAGGGTAGTACCTAATGTTTTGATCCAATTTGTCAACTCCATTCATTGCATTATTGTATTCCACAATGCATGCTGGTTTTTGCTTTGCAATTTTTTATTGGTGGCCTCTCTGCCATACCTCAACTTCTTCCATGTTGTTCTCATGGCATGTTGTGACCATTTTCACTGTTTGTTTGTCTCGCCATGCCAAGACCATCACATTTTGAATGTGACGCATGACTGTTTCCCCAATCCTAAGGTCAGCATTTCTGAGATCTCGAATGACCGGTGGTTCACCTCTGTTTTTCCTAATTGTACCACAGACATGGGTTTTCAAATCAAGTAGGTGCTTACACAGTGGTACAGAGTTGTAAAAGTTATCCATATATAATCTGTAACCATGACCTGCTAGGCGATCAAGAAGAGAGACAACCGTGTCTTTCAGAGGAGAACTTTCTCCACAATAGGGCTTCATGTTAAAACAGTACCCTGTTTCAGAATCGCACAAGATGTAGGATTTTATTCCATATTTGATGGGTTTTTGAGGATTGTACACCCTGAAAGCTAGGCGCCCACGCCACAGAAGCACACCCTCATCAATGCAAATGTTTGTGTTAGGCTGATACATTTCACGGAATTTGGTCACGAGGTGATCTAAGACATGGCGGACTTTGTACAGCCTGTCAGTGTCATTGGCTGGCCTTGCTGTATTATCATTGAAGTGAAGAAATCTCCATATGATTTCAAACCTGTTGCGAGACATGACCTTGCTGAAATAGGGGGTAGCTAACATTTCATCTGTAGACCAGTACATATCAAGTTCAGGCTTATGAATGATACCAGTGAGAAAAAACAGCCCCAGGAAGACTTTCATTTCTGAAACTGTGACAGGCTTCCATGCATGAATTCTAGCATGCTGTGAAGTACCATCCATAGCCTGAATACACTGATCTGCATACAGGTTGGTCTGATCAACAATGTTCTGAATCAGTAAATCAGAATCACTGAGAGGCCCAGGATTCTCAGAGAAGGGAAGGTTTTTTGGCAGCCAGTTCATTTCATGCCACTCATGAACAGGTTCAGGATCTTCAGCTGGATGGTTCACAGCGGCTCGTGTCTGGTAACCAGCAGGACCATGTCGATGTGCTTCACGTGTCCGACCTCTGCCTCGTTGCTGTGTTCTACCTGTAAATAGTTATATGACTAATTGAAATTGCATTCAATAAACAGAACAGACACACACATATACATGCATATGTTTATACTAGTGGTGGGCCGTTATCGGCGTTAATTTTTTTAATAAAAAAAATATCGCCGTTAATCTATTCTCAAAGTTGGGTTGGGAGCTGGGTCTATACTACGCAAGCTATGATGACTTTCACCCTGATATTTTAGCGCGGCTGTATACCTAGCCGAATTGCACTGTAGGGGGCGAGCAGTCTTGAACTAGAGGCTCGCAGTCCGTGATGGACAGATTGTTAACGGCTGGTTTGTGTGGTAATACAATCGGGCAGGACATCCAAACGCTCACCTATCATTCATCAACCTCAAATATGGCTTTTCATCTGAAAGATGTATGTAGTAACAACTTTACATGGCCGCTCAATATGATGTTAACCTAGAGAAATGCGCTATTGAAGTGTTTGTGTGGAAGCGTTTGCTGCAAGACAGGCTCCGGTGCGCTCACTTGCTCTTAAAATCTCCGTCATTTTGGTCATACAGATAAAAGTAGCCTAATACATCTTTCGAATCTGTAAAGACTCTACGTTTATTTGTGTGCACTCAGAATAACAACGAAACGTTGCGCTTTTAAGCAAACAGGATGCGCTTTAGGTCTCATGTGAACTTGAGCGAGAAACTTAGAAACTCCGTCTTTGAAAAATATATCTATAGAGAGTGAAATGTCTAAAAAATAAAAATAGAAGACGTGTGTGTTAGCATGGATGATTTACATGAAATTTAATCTGTGCAACACTGTGCATAATAAAATGGCTTTCAGTTCAATATAATTACAAAAAACGACATTTTGGGCTTACTTACTTTTAGCCATTATTTGGGTAGCACACATATTCTGAATGCCTTCGGCAGAATTCAAATGAGCCATTTTAATCTAGATTAATCTATATTAATTCCAAAATTAATCTAGATTAATCTAGATTAAAAAAATTAATCTATGCCCACCTCTAGTTTATACACACACACACACACACACACATACATGCAAAAACACACACTTTTATATACATATATAGATCATGCACACACATGTACATACATACATACATATATATATATAGATCATGCACACACATGTACTACATACATACATATATAGATCATGCACACACATGTACATACATACATACATATATATATATAGATCATGCACACACATGTACACATACATACATACATATATAGATCATGCACACACATGTACATACATACATACATATATATATAGATCATGCACACACATGTACACGTACATACATACATATATAGATCATGCACACACATGTACATACATACATACATATATAGTTAATGCACACACATGTACATACATACATATACATTTATGCGTGCACAGTTGTCACGGTACTGGTCAAAGGAGACAGACAGGTGGATGCAACTCAAAAGGTAATTTATTAACTATAACCAAGGCAGGGCTTCCAACATAACAGTGACTACGAAGAATGTTCTGGAAGCAGGATGAACAGTATCAACTGTTTGTAAACTTGCGTTTCCTCAGGCAGGGACCAGATCCAGGATAGATGGGCAGACAGGCAGACATTGACCAGTGTAGGGAGCTGCAACCATGCAGCCTTGCAACCTTAACACCAGCCGATGAGTGACAGAGGTGAGTGAGCTTATGAAGGGTGGAGGTAAGTGATTGCAGGTGTGCTCAATCAATGATGAGTGAAACCAGGTGAGGGTGTGCACTGTGATTGGAAAGGGAACAGGATAGGCAGATCTGTGACATTACCTCCCCCTCCCGGAAGGCGCGACTCGCACCGTAATAGTAACACCGGGGAGGGGGGGTGGGCGCCCTGGAGGCCTCAGGGACTTGAAGACCGGACAGGTGGCCTCCAGGGCGGTGCCCCATGGCGGGTCCGGGGACTCGAGAGGCCATGGCGGATCCGGGGACTGTGGCGGCTTTGGCGGATCAGGGAGCTCTGGAGACCATGGTGGAACTGGAGACCTGGCCCTTATTTTTTCAGGTGGGTCAAGGAGTTCCGTGGCCTTGGCTCTGCACCCGGCCACCCAGGCAGAGGTTATAGGGCCCCCAAAAATTTTCTTGTGGAAGTTCCCCTCTGCTGGGCACTCTGGCGGAGCGTGCTCTATGGGGCGCTCGGGAAGCGCTAATTCTCGGAAGCGTTCGGGAAGCGCTGATTCTTGGGGGCGCTCGGGAAGCGCTAAGCTGGACGGAGCCAGTGGAGGCGAAGGTGAGCTGGATGGGACCAGCGGAGGCATCGGTGAGCTGGACGGGACCAGCGGAGGCCTCGGTGAGCAGGACGGAACCAGCGGAGGCAACAGTGAGCTGGACGGAGGCATCGGTGAGCTGGACGGAACCAGCGGAGGCATCGGAGGCACCAATTCACTATCTCAACAAATTAGAATATGGTGACATGCCAATCAGCTAATCAACTCAAAACACCTGCAAAGGTTTCCAAGCCTTCAAAATGGTCTCTCAGTTTGGATCACTAGGCTACACAATCATGGGGAAGACTGCTGATCTAACAGTCCAGAAGACAATCATTGACATCATTCACAAGGAGGGTAAGCCACAAACATTAATTGCCAAAGAAGCTGGCTGTTTACAGAGTGCTGTATCAATCATGTTAACGGAAAGTTGAGTGGAAGGAAAAAGTGTGGAAGAAAAAGATGCTCAACCAACCGAGAGAACCGCAGCCTTATTTGTCAAGCAAAATAGATTCAATAATTTGGGTTAACTTCACAAGGAATGGACTGAGGCAAGGGTCAAGGCATCAAGAGCCACCACACACAGACGTGTCAAGGAATTTGGCTACAGTTGTCGTCAGAGGCATCTTAGGAGAGGAGAAGAAGAACTGGACTGTTGCCAAGTGGTCCAAAGTCCTCTTTTCAGATGAGAGCAAGTTTTGTATTTCATTTGGAAACCAAGGTCCTAGAGTCTGGAGGAAGGGCGGAGAAGCTCATAGCCCAAGTTGCTTGAAGTCCAGTGTTATGCAGGTTAGTTCACCCTCTCGCATAGACCCTTTCTACTTGATATGTACCCTTTCTGTACATTTCCATTGTTATGCTCAAATTAAAACTTGTGTCATCATAACTGTACTTGCATTAATTTAATTAATATAATAAAGAATACAAGAAATAATTTTGTGTAAATTTATTATGTATATGCTTTCAAACATCAACAATCAGTTAAGTGGTGACTAAAACACCACTCATGTAAAAATGAACACTTTTATTCTAAGTTCTAATATGTTCCTGGACCACAAAACCAATCATAAGTAGCACGGGTATATTTGTAGCAATAGCCATTGTATAGGGCAAAATTATAGATTTTTCTTTTAAGCAAAAAATCATTAGGATATTAAAGTAAAGGTAATATTTCATAAATATATTTTGTAAATTTCCTACCATAAAGATATAAAAACACATTTTTTGATTAGTAATATGCATTGCTAAGAACCTCATTTGGACAACTTTAAAGGCGATTTTTCTTTTTTTGCACCCTCAGATTCCAGATTTTCAAATATTTGTATCCCAGCCAAATATTTTCCCAGCCAAACACACCATACATAAATGAAAGCGTATTTATTCTGATTTCAGATTATGTATATATCTTAATTTCACAAAATTGACACTTATGACTGGTTTTGTGGCCCAGGGTCACAAATAAGAAAATATTAAAATAACATTTAATTTAGAAACAACTGTTTCTTTAGAATTTACCCAATAATAACAGTAAAATATAAAAATGTAGTATCATGAAATTAGTTAACAGTAAACTTTTTTTTTACAAATTGCTTGATAAAATATTCTGCCTTTTCAGTTGTTTTGTCTTAGGGTCGGCAAGAAAACAAGCTGTACATTAACTTTTAACATAAGCAGCATTCATAAAAAAGGACCATGAATAAATAGCATATCATTGCTGTCCATCAATTCACAAATTCAGTCCCAGTGGTGATGATACTTAATCTATGATATATATTAAAAATGAAAAATCACAAACAATAATTGCAGTCATTTTGAAATATTTTCTCTAATCGGTACAGATCTGTTGCTAAGCATTTTTCGCAATAAGTTTTTGATTTCAGCAGTGTTTAAAACATAAATAATAGGATTTAGCATTGGTGGAACAACATATGCCAGAGATGTGCTGATGACCCTTGCATTTGGTGTGAGAGAAAGCAAGAGCTGTGCAAGGTATGTGAAGCATATGGGAAGGAAATATATTCCTACTAATAACAGGTGAGAAATACAGGTCTTCAGAGCTTTTAAACGTCTTTCCCAAGTTGTAATTTTGCTTAAAGCAAGAAAAATGCCCAGATATGACAGGAATATAACGATCATTGGTGCAATAAGGAATGAAGATGTGATGACAAATCCTACAGACTTATTAATGTTATAGCCGTTACATGCCAACCTATAAACAGGTCCATGATCACAAAAATAACTTTGTATCACTATGGATTCACAAAATGAAATTCGAGTGATCAAAGACACCATCAAGGCCACCATCGAAGAATTAAATGCCCATATTGCAGGGAAAACTAAAATCATACTAGTGTTGTTCACTATGGCATGGTATCTTAACGGCAAACAAATTGCAATGAAGCGATCATATGCCAGAACAACAAGAGTGACACTTTGCAAACTACTAAAGAAAAACACAAAAAACATGTTAGCCAAACAAGCATTGTAGGAGATGTACTGCGAGTCAAAGAGAAAAGTCTTCATCATGTTAGGAATCAGTGCATTGGTTTCACCAATATCAGCCAAGGCCAAGTTAAACACACCAATGTACTTTGGACTGTGCAGACTTCGTTCAAGAGCTATAACGAGAAGGACTATAGAGTTCCCAATGATAGTAAAAAAATAAATAAGAGATAAGAATATATAGAAAAAACTGCTGTATGGTATACCTGAAAGTCCAATGATGAAAAAGTATTGAGGACGGACAAAGGAGATATTCTGGGATATACTTGCATTTACAGAATTCATAGCAGCTTTTGCATTGGTTGTTTTGCACAAGCTGAAAATAGAAATTACCATAAGAAAAATGTAGAGAATACTCAAAACTGTATTTCCACACTTTTAAAAGCAATTTTTAAATGCAAGGAATAGTTACATGCACAGTTACATGCATTTGCTAGAAAACATTAGAAATACAGACCTGTAGAAATAAACACAAGACTTTAGCGCTAGAACAAACAATGACTGTGACTGTCTGAACACTTGTGCACTGCTTTAAATTACTGCATCAAATGCATCAAAATCTGCATCAAAATCAAATGCTCGTCCTTATTCTCCCATGCTGCAAAGGTAACTGGCTGGCTGTCACTGAATCCAAATATATCTTCTTATTCGTCTCTTGAGGGCTTTCAGAAAACATAATGATGTAATCCTTGTGTTCTAGTAAATGTTTTGGCCATTACAGTTTTATCATTTGTGAGTATCATTATTCAAATCTGAAATTTATTCTAGTCTATTATGTGCCCTGATAGCTACAGTACAACATTGTCAAGTTTTTGATCTCAGAGTTTTACACAAAAAAAAAATTCAAAACATACTCTTAATGAAATTACGCCATTAGAAGCAGAGATATACTACAGAAGAAAAATGTTATAGAGACTGAGAAATGAGACACGATTGCTTAAATTAATTATAATTTTTTTGTGTGTGTGGCCAGAACATAAACACGTGGGGAAATTTCCAGCTTGTTAAGGCCAAGACATATTGACATGATAATCATGGCTACTCAGAGGTGGACAAAGTACGTAATTCCATTACTTGAGTGAAAGTACAGATACTGCTTGTCAAATATAAAAAAAAAATGTAAAGAGAGATTTTTACTTAAGTAAAAATACAGACATACTTGCTTTTAGAAGTACTTAAGTACCAAAAGTAATTCCCCTTCGGAACTCGAGCTACGTCGGAAGACACTTTGGGAACGGCCCTGTGTTCCCACACTCTGACATACATAAGTAATCCAGGAATCCCGGACATTTTCTCCTACCTGTCAGATTTTCCTACCTCGTCTTACTGTGCATGCGCTCATCAATATTGCATCCTTTTTCTCATGCTGAACAATATTTAATGTATCTGTATTACTGTAAGGGAAGGTTTAGGGTTAGGGTAGGTGTAGACGTTAATAAACAATCTAATAGTCTAAACAATCTAACAATCTAATAGGTTAAAAAATATATTTACTGTTGGTTTCCGGTACTAGATGTATATAACACATAATTACTGTATGTGCCTTACTCTAAGGGAAGGTTTAAGGTTGTGGTAGGTGTACACATTAATAAAACATGATTTAACATGTATAATTTTTCATTGTCGAATTGTAATACCCACTCTTTTAATGGGATGTAGCAGAATCTGACAGGGTAGAACAAATCGACAGAACACCGGCTGACTTCACCGGCGGAGATTACGTAGCGACCAGGAAGTATAAAAGCACCTGCGGTGATGACCGCGGCAGTTTCTGTTGTTCAGTTAGCGCTCTATGTGTGTTATGACCTATTTACTGTTGTTTGCCACATTAGTATAGTGATGGCGAAGTGAAGCGTTCTGAACCAGTGAAGCTTCTGTGATTCATTACAGCTGCTGGTTTCACATCTGGTTCTACTACCGATTCCTTGTTTTAATTAAATTATATTAAATCTGTGATCTGTGATCTGTCCATGTTAACTCTGCCTCAGTTCTTAGACTGTTATTTCATGGGCAAAGTTCATTTGACCATAATATATAAATTAGGATAAAAATAAAACAATGCTAACACATTATAATATGTTATTATATAAAGGAAACTGCACTGTGGTTCACTTTGTTTGAACCAGATAGTGAAGCAGTCATGTGGTTTAAAGGCAAATGAAGCTTCGTACGTCATTGATCACATGCTTTTCTCAAAACGAATTAAGCTCCGACACAGCGCTTCAATGTGAAATGTTTTTTTTTTTTATACAAGCTTCGAAGCCTTCATGTCGAACCTGACTGTCCGCATTGTGTTCGCCTTTCAATGCAGACGCTCTGTTTCCGGAGAGCGCTCTTTGAGGAGGGCGCTCTCGCCAGTGTTCCCCATGGTTTGGGTGAAGAAAAGACCAAAAAAGATTATATCAGAAGACACGTATTTTTCTGGTATTCAAATAAATTAAAAACATGGAAGAAAAATACTGTGAAAATAAATGTATCTTAGTATGTCTTAATGTTAGACATGAATACTCACTTTCTCTGAAGATCATGTAGTAGCAGATTTTCATTTCCAAAACTTCTGGATCATGAGGAGGAAGCGCACGCGCACACACACACACACACACACACACACACACTTATTTATTTGTCTATTAAAACCTGTTAAGCTACACGAGGATGCTGGCGCTCTGAATGCTCTTTGTTTGCACATGTCATTGTTTACAAATAGATTAAATGAAACCGGACAAAATTTATCTTGACAAACTATATATCATTCTGAAGGTCTAAGCTGCAAGAATTGATGATAGATCGCTTTTTTCGATGGAAAGCTTATAAGGAATGTATTTGCTAAATTTGTGTAAGCAGTATATATCAAACCACCCACAATAAAAAAAACAGTACATACCAGCTTTGTGTAATATTGAGTCACATGCATCCACTGCTTTAAATCCCGGTTTAGTTAGAGAGGTAAGGGTCCACGGAACAACATCAGATCAAGCACTTTAATCCAACAAAGCAATAGCGTTGTTCTATGGCACGCTGTGACATGCCTGTCATGTGATGTGGGCGGAACTTAGCGATCTGCTTTTTGGACAAAATAAACTTTTTTCCCAAATTTTGAATATATGTGTATGTGTGTTTTGTGGGAAATGTGGCTGTATCTGTATGATTAGCATATGTGTAGCTGATAATCAGCTGTGATTACTCTGACTGAATAGGGCTATCACTGTGAATGCTGATCGGACATTATGGACTATATGGCCCATTTCTTTATGATTATCATCTGTATTACCGTACATCAGTGTGTCATTATGTGTGTGTGTGTGTGTGTGTGTGTGTGTGTGTATATAAAGTCTCAGCAAAATGTGGTGTGTGTGTGTGTGTGGTGGGGGGGTATAAAGTCTTAGCAAAACGTCATTTTTCATGGCATCTTCTTCAGATTTGAAATATAAACTCATGAGACATGTGACTTTCAACCCATTACATTTCTGGATTGCTCCGGGACAGATTTCATGTATTTTATATGGAAAAAAATAATATTCAGTGTGGTACGTTTTCTTTTTCAAGGCACTTCAGTCTCTATAACTTTTTATCTTTTTTTGCTTTATCAACTCTGGATGATGGATAGTAAAGCCTGAATGGTCTTCTTTGCAAAGACACCAAAAATGTGTGTGTACACATTCCTGACACTTTCTTAGTCAGGAAGTGAACATTTAAATAAAATTTGTAATCCCACAATTCCCCGTTTGAGAGTTCTAATAACTCTCACAAAATACAAATTTAGACACTTAAAAGTTAATTCTTGTAACTTGTAATCGTTACAGGCACATTGTACATGTTCTGTGTTGCTTATATGCAATTGCATGCTGACACAGAAACAAAACATGCAATTAGGGTCCGTGAATTTCTTACGGGTAATAATCTTTTCTGGTTGGAACTGTCATTTCCTCGTGAGAGGTGAGAGTCATTTGCTGAAAGAAACACTTGATACTGTGGATGCATAGATAGTACGCAAGTAGGAGAAACAACAGCAGAATTGCTATTTCCTTGATCCACAGCCAGGGTTTACCTAACAATTTCCGAACCATGAAGAATTATCTTCAGTCATCTGGTGTAATTTTGCTGAAAGACCAAGAATGTCTTGTTGGATTTTGTTCAAGTTCTCTGTTGGATCCATTAACCCGGTGCAGCATTTAGGACCGATAATGGTACAGGCTCCCCCTTGTGTTGCAAGAATGTAATCCAAGGCCACTCTGTTCTGTAAGATCATCATCTTGTGCGAGGCAAGAGTGTCCTTGATGTTGCCCAGGGCCAAAACCGTATCATTGGCCAATTTCTGTACAGAATCCGACAGGCTTCTGACTTGATCGAGAGCCTGCATGACACCATACGATGGGATTAATGCTCCCAGAGTTCTTGACCACCACGTTTGTACACAAGTGAGTCCCGGAATGCAGCCATCTTTGTTGGTAGAAGCTGAATTTTGTAGATGTGGAGAACTTGAGGTGGAGTGTGTATTTTCTCTGATGGCTGGTAGGACATAAACCAGGGTGCACCTGCCATTGAATTGGCTGGGTAGGATGCTGTAGACAGAAGTCCCACATAACCACAAAGTGCCAGTCGGTGGAGGAATCATACACCACTGATTTATGGCAAAAAGTTTCGGTAGGGATGGGTTCCCGTAGAGACACTCTTTTAATGCATTCTCCTCTTTCTTATCTGATGTAGTAACATACACATTGAATTCGGTTCTTCTTTCAATCACAAAGCTGCAACGTTCACGAGGAATTTCATCCAGTGTAGTCGATGCTGGAGCATAATTTTCCATGCACCAATAGAACATCCTTGGCATGAGTAGATCTGTCATGATGGGAGTAGCTGAAGTTAGGTTGCAGGATGGTAGTCCCGGAATGCAACACGAAGAAGCTGGAGGAATTGTTACGTTGTGATATGTATCCTTGTTGTATAATCCACTGGTATGATGATCGAATAAGGTACACGTATCACATTTGGAGATAGGGTGTGCCACCCATGGGATTCCTGCTCCTACTGAAGGTGCGTGCGGCATGCAAACGTTCTTTCCAGCAAACAAGGCATTTCTTGACATATTCATCAGCTCTAAGAATATGTTGTTTCTGGGGTCTACACTTTGCGTGATGTCCATGATGGTTAATAGTACGAAAATATTGATCATGTTGATGGATGACTGAAGTTCCCGTATGTGAGTCTCTGCATTGTGTATTTTTTTTCTTCTTTCTTCTTTCTTTTCTTTCTTGTGTGATAGTTGGCTCGGCAATGGGTCTAGTTGTTTTCTAGAGGTTGTGGCTTCATCCGCAGGTGAGAAGGCGGTGCATATGGATCTCAGGACAGCCATCAGGTGGTATCTGCACAGAGGAAGAAAGAAACACAAACAAGAGAGACCAACGGCACAGAGCAGTATTTGTAGAGTCTGCAAACATTAGGGTTGTATCCTCTGTTCAAAATATAGTCTGCTATGGTTGTTCCTTCTTTCCCTATTTCTTAATTCCTGTGACCCCTAAAGAACAGTGAGGAAAGGATGGACTATTGGATGGGGAAAGGCCTATGAGGAAATCTTCACCTCAGGGTTGGCCCCCAAGCCTGTTGCTTTCGGTTCTTCCTGGGCTCCTCACTGGTTCTTGTGTCTGCCCTATCCTATCCCTGCAGGGGAGGAACAACTTTACAGTGTGACACATGAGTCCAAGTTTTCCTTCCTGACACAATACTGCAGCAGCTGTAATCAACATCACTTGATGTGGTCCGTACCACTTAGGCTCTAATGGCTTGTTTTTGAACGCCTTTATCATGACCCATTGACCTGGGACGATTGTGTGTCCACCTTCTGGTGGAGTCTGCCAACACGACTCAACTCTCTCTTTGGCACTCTGCACTGCCTTTGTGAGGTTTTCACAGTAAGCGATCAGGGCATCTGAAGCAATGTGAACATCAGCATTTCTAAGATCAATCACACCTGGCATCTGCATTGGGCCCAGTAATAATCTCATGAGGGCTCAGTCCTACTGATCTGTTAGGTGATGCTCTCATACTACACAGTACTGCGGGCAGTGCTTCAACCCATGGTACTCCTTCCTGATGCATTTTGCTTAGCCTGGTTTTGATTGTTCTGTTTGATCGTTCAACCTGTCCTGATGCTTGTGGCCTATAGGGACAGTGAAGGTTCCACTTAATCTTCAACATTCTAGACACTTCCTTGACTACCTGTCCTGTGAAGTGGGTACCTTGATCTGAGTCAATGTAATCTGGTAATCCCCATCTGGGAATGAAATCAGTGACAAGACATTTAGCAGTATGTGCAGCTGTAGCATGCCCTGTTGGATAAGCTTCTACCCATCTTGAGAACTTGTCTATTACTACCAAAACGTCAGTTTTTCCTTTACAAGGGGGCAACGATATGTAGTCAACTTGCAGGTGACGAAATGGCCCTGGTGGAGCTGGGGTATGTGCTGCTGGTGTAGTGGCTGCTGGTACATCATTATTTTTCTGACATGTAACACATCTCTTGACTGTTTCAGTGGCTGCGTTTCTGAATTTTGGATTCCACCATTGATTTGAGAACCTGTGATTCATCGTTGCTGGACCACTATGACCCAAACTGTGTATTTGTTGAGCCAAATATGGCAACAGTGATTCGGGAGCAACATACTTTCCCCCTTTGGTCCAGCAGCCGGATGAATCCACAGTGGCTCCTTTGTCTAACCATGTCCATGCTTCATATAGAGGAACGTCTTTATACAGATCAACGATTGATTCAGGGGGTAGAATTGTCTTCTGTGCTGTACTACCTGAACACACTTGTACAGTTGCATAGAAACAAGCCTGTTTAGCCGCTACATCAGCGAGAGCATTACCTTTAGCTTCTGTAGTATTAGTTGTGAGATGTGCTTTCACTTTGATCACCGCTAATTTCTTTGGGAGTTTCATGGCAAACATTAAATCTTTCACTAATCCAGCATGCTTAATGGGGGATCCAGCAGAAGTTAGAAATTTTCTGGTTTGCCAAATGACACCAAAATCATGAATTACCCCAAAAGCATACCTGGAATCTGTGTAGATATTTGCAACCGATCCTGAAGCTAGCGTGCATGCTCTAGTTAAGGCTACTAGTTCTGCAGCTTGAGCTGAAGCAACTACTTCAGCGGTGGAAGTTACTGCATATCCTGCTCGTCTGTTACCTTCAATAACTTGAGCTGAACCATCAACAAACAACTCCAATTCTGCGTTCTCTATGGGAGTTTCTGCTATTTCACTTGTCGCTGCATATGTAAGCGTAACACAATCATGAGTCATTTCGCCTTCATCCTCTAACACAAATTCAGTCATTGCAGACATCAAACATGAGAATGGGTTCATGACTGGTGCACGCTGTATAACAATATTCGGGGCTGTGAGAGTTGCTAACCAATTTCCCCAACGGGAGGAGGTGACAGAAGTGACTTTTGCTTGATTCATTAGTGCGGACACTGCGTGAGGGCATTTTACGTTTACAGTCTGACCTAACACCATTCCTGATGAAGTCTGAAGCGCTAGATGAACTGCCTGTACTGCTCTGAGGCATGGGCCCATACCTTGAGCGACTATGTCAAGTTTACCGGAATAATAATGAATTGGGCGTAAGCTGCCCCAATGATCTTGCATTAGACATGCAGTCATAAAGCCTAAGTGTTCATAGACATAAAGCACAAAGGGTCTATCAGATTGGGCAATTCCTAATGCTGGTGCTTGACATAGTGCTCTCTTCAAATCATTAAAAGCTTTGAGATGAAGTTCTTCCATACAAACAGTATCTGAATCTTTACCATGGCCTTTCAACAAATCATAGAGAGGCTGAGCAATCGAGGCATAGTCTTCAATCCAAGGTCTACAATAACCTGCTGTTCCTAAAAATGAGCGGAGTGTTTTAATGGTATTAGGCGGAGGTATGGCTTTTACTGAAGCCACTCGATCCTGTGTAATGGATCTATTTCCTGCACCAATTGTTTGACCCAGAAATGTGACTTGCTTTTTAGCGATTTGAGCTTTGTGAAAGCTGCATTTGTGTCCTTTTTTATGCAAATAGTCCAACAATGATGCCAATTCAGTTTGAAGTACCTTATGATCTGTTGAGGCAATCAAAATATCATCGACATATTGGATCATAGTGGACTGTTTTACCGGACATTCTGGGTCACACAAATCACGTCTGACAGCCTGATGATATATGGTTGGGGAGTTTTGAAATCCCTGTGGCAATCGTGTCCACTGGTATTGTTCATAGTCAACTGTGAAAGCTAACCATGGCTGGTTGTCAGAGTGCAACGGTACAGAAAAGAATCCATTAGACATATCAATTACTGAAAAAATCTTACAATCTAATGGTAAGCCATTACAAATTGTAGATGGATCTGCCACTAGGGGGGTGATTTTATCAATATGTTTATTGGCTACTCTGTAGTCTATTGTAAGTCTCCATGTTCCATTAGATTTCTTGATGGGCCATATGGGTGAATTACATGGACTGTTGGTTTTAACTAGCACTCCTTGCGTCAGCAAATTTTCTACAATAAGTTTGATTCCCTGTATAGCAACAAGCCACAATCATCCTTGTCTTTAGCCCAAATTGGATAATTCTGTAAGAAAGCATACTCGGGAGGGGTTGCATTATTGGTAGAAATCTGTTATTTATTATTGCATTATTGGTAGAAATTTTTATGCTAGTAGATTCTGAGGACATGTCTAAAGTTAGATTTATTTGTCTCAGAAGATCCATGCCTAAAATTGCACCTGTATTTAATGAAGCGCATAGCAATTTTGTAGTCAGAGTTTTTGGGCCAAATTGTACCTCTATGGGCGGAGTTTCATACAAAACAGAATCTTCACCTATTACACCAGTTAAACAAAGTTTGGTTTTCTTGTATGGGATGTTTAAACCTTGTGCCAATTTTGTAGGAATTACTGTAATTTCTGCACCTGTATCAAGCAAAAATCAATTTCTTTCTCTTTATGCTACCTTTCACAAAATTATTTGGTCATTGTGTTGGATTACAGGGAAAGGTAGCTACTCACAGCCCCAACAATTCGTTTTTTTCCTGGTCTTGTTGTGCTCTTAGAAGAGCCTGAACTAGCTGTCCTACAGTTTCAGTGGTCACTGGTGGAACTACTTCAGGGTTGTGTGCAGGCTGAGAAGGAGCAGAATTATGCATAGCATTCCTTTTACTATCTTGCAACTTCTTCCTACACTCTTTCTCCCAATGTCCTAATTTTGCACAGTATTTGCATTTGCTTTCTCTTTTAGACCATCTATTGTCTTGTTTCGTTGTGTTAAACGTAGCTGCTGCTACTCTTACTTTTGCCTTGACATCAGCATCTCTTTCCCATGTAGCTAACCTGTCTAGGTTACTTCTGAGAGTTCTGTTAGACCAAGTTAGATCTAAGAATGGTAAAGCTTTTCTGTATTCGGCTACAAGGCCATCTGACCAGATACGAACCAGGGGTCCCTTGTCATTTAGAACACTTTCAGGGTCATCAACAATTCCACTGTAAATTACAGCTGACTGACAAATCTCTCAGTATATTCACTCACAGTTTCTTCTTTCCTTTGCACACAGGTAGTAATTCTAGACCAATCTATTTTGGGTCCTAAGATATTCTTTAGGATTTTCAAAATACCTTCTCTTAAATCACCCTTACTGGCATTTTGCAGTTCAGAAGTAACAGCAGATTCAAAACTGTTGAATTCAGATTCAGTTAAAATTTGTGACATCAACTGCGTGACTTCTGCCAACGACATGTCATAAAGACGCATTTTACTGATCAATGTTCTTCTAAATTCAGAAAAATGTGTGCGTGCTGACGGTAAACTCTGAGATAGTCTCTCTATATCTTTAGGACATAAAGCTTTGGCAACAGTTTGAATTTGCACAACAGAAGAATTGAGAGGAACACTATCAGTTTCCTCAATTCCCTGAGATCTTCTCTTAGCAACACACACATTGACTGAATTTACAGGCACATCAGTTACTGATTGGAGAGCTACATCTGTTTCAAAAAATGCTTGTAAATCAGGGTAAATGTTATCAGGCTGACTAACTTTCACATCAGTTTTTGCTGCAGCTTTCTTGAGGTTCAATTTCTTAGTCAAAGTGGATACTCTAGCACGGAGTTCATTGTTCTGTTTCTCTAACTCTGAGTTACGCTGAGACTGTTGTGTAGCTAATGTTAAACTGAATTCTCTGTGACAACAGATAATGCCTTTCACATTGTTCTTACGAATACTTGCTCCTAGTACCTTTTTACACTCATCTACCGACCAAGTCTTGTCTGGATGAATCTCATATTTTTGCGTTAGTTCTTGTCTAACTTTTTCAGTGACTATTAGGTCCATTTGTTCCCCTAAAAGCGTTTTGAATTCACTATCTGACCACAAAGGAGTCGCAAGACCACTCTTTTCTGTGGTTGGAATCAGCCTAGCATTCCTTATAACCATTTTGTAAGTTTCTTCTGTACCACACTTAACAAAAAAAAACAAAAACAAAAAAAACTTCTCTGATCAACAGAGGGTACACTTGTTAAAAAAAAACTTAACTATTGTTACCTTTCCAAATTACCAACACTTCACACTTAACTTCCCTGCCTACAAGAACAGAGGATAAACCAAACTTATTAGCACGAAAATGCTAACCTTCCCTGTCTGAAACAGAGGATAACCAATTATTAGCACGTAATGCTAACCTTCCCTGCCTGAAACAGAGGATAACCAATTATTAGCACGTAATGCCAAAATCTTCCCTGCCTGAAACAGAAGATAACTTATTATTAGCACGTAATGCTAACCTTCCCTGCCTGAAACAGAGGATAACCACTTTTTAGCACGTAATGCCAAAATCTTCCCTGCCTGAAACAGAGGATAACTTTCATTTCTAAAGAAAAACTTTAGAGGATAACTTAGTTAAACAAACCCTACAGATGTATGTTAACTCTTCTCTGGCGGCACAGAGGATACAATATTTGTACTGGTCTTAGGTTCTTTTGGATTAGAGACAGCACTCACCACCACCCTTGGTTGAGAGAAAAATTCAGTCTGGGAATCTTT
Organism: Gymnocypris eckloni scoliostomus; assembly: GCA_027564155.1. Classification (NCBI taxonomy): domain Eukaryota; kingdom Metazoa; phylum Chordata; class Actinopteri; order Cypriniformes; family Cyprinidae; genus Gymnocypris; species Gymnocypris eckloni. The sequence goes on along the minus strand of CM050417.1, from coordinate 7,681,655 downwards.
GTTCAGCTGGAAGTTTCGCTGAATTCCAAAAGATGCAGATCTTTGTTTGAGCTTGAAGTTTTTTTTCAGGTGAGGGAGCTGGAACTCTATCCGGGTCACGGCACCATCTGTTGAAAACTCGGTTCTTCTACAGTGTAGAAAAGTCAGAAGAGAAGACCAGGAGACTTCAGATTGGATCGTCAGCAGAATTCTTTATTCTATGACATGTCATTGGTATCTGTGGTCATCGAAATCTCATTCTTAAGCAATCTTGCATGGTATCTTATAGGCAGAATTGGATGAGGGACTTTTTGGAGGTGGAGACAAACATCAAACAAAGCAAGCACATGAGGGAGGCGTTAGTTTTTGTTGCTAAACTTCCCGAGGTTATAATCTCATCAACATAATCAAATGCATAGACACTAATCCAATCAACCTAAACTAATCCACGTCTGGGCCAGAAAGCCATTTGCAGAACAAAGGTTGAATCTCTCAGTAGTCTGACTCATTGATCTTACCATTATCATAGAGACAAAAGGCACAGCTGTCTCAAGCTCAAATGGTCAGGAAACGATCTCAAACACCTGAAATGCCTGACAATTTCTTAGTCAGGAAGTGAACATTTAAATAAAATTTGTAATCCCACAATATACACAGCTTGAGAATCACTGCCATCACTTATGTGTGAAAGGCTGAGTAACAGTTGCGCTCGGTTTGCAAGCACAAGAACACTTTGCAGGTCATACAACGCACTCGGTTCTTCCAGTGCAGCCTAGTTGTCTGCAGCGCATTGCATTTTTCAGGCCGATCATCTCTGGGAGGTGGGCATTAGCCCTCCTGCGGACCGAGACATGGGGCAACTCTGTCACATGACGTTTCACTCCCTGGTTTGAATCTTCTTCTTCCTCTGACTGTGTCGAAAGATCTGCATCTGCACCGTGATGCTGGGCCAAGAGGATCGTAGCCACTTCCATGCGGAACTGAAGGAACTGGATGGGTCTTGTCTTTGGTCCAGCACATATTGCATGGTCTTTTCGGTAGAGTAGCCAGCTGTTGGCTAAAGCCAGATCCGTGAAGTGCATTACCATCCGCATTGTCCACTTCTTAGTACGGGTGCTCATGCGATAGTAACTTATCATTCTATCCATCAAATCCACTATCTGCATGTTTGCATCCTCTGCTGTGGTCAGTGAGCTCTGGAATGGGGTCCTCATCATCACTACTGTCCTCACTGCTGCTTTCCTCCTGTGGTGATGGTTGGTAATTGCCATCCAGGATGGGATCATCGTTGTCAGACACGTCCAAATCGGAGTTGTCTCCATCAATTAACTCAAGTAGCTCCAATGCTCTTTGCAAAGAAAAACGCTCTGGAAATAAAAACATGATAAAATCAAACACAAATTAATTTAATTTATGTATGTAGGTTTGCATTATTTATTTGTTATTTATTCCAATGGGATAATATGCAAGCTAATTTACATGTGCACATTTTTACTAGCATATTACATTTTTACTAACATTTTCAACCCAACTAATTATGTATGTATTTAGTGATTTAATTGTTATTTATTTTATTGGGACCATGTACAGCTTTTTAGCTACATCAGAGCTAGCTTTTTTCCCATTTTACATTTACATTTTTACATTTTACATTTTGACAATATTACTATACTTAGAAAAAAAATTAAATAGGAAAAATATGCAATATGAAAATAAGTTAAGAAAAAACACAAGATTTGGTTCTCAAAAAGGCTTTTTCCAAAAGGTAAATCTTAAAAAGGGGGGTTGTCTTAAAATCAGGGTCGTCTTATATTTGGGTGAATAAGGTAAGTTGTACTTTAGTTGCAAGTATCACATTATAGACTAGACATTAACTATATCCTTGAGTAACTGTAATATAATGTTCATTAATGAGAACACAAAGGGCAAGACTGTGGCCTGTTTGCAAAAATATATATATAAAAACTAAAGCAGTGGCAAGAACATTTACTTCAGCATAGTATTACATCATTGTGTTGTCTTAAATCTCTCAAGAGATTAATCAGAAAATATATTTGGATACAATGACGCAAATATCCAATGATCTTTGTAACATAGGAAAATAAGTTACAGCGGAGTAATATTCAAAGCAGCTCATAAGTGTTCAGACTTTCAAAGTCATTTTGTGCTCTGGCTCTAAAACTTCATGTATACAGGTTTGTGAATGAAATATTATGCAGAAATGTTACATATGTATACTTTCAACATTTGAAATTATTTGTTTTAAAAGTAAGATGAAAATTTTGTGAATTCCCTGAATTTAGTTTTTTGTCTTCATGGTAATTTGTATTTTCAGCTTTTTCAAAACATTAAGCACAAAGCTGCCATGAGTTCTTTAAATTCAAGTTTTATCCAAAATATGTCCATTGTTCGTCCAGAATACTTTTTCATCACTGGACTTTCAGGTATACCATACAGCAGTTATTACTATATATTTTTATGTGTCACATATTTTATTGCTGTAATTGGGAACTCTACGGTCCACCTCGTCATTGCTCTGGAACGAAGTCTGCACAGTCCAAAATACATTGGTTTGTTTAACTTGGCTTTGGCTGACCTTGGTGAATCTAATGCGTGGATTCCTAACACGATGAAGTTTTTTTTTTCTGACTCACAGTACATGTCCTACAATGCTTGCTTTGCAAACATGTTTTTTGTAAACCTCTTTGTTACTCTGCAAAGTGTCACTCTTGTTGTTCTGGCACTTGATCGTTACATTGCAATTTGTTTGCCATTAAGATATCATGCAATAGTGAATAATACTGTCATGTCTTTAGTGTTTGTAGTAGTATGGACATTTAACACTTCTCTGGTGGCCCTGTCAGCGTCTTTGATGACCCAACTTTCATTCTGTAAATCTAATGTGGTAGAGAGTTATTTTTGTGATTATGGACCAATGTTGCACATGGCATGCAATGACAACAGCATTAATATTTTCATAACAAACCTACTCGCAGCTTTGTTCCTTGTTGCACCATTGTTCATTATAGTCCTGTCATATTTGGGCATTCTTTTTGCCTTAAGTAAAATTACAACTTGGGAAGCTCGTTTAAAAGCACTGAAGACCTGTGTTTCTCACCTTTTGTTGGTCGTATCTTTCTTTCTTCCTATCATATGCATTTTAATTGCTTCATCGATTGCTTCTCTCACTCTCAATGCCAGAATCTTTAGTGCATCTCTTTCATTGTCTCTTCCACCAATGTTAAATCCCATTATTTACGTTTTAAACACAGCTGAAATCAGAGTCTTAATTCAAAAACTGCTTAAAAACAGAATTGTGCCAATTAGAAAGAACATTTCAAAACGATGGTAATGATTGTTTGTGTTCTTCCATCATTAGGAATTAAATTACCTATATTAAACATTTTATATATTTTTTCATAAATGTTTTTAGATTCAATATATGGAAAATAAAACTGTATCGATCATAGTTAAATTCACTCCGCTACATTCCTAACATTTGGGCATTTGAAGTTTAATGTTTGTTGGTGAGCAGCAGCGATATGCAGTTTGTACAGTGTTCTTAATCACTGACCCCAAGACAAACATATACTCTGAAACAAAATAAACAAAATAGACTGAAAATTGTCAAATATATTGGAATAAATTTTTGTGAACAGTCTGTATTATTCTAACATAATTCATGTTGACCTAAGGTTTCACCCACCCAAATGCTGCTAACTGTCATGTTTGTTCATATATTCATATCAGTCATATAATGCAAATCAAGGATTCATTTTCACATGCGTATGTCTGAGATCTCCTGACAAGGTTCTTTTTATCGTCTCTTTACTGCGATGTCTCAACTTTTAGTTATTTCTGTATTTGCTGTGCAATAAAGAATAAAAGCTGAAATAAGATATCAATATATTGATGCAAGCTTAAGGTAATTCTGTTTATTGATAAATAAGGTCTACACATATACAATCTTAATTTGTGTTATTATCTCATTTATTTTGGGGCAACCTCTCTAAAAGTAGCACTGCAAAGTATCAGTTTTACTAGATAAATTGATACATGAATAGGAAAATAAGTTGCAAATAATACAATGACATTGAGCTGTGTCATTTTTGGGGAGAGACTGTTGGAATAACAACAAAACTCCAAATGTCATGATTCATCATTAACAATACTGTATCGTGCAATGCTATTCAGCTAGGCCCCATAGTCTAAATAGGCATTGTCATGTTTTAACTTTACTTTGTCATAAGGAAAACCACTACTAGCACAACAAATCCACAAATGGACACAATAATTCAAAAATGTATACTTTACTCTATGCAGGCATTGCAAGGCTTGCCCACACATAGCTGTGTAGATGGAGAGTGAACTAATTCCAGGCTAGGGCTAAAAGAAACATAATATTAGTGTGATCTATTACTTGTCTTTTTAGGCAAGTGCCTGATATGGCTATAAATAGGGTCATAAAATAGTTACTGCATTTAAATATTATGGAAAAGGATTAGGGCCAAGCAATAATACAAAAATAAAACCTTGAGATTAAATCAGTACAATGCGAAATGAAACTTGTTAAGTTTAACCGAAAATGTTTAAATAAAATGTTAAAAAGAAACTCGTTCAATTTTGAGAATAAAGTTTGTGTTTCTATAAGAAAAAATTTAAAAAAGAAATTGTTGAGAATAAACTCATTGTTTCAATCATCATACAGTAATGATAAATATAATTAAACTTCAGTTCACATATTAGCTAATGCTCATTTTTACATTTACAAATATTGTGAAAATATAGCTTAATTTTTCCTTTTAAGCACTTCACAAACTATTCATGTAAATATATTAATTTACTTATAATCACAGTCTGTAAAGGTCATATATTTGTTTGTTGTGCAGACTTCTACTATTTGCACATCTTAAATCATGTATGAATTATTTTGAAAATTTTGCAGTACCCAATCTAAACTGGAAACTATTCATCAATTGAAGGTGAAAGTGACCCATACTCAGAATTAGTGCTCTGCATTACCCATCCAAAGTGCACACACACAGCAGTTAACACACACCCGGAGCAGCGGGCAACCGGAGCCCGCTGAGCAGTTGTAGGTTCGGTTACTTGCTCAAGGGCACCTCAGTTGTGGTATTTAGGGTGGAGAGACAGAGACATTCACTCCCCCCACCTACAATTCCTGTCAGACCGGAGACTTAAACTCGCAACCTTTGGGTTACGAGTCCGACTCTCTAACTATTAGACCACGACTTCCCAAATGTTCCCGCATGTTTGTAAACATTTATTAATCATTAATACCTTTATGAGCAGTCCGATACTCACGGTTGCCCGGGCAAGCATGGCCATCAGCTCCAGGTCCGGTGCGGCGGTGGCGACAACACCCGAGGGGGGCAGCCCCACCGCACCTTCATCCTCGGAGGACGTGAACCCATCCCCGATGCTGCAATCGACATCCTATCGAATGGCGATCAATGAAATGCTGGGCGCCCCGTGGGAAGGACCAGCGAAATCACCCGGGAACCAGACGGGACGTTCGCTACGTGAGGAGTAAGAAGTCCGTGGGGATGTACCCGGCTCTTACAGTAACCCTCAGATCTCCCAGAGCGTCAGCCGGTGATCCTCTGCTCGAGCCAGAGAGACCATCACGGGTGGTGGCAGAGGGTACCAATCCTTTCATAAAGGAAAGGCGAGATCGCAACGAAATCATGCTCATACGCCCACAACAGACGCATGAGTCATCCAAGAACGCATCTTCAGCGTGTTGGAGGCCCAGACACTGAAGACTACGATCGTGTCCGTCATCTGCAGACAGGAAACGCCCGCAATCAGAAGGACACGGACGAAACGGCATCTTGAAAAAGACGCGATCGTCCGGGATTTGCTCTTTTAGAATTTGTGCTCTTGGTTGAAGTGCCCAGGGGAATCGCTGATGAGAGGGACTCCGCTGACCGTACCGTTACGCCAACCAGGAACAAAACAAAGATGAAAGGCTTTGTGGAGATCAGCACTCTTCTCATCCACTCGGCTCTGAAGCAAAAAATCTAATGAGTGGATGCACCTGTCGCCCTTTTATACCCGTATGCACGGGGAGTGGCTCAGGTATGCAAAATCCACTAGCCAATTTCATTGGCGTTTTCTCTTTAGTCAGAGATGATCTGACTAAAGAGTTATGTCGTCACGACATAACTCGTAGTGACCGACAGATAGGAAATGGATGTTCCCTAAATTGGAATAGTGTAAGGACAGGCAACATATACTGGTTGAGATTCTGCCAATGATATTGGTGGGAACAGTTGAAAACAACACAATATTCCCCATTATGACTGATGAAGTGGTGAGGTATATACCAACATTCAGAGGTGGAAAGAGTACAAAAATATTCTACTCAAGTAAAAGTACCATTACATTACTGAAATTTTACTTAAGTACAAGTAAAAGTACCAGTCTAAAAATATACTCAAGTAAAAGTAAAAAGTAACTCATTTAAAATTTACTCTGAGTAAAAAGTACTTAGTTACATTTTAACAATGGGAGGGAGGAAAAAATGGGATAGACCAAAGGTGTCAAACTCAGTACCTGGAGGGCCACAGCCCTACACAGTGTAGATATAACCCTAATTAAACACATCTGATCCAGCTAAACTAATCATTTAGGCTTATTTGAAAACTACATGGTGTGTGTGTTGGAGCAGGGTTGAAATAAACTCTTTAGGGCTGTGGCCCTCCAGTAACACCCTCCAGAGTTTGACACACCTGGGATATGGGCCTATAAATCTCAAACTAGGTGTTTTTAATTAAAGGAATCAGTTATTTAGAATAATAACACATTTAGGCTGTTACCAGGGAAATTAAATCAGTATCAACAAAATTAATCTTTGCAATGCAGAGGAAATGCAGAAGCTTCATCTGAAGTGGCATAGATGTATTTACACACTGACATGAATGCATTTAGCCTGCAGTTACAAATGCAGAAATAATGTTTTGATAAATAAGACATAAAATGTGACCCTGAACCACAAAACCATAAGGGTCCATTTTCCTAAATTGGGATTTATACATCATCTGAAAGCTGAATAAATCATATTTCCATTGATGTATGGTTTGTTATGATCGGACAATATTTAAAAATCTGGAATCTGAGGGAGCAAACAATCCAAATATTGAGAAAATCTCCTTTAAAGTTGTTCAAATTAAGCTCTTAGTTTTGATATATTTACAGTAGGAAATTTACAAAATATATTAATGGAACATGATCTTTACTTAATATGCTAATGATTTTGGCATAAAGAAAAATGTATAATTTTGGCCCATACAATGTATTGTTGGCTATTGCTACAAATATACCCCAGCGACTTAAGACTGGTTTTGTGCTCCAGGCCAGGGTCACAAATGTTAAATAGTCATTTGAAATTAAAAAATAAATAAATCAAAAGATACTTTAAATGTTAAATTAGAACCACCAGTAGGTGTCAGCAAGTCACTGATAAGTGAGTCATTGCGATTGAACAGAATCATTTAAACGGTTAATACATTCACAAAACACGTCATTGCTCAGAGTCAGAGACGCAAAACTGTGTATGGTGGCTGTGTTTGGTATTATTTTTGTTGTCGAAATAGAGCAAAAACAGGCAGTATGGTGTCTAAAACGTCTCTTAATTAACTTTTTTTTTTTTTAACTGTGTAAAAAGCAAAACTACAGGCCTATGTAATCATGGTGATTTTTTGAGAAAAACGGCATTCTTCATGTGATGTTGACTTAACGTTACTATATTAAATTATATAAATATATACATTTTCTGCTTCATTCTAAACGCATTTTAACAGACTGAATCACGCAGTGAAAGAAAGCACTCCAGATGTACGTGGATTAGTCTAATCTAACGTTACTAGATTTCACGGCACATTGTTTAGAGTGTTTTATTAGTTTTTGGGCAAAATACTGATAATGCCAAATCGCACATCGTTAAAACAACAATTATTATATTATCGCAGATGATATCGCACACCCTGCACCACTGTCTTTTTGGCTAATTTGTGCAAAACCTTTTGCTAAACCGTTAAAAAGCTTCATTTTAACCACCAATGCAACGATGTAAGTATTTACCTTATTTCTACATGCTTGCGAAGGGCGATGTCGATATATTTATAAGCTGCTAGTTCGGTCTCCCGAGGCAAACACAGTTTACACTGCATAATAGAGCATGAATATATGGCCAGGGGTTCACTTCATTTCCTTCTAGTTCAACTTCAGCAGAACACGACGGGGTTTGGTTTTCAGCTGGGTCTGCACCATTAACGCCTGTCTTGTCCGACTGCATCTTTCTTGTGATTTTAGCGCCAGTTTCTTCTTCTGCCCATTATTTGCTGCAGTTGTTTCCACGGAGCGATTTTTTTTTACTCAGTAACGAATGTGTTTTAAAATGTAGCGAAGTACAATACTTCACACAAAATATACTTAAGTAAAAGTAAAATTACAGATTAAAAAAATTACTTAAAAAAGTACAAGTACACAAAAAAGCTACTCAATTACAGTAACGCGAGTAAATGTAATTCGTTACTTTCCACCTCTGCCAACATTCATCAGAGTCTGTTGACTCTTTATTTACTTCCTGGACAGCTCCGGTCTTCTTGAGCTTCACCATCTCTGCTCTGTAGGTCTCTGCTTTCAGTGGATCTTTGAACAAACGTTTCTCAATACTGCGCAGGTTATGCATGACTGACACCTTAGGGGCGTGCAACTGAGGGATATCCTTCTGATGTAGTAAGAGTATTGCTAGTCGAAGAATGCCATTCACTTCTGTGCGGATGGTCTTGGCTTCAAGTATCTTTAAAGCCTCCTGATCTTGTTTGGATGGAGTCACTGCTTTATCATCCTTGTGGGGAATAGCTCCTATCTTCCAGAGTCTTTGGACGTTCTTAACGAGCTCATCTTGTGTTGGAGAGACAGATGTCAGCACACATTGTTGGGAGGATGCAGGCCGCTCCATGAATGATGCAGAGCCCTGGAGGGTCCATCCCAGGCGTGTGCAGACAGCAGCAGTTTATTCCTCCACGTCCACTGTGTTCTGAAAACTCTGACAATTTGATAATAATACCTAGAATTTAAAAATCATCTGCTGGCGGCAGATACCTTTTCTATTTAGCGCCCAAACTCTGGAACTATCTACTTAACAATGTTTGGGAGGCAGATACACTGTCAGTTTAAATCTAGATTAAAGACCCATTTCTTTAACCTGGCATACACACTAACGGGCGGCAGGTACTCAGTGGGTAGCACTGTTGCCTCGCAGCAAGAAGGTCCCTGGTTTGAGTCCCGGCTGATCCAGGATGCCTTTCTGTGTGGAGTTTGCCTGTTCACTCCGTGTCTGTGTGGTTTCCTCCGGGTGCTCCAGTTTCCCCCCACAATCCAAAAACATGCCATATAGGTTGTGTGGATTACTCCGCTGTGGTGACCCCTGATAAAGGGAGCAAGCCGAAGAAAGAGAGAGAGACACATAACACACTAATACACTTCTAATATTTAAATCAGTTAAAAGATTGTTAGGCTGCATTAATTAGGTCAACCAAGAACACTTCCCATAACACACAATATAGTTGTTACGTGAGTTATACTTTGTCATGAGAAGATTGACATCTATGCTAATATTAGCCTGTTTCTTTCTTATTCCGAAGTCACCGTATCCAGTCTGTTGCCAGCCCAGATAGTCACTGCAGTCACTAGATCTAGTCTAGATCTAGATCGTATCCAGATCAGATGGTGGATCAGCATCTAGAGATGACCTCTAAAACCCTAAACGTCAGTGGAGACCAGGACACCTATATGAGCCCCAGAGACAGATCCCCAGTGAGGACCCCGTCTTCTAGACATCCATTGGGAAAAGACAACTGGAACCAGTTGAGCCCTTATAATCTGACATTTCAGCAGTTGGAACAAACTGCTGGTTCATTTGGCCCCCCGACTGAGCCTGGTTTCCTGTCACCGATGGAGTTTTGGTTCCTTGTCGCTGTCACCTCCGGCTTGCTTAGTTGGGGACAATTTATTTCCAGCGATATCGTCGACTTGATTGCACTGATACTATTTAAACTGAACTGAGCTGGACGATGCCATCACTGAGTTCAATAATGAAATGCCTTCAACTGAAAATTGAGTATTTAATCTTGTCATTTTACATGATTGACACAATATTTTCCTATTTTGATATTGTGCCGTTGTTTTGAAAAAAATGTATTGTTAAAAGCGCTATATAAATAAAGGTGACTTGACTCGACTTTATTCAGGTTATAATTGCATTTTCTTTCCCCTGGCTGTTCCCCATGTTCTTTGTTATTTTTTATATTATTATGTTGTATTGTATTTACATTTGGTACTTCATTGTTTAATAAAAAAAAAACATAAAGACATAACATCTGCCCTCGTATTGCTCTCCCGGTATTGATGTCATACACTGATAATTCTGCGCAGCGCCGCTTCAAGTCGAACACATTTCTTATGTTGCCACTAGGCTTGTTTGACTTCATGCAGCGCAGCGAAGTTCGGCAATGCATTCTAATTAGAACATTTGTTCGACTTTGATCGGCGCTGCAGCCAACTTACGATCACATGTGCCATTAACAGTACCGTTTCTACTCTTGAACGGCATAGGCAAGCTAGGCGGTGGCCTAGGGCGCCACCAGCTGAAGGGGCGCCAATGAGCGCACGTACTGGCACCACATTGTAACATAGTTGTGATAAAGAGTTACATGGTCACCCTGAAATATGACTACCGCCCACTGGATCCCCAACATCATTGGGCTAGAGTACTGTCAATCTGACGAGGCCTGCCATTAGATCAGAGTGCTAATCGGAATAAGATACTGTATCAGATAAGCAGAATCGGAATCGAAATCGATAAAATTCAAACGATACCCAACCCTATCTGTGAGTGACTTTAAAATGTAAGAAAGTACGCAGATTTGAAGACTACAATAAAATTTCACTTCTGCTGTTAATGTCGTTTTGCCAGGCTACTATGAGATCATTGTTATATAATTCAGATGGGCTATCTATTATTTTTAAGGTTTATCAAAAAGTGTATATTTCAAACTGTGATTGGTGGTACATTTTCACAATATTACCATACTTAGATTTTTTTTTAAATAGGACAAATATGCAATATGAAAATAAGTTAAGAAAAAACACAAGATTTGGTTCTCAAAAAGCCTTTTTCCAAAAGGTCAATCTTAAAAAGGGGGGTTGTCTTAAAATCAGGGTCGTCTTATATTCGGGTGAATAAGGTAAGTTGTACTTTAGTTGCTAGTATCACATTATAGACTCAACATTAACTATATCCTTGAGTTACTGTAATATAATGTTCATTAATGAGAACACAAAGGGCAAGACTGTGGCCTGTTTTCAAAAAAAAAAAATATATCAAAACTAAAGCAGTGGCAAGAACATTTACTTCAGCATATAGTATTACATCATTGTGTTGTCTTAAATCTCTCAAGAGATGAATCAGAAGATATATTTGGATACAATGACGCAAATGTCCTATGATCTTTGTAACAGGAAAATAAGGACGATCATTTACAGCGGAGTAATATTCAAAGCAGCTCATAAGTGTTCAGACTTTCAAAGTCATTTTGTGCTCAAAGTCATTTTGTGTTCATGTATACAGGTTTGTGAATGAAATATTATGCAGAAACTTTACATGTGTATACTTTCAACATTTGAAATTATTTGTTTTAAAAGTAAGATGAAAATTTTGTGAATTCCCTAAATTTAGTTTTTTGTCTTCATGGTAATTTGTATTTTCAGCTTGTTCAAAACATCAAGCACAAAGCTGCCATGAGTTCTTTAAATTCAAGTTTTATCCAAAATATGTCCATTGTTCATCCAGAATACTTTTTCATCACTGGACTTTCAGGTATACCATACAGCAGTTATTACTATATATTTTTATGTGTCACATATTTTATTGCTGTAATTGGGAACTCTACAGTCCTCCTCGTCATTGCTCTGGAACGAAGTCTGCACAGTCCAAAATACATTGGTTTGTTTAACTTGGCTTTGGCTGACCTTGGTGAATCTAATGCGTGGATTCCTAACACGATGAAGATTTTTTTTTCTGACTCACAGTACATGTCCTACAATGCTTGCTTGGCAAATATGTTTTTTGTAAACCTCTTTGTTACTCTGCAAAGTGCCACTCTTGTTGTTCTGGCACTTGATCGTTACATTGCAATTTGTTTGCCATTAAGATATCATGCAATAGTGAATAATACTGTTATGTCTTTAGTGTTTGTAGTAGTATGGACATTTAACACTTCTCTGGTGGCCCTGGCAGCGTCTTTGATGACCCGACTTTCATTCTGTAAATCTAATGTGGTAGAGAGTTATTTTTGTGATTATGGACCAGTGTTGCAGATGGCATGCAATGACAACAGCATTAATATTTTCATAACAAACCTCATCGCAGCTTTGTTCCTTGTTGCACCATTGTTCATTATAGTCCTGTCATATTTGGGCATTCTTTTTGCCTTAAGTAAAATTACAACTTGGGAAGCTCGTTTAAAAGCACTGAAGACCTGTGTTTCTCACCTTTTGTTGGTCGTATCTTTCTTTCTTCCTATCATATGCATTTTCATTGCTTCATCGATTACTTCTCTCACTCTCAATGCCAGAATCATTAGTGCATCTCTTTCATTGTCTCTTCCACCAATGTTAAATCCCATTATTTACGTTTTAAACACAGCTGAAATCAGAGTCTTAATTCAAAAACTGCTTAAAAACAGAATTGTGCCAATTAGAAAGAACATTTCAAAACGATGGTAATGATTGTTTGTGTTCTTCCATCATTAGGAATTAAATTACTTATATGAAAAATTGTATATATTTTTTCATAAATGTTTTTAGACTCAATATATGGAAAATAAAGCTGTATCGATCATAGTTAAATTCACTCCGCTACATTCCTAACATTTGGGAATTTGAAGCTTAATGTTTGTTGGTGAGCAGCAGCGATATGCAGTTTGTACAGTGTTCTTAATCACTGACCCCAAGACAAACATATACACTGAAACAAAATAAACAAAATAGACTGAAAATTGTCAAATATATTGGAATAAATTTTTGTGAACAGTCTGTATTATTCTAACATAATTCATGTTGACCTAAGGTTTCACCCACCCAAATGCTGCTAACTGTCATGTTTGTTCATATATTCATATCAGTCATATAATGCAAATCAAGGATTCATTTTCACATGTGTATGTCTGAGATCTCCTGACAAGGTTCTTTACTGCGATGTCTCAACTTTTTGTTATTTCTGTATTTGCTGTGCAATAAAGAATAAAAGCTGAAATAAGCTATCAATATATTGATGCAAGCTTAAGGTAATTCTGTTTATTGATAAATAAGGTCTACACATATACAATCTTAATTTGTGTTATTATCTCATTTATTTTGGGGCAACCTCTCTAAAAGTAGCACTGCAAAGTATCAGTTTAACTAGATAAATTGATACATGAATAGGAAAATAAGTTGCAAATAATACAATGACATTGAGCTGTGTCATTTTTGGGGAGAGACTGTTGGAATGTATACTTTACTCTATGCAGGCATTGCAAGGCTTGCCCACACATAGCTGTGTAGATGGAGAGTGAACTAATTCCAGGCTAGGGCTAAAAGAAACATAATATTAGTGTGATCTATTACTTGTCTTTTTAGGCAAGTGCCTGATATGGCTATAAATAGGGTCATAAAATAGTTACTGCATTTAAATATTATGGAAAAGGATTAGGGCCAAGCAATAATAAAAAAATAAAACCTTGAGATTAAATCAGTACAATGCGAAATTAAACTTGTTAAGTTTAACCGAAAATGTTTAAATAAAATGTTGAAAAGAAACTCGTTAAATTTTGAGAATAAAGTTTGTGTTTCTATAAGAAATTGACACAAGAAATTGTTGAGAATAAACTCATTGTTTCAATCATCATACAGTAATGATAAAAATAATTAAACTTCAGTTCACATATTAGCTACTGCTCATTTTTACATTTACAAATACTGTGAAAATATAGCTTAATTTTTCCTTTTAAGCACTTCACAAACTATTCATGTAAATATATTAATTTACATATAATCACAGTCTGTAAAGGTCATATATTTGTTTGTTGTGCAGACTTCTACTATTTGCACATCTTAAATCATGTATGAATTATTTTGAAAATTTTGCAGTACCCAATCTAAACTGGAAACTATTCATCAATTGAAGGTGAAAGTGACCCATACTCAGAATTAGTGCTCTGCATTTACCCATCCAAAGTGCACACACACAGCAGTTAACACACACCCGAGCAGCGGGCAACTGGAGCCCGCTGAGCAGTTGTAGGTTCGGTTACTTGCTCAAGGGCACCTCAGTTGTGGTATCTAGGGTGGAGAGACAGAGACATTCACTCCCCCCACCTACAATTCCTGTCAGACCGGAGACTTAAACTCGCAACCTTTGGGTTACGAGTCCGACTCTCTAACCATTAGACCACGACTTCCCAAATGTTCCCGCATGTTTGTAAACATTTATTAATCATTAATACCTTTATGAGCAGTCATTTTGATGGAAAAAAGAATCCAAAAATGACCAGAATTCACCCTATTTTCACATCTTTACAATTTTGTTTCAGTACTATTCATCATCTATAAATGCTTATAAATATTTACTAAATTTACAGGATCTTTATTGACACTGGCCTTTTTGCTACTTTAACAATGTTTGTGGCTATTGGTTAGTTAAGTCTTCCTAAATGCTTGGTAAAGGCATATCACACATTGTAATTTGGGTGCAGAACATGTTACAATCACCTCAACACTTATATACTTATATTAGTATACTTGTGTGTGTCATTAAACAGACTATTTCTTGAATAATATATCTACAGGGGGGGGGGGGGGGTCTTCAAGAAAATACTGATAAAAAATTGATTAAAATAATGCAATATAAGCAGATTTAATTGTTTTCCCTTATAGTAATCAAATTGACGCCTGTACACTTTGAGCCAACCTCTTTAAAACAGTCCCATAGTGACACCTAGTGGTCGTGGAAAATTGATGTCTTAAGTGTGTACCTCTAGAGTTGCCGTAGTTAGTGTTATGTCAGAAAAAAATTAACAGAACACCGTATTTCTGTGCCATGCGGTTTGATGTTACAAAAGCCTTGAAAATACATGTCTGTGAGTATTTAAAATTTGCGTTGATATTTGCGGCATTTTTTATTGTTTTGCAGTGAAAATATACCATGGACAACATTCTTCTAACTTTATCATTATAACGTTATAACTTTTCTGATTTCGAGAACCATTGTAGGGCTCCAGACTAACATTTGAGGACACCAGCACCAGTGCCATAAAGTTCTACAGAAGGTGGCACCAGCACCTGACAGTAACACACTCAGCCTAATCGATGTACATCTCGGAGATGTCTATTGGATGTTTGCATTTACATATGCAAGATGTCTCTAAGACGTTTCCTCTCAAATATCAAATAGACATTTATTAGAATGCATGTAAAACTGCTTCTGAGACATTTATCAGATTACAAATTGTTTCCAAGATATTTAGCAGATGTCTTACAGATGTCGGGTCTCGGGTCTGATCACCTGTCCTTTGCTGTCTCTGTGTTGTGGTGTTATGTGCGTGGCTTTGTTTTGACAGCTCGCCACGTGCGCATTGTCAGCATTATTGTTTCCCCGCCCTCTTTATTTCTCTGCTCGTTAGCTCATCTTGTTTCACACCTGGTTCTTATCTCTTTAGCTTCTCCTTTATAGCTCACTGTGTTTCCCTGTCCTTTGTCAGACTGTTGTGGTTATCCCCATTGCTCTGATTGTATTGTCTGTATCGCTCACCTCTTGTCTTGTCTCATTCAGGCTCCAGTGCTCGTTGCTGCTAGTTTATTCACTGCACCCGCTCTATGTGTTCAGATAACCGTGGGCTTCCTCTGGCATCCACCATCCCTGGGTCTCTGCGGACTCGTTTGTGGATTGCTCAGCCTCTCGCTCGGATTAGCGAGCTACCTCGCCGGCTTCATCTCATCTGCCGCTGTTGCGGCTTGTCCCGCAGCCGCTGTCCACCCATCTGTGTGGTAGAGGATTTCACGTCCACACGAACTGTCCACGGAAGCACTCATCACCTGCTCAGATTATTTTCCGTTAAATAAAGACTCTTTGTTCCCGCATCTGAATCCAGCCCTCTTTACTGACAGAACAGTTTGACCAACGATGGATTCAGCGGGTTCGCCGCGATGGGTTCATTTGGCCGCGCCTGCGAATGAGGAATCACCGTATGGAGATCGTGGGCTCCATGCTATGCTACATTTGCGGATTTTTGCCAGGAGATGACGAAGCTGTTTGACCGATCATCCCAGGGAGATGAAGTGGCAGCTCAGTTGTCTCGTTTGTCCCAGAGGAAATGTTCTGTCACCGACTATGCCATTCAGTTTCAGACTCTAGCGGCGGTTTGCGGCTGGAATAAGGGCGCGCTACGTGCGTGTTTTTTTGAGGGACTGGATTATACCATCGCCGATGAACTAGCTGCTGTGGATCTTCTTCGGGAGCTGGATAATTTGGTCAATCTCACGCTCCGTTTGGAGGGCCGTCTAAACCGCCGCCAACGCAGTCAACCCATCACTCCGTGGCGCCACCTGGATCCCTCGTCGACCGATGCTGCGAGTCTCTGTCAGCTGAGGTTGAGCCCATGCAACTAAGTCGGCTCCGGCTCATGCCGCAGCAGAGACAGGAGCGTTTAACTCAGGGATTGTGTCTGTATTGCAGCAAGGCTGGCCACTTCATCCTTCAGTGTCCGTTAAAAGTCAAGGCCAACCAGTGAAGGGAGAGTCCTGGTGGGCTCCTCTCCCAGTACAAACTCTCCAGCCATGCGCACTCAGCTGCCCTTTCGACTCTTCTTCCAGGGAGGTTCTCACACTGGCCACACCCTTCTGGATTCAGGGGCTGAGGGGAATTTCCTGGATTCTGCTACTGCTCAGAAATGGAACATCTCGACCATTCCCCTGGCCAAGCCTACCACGGCGTAGTCATTAGTGGGCAATTCCCTCACCACCATCACTCATGTCATACCTTGTGTAAGTATTTTCCCTCTCTGGTAAACATTGTGAGCACATCGAACTGTTTATTATTGACTCCCCTAAGGCCCCGTTAGTTTTTAGAACATCCTTGGTTGCTGAAACACAACCCACATATTGATTGGGTCAATAATGCTATTTTGGCCTGGAGTCAGTCTTGTCATGGGTCATGTTTAGGTGCTGCTTTTCCTGGTGTCTCTGTGTCTTGTGTCTGGCAGGCGGACCCCCCTGACTTGACCGGCATCCCGGTGGGGTACTGCGATCTTCGTGCGGTTTTCAGTAAGTCCCGGGCCGCCTCGCTACCTCCGCATCGTCCCTATGACTGTGCCATAGACCTTCTCCCAGGCACTTCTCCATCTAAGGGTTGGTTATACTCCCTTTCCGGTCCTGAAAAAGAGGCCATGGACCAGTATATATGGCAGTCACTACAGGCTGGGCTCATTCTGTTTGTTCCAGATCCTGAGTCACAGTTCATTGTCGAGGTCGACGCATCGGATGTCGGGGTTGGCGCAGTTCTATCTCAGCGTTCACTCTGTGACGGGAAGGTGCACCCGTGTGCATTTTTCTCTCACCGTCTCAGCCCTACAGTACGTAACTACGACATTGGCAATAAGGAGCTGTTGGCGGAGGGATTGGCCTTGGGCAAGTGGCGTCATTGGTTGGAGGGGTCAGCGCAGCCCTTCTTGGTCTGGACGGATCACAAGAATCTCAAATACATCTGTTCGGCCAAGAGGCTGAGCTCGCGTCAGGCCTGCTGGGCACTTTTCTTTGGCCGATTCAACTTCAACCTCTTGTACCGACCGGGGTCCAAAAATGTCAAGCCTGACAGTCTCTCGCGCCTGTTTGGGGCCCCAGAGAGGGAACAGAAGCCATCCTTCCTGAAAGGGTGGTGGTCGGGGCTCTTTCTTGGGGTATGGAATGGCGAGTAGAGGAGGCCGGTCAAGGGGGGTTGCCTTGCGGGCAATTTGCCGGTGCCAGCTGCATTGCGCTCTGAAGTCATTCAGTGGGGGCATGAGTCCAGGCTTGTCTGCCATCCAGGGATTCGGAGAACATTGTTCGCCATCCGTCAACGCTTCTGGTGGCCCACACTGGCCACAGATTTCACACCTGGTTCTCGTTATCTCTTTAGCTTCCCCTTTATAGCTCACTGTATTTCTCTGTCCTTTGTCAGATTGTTATGGTTATCCCCATTGCTCTGACTGTATCATCTGTATCGCTCACCTCTTGTCTCGTTCAGGCTCCAGTGCTCGTTGCTGCTAGTTTGTTCCCTGCACCCCCTCTGTGCGTTCAGATAACCGTGGGCTTCCTCCGGCATCCACCATCCCTGGGTCTTTGCGGACTCGTTAGTGGATTGCTCAGCCTCTCGCTCGGATTAGTGAGCTACCTCGCCGGCTTCATCTCATCTGCTGCTGTTGCGGTTTGCCCGCCGCCGCTGTCCACCCGCTGTGTGGAAGAGGATTTCACGTCCACATGAACTGTCCACAGAAGCACTCATCACCTGCTCAGAAGCTTTTCTGCTTTTCTGTTCAATAAAGCCTCTTTGTTCCCACATCTTAATCCAGCCCTCTTTCCTGACAACAGATGTAATTTTGCTGTCTGGATAGTTGAGATGCAGATAAAATTAACTTTTATTACTGTCATTCATAATGTCTAAAAATAATTTGATAAATAAAATAAAAACATATATATGGAGTGGATTTGGCTAATAAACCTTTACGTCTCTGCAGCCATATAGTGGTAATTGAATGTCCTTTGTATTATTAAATACGTGTTTGCTTTCCTAAATTATGAAACTTTTAGTTTTTATAAATAGAGGCATCCTATGAAGGATGAACTAATAATCTCATCACATTAAAAATAACTTTCAAATTAGGTAGGTAAAAAAGTTTGTAAACCAGGCTGTTTTCGGGCATCATTGACCTCCATAGTAGGAAAAAAATAAATACAATGGAAGTTAATGGTGCCCCAGAACTGCTCTGTTTCCCACATTCTTTAGAATATCTTCCTTTGTGTTCAGCAGAACAAAGATATTCATACAGGTTTGGAACTACTTGAAGGTGAGTAAAAACTGAATTTTCATTTTTGGGTGAACTATTCCTTTTAAGACCATTTCTGCCACAAGTTGTTCCTGTTGTTATGTTAAATCCATGGTGAATGGTGGAGATTTGTGTTTATTGAACAATGTTTTTCCTGGTTTCCACATCAGTGATGTTTGTTCTGATATCTGTAGCTTTAACATAAATCTGCTCTGAAATTGAATGCTTCTCACATGATTTGACAGAGATTTTATTGATTCTGCGACAAATTCGACAACTTTCTTCACTGTATCTCCCAGCGCTGTGTATAATGGTGTCGCGTGCTCGAGAACAGCCTACAGCTCTGGCCCGAGCAGATAAATGTTCTTTATCCCAAACGAGTAGCGTGGATTCTCTCCGCTTTTGGTTCATTTGTCCAACGTGGCTCTTGTAAGTCGGGCATGATGAGAACGCAAGGCTGTTCATTCCATTTTTCAAACTGAGAAACAACCTTTCTTTGACTGAATGCGTGATGCGATGTCACGGGATGTGTCTAAGCCCAAATCTGCGGATAAAAATGTGCGCAATTACAAAAAATTACGAGCTCTTGAGAAATTTGCGGAGTTTGCTTGATTTTGCGATAAATTCAGCGATCACAGAATCGCAAAATCCTGGAGGGACTGAGAACGCACTACGCAGAAACATCAAAACGCTCAGGATTTTGTTATTTATTAAATAAGATTTGGGATTAAACATTTAGGAATAACTTTACCACATAGGCACTGAATTGATATAGATACTTTCGGGATGTAAAAGGAAAATCGTTCAGAGCAGCGCCTGCGGGCGTGGAAGGAGCGACGGAGCAGAGTTGAATTTCTGTTTGTCTTTGTGAGGTTGGATGTTTCATCAAAAAGTTGAATGTCCGTGTTCCCGGGGCGGGAGAAGTGCATTCGATAGAGGCGTTTGGGAAAATCTGCAGGAGGTCGTTAACGGGCTTGATTTCCTTTGTTATGAGCTGAAAGTGGAGCCGAATTGAGATGGTCTTATTAAGAGCATTGTTAGCTGGAAGTGAAGTGCTGTAGGCCATCAGGTTGGGACACTGTTCACAGGACAGGGTGCCGGACAAATGCCGGAAGAATTGACGGTGAAATGGACCAATGACTGCTGCTAATATATGGTCATGGCGGTGATTAACAGGACTGGATGATTAGGCTCCTACAATTTAACTTAATTTAGTAAGTGTTTTATATTGATCCGCTATTTACATTTTTAATTTTCACCAGTGTGATCAGTTTTGGATTGTTCCTGGTGCATACGATCACAACGGTGTTGGGGTGTAACGATATATCACGGTACAATATTTTGCGATGCAAAAATGTTACGATATGCATCATAGAGTGGTGGGGATACTTTTACGATATGACGACAGTCTAATCCTATTGGTTGAGATGTCCAAAATAATTCGGTACCACAGTTTCCACAAGTACCTTCACTCGATTGGGATGTTCTCTTTTATTCTGGACGGCAAGGGATGTCACTATAACATCGAGCATATTTTGCAGTATTAAACACATATTTATACCGATTTCATCAGGCTCCGAAAATTCTTCAAAAAGAACACAAAGAATGGCCTTTCTTAGCTGCCATAGATTCAACACTTACGTCATCAGAACAGAATGTTCAATGCACCACCGTTTCCATTTAATAAACGTTTTGCGCAGTTTTTTCGGGGCTGAACGCAGCCCTGGTGACTGTGACAGTATATATATATATATATACACACTTACAGGCCACTTTATTAGGTACACCTGTTGCTTGATAACACAAATTGCTAATCAGTCAATCACATGGCAGCCACTCAATGCATTTAGGCATCTAGATGTGGTGAAGATGACTTGCTGAAGTTCAAACCGAGTATCAGAATGGGGAAGAAAGGGGATTTAAGTGACTTTAAATGTAGAATGGTTGTTAGTGCCAGATGGGCTGGTCTGAGTATTTCAAAAACAGCTGATCTACTGGGATTTTTATGCACAACCATCTCTAGGATTTACAGAAAAGGGTCTGAAAAAGCGAAAATATCCAGTGAGAGGCAGTTTTGAGGACGAAAATGCCTTGCTAATGTCAGGTCAGAGGAGAATGGGCAGACTGGTTAGAGATGATAGAAAGGCAACAGTAACTCAAATAACCACTCGTTACAACCAAGGTATGCAGAATACCATCTCTGAACGCACAACACGTCGAAACCTGAAGCAGATGGGCTACAGCAGCAGAAGACCACACCGGGTGCCGCTACGGTCAACTAAGAACAGGAAACGCAGCCTAAAATTCGCACAGGCTCACCAAAATTGGACCATAGAAGATTGGAAAACTGTTGCCTGGTCTGATGAATCTCGATTTCTGCAGCGACATTCAGATGGTAGGGTCAGAATTTGATAAGGAACATGAACGGCCTCCACAGTCACCAGATCTCAGTCCAATAGAGCACCTTTGGGATGTGGTGAAATGGAAAATGCGCATCATGGATGCGTAGCAGCAACTATGTGATGCTATCATGTCAATATGGACCAAAATCTCTGAGGAATGTTTCCAACACCTTGTTGAATCTATGCCACGTAGAATTAAGGCAGTTCTGAAGGCAAAAGTGGATCCAACCCGGTACTAGTAAGGTGTACCTAATAAAGTGGCCGGTGAGTGTATTTTACAAATATATTTGTAATGCATGTTGTTGATATGTTAAAATTCACATATTTTTGAACTATTTGGCCTTCCATAGCTAACAAAGTGCTTATACTGAAAGCGCCTTTCTCTGTCTCTTCACTCCATCAGTGAAATCGGACAACTGCCACAATGTGCTGCAGCTCTGCAGTGTCACAGCCTCGCAGTTTAAATCACTGGACGAGTGAAAAAATATATATCAAAACTAAAGCAATGGTCAAATGTTTATTTGCCATAATAGTATTACATCATTATGTTGTCTGAAACGTCTCAAGAGATGAATCAGAAGATATATTTGGATTCAATGACGCAAATGTCGCAAATGATCTTTGCAACATAAGTGAATAAAGACAAGCAAATACAGCTGAGTAATTTCATTTAAAGCAGCAGTGTTCAGACTTTCACAGTCTTTGTTTTCTCTGGTTATATAACTTCATATTTACAATTCTGTGATTATATAACTTCATATTTACAATTCTGTGATTTAAATATTATGCAGAAACTTTACATAATGTATACAATTGTTAGAAGTGCATGATGATAATTTTGTAAATTCTCTAAATGTTGTTTGTCTTCATGGTAATTTCTATTTTCAGCTGTTCAAAACATCAAAAACAAAGCTTTCATGAGTTCTTTAAATATGAGTTTTGTCCAGAATATGTCTATTGTTCGTCCTGAATACTTTTTCATCATTGGTCTAACAGGTCTACCGTACAGCAGTTATTATTATATTTTTTTATTTATCGCATATTTTATTGCTGTAATTGGGAACTCTATAGTCCTTCTCATTATAGCGCTTGAACGAAGTCTGCACAGTCCAAAGTACATTGGTGTGTTTAATTTGGCCTTGGCTGACCTAGGTGAAACTAATGCAGTGATTCCTAACATGATGAAGACTTTTTTTTCTGACTCACAGTACATGTCCTACAACGCTTGCTTGACAAACATGTTTTTTGTAAACTTCTTTATTACTGTGCAAAGTGCCACTCTTGTTGTTCTGGCATTTGATCGCTTCATTGCAATTTGTTTACCATTAAGATACCATGCAATAGTGAATAATACTGTCATATCTTTACTGTTTATAGTATTATGGGCATTTAACACTTCTCTGGTGGCTCTGGCAGCATCTTTGATGAACAGACTTTCATTCTGTAAATCTAATGTGGTACAGAGTTTTTATTGTGATTCTGGACCAGTTTTAAGGTTGGCATGCAACGATAACAGTATTAATATGTTTATAACAAACCTCATCGCAGCTTTGTTCCTTATAGCACCATTGTTCATTATAGTCCTGTCATATCTGGGCATTTTTTATGCCTTAAGTAAAATTACAACTTGGGAAGCACGTTTAAAAGCACTGAAGACCTGTGTTTCTCATCTTTTGTTGGTCGGAATATTTTTTCTTCCTGTAATATGCATGTTCATTGCATCATCAATTACTTCTCTTACTCCCAATGCTAGAGTCATCTGTGTATCTCTTTCATTTACTCTTCCACCAATGTTAAATCCCATTATTTATGTTTTAAACACAGCTGAAATCAGAGTCTTATTTCGAAAACTGCTTAAAAACAGAATTGTTAGAAAGAACATTTCAAAATGACTGTAAAGATTGTTTGTGTCCTTCCAACATTAGGATTTCAATTATTATATATATTTTATTTTCATTAATGTTTTTGGATCCATTATGTGGAAAATATAATTGTATGAGTAGAAAATAGTTGTAATAGCATGTAGGTGAACAACAGTTATATGAGGTTTATTTTTTATGAATGAATACATCTGATTTTAATGTGTATGCACTGTGTTCTTAATTATTGACCCCAAAAAACAACAAAATAGACTAAACATTGTACAAGCTATTTGAATGAATTTTTTTGTGAGAAGTCAGTATTATGCTGACATATTTCATGTTACCCTGGTTTCATCCACCCAAATGCCGTTAACTGTCATTTGTTTATGTTCATATCATTCCTTCGTAATTACGTTCAATAAAGCAAATCAAGGATCCATTTTCACAAGAGTATGTCTGAGATCTGCAGATAAGGTTATTTTTATTTTTCTCTGTTGTGACATCTCAACTTTTTTTATTTCTGTATTTGCTGTACAATAAATAATAAAAGCTAAGCATTTACCTATATATCAATCTTTCAGATGACTGCAAATCAGTGCTGTCCAAAGGATTTTCTTTCGCTCCATTTACTTGGGGAACAAGTTTCAAACCAAGGTAGATATTTTTAGATTTTACGGCAGTCTACATTTAAAAGTGTGGTATCACCAAAAATCAAGTTCATCGGTCAATTCCCAATGTTAAAGAGTCCAAAATATCAAGTCAGTTTTGTCCAAAGTCCACTTTTTTTCCCCATCAACAATAATTCTACACTGAATACATTACTAAATGAGTACAAAATATCAAGTCTGTTTTGTCCAAAGTCCACTTTTTTTTCCCCATCAACAATAATTCTACACTGAATACAAACCAAGGTAGATATTTTTAGATTTTACGGCAGTCTACATTTAAAAGTGTGGTATCACCAAAAATCAAGTTCATCGGTCAATTCCCAATGTTAAAGAGTCCAAAATATCAAGTCTGTTTTGTCCAAAGTGCACTTTTTTTTCCCCATCAACAATAATTCTACACTGAATACATTACAAAAAAAAATAAAGTATTTTTGAGGTAGAAAGTTTTTTTCAGACTAAAGGAACTCGTCAGTACAATCATACAAAGAGCCAAAAAAGATGAATTGGACTGGCTATCCACCAGAGATAATAAAAGGTGCTGACAAAGGAGGTATGATGTGTGTATGGTGTAAGAACAAATATATAAGGAAAGCTAAGCGACAATTAAATTAATCGTATTAATCCTTGCTGTCTTCTAATCAATTGGATATTATGAAGCAAATTTGTAATGAGATAATGATTGATGCAATAAATGAAAATTGGATTTCACAGAAGTAATATGACAATCGGGTTGTCTGCAATTTTCTTTAACTTTAAAACTCAATTTTTATTTTTTATTTTTTACTGTGTCAAAAGGAAAACCACTATTTGCCAACAGATCCACAATAGCATTCAAGATCAAGTTCTTGTGGCATTGTTGCAGGCCCCTCTAAGCCCTATGCAATTTTGCCCACATTGCAAATTAATTAAGAATTAATGTGAAGAAAGAATTGCATCATCGATTGAAAGTGTTTTTGCTCCAGGGTAACTTTTTGTTTTTCAAATGTCACCTGTTAACGAGCTGCATAGAGACATAGAAACAAAATTATTTTTGATAAATAAAATGTCACTCAGTGATCATGAAGGAGGCCTGTCTCTTCAGGAACAAAGAACAAGTAGAAAATTAAGACTCTGGGGAAAAGATGCTTTTTATGGCAACGGTTTGCATGCTACTCACTGTTCATCAGCAACAAAACAGTAACTATTATGATGTTTGCAATTCATTTTAAATGAATATCACCTAGCAATTACAAAGTACAGTTCCAGAGATAGACTGCATATAACTCAATAATAACAAACAAAGAGAAGAGGGTAATAAAAACAGACAGAAAGACTGAGGCCTGTAATGCTGTTAAAGCAAATGTCACTGATGACCATCTGATGCAAGTAGGGGAAATGCACGAAAATCCTGCTTCGTTTACTGTCACCTAAGCAAAAGTTAATGATTATAGGTTATTAATTAATGTGCCTTAGAGATACAGTTCTGGGCAGTGTGACTTCCCCCAACTGTGCTAAATTATTAAAATGATTAATTTGTGGTATAATTGGCCTTGGGACTTCCAATTAATCTCAGTTCTGAGACTATTAAAATAAGTGTTAGAATTGTGAATCACCGTCATGTGGCCTGCTGACAGTGGAGTATACTGGGATTATTTATCTCTTTTCTTTACACCAATCACTCTAAAAAGATGATTGTCTTAAAGTAAATATTCAGGTTTACTTTATTATTTATTCTACGTAAAGTGTACTCAAGGTTAATTAGCTTCTTTCATTATCCGGTTTTCAAGTGATAACTTACCCCAAAGCGTGACTTAAAGATTATGCTTAATGTACAAACACATGCAACTCAACCTAAAAATAAAGCTCTCTTTTTTCAATATACTGAATACAGGTGTCTATTCTCTGTTATAGTTCAGAATGCGTATAAAATTGCCAAAGCCAAACGTTTTTTAAATTGCACATTTAACACAACATTATTTACACTTACATTTTTAATGACACATTTGTATAATTAGTATACTCCACTGACAGCAGGCCACATGATGATGATGATGATGATTCATAGCTGTCATTGAGTCTGGCCTTTGCACTTCAATGTCTGTCTGGTTTGGCTCAGCTACAACATCAGGCATCAGAAGACTACAGAGATTGGTTTAGTCTGCTGAAAAGACTATCAGTGCCCTGCCCACCCTTCAAGAACAGTATACATCCAGAGTGAGGAAATGGGCTCAGAAAATCACTCTGGATCCCTCCCATCCAAGTCATCCCTTTTTGAACTTTTGCCATCTGGCTGGCGCTACAGAGCCCCAATTACCAGGACAGTCAGACACAAGATCAGTTTCTTCCCCCAGGCAATTCACCTTATGAACAATTAAAGGAGCCTCATTATGCGTCCTCATCGATGCAGGCTTGGTGCAAAAACACTATCAAATTAAATCTTTCTGAAATGTAACAGTCTGCATAAAACTTTGTCTTTGGACACAGAAAGGTCTTTACTCACTGTATATGTAAACAGGACCCAGTAGATTTTAGTATTATATGCTCATTTGTGCATTGAATTTGTCTGAAAATGTAATGAAAATGTAATTATCTGTTATTTTCTGTAATGTTTGGAGCTTTTAAATCACAATTCTATGAAAAGATCATATTTTTTATTATTATGCAGAATAATTGTAGTGTAAATTGATTAATATAGGTTTATGCACTGACGATGGAACTAAATGACAAAAAAAAATATTGATATTTCCTGAATTTTCTATAAATGTTTTCATTTACAGGGAGATGTTTTAGATCAAAGTAACATGCTACATTCAAATGTAACAAAGTTTTGTACATACTTGATTCTGTATAAAATTAAATGAATGACTTCAGTAAAAGTTTGTGTGCTTTATAAGACACTTTTTTCAGACATTTTGTAGAAGTAATTAGTTTTAATATTTAAAAACTGATTTAGCCTCATGCACTGTTAATTACAATGACTAGCCGAAATAACTATTGTTAAAAATAGAACAAAGACTTGAAAAGTGACTTGGACTCTACCTCAGAGACTTAAGACTTGACTTGGACTCCACTTTAAAGACTTGAGACTTGACTTGGACCTCAGAGACTTGTGAACATATCTGCTTCATACTTAATGTTTCATTAATTGCATTTAATTGATAATACTTTCAATAAACCATTCGCTATGAGTTTTAAAAAGCCACCTTTGTCATTAAAATATCATTCAGTTTCAGTATGCTAAAAGCAGTAGAAAAAATGGTAAGTTAGTTCATTCCTTAGATCACTAGTTAGTAGCCTATAAGAAATGCAAGAGGCACATGGTCAATTTCATCGACCAACCACAAACATCTCCGCCTTATTCCCTGAAAAAAGGTGCCTTAAATATCTTTGACTTTAACATATTTTTCGAGAGCGTTAAAAGTCGTACTGTTTATTGTAAGTAAATTATTTTACTGATATAGAGATCAAATCAGATACTTTTCCAGTTCACTCAAAAAATGTATTAGTTGATAATTTGATCATTGTTGTTCCTTGTTGTATATTTTTTTAATTATAAAATGCCTATGATTCTGTGATCCAATGTTGTATATTAATTTTGTAATATTGTAAAATGTTGTACGCTATTCTAATTGTTCATTTTTTTCATTCAGCCATCAGATCATGATGTCAGTCGGAAACATCAGCTTTGTTAAAGACTTTTATATCGTTGGTTTTCCTGGGCTTCAGCAAGAATACTATGGTGCAGTGGCTGCTCTGCTGCTTTTTGTCTATGTGTGCATTTTAGTTGGGAATGGAACTTTTATAGCACTTTTTGCTCTAGAAAATTGCCTTCATAAACATATGTATTATATCATCTTAAACCTGGTTGTAAGTGACTTATTATTTAGCACTACTACCTTACCAAAGATTGTTGCTAGATACTGGTTCCAAGCAGGTAGTATTTCATTCTCTGGTTGCTTCCTTCAAATGTATTTTGTGCACTATTTTGGTTCAGTCAGTTCTGTTATCCTGGCAATAATGGCATATGATAGGTATGTATCCATCTGTAATCCCCTAAGATATCCTAATATAGTCACAAAGTTAAACATTTTCTGTCTTTGTCTGGCTGCATGGGTGCTAACACATGCGTGCCCTTTAATGATGGCAATAAGGGCTTACCCTCTGCCTTACTGTGCAGGAAACACAATTATACACTCTTACTGTGATCACATTTCTATCACATCACTTGTCACATCAAATTATTATTATTACAAAACATGCTTATAACTTTATATAACAATTCAACTTTATATATGCTTAATTATCATATTTATGACATCATTAGGTCGTACTTGCATTTACGAAAATTTACCATGGTTTTATACAAATAAAACAAAAATAAATACAAATAAATTGCTGACTATTAAACCATGATAATCACAAATTAACCATGGTCTTGCTATAGTAACCATAGTTTAACCATGGTATTTGTAGTAAAACTGGTTATATAAATTGTAATCAATATGCAAAAAAAAGGTTACTGCACTTCTATTATAATAAAACCATGGTTATTTTTCATAAGGGGTACAGTACTGCATTTTTATACAACTAAATGCCAATAAAGCAGTTCTCGTCTAGGCCTAAATATTTTATGTTTCTGAAAAAGTAGGCTACTTAAATGTTACCTGTAGTCCCTTCAACTGAATTGCCAAAATCTTTAATAATATATATTTTTTAAATACATATTTCATGGAGCACAAATGTCCGAACTATAGACGTTTTGGACGTATGGACTAAGCGCACACTTCTTATCAGAAAAGGTTAAATAATGTATTGTCTGTTGTTGTTATGGGCACGTCTAAAGATTTATGCATCTCACTATGTCATGTATGAAATATCTACGTGCATGTGTGTAAAACAACAAACGATTTATATCCTTAATCATATTAATTGTATATACATTGTTGTAATTAATTGTGGATGGAATAATAATGTAACTGTACAAATAGTTTCCTGGTGAAACTGAAATATATTATTACATATATAATTCATGACTAGATAAACACTGTGAGTTTGTGAGTTTTACTATACACATTAGATGTGAATCACTCGACCGGAGTTAATCCTGTCAGATCATCCATCTTTTGAGTTAAAGTGTGTGCGGGTCGGCCAATCTGGTTTGGTCCGTTAAAGTTGCAATTTTCAAATAACAATCGTGGTCCCGGACAGTGAGTGACCATTCATATGCAAGTGGAATTTATCCAGTCATTGTTAAAAACAAGCTAACTGACTTCATAGCAAGCTGACTTCATAAAAACTCTAATAATGGATTTGTATTTACAGACAGCTTTTTGCTTCATAAAATGCTAAATGGACTAGATTATTCATGTTGTTTGCTTCCAGCTTCGCTACTGTTTGGACGCTCTTGCTTATGCTCTGCGCTTTGCTCCCTATTTATGTACTTTTCTCAGCTCTCTCTACGATTTTAACTTCAGCAGATCAGCACAGTGCTCATACAACTATTTTTGGGGAAAATAATACTTTTTGCCTCCCACTGCCAGCAGCTTACATTCCGGAGACGGGAAAACACAGCTGTCTACATTCACACAGACGAGAGAACATGCCTCTCGTGGAATCTACAGAACATGCTGCATGAACTGCCATGGACTTCCACAAAGGATTGTGGTTCTTTAAATAAAGTTACTTGCTGGACTTCCAAAACAGGTGGAACACACAGCAGATCATCATCACAGACCCCCCTCAGCATACAGCCGGTGAGTCCTCTGAATCTCAACAGTTTATACCAAATGTAGAGGAACAAGCCAAAACTAATCAACAGACTAATCGGTGGCACAAACAGGGAGCGAGACCCAAAAGGCACTTGAGACATCATATTGTCACGAGTATCATGTATTGCTGCCGTAGCATCCTCTACCCCAGATACGGCTATGAAAAGACTTGTAAACACCTGTATTCTACAACCCCCTATACATCTTGAGAACAGATTTGAAGCATTTGGGTGAGGAATCACCAAATGTGACTAAACATGGATCGAATCAGCCAGCAGCTAACATTGCTACTAACAGACGCTCGAGGTCAAGCAGACAGCGGCACTCAGCTCAAAGCGCAGCCGAGCCCAGGACTCTGATAGTAGGTGAGAATTATCAGAAATATCAGAAGCAGGACTAGAACGACATGCTGCTTTCCTCAAGCAACCGTCTCTAATGTGAACAAGGAACTTCGAAACATTCTGATGAAGCACAAGACTGCAATTTGAATTATCATCCATGTGGGGAAGAATAATATTCGGAAAGAGCTGTCAGAACTTCTTGAGAAGGATTTCACTGAACTCTTTGAAACACTTCAAAGACTTAAAGTTCAGTCAATCATCAATGGAACACTTCCAGCAAGGGCAACTAACATGTTTTCCCAGCTGCTTGGGCTGAATACATGGCTACAAATATCCTGCGGTAATAAGGAGTCAACTTCATCGACAACTTCAATATTTTCTGGGGCCATAGACAACGGTTTAAACTGGTTTAAGCATCCACTTAAACAGACTTGGTGCAAGAGTGTTAAAGGACAATATCTATTGCTCCATCCGTCATCCTTCAGTGATGTGTGCCAATACACTCAGACTTAATGGCACACACTTACCTGGACAGAGTATAATTGACCACAGGACTTCATATTAGCTTCAGAGTCATCATGTGGCTGACACATCCAACAAGGACACTAATAACACCATGCAGCCAAAACAACCACTGCTTATGGACTTCCCAGCTGAACCCTACCCACAGAGCTTACCACATGCAGACTGTGATGTATTGCAACAGCTCCAAGATTCAGCAACCAAGGACGACTTTATTGAAAACAGCCAGGGAAGCCAGGACAACATATCACAGCCACCAGAAACACAAGAGCCAGAGCCCATCTCAGATGGAGACACATTACCCCTCTCTCCAGCATATCCTCTTCTAAGCTTCTCGCAGAAAATGGAGGAACTGGTGTATGCTAGGACCAAACTCTCCCACTTCTTTGCTTCAAGCTCCCAGATATCAACAAAAAAATGGCGGGCCCCCCAACCACTAAAGACTGCAGGCCCAGCTCTCCCTCCTCCTCCTGTGAGAGCTCTCCGACCGCTGCCACAATGCCAGGGCCCAAACCCTCCTCAGTGATATGTGTTGGGTCCCCGCTATAGTGGCAGCAACATTCACAAATGTTTATTGAGCAAGTGGGAACCCAGTGTGCCTGTAGCCTCCTCGATTTCTGTTTTATCACGTGATAGAAAGTCTAAGGCCTTCTCAAGCCGTACGGCTGACCCCTCAAATCTGCGGACTGTGATGCAACAGATTAAGATTGTTGTAGAGACGCTTGTGCACGCTCTCTCTTTCTGTCTCTCTCTCTCTCTCTCTCTCTCTCTCTCTCTCTCTTTCCCCATCTCTGTCTGAAGCGTGAAGAATGCAAGAGCTAACGAACTTCGCGTCAGGTGGTCCTTGCCTTCATGTCGTGCATTAAAATCCTTTATTTCACAACGAGAACAGGTTGGCTACCCGTGCATTATCCTTTATGTAACGTATACTCTTTAACAGCAATTTAAACGGCAATATTTAAATGATGCCCTGGTTATTCTTGGTGTACCCAAAATGGTCCCACTATCAACTTCAGTCATTCTCTGGTGGAAATAAAGGATCGCTGTTTGGTTCCTCTGTCACAGTTAATCTAGCCTCTGTGTCTCTGATAAGCACGGCATTTTAAACTGGTGCACCGCTAGTGTAACTTGTTTGTTTTGTTTTGCGCAAGCTGCAACAGTTCCATTCCGTGCAACAGAAACACTCAATTTAGCGGAGCTTTTACAATTAATTAACTGTGACGTTTTAAAGCGCGGTTAATAGTAAAACCGGCTGCATCCCTAGTACTGGTAAGAGTGAAGAGAGATTGCTTGAAGAAGGTGTGAGGGATTGGATCAAGAGGGCATGTTGTACGATGGCTGGAGAGGAGAAGTTTGGATACTTCTGCCTCAGTGAGGGGACAGAAGGTGAAGAAGGGCTTTTAGCCGTAGATGTGGTTGGTTTGAGTTCCTTCATTTGTGGAGCTGAGAACTGGCTACTGATTTACCTATTTTGTTTGTGAAGAATGTGGCAAAATCATCGGCTGTTAAGGAGGTGGTGGAGGGAGACAGAGGAGAGAGTTGAATGTTTTGAAGAGCTTGCGTGTGTCAGATATGCTGTTGATCTTGTTGTGGAAGTACTAGGCCTTGGCAGTATGAACATCAGCAGAGAAAGATGAAAGCAAAGACTGATAGATACTTAGGTCTGAGGGATCTTTAGATTTGTGCCATTTTCTCTCTGCTGCCCTGAGTTTGAAGCAAAGAACATCAGATAACCAGGGGTTAGAAGGGGCAGCACGTGCTGGCCTGGAGGAGAGAGAACATATATGGTCTAGTCAAGAAGTTAAAGTGGAGAACAAAGTGTCAGTTGCAGCGTTCACATTCAGAGCTGAGAAATCGGTAGGTGAGGAGGACACTACAGAAGATAGATGTGAGGTCGAAAGGCAACGAAGGTTTCGCCTAAAAGCTAACTGGTAGAAGTGCTGGTGGCTCGGAGGTTGTAATAAGTAGGTTAAATGAAATTAAGTAGTGGTCAGAGGTGTGTAGGTGTTTTAATATAATGTTGTCTGCAACACAATTGTGTGTGTAAATTAAGTCCATCTGTACAGTTACAGTTACATATGTATTAAGCGAAGTATGAAGAACGGACACCTGCTTGGAAGTTTCTAGTAATCCTGAAGAGCTTGATTAGCTGGATCAGGTGTGTTTGATTAAGGTTGGTGCAGAGCTGTGGCCCTCCAGGAATTGAGTTTGAGTCCAATGGTTTAATACAATGATCACACATATTAGTTCTCATATCCAGACTCTCTCTACTGAGTTGATTCCTCCAAAATATTATTATTACATCTAATAACGTATTTATTGCTAAACCACAACACACAATAAGAGACTTAATTTTTAACTATTCCATGTGTATTGTAGTAATAGTATATTAAGACATCTAAGATAATTAAATATGAATTATTTTTATTCATTCACCCATGAAAGGCAAGTTATTTAATATCTGAATAAAAAAAATCACATCATGCATATCTACTGCAGCTAATCTAAATAAGAAGTAACAAATGCTGTATTCTAATGCTGACTTTTATTATTGAAGATGAATAAATCATTAATGAGTAATATATTTTCTACTACTGTAAAACAAATTTTTTGTATTTGTTGTGAAACTTTTAGCTAGATTTGCATCAACTTTGATTGAAAGATTCAGTGTTTTCATCTAAGAATGACTCTGTTTGTCAAACTTAAGTTGCTAATTAGCAGCACTCAAAATAGATGACTAACTATGTGTCGACACACAGGAGACCATGTACACACAGCTCTGACACCTGGGAGATTCCTGTCTCCCATCAACTTGAGTACTTTAGATCAAAACATAATTAAAACGTTTTGTTTAGAAGGGCAGTGACTTTGTGACCTTACAAAAGAAAAAAAGAACAAAACATTATTATTACTTTTTCTTTTCCGCTTTTTATACCTTGTGGCATAATAGTTAGTCTATAATAGTTGCATATTAAAACTGGAGAAAGTTAACACCAGTGCATAGGCTACTGTATACACACCCCTCTCTTCATTCCTCTCTTCAAGAAGAAACTCTTAAAGATTTTGTTTTCTCTATCATCAACAAATAATCAAATGTCTTTCTAGTTTGCTAACAGTAATTATACACATCTACAGTAGTTTTTGTTTTCTGGCAGCTGTTAAAAACATTTATAGCGTAATTATTAATTCTTATTTTATATCACTGTTTATGTTTATAATCTCTACAATTACAGTAATTACTGAATTTTAGTCAGGAGTGCAAAGTAATTGCTTATATCGAAATTTTAAATAGAATAGCGAGATACATGACCTACCTTAACAAATTCCATATGATCACAGAGCTTGTGTCCATGGCTTTTAGTACCAAAGTGTGTACATTTAGTGAAATATCGATGTATTTACAGTACATGATTAGTAAATAAAATCGGTTATCAAAATGGTTTCAAATACAGGAACTGATCCCTCACAGACAACTTGCTGCAGATCCATCAATCAAACTGCGACCCCATGATTCCCCTTTTACGGGACATACGGACATCATCACAAATTAAAAGTTCCTTAAAACAGACTCAAGAGTGTTATATGTTTTTGAAGCTTTTTAATTCAGATTCAGATATAGGCCTTTTTCATGTGGGGTTTGCTCACAATTAATTATTCTTTACAAACATTAGATGTCTAGATGTATCCAAGCCTCTGTGTTAATTCAACGTCTTGTTAGAACTAGCAATGACAACTTTGGCTGTTTCCGGCCGTCGCAGCACAAATAGCTGCCCACTGCTCCAGGTGTTTGTTCACTATGTGTGTGTGTTCACTGCTGTGTGTGTGCACTTTGGATGGGTTAATTGCAGAGCACAAAAAAGAGATATGTCTCATCTGCGTCACCATAGCGCCATTTTGGAAAACATCTGCTGGATACTCACATCTGAGAGGATCCAGCGGATACTCTCCAAAATTGTGCTACGGTGACACAGATGAGACGAATTGTTGAATTGAAGTTATTATTTTTATTTTCTTTGCATACAAAAAGTATTCTTGTCGCCTCATAAAGTTTAGATTGAACCACTGATGGCAGATGGACTATTTTGGCGATGCCTTTCATACTTTTCTGGGCCTTGACAGTGTTATTTAATTGACAGTCAATGGGACAGTTACAAACCTCTCAGTTTTCATCCAAATTATCTTAATTTGTTTTCCGAAGACGAACAGAGCTTTTACGGGTTTGGAATGACATGGAGGTAAGAGATTAATGACAAAAAATGTATTTTGGTGTGTAGTAACCCTTTAAGCAACTGTATGTGGTCAACGACTATAGGGACTTTGATGTGGTCTTGTGAATTTTGATTACTTTGGAGACCCTGCAGTTAAGCCTTACTGTTTACCATAAATAAAGAGTTTAAAAGGTACAAATAATACAATCACATGGCTAAAATCCCCATTAGGTTGCAAAGGGAAGTTACAAACACCTGAAGTGGAGTTTTAAAACAGTATTAATCTCATAAACTGTCGTGTAGCTTACTGACATTTTGAAAAGGCATGCATGATTAATGTGCCATATGTTGTTTATATGGCCTGTTTGTGTGTTTTTTTAACTGATTTGTCCTGTTCCTGTTCTAGTACAAGAATATAATATAACAGAATTAAATATAACAAAGCGTCCATATGGGCCTGATACACAATATTTACACTGAGGTCTACCACATAGTGTTGTAAAATATTTTACAGAGCTTTGTGTGTAAATTTTGATTTTGGGTACTTTGCACTTTTAAAATACTTTTCACTAAAATGTAATTATGTAAGATATTACATAATTTAATTAATTTAAATAATTGATAAGAAATTTTACACAATACACATACTAATTTCTGCACCAATAAAATACAATACTTCACACTTTACTTTCACATGAAATGTAATATCTAATTTAAATTACACTTAAGTTTTCCTGAACATAATGAAGGGCACTGATATTTCACTCATGTCTAGTGTAGACAGGATATGGCCACTAAACGATTAATCAATCAGAATCAATTATTCCAGACAGCTGTGTAACAGTTGATGACACCGTGATGAGATTTTGTAACTGACAAACGCATGTCAGTTACTTTCTTATTAATGAGTAATAATTTATTTTTGATCAATGTTGAAAGTTTTGTGTGAGTGTTTTCAAACTTCTGAGCAAGAGTTGCATCATCTTTGATTGAAAGTGTTTTTGCTCATGAGTAACTTCTTTGTTTGTCACACCTCACCTGATAATGAGCCGCTTAGAGGCACATAGACATGTATAAGCAAAATAATGTTTCATAAACAAAATGTCACTCAGTAATCATGAAGGAGGCCTGCCTCTTCGGGGACCAAGAACAACATGTAGCAAATTAGGACTCTGGGGAAAAGACACTTTTTATGGCAACTGTTAGCATTTTACTTACTGCTCATCAGCAACAAAATAATTGCTTTTATGTTTACAATACATTTCACTGAATGTCACCTAGCAATTACACAGTCAAGTTCCAGAGAGACACTGCTCAATAATAATCAACATAGACAAAAAGAAAAAACGGACACAAAGACTGAGGCCTGTAATGCTGTTAAAGCAGAATGTCATTAATGGCCTGCTTTGACAGGTGATCCATGACCAATGACCATCTGATGCAACCATGCAAGAAAATCCTGCTTTGTTTGCTGTCACCTAAGCAAAAGTTAATTATTATAGGTCATTAATTCAAATGCACTAGAGATGTGCTAAATTATTAACAGATAAATCAATTTGTGGTATAATTGCCCTAGAGACTTCCAAATAATCCCAGTTGAGAGATTATTAAGTAGGCAGCGCAGAAGGGGCTCAAGTCCCTGCCCTTTTCAAAATTATCCAAAAGTGCCCCCATCAGACAAATAGTAATGGTATTGTAGTCAATAAAACAAAATGCATTTGAATTACACAATTTACATGACAATATATACAAAATGGGAAGGAATCACTCAAAAGTCGGAAAATGTATGTATATTTTATTTGTCAATCTGAGGAGTTGCTATGGGTTGCAGGGCCGTGCAGAGACCTTTGGAAGGACAGTTACTCAAAGTTTAATAGGGGCATATGGAACACAAATTTTAATAGGGCTGTGCTCCTTGCTGATATGTGTATCGAAATGGATGCTCCTGTATTGATACAGCAGCAAATGCCATGACGCAAGTTTGAAAAAGAAACAGTGAAAAGAAAAGACCATTTTAAGTTGAAATGTTAACAATTTTTTTTGTACCTCTTAATTACTCTGGAATTATATTATTATTATTATTGTTGTTGTTGTTTTTGGTATTGAGTTTACAGGGTATGGTGGTTTTGCTGTTGTAAAACACAAATGTTATTGTTGAGGAAAAAATATTCCTGTCTGATTTAAAATAGAATTCTATTCTAATCCTGTTCTGAATTTATTATTTTTTTAAATAATAATGATTCCGTGATAATAATAGTTCAAAGTATGAATAGTTTTTAGTCAGATAACATAAAAAAGACACCTCAATGTGCTTTCATTTTTTTTTAATTAAACAGTAAGAACGAAAGAGAACAAGCGCCTTTGTTGTATTGCTGTGTGTAGAACTACGTTAGCTGCACTTTTAATATTAATTAGAATTCTATGTTTTCACATAAAGGTTTCTAGATTTAAATCTAGATTTAAATGAAAAGAGACATGACCTGACGTTTTATTCATATCCAAAATGAGGATATATGAATATCAGGAGAGTTGAACACTCTCGTGCATTGCATGTTTCATTCATACTCGAAATCAGAGGGCACTCTCGCGCAGAAACTTTTGACTGGCAAGAAATCACTAATATGGACAAACTCACATAGCAGAAACTTTTTTACTGTTGAAACGTGAAGACAATAAACACACGATTACGAAAATATATGGTTTATGTGTTTTTCAAGTTATCTTCAGGTAATAAATAAATAAACTATATGAAAAATGCAGTACTGATTGACATATAATTTAGTATAGAAACTATAAAATATATTTCCTGAATTATTCTGTGATAAAAATGGGAAAAGGGTGTTCGTAGTAGCCTTTATAAACCAGTCATAAAATTGCCTTTAGGAAAACACTGAACAAAAATATTGTAGCCCTTTGCTGCAGCTAACAGTGCTTCCAAAGGCTACACACAGCAATATAAACAACAGTTGTGCATGATCTCTTAACGCCGTTCTAGTAAAATAATAATAATAATTAAATAATATAAGTTTACAATCACAACGCTCCACTGAGAACTCCACTTACCGGCAGCCGCGAACGTTATTGAAGGCATCCTAAAGGTGTCTTAACTTGAGGGATCTTCCTGGATGAGATCATCAGGTGAAAGGTCATCATGTGGATAATTTAATTTACGGCTAAACTATTATTCATTAATTTTACTATAGTTAGATTGGGCAGGCCTTCACAAAAGGGCGTTTAATTACCCAAAAAATTAAACAATTTCCCTCGACAAAAGGGCATATTGGGCATCAAGGGAGGTGCTCAAGCACCCACCGCCTGCGTTTTGCTTGACCAACTGATATTCACAGTCTGTTCAGAAACCATAGCCTCTCAAACCATATATGGTTCTTTCAGTGAGTGGGTCGACGGAAGATAAAAAAATAAACCAAACATTATTTGTAACTTTTTTTCATAAATAAGCTAGTGTGAGGATTTAATAAAAAATCCACATGAGTAAGTGACCTCTGGTGGTGAGTAACCGGGAGTGCATGGACAGGATTCGTGACAGTAATGATTTGATTAGAGAACTACATGGTAATTTTGTCACTGTCTCTGGAGGAACTATGTCATTTGCATTTCAGGCCATTGTCTTCATTATTTGTCAGATATAAACAGACACATCACCAGCACATCTCAGTGTAAAGGGACAGAATGTACTTTAACAGTAGCCTGTGAAAGAAGTGTTACAGGTTTGCTTCTCTTTATTCATAATAATGTTTTTAAACTACCCAGTTATTGCTATTATTTTAGTTATAGTATATTCTTATAATATTAAATGGAATATTTTTTTACATACAGAAAAGAACACCCATATAGAGGGACTGATATCCATCATGTCAGTGGGAAACATCAGCTTTATAAAGGATTTTGTGATAGTTGGCTTTCCTGGACTTCAACCTCATTACCATGGACTCATATCCGCACTTTTTTTCTTTGTTTATGTGTTTACATTGGTGGGAAATGCTTTATTTTTTATTTTGTTTGTAAAGACTAAGAGCCTTCATAAACCTGTTTACTATTTCATCATAAATCTAGTCGTGTGTGATGTACTATTCAGCACCACAACATTACCGAAGATAATCAGCAGGTACTGGTTTCAAGATGGAACCATTTCATTCTTGGGTTGTTTTGTTCAAATGTTCTTTGTGCATTATTTTGGCAGTGTCTGTTCAGTTATTCTGGCAGTAATTGCTATAGACCGCTATGCAGCGATTTGTTACCCGCTTCAATATCATAGCATCATGACAAACCAAAATGTGCTCATTCTGTTCTTTGGATCTTGGATTTTGGGTTTTATAGGCCCCGTGGCACTGGTGATTCGAGCTTATCCTCTACCGTACTGTGCAGAAAACAAAATTATACACTGTTACTGTGATCATGTTTCCATCACAACACTGGCATGCACTGACAGATCACTGTATGGTATTCCAGCCCTCATCTATGCTTTTGCAATACTGTTGGTGCCCTTTGCTGTTATTATATTCTCTTACTGCTCCATCTTTGTGGCAGTTATGCGAATTGCAAGCACTCAAGGACGAATTAAGACTTTATCCACCTGCAGTCCTCAGCTCATCATAATTGCTCTCTTTTTCTTACCCAGATGTTGTATTTATTTGTCTAATAACATTGGTATTAAGTTCAGCACTGATTTGCGATCAGTTATTGTTATGATGTATAGCTTGTTGCCACCCATGATCAACCCCCTCATTTACTGTTTAAGAACAGATGAAGTAAAAAAGATTTTAAGAAGTCAATTTCAGAAGAGGAAAATTGCCATGTCTTTACATTTGCTCTGATCTGCTATATAATAAGTTAGACTACAATGTTGCATAAAAAGTGGCTTATGCTGAACATAGTTATATACA
The DNA here is from genome assembly GCA_027564155.1 of Gymnocypris eckloni scoliostomus. Classification (NCBI taxonomy): domain Eukaryota; kingdom Metazoa; phylum Chordata; class Actinopteri; order Cypriniformes; family Cyprinidae; genus Gymnocypris; species Gymnocypris eckloni. The sequence continues at coordinate 7,641,874 of CM050417.1, read as the reverse complement.
TATAATATTTCTACACCATATATTAAAATTTGCAGGGAATAGTTTTTTTCTGAATACTGATACAAATTTTCTGAATGCGCACCAGACAACTACTTATACATTTTTTGTATTCATGTCAATGTCTCACCTTTTTATTTTTCTCTCTCTCTGCAAATCCAACTTTAGGAACTCTGTACTTATTGTACATACTTTATTCAACCTACTTCCAATATCACCATTTTACTGATGGATAAAATTGGGATTCACTGTTCTTCTCAATGTAGCTCCCACACTTAGGCAGGCAATGAAAAAATCAAAAGCAGGACAGAGTAATGTTTTATGTAATCTATTAATTGCAGAGCACAAGCTGTATGGCTTTCATGGATACTTCATGGAGTCTTTATTTCTTTTTTTAGAGACAGCTTATGAACTATTATTATGGGAAAGAGTTCGGTGAACTATATTCAAGAAATGTCCTTTGTACTGTAATGAGGGTGAGTAAATTATGAAATAATTTAAATTAGAAATAATTTGGGGGAACCATTTCTTTAAGAGGTGTAGCCTATATGATGTTCACATAAACACATTAACTCATTCACATTAACAGTAACTGCTGGATTTGGTACAGTAATGTTCATCAAACTGTCAGGGTCAGTTGGTTAAAAACTATAGCAGGAAAATCAGGAAGGGCATCAAATCATCTAGGTTTTGAATTTTTGATTAAGAATGACATTTTACAGATTAGGAACTTTTTAATTTTGTCCCATGCAAGCTGTCTCAAAATTGTTCAAATTTGTGTGATAGTGTATGTTCATTAAAATACATACATTTGCACAAAAGAGCTTTTTCCTTCTCACTTAGTCAATACAGTGCCCCTCGCCTTGCCTCAGAGTGGTAAGGAGCCACTGCCCACACAACGACCATGCCGCTATGTCAGTTCCTGAGCGCGTAGAAAACTATTCCAAGAATCTCACGCTGGTTACTCAACATAATAGTGCGTGGTTTCGCCCTTCAATTCAGATGCAGACCATGCTATTTCAATGGCGTGGCGCAGTCTCTAACATTTCCTCAAAATGTCCTGATCCTAAGACAAGAGCTATGCAAACTGCTCGAAAAAGGAGCGATAGAAGCATACTGTCACAAATCTGGTTGCCATTCCACCACATGGACTCTTGCACCACACTACACCTGCACATCACTCCACCTCAGACTACAACTCCCATCATTCACTGCACTTACGACGCACACACTCCCAGCTGATTGCACTAATCATTCATTGCACTGATCACACAGCTGCACCCCATCACCCACTCTATATAAGCTTTGGACTCCATCTCATTCACTGCGAAGTCTTGTTTAGCCCTGTCTGACATTTCAGAGCATTTTCCTTGAGGTTGTTTCCCTGTGTTTAACTGGACTGCCTATACGACTCTGATCGTTTGCTGCCTGCCTTTTGACCATGCCTGCCGTTTGATATCCTCTCTGTCTGCCGCCTGCCCCGACCTTTGCATTGCCCCTGTTGCTGATTCTGCCTTGCCTTCGTTACACCTGTCACTGTCTCTGAACCTTGCCTGTTTGACCTCCTCTTGTTTATCAATAAAGCTGCATTTGGATCTAACGACACTGCCTCTTCATTACACATACAATTAGAATACAATAAGATTAGAAGCATACAATTCCCTAGAATATCATTATATGCGTAAACATTAAGATTTGTACTCATGGAAATTACAATTTCATTAGAAGGGGGTGACCCAATAATTTGGCAATATAGTGTTGTCAGACTTTGTCTTCCTCTGCCTTTGTTTCCTCACCCTTATATGGTCCTTCCTGTTCCCTATCATTAGTTAATTAGTCTCCGTCTGTGTCTTGATTATGTCCCAGGTGTTTCCAGTTATGTCTCCCTATATATAGTCTGTTATGCCCCATGTTTCGAGGTGGATTATTGTTAATGTCTAGGTATCTGTAGATGGTCACGTCTTTCCATGTGTTCCTGTATCTCCTCCGTTCGTCATTCATTAAAACCCTGTTTGTTATAATCCTCGTCTCCTCGTTCCTGGATCCCCGTGCAGCTCCGTGACAAGTGTATATTGTAGTTGCTTTTTTATATTGGCCTCTACTTTATTTCCCAGTTAATTCTTTGTCCTAGATAGCTCACATTTCCGGCTTTGCTACCGTTCGGACGCTCTTGCTATTGCTCTGCGCTTTGCTCCCTATTTTTGTTCTTTTCTCAGATCTTTCTAAGATTTTTACTTCAGCTGATCAGCACAGTGCTCAAACAACACATTTTTTGGAAAAAAGGACTCTTTGCCTCCCACTGCCAGCAGTTTACATTCCGGAGACCGATAAATACAGCTGTCTACATTCAAACAGATGAGAGAAAATGCCTACTTGCTGCACGAACTGCCACAAACTTCTACAAAGGATTGTGGTTCTTGAAACAAAGTTATTTGCTGGACTTCCAAAACAGACGGAACATACAGCAGACGGTCACCACGGACCCCCTCAGCATACAGCCGGTGAGTCCTGTGAATCTAGTGAATCTCAACAGTTTATACCAAGTGTAGAGGAACAAGCCGAAACTGATCGACGGACTAATCGATGGCACAAACAGGAGCGAGACCCAAAGGCTCTCGAGACACCAGATTGTCACGAGTATCTCGTATTGCTGCTGTAGCATCCTCTACCCCAGATACGGCTATGACAAGACTTGTAAGCACTGGTATTCTACAACCCCTATACATCTTGAGAACAGATTTGAAGCATTGATGAATGTGGATGAGGAATCCCAAAATATGACAAAACTCGGATCGAATCAGCCAGCAGCTAACATTGCTACTAACAGGCGCTCAAGGTCGAGCAGACAGCGGCATTCAGCTCAAAGCGCAGCCGAGCCCAGGACTCTGATAGTGGGCGACTCTATTAGAAACGTCAGTAGCAGGACTGCTACTACCTGCTGCTTTCCTCAAGCAACCGTTTCTGATGTGAACAAGGAACTTGAGCATTGTGATGAAGCACAAGACTGCAAATCGAGTCATCATCCATGTGGGGAAGAATGATATTCGGAAAAGGCAGTCAGAAATGCTAAAGCAAGATTTCAGTGAACTCTTTGAAACACTTCAAAGACTTGAAGTTCAGTCGTTCATCAGTGGACCACTCCCAGCGAGGGAACTAACATGTTTTCACGGTTGCTTGGGCTGAATACATGGCTACAAAGAACCTGCAGTAGTCAACTTCATCGACAACTTCAATATTTTCTGGGGACACAGACAACTGTATAAACTGGATGGCCTCCACCCAAACAAACTTGGTGCAAGAGTGCTAAAGGACAATTTCTATTTCTCCCTCCGTCATCCTTCAGTGGTGTGTGTCAATCCACTCACACAGTCACCTGGACAGAATATGAGTGACCACAGGACTTCATATCAGCTTCCGAGTCATTATGTGGTTGAAGAATCCCACAAGGATACTGATAACGCCACACAGCCAAAACAACCACTGCTCATGGACATCCCAGCTGAGCCCTGCCCACAGAGCTCATCACATGCAGACTGTGACGTATCACAACAGCTCCAAGACTCAGCACCCAAGGACTTTCTGGAAAACAGCCTGGGATGCCATGACAACACATTACAGTCACCGGAAACATCAGAGCTAGAGCCCCGCTCACCAGACACACTATCCCTCTCTCCAGCACCTGGACAGAATATGCCCCGCTCACCAGACACTCTATCCCTCTCTCCAGCATCTCCACTTCTAAGCTTTTCACAGAAAATGGAGGAATTGGTGTATGCTGGGACCAAACTCTCTGCAAGCCCGCAGATATCAACTAAAAACGGCGGGCCCTCAACCACCAAAGACTGCAGGCTCAGCTCCCGCCTCCTCCTGTGAGAGCTCTCCGACCGCTGCCACAACACAAGGGCCCAAACCCTCCTCCATCTGCTGTAGGTGAACCAAAACAACTGATAACAGCTCTCAGTGATATGTCGGGTCCCGCTATACTAGCAACAACATTCTCGAACGCGTTTACAATACAAGCGGGAACCCAGTGTGCCTGTAGCCTTCTCTATTTCTGTTTTATCACGTGATAGAAGGTCTAAGGCCTTCAAAAGGCGACGGCTGACCCATCTAATCTAAGGCCTGTTATGCATCAGTCTAAGGTTGCTGTAGAGACAAAATGTAATTCCATCAAGTTAGCATTTTTAAACACTCGCTCACTAAAAATAAATCATTTGTGATCAATGATTTAATAACCACAAACAACCTGGATTTTATGTTTCTAATTGAAACATGGCTAGAAGACAACTGCAGTGCAACAGTCCTCACTGAAACAGCCCCTCCTAACTTTAATTTTATAAGTGTCTGCAGGACTGTTAGGAGAGGTGGAGGTGTAGCTGCTCTGTTTAAAGATGTTTATCAATGCAAGCAAGTGTCATTTGGTCAGTACTTGTCTTTTGAATATCTAGGTATTGTGCTGAAAGGTGCCCCACGCATTCTGTTTATCATAATCTACAGCCGCCAAAATATTCTCCAGCCTTTGTTGAAGAGTTCACAGAACTGTTATCAATGATTTCCTCAGAGTTTGACTGTTTTGCTATTGCAGGGGATTTTAATATTCACATAGATAATGCTGAAATCAAAACTACAAAAGAAATTATAACTGTTTTAAACACTTTTGACCTGATTCAGCATGTGCACGGACCGACACACAATCGTGGACACACTTTAGATTTACTCATCAGTAGAGGTCTAAACATTTCATCCATTGTCATTAAGGATGTAGCTCTGTCTGATCACTTCTGTATTTTCTTTGATATATTGATCTCTGTCACCACTGAATCTAGATCTGTCTCTGTCAGAAAGAGATGCATTAATGAGAACACTAGTGTGCTATTTATGAAGGCAATATCTTTAACACCAAGCATTTCTGCAGACTCTGTTGATCTTCTCCTGGATTCATTTGACTCAAAAGTTAAGAATGTTATTGATGATATTGCACCGATAAAGGTCAGCAAGAAGAATGGCAGACAAAAATCATTTTGGAGAAAATCAACAGCAGTTCAGAATATGAAAAGACAATGCAGAAAAGCTGAGCGGATGTGGCGGAAGACGAAACTAGAAATACACTATAGCATCTATAAAGACAGCCTTCATGCTTTCAATTTGGAACTAGCCACAGCTAGACAGACCTTCTTCTCAAACCTTATAAACAGTAATTTAAACAACACTGCACTCTTTTGCTACTGTTGAGAGACTGACAAACCCCCAAGTCAGATTCCCAGTGAAATGCTCTCAGACAGCAAATGCAATGAGTTTGCTTCCTTCTTTTCAGAGAAGATCAGTAATATCAGGAAGGAGATTGGCACATCTTCCAGTAATACAGGGGTCACAGAGATTCGACAGCAATCTCAAAAAGAAGTGACTATGTCTGTTTTAAAACAATTGATAGCAAAATTTTGGAAGAAATAGTACAGCATCTTAAATCGTCAACCTGCTATCTTGACACACTTCCCACATCTTTTTCAAAAGTGTGCTTAACTGTTTAGAAGCAGATCTCTTAGAAGTGGTGAACACCTCACTTCTTTCTGGGACTTTTCCAAACTCCTGAAAACTGCAGTTGTTAAGCCCCTTCTGAAAAGAGCAATCTTGATAACACCATGTTGAGCAACTATAGACCAATATCAAATCTTCCTTTCACAGGTAAGATTATTGAAAAGGTAGTTTTAATCAGCTGAAGAACTACTTAAACTCAAATGGATTCCTGGATAATTTTCAATCTGGTTTCCGTGCATCACAGCACAGAGACAGCACTCATTAAGATAATAAATGATATTCGCTTTAATTCTGATTCTGGCAAAATATCAGTGCTGGTACTACTAGATCTTAGTGCTGCGTTTGACACTGTCGATCATAACATACTTCTAGAGAGACTGGAAAACTGGGTCGGGCTTTCTGGGATGGCACTCAAATGGTTCAGGTCATACTTAGAAGGGAGAGGTTATTATGTGAGTATAGGAGAGCATAAGTCTAAGTGGACGTCCATGACATGTGGAGTCCCACAAGGCTCAATTCTTGCACCGCTGTTGTTTAGCCTGTATATGCTCCCACTAAGTCAGATAATGAGGAAGAACCAAATTGCCTATCACAGCTATGCTGATGATACCCAGATCTACCTAGCCTTATCTCCAAATGACTATAGCCCCATTGACTCCCTCTGCCAATGCATTGATGAAATTAACAGTTGGATGTGCCAGAACTTTCTTCAGTTAAACAAGGAGAAAACTGAAGTCATTGCATTTGGAAACAAAGATGAAGTTCTCAAGGTTAATGCATACCTTGACTCTAGGGGTCAAACAACTAAAAATCAAGTCAGAAATCTTGGGGTGATTCTGGAGACAGACCTTAGTTTTAGTAGTCATGTCAAAGCAGTAACTAAATCAGCATACTATCATCTCAAAAACATTGCAAGAATTAGATGTTTTGTTTCCAGTCATGACTTGGAGAAACTTGTTCATGCCTTTATCACCAGCAGGGTGGATTATTGTAATGGTCTCCTCACCGGCCTTCCAAAGAAGACCATTAGACAGCTGCAGCTCATCCAGAACGCTGCTGCCAGGATTCTGACTAGAACCAGAAAATATGAGCATATCACACCAGTCCTCAGGTCCTTACACTGGCTTCCAGTTACATTTAGGATCGATTTTAAAGTACTTCTACTCGTTTATAAGTCGCTCAATGGCCTAGGACCTAATATATGTCAGATATGCTCACTGAATATAAACCTAACAGACCACTCAGATCATTAGGGTCGAGTCAGTTAGAAATACCAAGGGTTCACACAAAACAAGGAGTCCGCTTTTAGCTATTATGCCGCCCGCAGCTGGAACCAGCTTCCAGAAGAGATCAGATGTGCTAAAACATTAGCCACATTTAAATCCAGTCTCAAAACTCATCTATTTAGCTGTGCATTTGTTGAATGAGCGCTGTGCTACGTCCGAACTGACTGCATTGTATTTTATGTATAATCCTTTTCTATTTAACTGTTTTAAATCTCATTTTAAATCAATTTCTATATCATTTTAAAACTCCTTGTTTTATTATTTTTAACTTCTTGTTTTTATTGCTGTGAATGATTATTTCACATTCTTTTATGTAAAGCACTTTGAATTACCAATGTGTATGAAATGTGCTATACAAATAAACTTGCCTTGCCTTGCCTTGCCTAAATGTTAGTTTTGAGATTATGGATATTATGCAGTACTGTTGTTCTGTCAGACTTTGTCTCCCTCTGCCTTGTGTTTCCTTACCCTTGTGTTATGTGCCCATATTTGGTCCGTCCTGTTTCCCATCATTAGTTAATTAGTCTCCGTCTGTGTCTTGATTCTGTCCCAGGTGTTTCCAGTTATGTCTCCCTATACATAGTCTGTTCTGCCCCATGTTTCCTGTGGATTATTGTTAATGTCTAAAGCCTGTATGGATGTCCTTACCTGTGTTCCTGTGTCTCCTCCGTCTGTTCTACATTAAATACCCTGTTTGTTATACTCCTCGTCTCCTCGTTCCTGGAGCCCCCATGCAGCACCGTGACAGAATAATCCACCCGAAAGATGAACGGATTCTCCTTCACGGCGATGGAGTTCGCAGCCTGCGCCTTCGCCCTTAGCCGGAGGAATCTCCCCTTCGTGGAGTTCGCCGGAGAATTCTGCGGGCTCGCCGCGGTGTCGGAGATCCACGACGCGGCAATCCTCCATCAGTTTCAGCTCGGGGCAAATTACCAGTGCCCTATGGATCTCCCAGACACCACAGGATTGTGTTGGAGAGAGGGGATCTACCAGTGTCTGGGAAGTTACCGGTCCCGAGTCGAAACCAGCCCACGAGTGTCTCCGCTGGCCCCGCCCAGCTCATCTTCATCTCCGCTGGTCCCGTCCAGCTCATCTTCGTCTCCGCTGGTCCCGTCCAGCTCATCTTCGTCTCCGCTGGTCCTGCCCAGCACATCTTCGTCTCCGCTGGTCTTGCCCAGCTCATCTTCGCTGGTCCCGCCCAGCTCACCTTTGCCTTCGCTGGTCCCGTCCAGCTCACCTTGGCCTCCGCTGGTCCTGTCCAGCTCGCCTTCTGCGCTTCCCGAGCGCCCCCGAGACTCAGCGCTACCCGAGCGCCCACGAGAGTCTGCGTTTCCCGAGCGCCCCAGAGACTCAGCACTACCCAAGTGCCCACGAGAGTCAGCGCTTCCAGAGCACCCCCAAGAGCTTTGCCTTTGCCTTCGCTGGTCCCGTCCAGCTCACCCTTGCCTCCGCTGGTCCCGTCCAGTTCACCTTTGCCTCCGCTGGTCCCGCCCAGCTCACCTTGGCCTCCGCTGGCTCTGTCCAGCTCGCCTGCACCGCCTCCTGAGCGCCCCCCAGTAATGATGAGCTTCCCTCAAAAATATTGTGGGGGGGGGGGGGCGGTCTACCCTCCATGGCCGCCAGAGTCCCAGGATACGCCATGGATGCCTGAGATCCATGATCTACCGTGGCCGCCGGAGTGCCCGGATCCGCCGTGGCCGCTGGAGTGCCCGGATCCGCCGTGGCCGCCTGAGTCCCCGGATCCGCCGTGGCCGCCTGAGTCCCCGGATCCGCCGTGGCCGCCTGAGTCCCCGGATCCTCCGTGGCCACCGGAGTCCCCGGATCCGCCATAGCCGCCTGAGATCCATGGCCGCCGGAGTGCCCGGATCCGCCATGGCCGCCTGAGTCCCCGGATCCGCCATGGCCGCCTGAGTCCCCTGATCTGCCATGGCCACCTGGGTCCCGGAATGGGCACCGCCCTGGAGGCCACCTGCCCTGCCTCCAGGTCCCTTGAGGCTTCCAGAGCGTGTTTCCTGTGTGTTCGCCCTACCTTGTGTTACCCCTGTTGGTTTTTGAATTATTAAAAGACTGTTTGTTTTGAGTTACTCCTCGCTTTCCTTGTGTTTGATCATGGCAAATATTCATTATTAGTTTATTTTTAACTATCCCAGTTTGGTTAATATACTAAAGCCACACAAATACTGGCATTGGGCAAGAGCGGTGCAAAATCCTGCCTCCACTGGAACACCTTAATAATAAAATCCTGCCTATATGGAAGTCCTTATTAGTTCTGCTTTTATGGATGCAATATTTTTTTTTTTAAATATGAGTACTTTATCATATTAGAGAAAATATTTGTTGTATTAATGTATACAAATATGTTATTGTGAAATAACACGGCTGTTGTTAAGAATTCAGTTCACAAATGGTGAAAGACTGTAATCACACAACAGCTTTGGGATTGGGAGATTTTGTGGAATTTAGATTTTGAGTTGTCTGACAGTGGGATGCCACAAGGTGGTTACAGCCCATGTTGTTATTATTACCATATAAATGACGAATTTCTTTATTGTCTGGGCCTATAGAAGCATTCTATGTAGTGGCACTAATATGAATAATTTCTAGATCCAGTCTATCTATTAATATATAATGTATGTTGCTTCCTGTCCCATTTTGAATGAAAAACATTGTAAAAAATGTATTGTAATACATAACAATAACATTGTTATTGTAAAATAAAAAATATATATTTGATAATGGAGAATCATATGTCATGTCAAAAACAATGCAATGCAACTAAATTAAGATTAAGTTGTTTAAATTAAAGCAGTTTAATTTAAAAACGTTTTGACATTTTTCACATCAATAAACAAGGTGCAAATTATGAAGGGTTTTGGGAGGTTCTGACCCATAGATATGTTTATGTAGATGTCTCATTAGTGACAGTATATGGAAAATTGCATGTTAGTCATCTGCCATATTGGAACCGTCAAAGCCATTCTGTGAGCTCTTGACAGCAAGTTGACTGTGCGAAATGTTGTGACATGTTGGGAGATTTAAGTAATTAACTTATTACAACTTTGACTGTGGTCAAAAGTAAAATAAACTGTAACATAGGCCTAATATTCACATTCCAGTTTAACCTGTGGTAGGCCTACTGAAAATGGTATTGAATTTTGTATTATATCAAAGTTACAAATTCAAGTTTCGTGACAACACTAATAGCAAGGACTCAAGCATAATAGTGTCAAAGAAACCAAACTGTTCAAAAGATCATGCATTAATGAGACAGCAGAAACTCCAAATAACACATCAATTTGTGGGAGGTGCCTTTAGTCTTTATTAGTCTTGATAAACGGTGGCTGTGTATAGCACTGTTAGATGACACAAATAAAATGATTTTTTTGTTTGTGGATAAATACAATTAGTGAATCTGCTCCATCAAACTCCAAATAATGCAATTTTAATATATTATGCTATTCACATTATAACAGTTTCCATGGAGGTAATGTATGTCAATGATAAATTATCAATATAATCTGTGAATGATTTTGTAACAACAGCGATTGTTCCAAACGTTGAAATGTAAATGTTTATATGTTGTTTTGTTTTGCCCTGACAGTCAAATGCTTGTGTAATTGTCAATGTTTTTTAAAATTATTTTTATATTTCAGTGAATTTGTATCAGGTAACTCCAAAGCTGTTCTAGAGTCATGAATCCCACAAATGTAACTGTCTTTACGGAATTCTATCTGCTGGGATTTCCAGGACTCAATCCACAGTATTATGGAGCCGTGGGAACCCTTTTGCTCTTTGTCTACTTGGCACTAACAGGAGGAAATATCTTTATTATTGCATTTATTGCTTATAAGAGAAGCCTTCAGAAACCCACCTATTTAATCTTCTGTAATCTTGCAGTGTCTGATCTTGCTTTTGGAACTGTCACGCTGCCTAAAGCCATTGCAAAATACTTTTTCAATAGCAGTGAGATACCATTTTATAGCTGCTTTGTGCAGATGTTTCTTGTTCACTACTTAGGGACTGTTAACTCTTTCCTAATGCTATTAATGGCCATTGATCGGTTTGTTGCAGTGCGTAACCCGCTGAGATACTGTGTCCTTATTACAAATAAGACTATTTTATTGGCATGTGCAGTGATTTGGATCATCTGTATTTCATGGCTGACAGTCATTGTTTATCATGCCTTCGATGAGCCCTATTGTGATTCTAACGTAATAACCCAAAATTACTGTGACCACAATTCGATAATTAAACTGTCCTGTGGAGATGTAAGGCAGAAAAAGTTTTTTTCATTTTCATGTGCCATGTTTGTTCTTCTGGGCCCTTTGATTTTTATTATATTTTCTTTTATTGCTATCATCAAATCTGTTTTCAAAATCTCAGATGTTCAGGCCCGATATAAAACGTTCTCAACTTGCAGTCCTCAACTACTTATCATTTGTCTGTACTTTGTGCCTAGATGTGTTGTTTATGTGCATGATGTGACCATAGCGATCTCACCTGGCATTCGGGTTATGTTAATCATGTGGTATAGTATTCTCCCACCTGTTGTCAATCCAATGATTTACTGCTTAAAAACCAAAGAAATCAAAGATGCATTAAAAAAACTAATTAGAGATAGGAAAGTGACTTTGCAGATATGATGCGCTAAAAATATTGATATTGCTTTAGTACTGTAAAGTGCACTGTTTACACTTTGCCCTGTTTATGTATTTATGTCACTGTAATTCTAGCTGTTCTTACACTTACAATGAGAATCAATAACACATTTATGAAATAATGAATATTTTTCCTGATGAATAAACTATTTACAAGTGTATTGTATTGCCCCCTTTTATTCTTTGTAGTTGTTGTTGTCCAAATTAAGTTCACAATGCATATTACTAATCAAAAATTAAGTTTTGATTTATTTATGGTAGGAAATTTACAAAATATCTTCATGGAACATGATCTTTACTTAATATCCTAATGATTTTTGGAATAATACTAAAAGAAATTGACCCATACAATGTATTTTTGGCTATTGCTACAAATATACCTGTGCTACTTATGACTGGTTTTGTGTTCCAGGGTCCCAAATGAGGTTTAGATACTACACACAGAACTCACTCAATTGTATAGTTTAGTTTAAATTCACATGTATCTTTTGTTCATGAAATGTTCTATACATTACATAAAATAACAAAACATTAGATAAATTAATAACAAATATATAAAAATATAAAAAATGTAAAAATAACACTTTTTTTAAATGTCCTCTTGTTTTAAGTCATTATCAGTAATTATATTGTCAAATATTGTGAAAGAGAGCTGGAAACATGGAAATTGGAAATGGAACATGGAAATTGTGAAATGTAAATGTAAATTAATAAATAATGCACTTTCTGTTCCAGTCTTTGAATATGGCTGAAAATAAAGTGTACTGCTTCTGTAAATATATTCTTCTATTATAGAACATACATTCAACACATTAAGTGTATGTACAATATAGGCGCAGGTTTTTATTTAAATCAAAGCAGTATGACAACAAGATTTTCTTTAACACAAGATAACTTTGATATTTTACATAATTTCTGATCCAGACATTGTAGAAAACATTTGTATACAGAAGAAAATGTGGAAGAGGGAGAGAAAGGCCATATCCTCCATAACCAGCTTAGTCACACATATTCATACTTTATATATTACTTGGCATTAAGAAGCTAATGACCTTTAGTTGTTTATCTGTATTAACTTGTTCTCTCACAGAAATATTGTAAAAATTAAAGAAGCTGCAAATTATTTATTTATTTACTTATTTAAGCCTGGCAGAGCTGAAGAAGTACATTAACACATAGGTTTATATTCAATAATAAACTCTTACCTCCAACTAGTGTAACTGCAAACAGTAACAATACATTTGCTATGTTCAGGGCCCACTGGAGGCTTTCTGAATTTACATGTGAGAGTGATATTATGTCAAGAGAGTGTAAGTGTATCTCAAGTGTGAGCATTTAAATACCAAAGCCAAAGTAAACTTACCCACAACGTAAAAGGACTCTCTGACCTGTGCTATAAGTATGTTCATGTTAACTATCGCAGTTTGAATAAGATCATATGAGTGTGTTTGGTCTTAATCTTTGCCTTTTTCCCCCTTCTTTGGCACCTCACTCATTTGTAAATGTTAAGTTTGCTGTGAAAACGTGCTAAAAGTATTAATGTCTATGCTGAAATCATATTGCATTATCCTTTAAATGTACACTGTTTGTCTGTGTATTATATTTTGTACATACAGATTGTATTCATGCATAATGTATTTCACTTTTTAGTCCTCCAGATGGGGGTCGGGCAGCAATGATGGAACCTACCTAAACAGCACAACGGTCTTCAACGAGTTTGTTCTACGAGGTTTTCCTGGACTCCCTCCTGAATATTACAGACTTATAGGAGCTTTGATTTTCATTTTATACGTTCTTCTTGCAACTGGGAATATTTTCATTATTGTCTTTGTGATGTACGAGAAAAACTTTCAGAAACCAACCAACCTAATCGTCTGTAACCTCATGGCAGATCTCGCACTTGGAATGACGACCTACCGAAGAGTCATAGCAAAGATCTGGATGTCTGACAAAATCATATCATTCAAAACCTGCTTCACGCAGATGTATTTTGTGAATTTTCTAGGGGCTACGAATTCATTTATCATGGCACTGATGGCTGCGTTACAGATATAATACAGTTATTGATCACATGTCTTTATTATTTACCTAGATCTTTTGTGTATATGACACAAGTTACTGGTTATGAGTTTAGTACTGATATCCGTATTGTGATTTCCATGTCGATGTACAGTCTTGTCCCTGCTGTTATCAACCCATTTATATATTGGACCCCTTTTTGCCTTCCGAACTGCATTAATCCTTCGTGGCATAGATTCAACAATTGTTGAAACATTCCTCAGAGATTTTGGTCCATATTGACATGAAAGCAGTTGCTGCAGATTTGTCGGCTGCACATCCATGATGTGAATCTCCCGTTCCAACACATCCCAAAGGTGCTCTATCGGATTGAGATCTGGTGAATGTGGAGGCCATTTGAGTAACGTAAACTCATTGTCATGTTCAAGAAACCAGTCTGAGATCATTTGAGCTTTGTGACATGGTGCATTGTCCTGCTGGAAGTAGCCATCAGAAGATGCGTACACCGTATTCATAAAGGGATGGACATGGTCGGCAACAATACTCGGTTAGGCTGTGGCGTTTAAACAATGCTCAATTGGTACTAAGGGGCCCAAAGTGTGCCAAGAAAATATCCCCCACACCATAACACCACCACCACCAGCCTGAACCATTGAAACAAGGCAGGATGGATCCATGCTTTCATGGTCTTTACGCCAAATTCTGACCCTGCCATCTTAGTGTCGCAGCAGAAATCAAGACTCATCAGACCAGGCAATGTTTTTTCCAATCTTCTATTGTTAAATTTTGGTGAGCCTGTGCGAATTGTAGCCTCCATTTCCTGTTCTTTGCTGACAGGAGCAGAACCCAGTGTTGTCTTCTGCTGCTGAAGCCCATCTGCTTCAGGGTTCGACGTGTTGTGGATTCAGAGATGGCATTCTGCATACTGTCATGAATCTGGTTGCCACTCACTACATCTCTTGCACTACACTACAGCTGCACATCACCTATGGACTGCATCTCCCATCATTCACTGCACTCACACATTCCCATCCACCATTACACCAATCACACAGCTGTCACCAATCACTCATTTGTCCTGATTGTCTTACCACACCTGCACCTCATTCACACACACACATTTAAGCAGCACACTTCCATGCAAACACTGCGAAGTCTTGTTCTTGCCCCGGCTGACATTTCTGAGCGTTATTCATCCTGCTATTTGTTATCTCTGTGTTTGACCCCGGACTGCCCGACCTTGGAACTCTCCTTCGTCTCCGCTGGTCCCGCCCAGCTCTCCTTCGTCTCTGCTGGTCCTGCCCAGCTCTCCTTCGTCTCCGCTGGTCCCGCCCAGCTCGCCTTCTCCGCGGGTTCTGTCCAGTTTAGCGCTTTCCGAGCGCCCCCGAGACCCAGCACCTCCAGAATGCCCCTTGACGTTCGCGCCTCCAGAGTCCCCCCTTGAGGTAGTGGAGTTCCCCAAGAACTTTCTGGGGGGGAGCTTCCCACCATTGCTCACTGAGACCCTGATCCTGTCATGGCCCATGGAGTCCCCTGATTCATCTTGGCTGCCCGAGGCCCTGGATCTACCATGGCCACCTAAACTCCCTGCCTCGGTCCTTGAGACTATATGTGCTCTCTCTGCCTCTTGTGTCTCAGTTTCCTCTAGGTCCCAGTCGCTGCCAGGGGTCTCGTCTGCTCCGCCCTGGTGGGCGCCTGTCTCGTCTGCTCCGCCCTGGTGGGCGCCTGTCTCGTCTGCTCCGCCCTGGTTGGCGCCTGTCTCATCTGCTCCGCCCTGGTGGGCGTCTGACCTGCCAGAGTCACTTCACGCCTCCGCTGACCTGCCAGAGTCACCTCACGCCTCCGCTGGGGAGGCCATGGCGGGTCGGGGAGCTTGGGTGTCCAAGGTGGATCCGGGGACTCAGGAGGCCATGGCGGAGCGGGGAGCATGGGAAGCCATGGCGGGTCAGGTGACTCGGGAGGCCATGGCAGGTCGGGGAACTTGGGTGTCCATGGTGGATCCGGGGACTCAGGAGGCCATGGCGGAGCGGGGAGCATGGGAGGCCATGGCGGGTAGTCCCCCCCCAAAATTTTCTTGGGGATTTTCCTCATCCCCGGGGGCTCTGGAGAGCTGGACGGAGCCGGCAGGGGCTCTGGAGAGCTGGACGGAGCCGGCAGGGGCTCTTGAGAGCTGGACGGAGCCGGCAAGGGCTCTTGAGAGCTGGACGGGACCGGCAGGGGCTCTGGGGAGCCGGACGGAGCCAGCAGGGGCTCTGGAGAGCCGGACGGAGCCAGCAGGGGCTCTGGAGAGCTGGACGGAGCCGGCACTGGAGGACGCTGGCGAGGAGATGGCACTAGAGGGCGCTCGGGAAGTGTAGCGTCTCGGGGGCGCTCGTGAAGCGCAAACTCTCGGGGGCGCTCGGGAAGCGCAAACTCTCGGGGGCGCTCGGGAAGCACAATCTCTCGGGGGTGCTCTGGAAGCGCAATCTCTCGGGGGCGTTCTGGCAGCGCAATCTCTCGGGGCGCTCTGGCAGCGCAATCTCTCGGGGGCGCTTTGGCAGCGCAATCTCTCGGGGCGCTCTGGCAGGGGCTCTGGAGTGCAGGACGGAGCCGGCAGGGGCTCTGGAGAGCTGGACGGAGCCAGCAGGGGCTCTGGAGAGCTGGACGGAGCCTGCAGGGGCTCTGGAGAGCAGGACGGAGCCAGCAGGGGCTCTTAAGAGCTGGACGGAGCCAGCAGGGGTTCTGGAAAGCTGGACAGAGCCAGCCGGGGCTCTGGAGAGCTGGACAGAACCGGCAGGGGCACTTGAGAGCTGGACGGAGCCGGCAGGGGCTCTGGAGAGCTGGACGGGACCGGCAGGGGCTCTGGGGAGCTGGACGGAGCCGGCAGGGGATCTGGAGAGCCGGATGGAGCCAGCAGGGGCTCTGGAGAGCCGGACGGAGCCGGCACTGGAGGACGCTGTCTTGGAGCTGGCACAGGAGGGCGCTGTCTTGGAGCTGGCACAGGAGGGCGCTGTCTTGGAGCAGGCACTTGGGTTGGGCTCCAACCTCATCCCCTCATATGCCACCAACAAGCCCAGAGGCACATGAGCCTCTGTAGGTGGGCTTGCGGTGGCTGGTGGGCTTACGTGTGCCGCGAATGGTCCAGGGCTTGAGGTGGCCGCGAATGGCGGCGGATTTCCCGCAAAACAGCGGGCTGGACGAGCCACGGACGGCGGCGGAGATTCCCCGCGAACGGCGAACAAGGACGAGCCGCGGGCGGCGTAGGTGCTCCATCTCCGCAACGGCGGGTCTGTTTGTTTGGTCGGTTGTTCTGTCACATTGACCAGGATTCAGGCACGAGGAGACACGGAGTTCACAAACGAGAGGCTTTAATCATTCAACATGAAACACAGGAGACGTAGGAACAGCAGGGAAGACATTCAACAACCGACAAACACTAACTGGAAGAACTGGGGCTTTTAAAGACAGGGTAACGAGGGAACTAAGGAGACACACCTGGAATCAAATTAACAATCAACACAAGGGAAAAACTAGGTCACAGGGAGCACATGGGGAGCAAAATCACAACAAAACAGTCCAGGGGCGTGACAGTCACACACGAAACCCGTCAAACAATATGTCACTGCGTGGGAGGTTTCTTTCGTGTAAAGAGAGAGATGAAAAACAGCGGCTTTAGTTTGTCATTATCTGATGGACACTGATACAGAAGGTATCATTTCATTTCTTCTATTTATGGCAAAAGCCTGAATGCTTACAATCCAGCAAATACAGTTATAGGCTGCTATTTATGTTTAGCATTACACTGCTATGCAAATCATATCTGATTTTCTATGGAAGTAATTTTAAGTAATGGCCAAAAATGATTCAGCTCGGCAATATATTCCTTAATATTTTGTATATTTTTGATATGTCATTATATATGCTTTCCACTTCAGCTTTTTATGTTCTTTTTTTTCACAAGTACACAAGTTGGTAACTGCAAAGCTGTTCTAGAGTCATGACTCCCACAAATGTAACTGTCTTTACTGAATTCTATCTGCTGGGATTTCCAGGACTCAATCCACAGTATTATGGAGCCGTAGGAACTCTTTTGCTCTTTGTCTACTTGGCACTAACAGGAGGAAATATCTTTATTATTGCATTTATTGCTTATGAAAGAAGCCTTCAGAAACCCACCTATTTAATCTTCTGTATTCTTGCAGTGTCTGATATAGGAAAATGAGACAGAGAAAAGTAAGCATGCAGATGACCATGCTGTTGGGCAGAGCCTAAAATATTTCAGTGTTGTGTATAGAGAACACTCAAAAAATGGTACAAATGCTGTCACTGTGACAGTACCTTTTCAAAAGGTTCACCTTTGTAACTTATTTTACCCTAAAATATCAATACTAGTACCTTGTAAGGTATATACTACTATTAGTATCTAAACTTGTATAGTACATTTTGAAATGGTCCAATCCCAGTCACAACTTTTGACTATATTGTTTCTGAGAGTATGCCATGTTTATTTTTCAGATATGTCTTATGTCCTTGTTATTCTGTCTGTGAATATTCTAATCAGACGAATAAAATATTTCTACCATTTTATTTTTGAGAGAATAAGAGTTTTTTTCCACCAGTAATTGTCTTAATAATGAGTAAACTGGGTGTTTACCAACCCAATAAATACATTTAAAAAAGTATCTTATCTCCTCTGAATGGACAGTAAGAGTTCTGGATAAACCATTCATTTTATAAAGGCTTATATTAAATAATTAATGTTAAAGTTTTTATGTTTTTTTCTGTTGTGATGAATCTCTGAAATTACATAAAATTCAGACTCATAAAAGGTTACTTTCTTTTTTATTTACTTTGAAATGTGGTTCTTTGTTAAATTGTGTAAATGTTTACCATGTAATATTTTCCTGGATTCTTGCCATTCATTTGAATTTGAAAATAATCAGAAAGTTTCATTCTTTAGTTTATTAAAAGCATAACTAATAAAACACATTGAAGTGAGAAATATTACATATTTTAGACTATTATATGCGTCTCTATGTTAAGGTGCAGCTAAACGGATAATAGATCAAGTAAAATCCAATATAACTAAAGGTTTTTTCAACTGTTCTGCTTTCAAGAACAATTTTTGCTGCCTAAGTACTATATTAAAAACAATTCTCAATCGATTTGATGCATTTCTTCAAACTCAGGTCACTGTTCCAAAACCAGTTCACTCCATGACCTGAACACTTTGTAATTGTCCTAAACATATGGTATGTTTTCATTAATCTTATACAAATTACAAATTGTGCAAATCGTTTTCTCAATTTTGTTTTCATAAAACTCTCAAATGTTTTCATAATAGTTAATACAACCAACCAAACCTTTAAAATATCTAAAAAAGAGTTTTACACAAATCACAAACATTTATGTGGCATTTGTCCAAACACAAACAAAACTCCATAATTTGGTCGGTGAATCGCACCCATTCTGACTCCACTCTGGAGAAAAAGGGGGATTCGCCATATTAAAAGGGTGCAAAAACAACTGAGCAACACCCTAATTAGGCGAGTGGCTGGTCCTGTGGAGCGAAACCCTAAAAGCTTCATCCACCAAAGGAACGGCCTCATGTGGAGTGACCCCAGGTGCAGCACAGGGGAGGCTGCGGCCATGAGGCCTAAGAGCTTCCGACAAGTGTTCACGGAAACATGATGGTCTAGCTTGAAGCAGGCCAAACATGTATTGAGGCTGGAAATCCGGGCAGGAGCCAGACGGGCCTGCATCTGAATGGAATCCAAGTGAACTCCCAAAAACACAGTTTGTTGAGAAGGGGAGGGAACACTCTTCTTGGTGTTTGTTCTGAGGCCAAGAGCACGAACGTGACGGAGAACGACATCCCTGTAACAGCTGACTGACTCCTTGGAGTGGGCCAGAATGAGCCAATCGTCCAGGTAATTGAATGCACAAATGCCCTGGAGCCTCAACGGGGCTCCATGCATTTTGTGAACATCCTCGGCGCCAAAACTTAGCCAGAGGGAAGGACTTTGTATTGATAAGCAAAGTCAATTCGGTTCAAAAGCGAACCAAAGGAACTTCCTGTGCTGCCGGACAACCTGAATGTGGAAATGTGACAAACCAGTCTCCCACTCGAATCTGAGACATAAAAGATCTTCAACGTCAAGATCTTTGTAAAAGGAGAGGTTCAGACGACGCAGATCTAGAATGGGTCGTAAACCGCTGTCCCCCTTTGGCACAAGAAAATAGCGGCTGAAAATGCCTCGTTCAAGGTCCGATTGAGGGACTTACTCTATTTCCCCTTTGAGGAGGGAGGACAGTTCCTGCTGTAGCACAGAAGCCTTTGAGGCGCTGCTTACTACTGTCTGGTGAACCCCGTTGAAGCGGGGGAACCCCACTGAAGTGTGTAGCCGGACCGAACTGTGCAGAGAACCCAAGACGATACCCCTGGTAGACGCCCCCATTCGTGAAAGAAATGCGATAGAGGAAGCGGAGTGTTAGACATAACTGTGTTGGGGTGTCGAAAAGATTTGCCGACTTTGTCCACCACGAAGGAAAGTCCTTGGCATCCTTGTTCATGGACTGAAGAGTGGCCTGTACAGGGCCCGTAGGCTGTGGGAGAAAACCGAACGTGTCTCCTATCACGCGGGCCGCAGGTGACAAAGGAACATGTAGCAGTGGGAGAAAGCCTGATGCGTCTCCCGACTGCCACCCTGAGATAGATTGAAGATAGGCGCTTGCTGCACACCAAAACCCAATGAGAGCAAAAGTGGTCCTACATGGCTTAATTGGAAGGAGGGGGGCGGGACTTCCATGAGGGTGACAGAGACGACGAGAGGTGGGAGGCTAGCATGTCCTCGACCCCGGTTGGCGGTATAGCCCTGTTCCACAGAACCCACTAGGTTGGTGAAATCAGCGGCTGCCGCGTTAGTAAGGCGGGAGGAGAAAGGCTGTTTACAGTATCTGGAGATCTCATGATGCAGATCGCTGAAAAACCGTAGCTTCCTCCGTTCAGGCCTTGAATTTGGGCCGCTAAGGAACTGTTCATCGAGTTGGAAGACTGAGACTCGCGGGGCTCGTCGGGCCAATCGATGGAGAGCTTTTCGGTGGTATTCAAAAGCACGTCCACAAGCTTTGAGTAAGCCATAGAAGGTCGTGCTTCCTGGCCACTAGGCGGGAGATCATCAGCTAAAGCAGGCCCGAAATCCTCAGAGTCGGACACTGCTGTAAATAACACATCATCTAGCCTGAAGGAAACGGCGTCGCGTGCCTCCGGGCTAGGATATAAATATTAATGCACGAATTCAACAGGAGAATTTGCGCGCACGTGCCCAGGTGAGAATGGGAGAGAAAGGGCGAGGCCCGTCTGGTCACTATCCATTGCCTCCAGCTCCACATCCGAGCCCCAGGCCTTTACTTTTTGCCTAGATGTACTGTGTATATATGTGACATAATCACTGAAATACCTGCAAGTGTTCGGATTATGCTTGTTATGTGGTGCAGCATTCTCCCGCCTGTTGTTAACCCAATGATTTACTGTTTGAGATCTCAGGAAATCAAGACCGTCTTCATGAAGAGAATGAGAGGGAAAATAGTCAATCTTAAGCTGAAACCATCTTCTTGTTGAGACAAAGATGTAATGCTTGAACCTGTTTATCTAAAATGTTGTATATAATGCTTCTGATCAAATGTTGCAATGTAAGGATATTACATGCTTTGTTGCATTTTTAACCATTTATTGATCATTTTTATTGCCCAATAAGAAACCAAAAACATATTTCTCAATGACATCTCAAAAATCATTTTTACTGTCACATTTCCAAAACATATTCTATTCATTAATAGTCATCTGTTTATTAAATGAATCTACATTCTTTAAAAAAAATCATATTTGATCATAATACTGTGTCCTAGATTGTAGCAACAAAACATCCTCTGAATTATGATAAGGTGCCTTTAAAATGTAAATAGCAATTTTAAATATTTTTTTATCTTGCTTGTGAGCATACTTATTAATCCATTTTTTATATTTTTGGCAAATGACTTATTAAAAAAGGTGTTTTGCTGAAAATAAAGTCCCTAAATAGACAATAATATTTTCAACACAGATCAGAAGATCACTGTTTAAATATATAATAGTATATTTCCAAAACTCTCAAATTCAGGTTGCCATTGTTTTTTTTGTTTTTTTGTAGCCAAGAATGTTATGAGATTGTACATAAATTGATAAAAAAAATACATTAACATTAACAATATTTTTCTAGAGTTAAAAGTGTGGCATCTAGACCTACAACATAAAGTTATTTAATTCAGTATAAAAACAAAATTCAGCTCATCTTTGATATTTTAATTATTAAAAAAAATCATAGTTCAGCTCCATAAAACCTGTAGAATGAGTCATGAACTGAATGTAGTAGGACATAAGCAGATAAAATGTTTAAGATCTGACAACAGATGGCGCCAATGTAACAAGATTATTGTGCTCTTCAAACACTGTTTTACATACAGAAATAAACAATATTGATGATTAAGTCACTATTGGTAAATTTCTAATGTGCTTGAACATATGCCTTCCATTTATTATAAATAGTATATTTACACTTTTATTAATGTTCTTATGAACGGAATGATTCACCAGTATTTCACTGGTCCAGATTTAGTCAGTGATTTAAAGTACATGAATGATAAGTGAACTGTGTACCTTGTTTTTAACATTATTTTCAAATGATTTCCTCTTGATCGCTCTGAATATCACAGTCATTTAGCTGATGGGTCGGCAAGCTGGCTATGTCCTCAAACACATCCGCATAGGTGTTAAAATTCACTCCTAGATTTAGGAGATTCTCAAGCTGCTGAATCCCGCCGGAGACAGAGGTGTTTGGGAGACTCTGGATGGAGGGGGATGTGACCACATCTCTGAACGGTAAAGGGGCCTTCAGAATAAACTGCCCTCTGGACCAATCTGCAGATGAAACAGTGGGAGGGGGGGTCAAACTCAACCAAAGTTCAACTGTAATGACTCAATAACTGGTATAACAGATTATAATGTTGTGTATTCACATTTAATAAAAATGTCTTAACATTTCAATTGAATGGTCAACGGTTGTCAAAAGGAAAGAAAGTGAATGCCTTCTTGTTTCCTAAAGCACAGTCTGACATTTGAAAGGCTCTGGTGGTGGAGATACTTTAAAATACCACTAGATGATGCCCAAACTCCAGAAGAGTTGGTTGGTGTGGTGAAGGGTATTTTATTTTTTTTTTTCTTCATTTGATCAAACCACAAGATGTCACAATTGGTTTGGGTCAGTGTTGTGATTAACTAGATGAAAAATGTATTCAACTTTTAAAATAAATTGTATTTGGTTATGATTATTGGTTTCATTATTGGTTTCAAAACCAATATTCACCCTATTTTTTATAAACATCTTTAATTTAGGTGTGAGGTAAATTAAAATTGCAGTAGTCTGATTCAATGTTTAATTAATTATTAAGTTAAATAAAACAAAAGGGAAATCATTATGAATGGAAAGCTAAATATGGAAACAAAAGAGGCAGGGTCCAGGTGAGTTTACAGAGAAAAGGTGGATGATTGCAATTAAGTTAGCAGTTCAGTGGGTGGAGAACTTGAAACATACTAATGTGGTAATATGTTCAAAATCATATTCAGTGTTAACAAGTATAATGTATGGCAAATCAACTTCAAGAGAAGATATACTAATATAAATCCTTCACTTATTAAATAGATCACAAAATCAAAGGAAAATGTATATTTTGTATGGATTCCGGCTCATGTTGGGTGGAAGGAAACGAAAAAGCAGATTTTTTTTAGCTAAGACGACAGTAAGTCGCCTGGGGAAGTCATAGCCTAATGGTTAGAGAGTCAGACTCGTAATCAAAAGGTTGCAAGTTCGAGTCTCTGGCTGGCAGGAATTGTAGATGGGGGGAGTAAATTTACAGTGCTCTCTGTTCCCAGTGTCTGGGAAGTCAGAGGAAAAGGAGGTTGTTGTTTCAGCAAGTCGTGAAGACACTCTCTTTTGGATTATTTCATATGGACATAGTCTGAATGTCTGCTGTGGAATAATGGCGCTTGAATGCGCCGGGATTAAGAGCAAGTGAACAAGTTTAAACCTTGACGACACCTGAGAAACGCCGCCTAAACAGTTAGACAGTAGGCGTTAGTGGACACAGAGAGTCATAAATTTGAATCTGTGAGTTGTTAATCCCGTATATGACTCTGACTCCTTCTCGACGTGTGATCACCGAATGGTAAAATACAAATTTAGTCTTTGGCTCTCAACTCTTTCTGACTTTAAAGGCGTGCATAAACTCTTCCAGCAAACATCGACGCCACACTCTCCCTTTAGAAACCGAGTAAAAGGCCCATTCTCCCCTTCTCTGACAAAATATTGTTTGATTTACATTCGTTTTCATTATGTATTTATTTTGTACTGTTTTGATCTTTTTTGTTGTTGTTGTCTTTTTGAAAGGCCTGCTGTTGACGGTCTGTGTGTAAAATCGCTGGTAATACCGGTTTTAAAAGCATTGATTTGTTTATTTTCTCATTTCTGAGGACTTGCTGCGGGAACCCGGAGTGATTAAATAATTTTTGTTTTGCTGGTGTAAGATATTAATTAATTTGTTGAAATGATCAAAAAACGGTATTGTTTTGTTGAGCGTTTCTCTGCAGTTTCCCGTAAGGGTGGTGTTGTGGCAATTTTCTAACAAACATCATCACTGAGTAAGAGACACTCTGAGTCCAAATTATAATAATAAAGTGTTTATTCTCTTGCAAGAGAAGATCTTTCAGTTCTAACATACATAGCTGTAAGTCAGTCAGGAGAGAGAGAGACAGAGAGAGAGATAGATAAGAAGAGAGCCAGAGAGCCAGAGATAAGTAGCAAGAGAGCAAGAGAGCGACGAGCTAAGGAAAGCAGTTTTGGTCTGTTTTATAGTCCTTTCCTTCCAAGGCCTCCTCCTTCCCTCCTCTAGAGGGAAAGATACCAGTTTGTTTACCGATTGATGGTTATACAGAAAAGGGAGGCAAATGCCCCTTGACCATCTGCGTTTCCTTACCTCTATCACTTCTCAATCATAGTAAATCATCACACAAAGAATGCTTATCTAACTACCAGAAGAAAACATATAATACATACATCTGAATCTATGTCTCACTGTTTGATTACTGTCCATAAAGGAAAATTCCTTTACAATTCCTCTCTGTTTATCATTCTCTGATAACTGATTAATCAAACATTGTAATAATAATAGTAAAATAATAATAAATACAAGTTCAAGTCATTAATCACACTTATACTCTTCATCTCTGATTTTCACATAAATGATCACTCTTCTTGAACCTGTGAAGTAAGTTTTTTGAATATTTGAAAAATGCTTAGGCTGTAAATGTTTAGCAAGCACAGTAAAGATTTCATTCTATCGCCGGGCTAAATGGACAGACACTGCTGTGGCACTCTCGGCCTAGACCGAACCCTCAGTCACAATAGTATAAATAAGGAAAAGTATAGTTCAAAGTAGGAAATAAACATATCAATTTATCACTGTTGAGTTACTCCTGTAATATAAAATGTAAATATTAAAAGTATGTAGAAAATCCCTCAGTTTCAACCCCTCTCCTTGTACGTCCTCTCGTACACGGATAACTGCTGCTTTTAACCTTCTTTACATACCAGTCATTCTCAAGAAGAAAAATAGAAACATCATAACTCAATTAACACATTTCACTGTAACTTCCGCTACTTGTGTCATCATATTGTTGGTCATCAACATTAACATCATCATCCGGATAGACTGTCATTTTCACCAATTGAACAGACATTCCGACCTTAACCAGTCTTTGTACTAAGCTAGACACACATTGCATTATGCATGGTATGCATAGCAAAATTAGTACTACTATAACTATAATTGGCAACACAGTTTGAGCCAACCACATTCCCCAGCCCCCCTCAAGATTCATTATCCAGGTAAGCCATTGGTCGTTCGCTGGTTCAGGCTCCTGCACCGCCTTTCTCATGTGCTCAATCACATCAGTTATGTTGTCACTGTGATCTGGAATATTGAAACAACAAGATACTCCTAGCATTTTACAAACCCCTCCCTTTTCTGCGGTAAGTAAATCCAAGACTAAACGATTCTGAATAAATGCCTCTCTTAAATGTCTCATTTCATCATTTATCATCGATAAAGCATTTTCAGTGGCATTTGCTATTGCCAATACAGTCCATGCTAACCCCTTCACTTTATTTATCGTTACTGTTGTTCCCACCCCTAGGAAAAGTGTAGTATTATCAAGCAAATTGTCACTGACAACACAGTCATTATACATGTGGTTTTATATAGGCCACACATTCCTGGCACTCTGAATGGGTGCCACGGCCTTGGACGCTCCATTCTCTCAGTTACTCTGTATTGAAAGATGCTGCTATGACCAAAGAATGTGAGAAAGTGCTGTTTTCGAAGCACTAAAAGTCTTATCTGTTCTGTTGATTACAGTGTCCACCCAGATGCCGTTTGCGCAATCAAAGTCGTCTCCTCCTTGCTGCTGATATTTTTCAAACTGGGTCTTAGCGTTTACTGACATTCGCGTTGAACCTCCTCCAGCAATTGCTCCGCCTCCGCAATGGGCGGCACCCTCCTTCATGGTTAACGTGAACCCACGTAGCCCTCTCTGCGACCTTCACTGCCGTGTGCGTCACCAGAAGCACCTGGAAAGGCTCTAGCCACCTTTTCGACTTCCAGCTCTTTCTCCTGTGATCACGAATCACCACGAAATCGCCAGGTCTGACCTCGTGCAGGAATCTCTCAGCAACCTTCCCCTAGGCAGCTTTTACCTGCACAGAAATATTTGACAACAGACAAGACACTTCTTTGCAGTAATTCAACATGTCATTCTCACACATCCGTTGATGGCAGCCCTTGTTTTCCCCCCTCTATGCCCATGAATGGTGGCCTGCCAAACAAAATTTCAAATGGGCTCAGGTTTGGTTTTACTCTTTTTCTCATTCTCATGTACATCAGTACAATTGGAAGAGCTTTAAGCCAAGTCAGACCCGTCTCTTCGCAGCATTTCGCCAATTTGTTCTTAATTGTCTGGTTCTGCTCTCTACTGCCCCACCTGACGAGGCGCGTAGCTGCAGTGAGTTCTCATGTCAATTCCCAAGAACTGACCCACCTGCTTTATCGCATCATTGACAAAGTGTCTGCCATTATCAGAACTGATTTTTCTGGGAATTCCCCATCTCGGAGCGATCTCGGTTAACAGAGCCTTTGCCACTGCCGCGAATCTTGTTTCGAGGTTGGGAAAACCTCAACCCATTTTGACCACATGTCAACCATCACCAGACAGTGTTTCTGTTTCCCACAAGGGGTTAATTCGATGAAATCCATCATTAGATATTCAAATGGACCTGCTGGTGCTGGTTGAGATGCCAAGGGTGTTTTTATCCTCTAGCCACATTGTGTGTGTTTACAAGTAACACATCTTTTGCAAAAATTTTCAGCAACCACTGTAAACCCCTTTGTAAACCATAATTCCTTCATCTGCATTATCATACCGCTTTTGACACATGATTCAACCCATGTGTCAACTTAGCATAATGCTGAAAGAAGTGTTTGGGCAAACAAGGAATGTCATCAACACTCATCCATACACCCCCTGGAGACTGCAGCCAGACGACCTCCATCGTTGTTTTTCCGCTCCTGTGGAAAAAGACTGCATACTCTGTAAACAAGGGAAATATCAGGGTTAGTCACAGATACTAAAGCACAAGTCGTTTCTTTTGTCTCCTGTGCTGCCGCGGCCTCGCTGCCACGTCTGCTCTCACGCGTTTCCTGTGGAGATAAAACTTTTATCGTTAGTGTGCGCTGATTTACAGATCGCGACCTTGTCTGGTAAAAGAATGGCCTCAAAAGCTTAGACACAAGAGCTGCGTTTAATATCGGATGTCCCCAAAAAAAAAAATTACCACGCTTCCAAAGTGCCCCAAAATCTATGCGTGACCCCAAAAGCATAACGCGAGTCTGTGTAAATTGTCACACACTTGTCTGCCATAAGATTACACGCCTCTGTCAGAGCAACCAATTCGGCTGCCTGAGCCGAATAATTTGATGGCAATTTGCCAGACTTTACGACTTCAAATTCAGTGGTCACGAAACCAACCTTATTCAAGCCTGTTTGTGGATCTTTGGACGCCGACCCATCCACAAAGAGGACATTGTCACAGTTCTCTAAAGGTGTGTCCAACAGGTCTGGACGTGGTGTACACACCTGTTCCTGCTGATAGACAACAGTGGTGTATCTTTTCACCGTTACATTTGGCATGTCAAGCAAAATCGTGTGATACCTCAGCCATCGGGCTGTTGATAAATGTGATGTTCTCTGCTCTTGCAAAATCATGGAGACTGCGTCTACCATCTGTGTAAAAAAACCTTTCAATCTTGTCACATGACCTCAGCCCTTTCCCTGTTGTCAGGGCTCTCAAGGGCTTTTCAAGAAATGCATAATTTGGAATAAACGTTCGACAATATGCACACATTCCCAAGAATGATAACAATTGTCTTTGTTAAAGGTCTTGGTACATCTTTGATAGCTTTTATCCGTTTCTCAGAGATAGCTTTACTGTTTGGTGTTAGTGTGACCCAAAAAATTTTTATCTCCTGCTTCACACACTGTAGTTTTGTCAGACTGACCTTGTGACCCTCCCGCGCCAGGTGGTGCAAGAGAGTTACAGTGTCAGCCACGCACGTAACCTCATCTCGTGCACAAATCAATAAATCATTTACATACTGCAATAGCGCCGTTCCGCTCGTTAGAGTTAATGGTTCAAGGCTCCGTGGCCTGAGCGCTTCATTGTAAATCGTCGGAGACTCACAATAGCCCTGACACAACCTGGTAAACGTGTACCCTTTGTTGTCAAAATCAAACGCGAACCAAAACTGACTTTTTCTTCCACTGGGACGCTAAAGAAAGCGTTGGCCAAATCAACCACAGTGAAATACATTGCATTTTATGGAATTTGTGACAAAATTGTGTATGGATTAGGTACGCGGCAGCTCTTGCAATAACGGCTGAGTTTACAGCCTGCAGATCCTGCACAAATCGCCACGTGACTGGTTCAGTTGTGTCAGATGTTATTTTCTTTACGGGAAAATAGGAGTTCGCACTGGAGAATCATGACAGGGAATTATTACTCTCTCCTTCAGGAGAGACTCAAAACCCGGCTGTATCCCTCTCAATGCCTCCTTCTTCAGGGATATTGCGATTGACATGGCCTGTAATCAGACTTTGGAGTGATTACAACTGGTTCACAACCTTTAATCAACCCAACATCATATTTGTGTTTTGCCCACAATTTTGGAGGTATTTCTGCCAGGACAGGATGAATGTCTGTGGCAGAAATAGATCCGTGCTCATGTTTCTCCATTAAAACACCTGCATTTCTACTGTGTTTCTGCCCGTTTGGTTTTCAATCCAATCTGTGGCAGAAAGACATTTTCACAAACAGGCCTATTTCTTCCCATTTCTGCTCGGTGGCCTTGTTACTGATAGTGAGGCGCAGAGTCCTCTGTTTATCAAATACAGCTGAATTTGTTTTTCTGACAGGCTATGCTGAAAGCACACACACATTTTCACTCCAGAAAATCTTATCAAACCTTGTCAAAAACATTTTCTGCCCGTTAATCCACTCTTCCTCATATTGATATATGCATATATCAATGAATGTAATTCATTGATACTGATACTGATACTGTTCGATCTTTGCCAATTTCAAAATCTTTTGTGCCCAATCAGAATCTCTCATCTGCTGTTCCTCTCCTGTAAATCCCAAACGGGCCAGCAGTGAGTTTCAGATTTAATTTACACATTAGATCCCTGGCCATTAACGGAACCGGACAGGTTTCAGAGCACAACAACGCATGTTTCAATGCCCTGCCCCCCCTCCGTCTCACATTTCAACGGCACAGCACAGTTTTCTGATATTCTATGCCCTGACTTCAAGTGCTTTCAAACACTAAATCCGTCATTCTTGGTTCACAATCAACCATAAAGTCTATCATTGTCCCGTTAACTAACATGGGATATCTCTGTAGCCTTAAAAAAACCTAAACTTTTGTACATTCTCAGACATTCATCAGTCAACTAACATTATTCAAAACTTCAACAGTCACACATTTAACGGTTTGCAAGCATGTCTTCATTGCAGATAGCCTTATTCAAAACTTCAACACTCACACATAAAGTTTGCAAGCATGTCTTCATTGCAGGTAGCATTATTCAAAACTTCCACACACACATATAAAGGGTTTGCAAGCTTTACTTCATTGCAGAGAGCGGTATTTGAATCAGTGTATGTGAGCGTGTGTGTGTGTGTGTCAATAAATTTTACTTCCCTTTTTCGTAGCTGCTGAATGCCTGTCACCCGCCCTCTCCTCTCCTGTTCTCCGTTCCTCTCGTTTCAATCCGCCTTACGCGCCTCTGGACAATCCTGTGCCCAGTGTCCATGGTTCTTGGACAACCAGCCAGAAAAGTCATGTTCACATTTGTGCTGCTGCTTAATAATCTGTACAACAGCCAGCTGCATCTGTCTCCCCTCTGTCACTCGCGCTGCTCGTGCTTGTTCATTCAGCGTCTCGCGCTGCGGTTGTCTTGGACGGAGAAACAGTCGAGGTCGGGGCGAATTTCAATGCATCCAGCTGGGCTATTGGGTAGATGGGTGTTTTGGCGGTGCCGGCCTCACCGTATTTTCATGTGGGAAACACAAACATACTGTGGGTCATTCGGTTCTGGTGGTGCAGACACATACAAATAGACTTTCACACTTTTCATTTTTCCTTCCTGCTAACTTTCTGCACTTGCTTTTTTCCTTCCTGCTAACTTTCTTGAGCCAACCATCTACTTCCTTGAGCCAACCATCTACTTCCTTTAGCCAACAATCTACTGTTTGTTCACATTTTTTAACATACATGTTTAACACATTTGCAACAACAACCTGGTTGTTGAAACCACTTTCAGTTTTGTGAGACTCAATGTTCCCTCTTCGGGAAAATCATGATGCTTGATTAATTTTTCAATATCTTGCATACATTTCTGACCATAATATATTTTTTTTCATTTGGTAGTACACCTGTGTATCATATTTCACAAACTTGCTCTGAGATATCCCCATACTGGCTGCTGTTTTCTGCTCCTGTGGGTTTACTCACGCGCGTCTCTTTTAATCTGCTAGACGTCTCCAGCAGATCCGATTTTCTCTTATCCCGCAATCGGATCGGGTTGCACTAGTAGTGCCCTCTTAATTGTGATTTATCAAAATCTTTCGATTTTTCCTAACCCCAATTAACCTCGGTACCTGTTTGAAACCCTCTTGATCCGTACAGATCTCAAATTAATCTCAGGTTACCTATCTGAACGTTCGTGCCCAGAGTCCTCGGTACCTGTTTGAAACCCTCTTGATCCGTACAGATCTCAAATTAATCTCAGGTTACCTAATCTGAACGTTCGTGCTCAGATTACTCTACCACAGAAACAAATCTCAGCCAATATGGTTCAATTTCACTCTTTAAACTGAATTTCACCCTAATTAAATTGAATTTAATTGTTTCTTACCAGAGATGTCGTTTTGTGCCACCTGGGTTCTTTTTGATTCCAGTGGTCGATCCCTCCGGTCCCAACAGCGGAACGGTCCCTCGTCTCTCAATCTTTTTTGCGAGGTAGGGTTGGAACTTTTCAGCTCCAAGGTGATCAGCCTCCGTCCGCTGTCAGGTCCAGAAGTCACGTCCAAGGAATCCCACTATCTGACACCAAACTGTTGTGGCAATTTTCTAACAAACATCATCACTGAGTAAGAGACACTCTGAGTCCAAATTATAATAATAAAGTGTTTATTCTCTTGCAAGAGAAGATCTTTCAGTTCTAACATACATAGCTGTAAGTCAGTCAGGAGCGAGAGAGAGACAGAGAGAGAGATAGATAAGAAGAGCCAGAGAGCCAGAGATAAGAAGTAGCAAGAGAGCAAGAGCAGCGAGCTAAGGAAAGCAGTTTTGGTCTGTTTTATAGTCCTTTCCTTCCAAGGCCTCCTCCTTCCCTCCTCTAGAGGGAAAGATACCAGTTTGTTTACCGATTGATGGTTATACAGAAAGGGAGGCAAATGCCCCTTGACCATCTGCGTTTCCTTACCTCTATCACTTCTCAATCATAGTAAATCATCACACAAAGAATGCTTATCTAACTACCAGAAGAAAACATATAATACATACATCTGAATCTATGTCTCACTGTTTGATTACTGTCCATAAAGGAAAATTCCTTTACAGTGGTTATCAGAAAATACATTTTGTTTGTCAGTTTATTTAAACTCTCTGGCACCCAACTGAACTATTAAACTTTTGGGTATACCACCATTACAAACTGCACATGAGTCCTTGCCTTCAGGTGGATGTTCATCTTTGTCATGTGAGCTGATGAGGACAGTTCTCTCACAATCAAATTCTGAGCGGTGAAGGAGCAGTGACTTTCACTCTCTGATGATGTCTCTACCGGCCCGTCTCTGCATGGCTTTATAGGACACTCTCTGAAATTCTGATTAGAGTATCCCTTGTGGGCCCATGAGGTGTTCAGTTTCTCAACCTCTTCTGCTGAGAGATGTTGTGGAGGGCCTGTCAGATCAGGAGCCAGCTTTCTCTTGTAGAACAGTTGGGATTGACGTTGCCACTGGTTTATATCCCCTCCAGATGTTCTCTGATGAAGTTTAGGAGATGGATTATGATTAGATTGAGGTTGCATGATGGATCGAGAAACTACTGGATTGCCGTTCACCTGTTCTCCACATTCATCCTCTTTCTTCAACTGTAGAGTCTTCACATCTGAGTATGTGCTGTCAATCTCATAGTACTCCAGTTCACTCCCTCCAAAACCAGAGACATGACAAGAAGGCCTACTCTCAGTATGGCTCTCAACTCCTTGCATAGGATTCCTTGATTTTATCAGATCGGGTTGCCTGCTGTCTTCATTTGACACATTTTGTGGACACTCATCAAGAGGACCTAAACTAAATCCCAGGTTATCCGTGCCGAGCTGTTTGCTTGGTGGCATGAGGTAGATTTGACTCCTCTTTTCACCCTCACAGAGTTTGCATTGTCTTCTGAGGATTATAAAGAGAACTAAGATGAGAATAATGAGGACAATGGGAAGAATGACTGCTACAATCCATACGGGTACGCTCTCTTGGGTTTGAGAACAGGCCTCGCTGTGGACTATATCAGATGAGCAAGATCCACATGAAGACACATTGTACAGACAGATGCACAAGTAGTCATCTTTGGAAGAAGAACCACAGTCACTATCATTCCAGCAGGGCTCAGATAGACAGGAATCCTTCAGACATGGAGTCAGAATACAGTGGTTTGGAGAAATGCAGAATGTTTGGAAGTCAGGCGGGCTGGAGTTGGCATCAACTATCTCATTGTAGCCGTTGTATGACAGGAGATGGCCATTGAATTTGATGTATTCCACACATCCTCTGAAACCTGGAAAACCAATAAAAGCAACATAACTAACAAAATATAAAGGTTTTATGATCATAGGCAATTTTAATAAATAGTTAAATTGGTTATGAAAACTAAATGAAAAGAGTTGTTTCATAATTGATAGCCTACATTTTGTAACACTGGCACTTGATTTCTGCAAAAATTGACAAATGTTCAAATCCTGTTCTATAATAACCCTGTGTTTGACAATACATTTTGCTTTATTGTATAACCAAATAAGCAACAAATCAGAGGCAATCTAACCTAAGCTTTGGATCATCTCTGGGACATCTTTAGATTCTTTCAATGGAGAAGAGCCCAGAAAAATGGTCTCCACTGAGAATGTGGGGTGAGTTATGGTGCCATTGGTGGTGTTCACTACAGGCCGTTCATCCAGAAACAGAGACATGTATGAGCCTCTTCTGCGCAGATGAAGAACATGCCACTGTCCATCGGACACATTTCCCTCCATTAAGAGCTCCATTCGCTGACCAGATGTGACATTGGTGAACACATACAGAGGTTTTCCATCTGATATCT
Organism: Gymnocypris eckloni scoliostomus; assembly: GCA_027564155.1. Lineage (NCBI taxonomy): Eukaryota > Metazoa > Chordata > Actinopteri > Cypriniformes > Cyprinidae > Gymnocypris > Gymnocypris eckloni. The sequence goes on along the minus strand of CM050417.1, from coordinate 7,608,321 downwards.
GAGAAGACAAGAGAAAACATGTTATGAACTGAACTGGCAGATTTATCAGATAACACTGACAACGTAGTTCAGATATTGTAGATCTGAGTTAATCGAAGGTGTTTAGTAGATATTTACTGTTGTGTAACCTTAATGTTTTGGATGTTTCATATTTAAAAAATATAGCCACAGGACATAAACAATATGTGTTTTATCATGATTTTATAATAACAATTTGTTGCATTTATATAGAGCTTTTCTGGGCACTCAAAGTGCTTTACATGGAATGGGGAAATCTCCTCAACCACCACCAGTGTGCAGCATCCACCTGGATAATGCGACAGCAGCCATATTGCGCCAGAACGCACACCACACACTAGCTCATTGGTGGAGAGGAGACAGAGTGATGAAGCCAATCAGCAGATATGGGGATTATTAGGTAGCCATGATGGTCAAGGCCAATGGGAAAATTTGGCCAGAATGCCAGGGTACACCCCTACTCTTTTTCGAAGGATATCCTGGGATTTTTAATTACCACAGAGAATCAGGACCTCAGTTTCACATCTCATCCGAAGGACAGTGCTTGTTGACAGTATAGTGTCCCCGTCACTATACTGGGGAATTAAGGCCCACACAGACTGCAGGGTTAGCACCCCCTGCTGGCCTTGCTAACACAACTTCCAGCAGCAACCTAGTTTTCCCAGGAGGCCTCCCATCCAGGTATTGACCAGGCTCAACCCTGCTTAGCTTCAGTGGACAACCTATCTTTGGCTGCAGAGTGATATAGCTGCTGGCTTAATTTTAGTGTGAAAAAATTGCTTATATAGCTGCTGGCTTAATTTTAGTGTGAAAAAATAGCTGTTTTCCCATTCTGGTTTCAAATGCATATTATTTTTTTATTTGTAATTTTTATATTGTAATTTTTTTCTTTTCTTTTGTATATTAATGTAAAGCACTTTGATTTACCATTGTGGATAAAATATGCTATTTACATAGAATCACCTTTTTTTACAATTTTGTTGCACGGACAACATAACTAAAACTCTAAAATGGCTGTAAAACAATGCATGAACAACTTTTTTAGAACTTCTTCAAAAATGCAAGAATACCAAGATTAAGCAGAATAATTAAAAAGAGCTTTTTATAAAATTATAAGCGTCACATTACATTCACTGCTTTTTAATATTCCAAAAACTGTCTTCTTATACTTTAATTGTACTGTAAGTGCCTCAACATAAGCTCACAAAGTTGAAATAATTTTTGTTATAACAACATAATGCTGCAAATACTATCAAATGAGCTTAGCTTGAATAGAATATTCCTTTAAAATTCTTCCAGAGCTCACCTGAAATTTTAGATGAGCAGTTTGACACCAGCACACAACCAAAACACCATTTCTTCTGACAGTCCTCATCTTGATCTCAACACTGTCAAATCCCTGAGAATATCCTTCCTTCCCATCCAGAATGGCTTGCAGAAGCTGGCTTCTTCTGTAGCTTTCCTTGACAGCAAACTCAATGTAGGCCTCCCCGTTGAGAAACAATACATGCTGCTCAGCCAAATCTATCAAAAACAGAATTACATTCACTTTAAGATTTTAAACGCTAAACTGTAACAGAAAAAAAACAACAACAGAAAAACGAATTACTCGTGGCACAGTTGGGTCCTTTGAATTGGTCTCTACACTGGCAGTGGTGATGCGACCATCGGTCTTGACAAACTGCTTCGTTTAAACACACTGCTTTTTCACAAGGAGGATTATTTGCTCGTGGACATCTGATAAACAAAAATAAATAAACTGAAACTTAGCATTATAATATACATTTTATAGCTATAAAGAATCGTTTTAAACTGACCGATCAAGAACATTCTGGGATGCCAGAGATTTTAAGGAATATGGACCGAAGTTGTTCACTTGCATGTTTCTCATACAGCCAACAAAGTCATGAGTCCTGATCTGCCTCTGTAAAATGACATCAATGGACTTTACGCCGCCAAACGTCATGTTATTTGAGCTCACTTCCAGACTCCTGTTTGTAAATGTAATTGAAAGGTTCAGTACATGAGTTCAGTTACATGAACAAATAATAGCAGTTCCCCTTCATGGGAACTCGAACTGTGTCCCCTAGGGGTCGCTACGGGGAACGCCCTCAGCGTGACTCGGTCTGAAGATACATATGAAAAAACACCACCTGTTGGCCGGCGACAGCCCATGACGTCACTACCGGCGTGCCACAATATAAGTGCCGCCGGGCGAAAACATCATCAGCTTTTTCGTCTTCACTGACTGGTTTGTTTGAAGCGTGCAGAGTGAATCTGGTAAGAGTACAGTTTTCTAACTCTACTATGGCGAGCACTAGCAAGGCGTTTAGGAAGTGTGTGGATCCGTGTCCTCGTTATTTGACACCCGATGACACACACGACTGTTGCGTCTTTTGTTTGGGCATGGAGCACGCACGCGATGTCCTTGAGGGGGCGGTTTGCGTGCATTGTGAGCTCTCTATGAGGAAGCTCAGCTCGCCTGTCCCTCTTTTCGAGGAAAGAGGGCAGCCGTCCTGCTTCCGCGATTCAAGACCCACCGTTGCCGAGGCACGGAGGCGAATGAAATCGTGGGGTTCGCAGTTGGTGGTGGCCGACAAGCTGGAAAGGGACCGCCCCCTTTTCGCGCGTCGGCCGAGAACGAGAGTGAGCTGCTGGATTGTGATGATGCGATCTTTCTGACATCATCAGATGCAGCAGCTAGTGCTCCGCTGCATATGAACGAGTTTTTTTTGGAGGTTATGGATTATAAAAATAAATTTTAATTAACCCCCAGCTCGAGTGAGCCTTCCTTTCTTCATAAATCTCGATGTGGAGGTTGAGAAGGAGTGGGAAAAGCTAGTTTTTCTCGTATTCATAGGTTTCAGCATACTAGTTATGCTGACACTGAGGGGATGCGTGAAAATGGCTATGAGGGGATGCCCTCTGTGCAAGAGATGATAACCAGCTTATCTCTCTATGGCGAGACATCCTCTCTCAAGGCTCCCTCCTGGCCATCTAAGCCCCTGAATCTCGCTTAAATGGCAGGGCATATGCAGCAGCAGGTCAGACCATCGCTTGCACAGGCGCACCAGACTGACCTGCTAAAAGTCCTGGATAAGGTCCAGGTCTGAGCCCGAACAACCAGGGGTCCTAACCCATCTCGGTCTGAGGATCAGAGATGGGCTTAGAAAACTAGTCTCGCGACTCATGCCCCTCCCCTCCTGCGGCTAGGGTGAGACAGAGGCGCGGGTCAGAGAGAGCAAGCCCTCTCATTCCTCTCTAATTCCCTGTAACCACCGTAAACTCCACCGACCGAGGTTAGGTGGAAGTTTCCTGCCAAGAGCGCCTAGAGGCGCTCCCTTGTGAGCGGAGTTCCCTCTCATTCTGAGGAATGAGTTCTCCGCCTCAGAGCTCTGTGATAGGTCGCTCTCCGTGCTGGTCGAGCTAGCATTGCTCCCCTCACTATAGAGGGTTATCTATGAGCATGCCGCTCCTGCTGAGCGTCTGAGTTCCTTCTCATTTAGCATTATAGGCTCTCATTCTGAGCAATGAGTTCCCAACTAAGAACTGCAGTCAGGTGGACCTATGATGACTTCAGGCAGGTTCTGTATTCTCGAACTGCCTTACTGATGGTCTGGACGTGAGTCCCCTCGGAGGTTTCTGCGGATCCTCCTGGATCTTCAGTCATTCTGGTCACCACTGCAAGGGTAGAGCCAGCATTACTCCCCTCACGATAAGAGGGTTACCTATGAGTATGCCGCTCCTTCTGAGCGGCTGAGTGTCTTTTCATTCTGAGGAATGAGTTCTCCACTCTCCAGAGCTCGTTATAGGTAGAGCTAGCATTGCTCCCCTCATTAGAGGGTCACCTTTGAGCATGCCGCTCCCTGCGGAGCATCTGAGTTCCCACTCATTCTGAGGAATGAGTTCTCCGCTCCTCAGAGCTCTGTGATAGGTCGCTCTCCTTGCGGGTCGAGCTAGCATTGCTCCCCTCACTATAGAGGGTTATCTATGAGCATGCCGCTCCCTACTGAGCGTCTGAGTTCCTTCTCATTCTGAGGAATGAGTTCTCCGCCTCCAGAGCTCGTTATAGGTAGAGCCAGCATTACCCCCTCATTAGAGGGTTACCTATGAGTATGCCGCTCCCTTCGGAGCGTCTGAATGTCCACTCATTCCGAGGAATGAGTGTTCCGCTCCCCAGAGCTCGCTGTTGGTAGAGCCAGCATTGCTCCCCTCACCCAGAGGGCCACCTATGAGCATGCCGCTCCCTGCGGAGCGTCTGAGTTTCCCTCTCATTCTGAGGAATGAGTTCTCCGCTCCTCCGAGCTCTGTGATCTCTGTGATAGTTCGCTCGCCTTGTTGGTAGAGCCAGCACTGCTCCCCTCAACCAGAGGGTCATCTATGAGCTTGCCGCTCCCTTCTGAGCGTCTGAGTTCCCTCTCACTCCGAGGAATGAGTAGTTCTCCGCTCCAGGGCATAGAACGTTCTTCTAATAAGTGCACACGCGAGACTTTGGGCACTTTCTAAAATCCACTCAGTGGTAAGTCCGCACATCAAGGTTCTGCGTTCTTTCTAAAATCCCGAAAGGGTAGGGTTACGCGCACAGCTTCGTGCCCTTTTTTGAGTTGGTTAAAGCCCCGGCTTGTGCCTTGGGCCTCGCTCCCCTGTCCCATATATGTTGGGTCCAAAAAAAAAAAAAAAAAGGGAAAAGAAAGGGGTGTACGCTACCAAGAGGTCTGTTGAGACAGTTCCCTCGGTAAGCTTGAGAGCAAGTGGTAACCCCTGAGTGATCGGCCAGGACCTAGTGAGCCAGGTGCCTGGCCATATCCTTAAAGGAATCTTTTCTGATTCCAAGACTTTGAGCTCTACCCTAGGCCCGGTAATCCCGGCACCTAGATCAGGTAAGTACTAGGGTATGCAGCTCGGGCCTTTGGGTCAAGGGGATAATATCACTGACAGCCATCAGTCCCAGGGGCAACTCCCTTAGCCGGGTAGAGCTGGCTTGGTGCTCGCCTTTTTTGAGAAATTGGCTTGCATTCCCCTCAGCATGGTGAAGTGGGTATAACGTTCCCCGTAGCGACCCCTAGGGGACGCAGTTCGAGTTCCCATGAAGGGGAACGTCTCAGGTTATGTATGTAACCATGGTTCCCGAGTGGGAAGCGAGACACTGCGCCCCTGGGCTGAGCCATGCTCGACGCAAGCTTCAGACAAAGAAGCTGATGATGTTTTCGCCCGGCGGCACTTATATTGTGGCACGCCGGTAGTGACGTCATGGGCTGTCGCCGGCCAACAGGTGGTGTTTTTTCATATGTATCTTCAGACCGAGTCACGCTGAGGGCGTTCCCCGTAGCGACCCCTAGGGGACGCAGTGTCTCGTTCCCCACTCGGGGAACCATGGTTACATACGTAACCTGAGACGTTTGTAATTATGTTTACTAGTATGTTAAATCTGTAACAGAAAGGTGAGGTTAAACTAAATACTACCTTTGGGTTCCAGAGGCAAAATTTTGCGACAAGCAAAAGCCTCGAGGTTCATGGGGAGAGCAATTGTCTATTTCTAGAGAGGCAATCTGAGAGACACAAAAACATGTATACCTGCAAAATATCTCAAAAATCTTTCACAAAAATGGTTTGATTGATTACTAAGACTGAAAAATAACAGTGTATGGGAATCACGTACATTTCCATTTCTTCTTATGGTGATGTTGTGAAAACTTCCATCAGCCACTACCTTCCCTGTTTCCAATCTTATCACTCCAGATCCAAGATCATAAGACAGCCACAGTCTTCCACTCACAATTTCAAGGGCCAGGAAGTCTGAAGTTGATGGGTCACCATGGTTGTACAAAAGCAAAGCATTTTGCTGCACAGTTGCACATTCCAAATAGATGAAGTTATACTGTGAATCCAATGGAGGAAATTCAATGTAAGAAATTTCCTGAAAGCCATAACTGTGCTCTTCACAATTGACTCCACTCACACCTAACAATAAAAGGAATTTTATAATGAATAATACATTATTCATACTTGTATAAGTAAAAATAATACAGTATATATATATATATACTGTTTATATATATATATATATATATTAGTGCTGTCAAAGTTAACGCGTTAATAACGCAGCATGTATTTTCTGCTTGACCTGTGGCCCAACCCGTAGTTGGAGAAATGGAGATGCACAGTGTTGCCAACATAGCAACATTGCAGACCCCTTTAGTGATTTTTTTCCTTCAAAAAAAGCACCCAAACTTTGCCGCGCATGGTATTGCTGTCCCAGCGCGCACACACCTCTCTTTCTCTGCGTCTGCTCAGTTTCTGTTCAGCGCGTGCACACCTCTCTCTCTCTCTCTCTCTCTCTCTCTCTCTCTCTCTCTCTATGCTCAGTTTCTGTTCAGCGCGCGGCAGAGAAGAGCAGCGCTTTAATTCAGTTAAACACAGATATAATGTTGCTTGCTTGTTTAATTTTACATGCAAGTATAGCCGAAATCACAGCACAGCTATTGTCTTTATCTTATGTTTGATTTCAGAAGACGACAGCTCAATTATAAGGATTTTTGTGCAGATTAACATCTTGGAAGGAGCTGGTTGTGTAGCCTTGTCTTAATGGGTCGCATTTCAGTCACTATTTCATGTTCATTCCGTTGTCTGACAACAGAACCAGTAAAATATATAAAAATGAAAACAGTATTATTGAGAATTTAGCTGCATCAAAATATGTGTGTGTACAGTATGTGTGTACAGAGAGGGAAACAAATACAATAATAAATGATATAGGCTTTGTATATTTTGCATGTTCAGAAGTAGTGAGCTTCCTTGTCCTGCAAAAAAGTAAACAGGTTTGTGTAAGTAAATTGCTCAGTGCAAAGAAAGAGAAGTAATGGGAACCTGGAATTTCTTTTTTCATGAGACTAATAGACATGAACAAGTTCTTTGAAAAACATCTATAAACTTTGAAACATGTCAAGTCTCCATGCTCGATGTTGACTATGGTTTCAAAAATAATAAACATACATTTGCCTAAATCATCCATATGTGTCCATGCACATGTTGATTAGAGTTGACTAAAGTATTAATTTAAGGTACATTTAGGACAAATAAAAATGTGTGATTAATTGCAAGTTAACTCATGACAATCATGCGATTAAACGCGATTAAATATTTTAATAGATTGACAGCCCTAATATACAGTGGGGCAAATAAGTATTTGATACACTGCCGATTTTTCAAGGTTTCCCACTTACAAAGAATGGAGAGATCTGTCATTTTCATTGTAGGTACACCTCAACTGTGAGAGACAAAAAAAATCCTGAAAATCACATTGTTTGATTTGTAAATAATTAATTTCCATTTTATTGCATGAAATAAGTATTTGATACAATAGAAAAATATAACTTAATATTTGGTACAGAAACCTTTGTTTACAATTACAGAGGTCAGACGTTTCCTGTAGTTCTTGACCAGGTTTGCACACACTGCAGCAGGGATTTTGGCCCACTTTTCCATACAGGTCTTCTCCAGATCTTTCAGGTTTTGGGGCTGTCGCTGGGCAACACAGAGTTTCAGCTCCCTCCATAGATTTTCTATTGGGTTCAGGTCTTGAGACTGGCTAGGCCACTCCAGGACCATGAAATGCTTCTTACGGAGCCACTCCATAGTTGTCCTTGCTGTGTGTTTGGGGTCATTGTCATGCTGGAAGACCCAGCCACGACCCATCTTCAATGCTACTGAGGGAAGGAGGTTGTTAGTCAAAATCTTGCGATACATGGCCTCAATACGGTGCAGTCGTCCTGTCCCATTTGCAGAAAAGCACCCCCAAAGCATGATGTTTCCACCCCCATGCTTCCCGGTTGGGATGGTGTTCTTAGAATTGTACTCATCCTTCTTCCTCCAAACACAGCGAGTGGAGTTTATACCAAAAAGTTATATTTTGGTCTCATCTGACCACATGACCTTCTCCCATGCCTCCTCTGGATCATCCAGATGGTCTTTGGCAAGCTTAAGACGGGCCTGGACATGTGCTGGCTTGAGCAGGGGGACCTTGCGCATGCTGCTGGATTTTAATCCATAACGGTGTAGTGTGCTACTAATGGTAGGCGTTGAGATTGTGGTCCCAGCTCTCTTCAGGTCATTGTCCAGGTCCTCCCGTGTAGGTCTAGGCTGATCCCTCTCCTTTCTCAGGATCATTGATACCCCACAAGGCGAGATCTTGCATAGAGCCCCAGTCCGAGGGAGATTGACAGTCATCTTGAATTTCATCTTGAATTTCTTCCATTTTCTAATAATTGCGCCAACAGTTGTTGACTTCTCACCAAGCTGTTTGACCATTGTCCTGTAGCCCATTCCAGCCTCGTGCAGGTCTACAATTTTGCCCCTAGTGTCCTTAGACAGCTCTTTGGTCTTGCCCATAGTGGAGAGGTTGGAGTCTGATTGATTGAGTGTGTGAACAGGTATCTTTTATACAGGTAACGAGTTCAAAAAGGTGCAATTAATACAGGTAATGAGTGGAGGACAGGAGGGCTTCTTAAAAACAAACTTAGCAGATCAGTGAGAGCCAGAATTCTTGCTGGGTGGTAGGTGATCAAATATTTATTTCATGCAATAAAATGGAAGTTAATTATAAAAAAATCATACAATGTGATTTTCTGGATTCTGTCTCTCACAGTTGCGGTGTACCTACGATGAAAATGACAGATCTCTCCATTCTTTGTAAGTGGGAAAACTTAAAAAATCGGCCGTGTATCAAATACTTATTTCTATTATGCCCCACCCACATATGTGTGCCTATGGTCAGAAACTAAATCATATAGAAACGAATATTGAAATATAGAAAAATTCCTCTTACCAAACGAACACTGGCAAGAGTAACCAGTTAAAAAACTGAAGCAGTTGCCATATACACAAGGGGAGGAAGCACAGTGGTCAACAATACGATCACAAAATGTTCCTGTGACAAAAATAAGTTGTTGATTAATTTATGACAAATCGATTTAAATTCAATAGACACAAAAAGTGTTTCTTCACATTTATTTGACCATACCTCCATAGCCCATGCTGCAATCACAGATGAACCCTCCCTGTCTGTTCCAGCATGTTCCTCCATTTAAACATAGCACCGTTTGACATTCATTATCAACTATAGTACAGTGTGGTCCTGAGAATCCATCGTTGCATTGACAAAAATAAGTTCCTGGATTGTTATAGCAGTTTCCTCCATTTTCACAAGGTTCCTTGGCGCATTCATCAAAGTCTAGTTCACATGCGTCTCCTGTAAAGCCTACTGGACAAGAGCAGTTAAAGATTTCCACAAAATATGGAGATACAAATATAAGACTAGAGCTTTCCAATACAGCAACATCCTGACTAATGTGAATGTTTCTGTTGCATGTGGCACCATTACGGCAAGGGTGGAGCATGCAGGGGTCGCTGGTTATTTCAGATATAGTCACATTGCTTTGCACTTCCAGTAACTTTTTATGCATGTTTGATATTCCTCTTGCCACCTCTCCAGTTAGATACTGGCCATTGTAGCTTTTCACTGCAGCCAGAAGCAACATTTTATCTCCTTGCAACTTCATTCCAAACACATGGGTTTTGGATGCTTGTAGGTTAAAGAGGCTATCCAAAGCTTTGACGAATTTTAAATAATTCAAAGACAGAAATTCCTCAAGGGTAGATATAGAGATGTAGAACAACACGCAGTTGTCCAGAGAGACATTAGTAAAGCCTTTGTAATTAATATAGATGCTGTTGTTGACCGAAGAGTGAAGCTGGTCACCGCCGACTGAAATATTATAGGTTGCCTCTCCTTGGTATGGGGAGGACCACAAATGACACATCCCGAATGGGAAACTAAACATCCTAAGTGGCCCGTTTTGATTGTACAATTGAACACATCCAGTTCGTCCTGATCAGTTGGTCTAACATTTCCGATTAGTCCTCCTGGGAAGGAACTTCCATAATATTTCACTAATATATTAATGTTTCTCTGGAGCGGATTGTCATTTTCATCAAGAACTTTAATATGAAACAAAGTGGTGGAGGACATTTGAGGCTTGCCAGCATCTTGAACCACAATTTGTATATGAAAAAGAGGGTTGTGCTCCCGATCAAAGGGTCTCGAGGTGAAGAGAATGCCATCAGATGTAAGTGAAAAACCCTCAGTAGGGCTCATCATCCAATATGTGAAAGGACCTTGATTTGGAGGAAGATCGTCATCTGTGACTGCTAAAGTGGAGATCAGAGTGCCAGCAGGTTGGTTTTCTCTGATAAACCCTTCGGTGGTCAAGAGTTTGGGAGGATTGTCATTCACATCAGTGATGGTGATTGTTACCTTAGTGCTTCCGGTTACAGCAGGAGAGCCCTCGTCAACAGCAATGACAGTCAGGTTATAGATGGCCCACATCTCTCTATCCAGGTGACTGTTAACAGAAATGACCCCACTAACTGGATAAATAAAGAAGGAACTATTGATATTTCCATGTTCTATGCTATAAGAAAACCTGCTCCATTCTACGATCACATCCCGGTCCACTGCTGTGACTTTAGTTATGGAGGTCCCAATCGAGATGTCCTCTGATATTGCTGCTGTGTAAAGCATCGACTCAAACTCAGGGGCATTGTTTTCATCTAGTATTTGTAGATGTATCATTGCTTCATCAACATTAAATCCTGTAATGGCCCCTCTGTTTTTTGCCAGCACCTGTAGGACTTCATCATTTTGGAGACGGTTTTTCAAATCTTTTGAGATATATATTATTCCTGTATGCTCATCCACCACAAAATTAGCTTTTTTACTTTGCCCCGCAAGTATGTAAAACACTTCTCCATCAGGTCCTTGGTCATAGTCAAGGGCAACAATCCTTCCTATTTCAGTTTTTGGCAGCAAAGCCTCCGACACCGTGAAGTTGTATAGATGTTTTTGAAAAGCAGGGATGAATTCATTGAGGCCACCGATTTGGATGTGTATATGGGCAATATCAAACAAATATGGAAAGCCGATGTTGGTGGCCTTGACTGTAAGTTCAAAATGCTGATTTTGCTCATAATCAAATATATCTAAAGTGGTGATGGTGCCATTTTTGGTGTCCAAATAGAAGAAATGGATGTCTCCTGCAATAAGAGAATAAGTGATTTGGGAGTGAATTCCAGTGTCAGCGTCCTTCGCCCAGACCTGCAAAACTGTGGTACCAATCAAAACATTTTCTGAAACGCTAGCAATGTAATTAGTAGATGTAAATACAGGGGGGTTATCATTTAAATCTGTCACATATACAATGATATTAAGTCTCTCCATCTTGGGATGCCAGCCTCCATCCTTAGCAATGACATTTAGATGGTGAGTTTTGAATTCCTCGAAGTCAAGCGTTTTAACCAGCATAATCAATCCTGAGGATTGTCCAATTGAAAACAATCCATTTTCATTCCCACCATCAAAAGAATAGGAAATAACACCATTGATGCCAGCATCTTTATCTTTGCCTTGGACTTTTCCAATAACTGAACCAATGGACAAATCTTCTGGAACAAAAAACTCAACTTTGCTGTTAAGAAAATGTGGTGCAAACAGATTCTCATGTGTAACTTCAAAACTGATTTCAGTCTGTGCAGAAAGAGGAGGAATGCCTTTATCTTTGGCAGTGATTAGAAGTGTTAGGATTGTGTTAAGGCTATTTGCTGAAGTTTTATATACTAACACTCTTCCGCTGTTATGTTCTACCTCAAAATAAAGAGATCCATTGCCACCACTATTAAAGTACTCAACACTGTTGTTCGTTTCAAGAGAATCTTGATCTACTGCAGATATATGGATTACTTCTGTTCCCACATCCAGGGCTAAAGGGACTGGTACCAAAGGTTTGAAGGGTAAAAATGAGGGTGGGAATTGATTATGTCTTACTGATGTCACTGAAACAATGCTAGAGCTGTTCAAAGGAACACTTCCGCAGTCTGATGCCACAACTGTGAAAGTAAAATTTACAGATTCAGATTCACGAAGAACAATAGACTGTTTGGTTGATATTCCCCCACTTAATGCATTTACAAAAAAAAAATCATTTGGTGGGTCAATGAAGTAGAGGATTTGGGCATTCTCACCAAGATCCCTGTCTTTAGCACTAATTTGTATAAGGAAAACTTCATGCATCTTCATCTCAGGGATAGTTAGAATGTAAAGCGGTTGATAGAAGATTGGTGTGTTGTCGTTGACATCTGTGATGTCTATGATGACGTCTGTGCTGATGCTCCAAGCAGAATCATTGGCGTTTACCTTCACTATATAATGATCTTGATCTTCTCTGTCCAAAGGATGCAGTACCAGTAAAATGCCAGTGGTTTTATCAATACTGAATGGGAACTCACCATTTTCACCAATTATTGTATATTCAATGACAGCATTTAGACCAACATCTTCATCTGTAGCAGTTATCTGAATGACTGAAAAACCAACAGGAGCATCCTCAGGAACCTCTGCGATGAAAATCTGTGAGAAGCGGGGGGAATGATCATTTGTGTCAAGAACTAAAACGATAACTGCTACAATGGCTGAAAGACTGTTGTCTTCTTTATCAATGGCCTTGAGGGTAAGTTTATAATATGGCATTTTTTCTCGATCCAAACGTTTTGTTGTGAAAAGACTGCCACGAATTTTGTCTATTTTAAATGCACCCTCAGAGTTACCAGCAAAAATGAAGTACTCCACCTCTGCAAACACTCCAGAGTCGGCATCGGTGGCTAACACATCACACATCCTACTTGAAGCCAAGTTCTCATACACTTCACATCTGTAGAGGTTTTGTGAGAACACCGGTGGGTTATCATTCATGTCACTGATATTCAAATTAAGTTCGGTATATGATGAAAAAGGCGGTCTCCCCGAGTCTCTGGCTTCAACTATTAGATGAAAATACATGTTTGTTTCAAAATCCAAGGGATTCTTGACAGTCAGCTCACCGGTGCTGTGGTGAACATCAAAAACCTCACCAGAGTTTCCAGAGGACAGATAGAAAGACACTGGTGCGTTTCTTTGTGTTTCTGCAGTGACAATAGCCACCAGGGTCCCTGTGGGCACATCCTCAGAGAGGACGTCCTTATAAACTTGGACAACAATATAAGGAAAGTATGTATCATTCTTGAATCTGACAGTCAAGGTTGTTGTGTCCATTTTGGGCAGATCTGCTCCATCCTGCACATGAACTTCAACTGTGATATCATTTATTCTCTTCACAGAATCTGTCATAAACACTGTTCCTGTGCGAGAGTTAATGGAGAAGAGATGGGCATGTTGGCCATGTAGAGAAAAATTTAGTTTTGCATTCATTCCAGTATCTGCATCTTCTGCCATCACTGTGCAGACCACTGATCCTGTAAAAACACAGAAAAAAGTTAGTATCTTGAAACTAAAAGGCAAAGGTCTAAAAACACTGAATACCTACTATTAAGTAGTTATTCACCAATCACAATAATGTACATTCACCTTTGGTTATCAAAGCAGGAACATTAGCCACATATGGTCCATAAAGAAAGGACGGGAAGTGATCATTCACATCCTCAACTGTTACTGAAACAACAGCTGAACTGGAAAGAGCCTTTGTTGGATGTCTGTCAGTGACAGTCACCAAAAATTGGTAAAAAGCTGCTATCTCTCTGTCCAAGGCACTTAAGGTGAATAAATCCCCAGATGTTTCATTGATGGAAAAAGGTAAATCTAGGCCTTCTAAAGAATATCTGCAAGTAAAATATAAGTTAAATGTTTACAGTCAGTTATGTTATATTCCACAAGCTCATATCAGTGTTGTTACTGTTAAATACAATTATTAAAAATGGCTTTTGGTAATCATAATAAAGCTGAAATAAAATAAAATGGCCACATTATTTGTTCCCAATGAAGGTTCAGGAGGAACAGTGATTCTGTCAATCACTGTAATGATTGTATACAAACAGCAGTCATTGGTCAGTTCCAGTGACAATTCTTCCAGCATTCCTCCATCATCCCTTCTCCTCCTCTAAATTCCTCTCTTTTTCCTCCACACCTTACCATCATAAGTTCTTACTCAGAGCTCGAGTCGAGCCTCAGGTTCGAGCCTCCTTCACAGACAGCAAGCCAAGTTGGTTTACCATTATCTGGCAGGACTGAATGGGCAGGCAAACTCGTGAAAGTGTAATTATCAAATTACCTTAGCTGTCCATTGGCACTGTCGTCTAAGTCCGAAGCTGTAACTCTCAGAAAAACAGTCCCAGCAGGAGAATCCTCGAATATGTGAGTACTGAATGACTCACTGTCAAATATTGGAATGTTGTCATTGACATTATCAACAACAATAACCAAGGTACCTGTGCCTGTCAATGATGGAAATCCTAGAAAGAATGGACAAAGAATTTAGAACAACTCATTGAGAATATGTACTTAAACTTGGGGTGCACTGATTCAAAATCTGGTTGACACCAATAAATTCGTAATTCTTTCCAAGTGAATTTGGCAGATGCTAAAATTAAATATATTTAAATGAAAAATAAAACTCTAAAATAGTTTTAAATGCCACAAGTGAATTTAGGCATCACAGCATTATGATGTACAGTATTGAAATATTCATTTTAAGATTATTGCGTTCCTAGAATATCAGCGTAACCTACAAACTAGCAAATTAACTGGTTACTGAGACATTGCAGTAAAAGAGACAACTGATTACCTGAATCAACAGCAATAACTTTTAACATGTATTGGCTTTCCTGTTCCCTATCAAGATCTTCTAAGATTTGGAATGTTCCATTGGAACGAAGTGAGAAGAGACTCTCATCATTTCCTGATTCTATAGAATATGTCAGCTGACCATTAACTTCATCGGAATCTTCATCAGAGGCATGTATCTACAAAAGACACATTTCACATATTCATGAACCACAGAAGAATATATAAAAATTCAAAGAGGGAAAACAGATTCAGATTCAGATTCTGCTGAGACAAACTTTTGCAAAGGAATATAAAGAAGTCTTAAGCTAAGAGTAAGGACTGGGTTGACCTCGTTACTAAGGATGCTGTCAGCATGTTTACTTTGGCTGATAGGGGAGGGGTCTCTGTCATGGAGATTTATTCATAGAAATCTTGTAGAGCGCAATATTATGTTGCCACATTCAAATAAATATTTTAAAATGCAGCCTAAGTGTCACCAATTGTGGTTTGGTCTGACATTTACCAGACGCTTTTATCCAAAGCGACTTACAGTGCATTCAGGTTATACATGTTTTGTCAGTATGTGTGTTCCCTGGGAATCGAACCCACAACATTTGCACTGCTAACGCAATGCTCTAACCACTGAGCCACAGAAACACAGTCTTAGTGTCTTGAGAGTTCTCTTCACTACTCCTAACGTTTCACAGATTTAAGAGCTAGTTTTATCACTAAAACACTTTGTGAAATACTCTTAGAACAAAAATTTAGGAGTCACCCATTATTTTTAAGATTTTCTCCTAAATCGACGAGTTATGATACTTTTAGCCTTAAGATGTTTTGTGAATACGGGCCCAAAAGTCCAATTCATATTAAGTACCTGATGGGAGTGCTGAGAAGAGTCTTCTCCATTTTCAAAGACATGTAATGTCAGTGATTCGGATGAAAAAAGAGGAACACAGTCATTAACGTCCAGGACTGTGATGTTAATGGTTGCTGTGGAAGACCTTTGAATATCTCCCTGGTCTTCTGCTATGACAAAAAAGCTGTAGAAAGGCTTCTTCTCACGGTCCATCTTGTCTATCACTGAGACCACACCTAGAACAGAGTCCACAATGAACCCACTCTCTGAGACAGAGAACCGCACCTGCCCATTTGACCCAATATCTTGATCACTTGCATTAACTCTGAGCAGGCTTGTTCCACGAGGTACATCCTCATATACTGAAAGACTGTAGGAGCTTTGGGTGAACTCTGGATTGTGATCATTCACATCCTCAATAAGCACTGTGAGGTTCATAAAGCTGAACAATTGAGGAACACCTTTATCTTTGACGTTTAATGTGACTGTGAGAACATCCTTGGTTTCTCTGTCCAATGGCATCTCTAGGTACACAACCCCAGTCAAACTATTTATACTGAATGGTTGTTCTTCTGCACTCTCAAAACTGAAAACAACTTCACCGTTGGATCCAACATCAGCATCTGTGGCCTGTATAACTGTAACGACAGAATGAAGAGGTGCGTTCTCTGGAAAACTAACAGTACTGAGGGTCAATGAGAGGGGAGTTGTCATTGATATCCACAAGATAGATGGTAACATCCACTGAGGTTGTGAGTCGAGCCTCTATGGGTAGAGCACGATCACTGGCCTGGACAATGAGGCTATACATTGCATTTGTCTCTCTATCTATCTCCCCTTTTAGACATAGAGCTTGATGCTGGTTTATAGAGAACTTGCTCTCGAGATTTCCAGATGTCACCATCAAATCCACTTCTCCATATATACCTGTCAGATATAAGAAAAAGAGCACCTGACATAAAACATGCTTGCAATGAAATGACTGAGCAGGTGAAATTAGTAATCACTAGATTTACATACAAATGCTTAGTATTTTGGAAAATGGCCAATTTAGGAAATAAACTTCAATCCCTGATTTTATATATATTTTTTCCTATAAAGTATGCTCCTATCATTGATCAGAATCTTAGAAAAGAAGGCCAAAAGAAAATTGAAAAATAATCTGCTACATATGTACCAAACTATGGATGATGTACAGATACAAATTCTGGCTGATACAAATATATTTATAATTATTTTAATGTTGTGGCTGATTATCAATAAATGGCTAACTTTAAAATGCTCAATATTTTGTCTGAATAACTTAAAATAAAACATTCATATATAAAATGCTACATGTGAAAAATGTATATTAATTTTAAGATTTGCTAAAGATTGCATTTAGCAGCCTTACTGAATTATTAATGTTTTTTAAGATTGTTATGTTAGATTATATTAATAATCACCAGATTTACATCCAAACATTTGCCAATTTAATAAAAGGCTTGATACAAATCCAAAAAGGGCATAAATGTTTTGGTATAACATTTCTAGACAACATATTTCCAGAACTCTATTATCTTGATCATTCTTATTACTAGCTTGTGTAATCCTGAACATCCTCATCAAAAAAAATCCCCAAATGGGTCGAAAGGAACTGTGAATTTCAAGATGTGGAACACAATATGCTTTCTCCTGAACCTGAAATATGAGAAGCCAAAACAGGGGGTTCTCCATTATTAGCAGTTGCTAGCATCCCCAAGAGAGAAACCCCTATTCATCATCCTGAGACTTAAAGAGAACAAAGAAGAAATGACGTAAGATTTAATGAGAGCTCTTCAGCCAGTTCTGCATTTCCCAAAGCTTTTCAAATGTGGGAACTTTGCTTTGTGCGCTTGTGCTTGAAGGCAAATAAAAGCTATGACCTGTACCGCGCTTTGTGCTAATTATGTATCGAATAGACTTATGTGTTGTTACAATCTCAATTTGGGTAAAGAATTGTAAAATCCAGAAACAAAGAGAAAATATAAAAAAAACAGGTTTAAACCAGAAGTGTATCTTTATTTGACCATCTAACTCTAGCACTATGTATGCTAATTTTATTTAATCTAATCTGTCTTCTTTTTTAATGTAAAAAAACACAGACACATTTGACCATCTATCAGATGCATATTTATTCTCTAACTGCTAGCTTTTCTTGTAAAACTAACACTAAGTTTCTTTTTTCTATATTCTATATACTCGTTTTCAAAAAAAAAAAACTTGTAATAGCACTTGCATGTTGTTGCTCTTTTGTTGGTTTTGATTGCTTCTATAATGTCCTCATTTGTAAGTCACTTTGGATAAAAGCGTCTGCTAAATGACTAAATAAAAAATAATACATAAGTTACTAGATGTATGATCACATGATCACATACTCTGCAAAATATTGTTTTTGTGTGTGTTTTGAAAGCAATGTCTCTTAGGCAAGGCTGCATTTATTTGATAAAAATGCAGTAAAACAGTAATATTGTGAAATATTGCTGCAATTTAAAAGAACTGTATTATATTTTAATATGTATATTTTAAAATGTAATTTATTCCCATGATGCAATGTGGAATTTTTAGCAGCTATTACTCCAGTCTTCAGTGACACATGATTCCTCAGAAATCATTCTAATGTGCTGATTTGGCGCAATATTTTGCATTATTATCATATATGTATTTATATATATATATATATATTACCCTCATCTGGATCTGAAACATTCAGATTTAGGAAGCACATTCCAACAGGTGAGTTTTCTGGTATGGAGGCCGAGAAAGCATTTTGGCTGAACACTGGTGGGTTGTCATTGACATCGATCACGTTGAAGTACACTCTGACCATGGTTAGCTCACTTGCCCCCTGCTGAGCTGATACAGTCAGGATGTAGTAGCGCTCCACCTCAAAATCCAGAGCACGGGACAGGAGAAATTCACCAGAATGTGGATTGAGAAGGAAAAGACCATCGCCATCATCCTCCTGAACAGAGTACACTGAGGTTTCATTCTCCTCACTATGTACTGTCTCCACATGTCCCACAATTGTCCCTATTAAGGTCACAGACAAGGCTGAATTTAAGTATTTTGTAAAATGATTTTATCCAAACAGATTGTAGAAAAATTGTGTCCAAAAAGTGCCCACAGAAAAAATGTAAACAACATTGAAAAAATATGATATAAAAAAGCAATGCTCACCAGGTGATGTGTCTTCCCTCACTTCAAATGAATATACAGATTTGGAAAAAGATAGTTGTGTAAAACTTCTACTACGAAATGGAGCTAAGCCTGTGGATGGCAGCGCTGAGATGTTAAACCGCTTCTTTTCATTACTTTTCTTCCTCTGTGTCTGTGGTGAACTATTAGAGCAAACACCACAGAAGAAAATCTGTGTGAACAAAAGGAGAATATCTTGACTCATAAATTAAATTAGTCACTACTGGGAAAAAATGTAGCAAAGGTGTGGAGCAAGAAACATGGAACAGTTTCAGACATTAAATCCCACATGACATACAGGAATGGGCTCTTTGTGAGGGGCCTTTTCTAAAGGCAGCAACAGTACACCTTGATTTGTGTAAGGTCTGTGCTTTGAAAGCTCTCCCCTTACCACAGTATCCCACGCCAACCTGAATATGTTTCTTTATTTGGGTTCCCCAGGTACCTGCTTTTGTTAAGCTCTAAAATGTCAACTTAGATCTGGACAATCTGGTCTCCAAAGAGAGGCTCAAGGAATAAAACGGAATGTTCTAATCCTGTTAAGCTGAATGCACCATAAAATTTAACTTCACTAACATTTATGGTAACACTTTTGAATAGTGAACATTTATTATATTCACTATTAACTACGACATTTTCCTCAATAAATTCCTAATTTGCTGCTTATTAATAGTTAGTAATGTAGCTGTTAAGTTTAGGTATTGGGTAGAGTATAAATGTAGAATAAGTTTATGTAGAATAAGGCATTAATATGTGCTTAATTACTACTAATAAATGGCTAATATTCTAGTAATATGCATGCTAATAAGCAACTAGTTAAGAGACCCTAAAAAAAGTGTTACCCCATTTATTTTTTTATAAATAGCTACTCCAAGTAACTATCACTTGTTTAAGTATAAATACTGTGTAAACACTGCATGATAGGATATATATATATATATATATATATATAGGTTTAGATGATAGGACATATTTTATTAAATGTTTTGATCCACTTCAAATGTTGACTACTGTACATATAGTTCAGATTCAAAAGCCTCTAAGTGCCATCTGAACTTTTTCTTCTAAAATTAGCATTTTTATCAGGCTCCTATGTGTAAGTTCGGTAATTTCACTTTAATGGCAATTAAAAGGTTATTTGTATTGCCATTAATGTGAAATAACTGAAAATAAACATAAACAGCCTGAGAAAAATTATAATTTTAGAAGAAACTTTCAGAAGAACTCTTCATATATACACACACACACACATTATAGTTTATGTCCCTTATATATATATATAATAAAAAATCTTATTACATACACTTAAGTTAATTATATTAAATATATAATATAAATAAATACATACATGCATACATACATACAAATATTAAATAGTATATGTATATTATATTATTATTATACATATTATATTGTGTATTTAATATGTGTAGGCTTAATTAAACATTGCATACTAAACATTATTTATAAATACTACAAGGAAACATTGAGTACAAATCCTGAATAATGTTACAAAGGCTTTCACGAGAACATTAAAATGTAGTTTTATTAGTAAAAAAAATACTCACTGTCGCGTGCATGAGAAATATACAGAATCCGAATTTGTTCATCTTTGCTCGTATCCATTTACCTCTCTACACAAGAGTTTTTCTAGGACATTAAACATATTTGAAGATCCACTCGTTCTTTGTGTGCACCATCTCTCTGTCCAGTGTCCAGTGTGTGTGTGTGTGTGTGTGTGTGGCTGATAGATTGTCCTCCTGTGCTGTGACGATTTTACTGGCACCTCCTGTTACACCGCCTCTCCTGTAACACCAAAATGCGTAGGTAAACTAATAATGACTTATGATTATTGTTAAATAAAATGTATAGTTTCTCTGGTACATTATATATTTTATGGTAGTTAATGTCTAACTTGAGAATTAAGTTGATACGCCTGTAGTGTTTAAAAGTCGTCTCTGGTTTTCCAGTGGCTTGATGCCGGTCTGTCTGCATTTAATGGGAACTGACAATGATCTATTTAAATGTTTCCCCCTCTCATATGTCAGCCAAGTAATTCTGTGGCCTCAATCTTTCTCTGTTTGAATTCAGAGGTTGCCAGCATGGCACTCGCCCAAAAGGTGAATGAATGGAGAGAAGCTGTAAAAGAGCCACCAGACAAACGCTGAACAGTACAATAAAAGAAAAGAACAACTATGGGAATAGTGCATCCAGACTGGTTTGTAATACTGTTTTTATCCTATTGCATGTTATATATGAGCAGTCGAGTAGAGTAAATTAGTTAACAAAAGACTTGAGTGCATTCTAGCTCAAAATCCATGCTTTTCTGTCAAGTGCATTTCTTTGTGAAAATAAATGCTATAATTTATTTCTGTCCTGTTTTATTTATTCATTTATTTATTCACTCCAATTTAAGGCACTATAACCAAGCAAAACATTCATGGGGGAACTCGTGGGCTGGATAGACTGGATTTGTCCATGGCCGAACTTTAACCCCAGGTGCTTTTATCCAAATATGATAATAGGAATCTCAAGACACTATAGTAGCTGCAGCAGTTCAGTGATATCAACATGGTGGAGGCTATGAGGGAGCAACCAGCACCATGTGGAATGAACCATTTCTTCTTTAAGTCTGATATAGAGTCAACATTATAAATATGAATATTTTTTTAAAAAGTGCTGTTATTTTCTTTTTGCTTTAAAGCTTTAAAAAATGTATTGCAAATGTGGCTACACAAACCCAGCAGGCACACAACGCCATAAGACGTTGATATTCAAGGTTCAAGGTTTTATTCGTCACATACTCAATTATACATAATAAAATCAGTAGTGAAATGTAAATGGTTAAATATTTGGTTAAATTTCGGTTGTGACTTCGGGTGACCAAAATTAAATGTAAATTCAACGTCTAATGTCAATGGTAAAGTGATGTACAATACCGACGTCAACTGACGTTGAGATTTAGTTGTTTTTAGGTTGTGTAACCAAAATCCAACGTTAAGTCAACGTCAAATTAACGTCAAATATAGCCGTCAACGCAATTTTAATTTTCAACCAAAATGCAACGTCTGTTCAACGTCATGACCAACGTCAACCTGACGTTATATAGACGTCTGGTGCCTGCTGGGAATGTTTGCACTTTCAGCAGAGCAAAAGCAAATCTAGTGAACATAGCCTACAGTGAGTGAGGCTCAGATCAAACTTGTCTTTTTAGACATGCTAAAAGCTTTAAAAATAAAAATGCCATTGCAAAATGGTGTGGATTCGCAACCATACATTTTAAAGCAACTTGGTTACTGTTAACACAAGACCTTTTCTTTAAAGTAGTTTCAAATCTAATTTAAAATCCAGAGGCACTTTCTTTGCTTCACTGCTTAGTCAATTGCAATTAAAAGGCTCCATTAACCACATTATTCAAACTGATTAGGGTTTAAAGAGTCTGCGTGAAATCAAAATTGACTATATTTATTTTGTTAGCGCACTTTGCTATTTTTGTGGTGAACAATTCATCCATGCAAGTCAATCCACAAACAAAATAGTTTGCCTTCATAATCTTTAATCCAAATCTGAAAATGCCCCTCCACTCTAAAATGATGGGCCTTCTCTCATAACATCAGTTTGACAGCTTGGGCATGAGCTTGACATCCTTAACTACGTTCATTTCCGAAAGAAATGCCTACTTTACTAAATCCATTCACAATATTTACGGAAGTAAAAACGGTCGCAAACTTCCGGTTCACGCGGACTTTAAATTATAGTCCTTCGACTGCACTCCTTGAGCGCCCTCTGGTGGATCTAGAAACAGTCTGCATTATTTTTCTTGCCTTGGGGTTTGTTTGTTTTCCCATCTTCCAGGTGTTTGATTTCAGGCCATGCAAGTAATAGTAAATTAGGTCGTACTGCTTGGTTTAGCTATGATAAATATGAAAGTTAAGAGCTTGTCTGGACTTGTCATTTCCCCTTGAATATTATAGCAACAGATAAATTAATTTACAAGCTTAAACATTAGAAGTCATTTAACCTCAAAACTGCAATTTTTGGTTTGTCCTTCCTTGCAGTATTGTAGAGGACATAACATCCTGTTAGAGGACATCAAGGTGAAACCGGAATAACATGACATCATCGATGCGTGTGTAATAATAGTAAACAAAGCAGTTACACATTACGACCACAGGGTGTCGCTCTATTTACCTACTCCA
The DNA here is from genome assembly GCA_027564155.1 of Gymnocypris eckloni scoliostomus. Classification (NCBI taxonomy): domain Eukaryota; kingdom Metazoa; phylum Chordata; class Actinopteri; order Cypriniformes; family Cyprinidae; genus Gymnocypris; species Gymnocypris eckloni. Next base: position 7,585,382 of record CM050417.1, on the reverse strand, counting down.
TAATACACATGCTTTGCTCTTGCTCAGTCATATAATTGCTTATTTCATGTTTTTAAAAAAATATTTGATTTTCATGTTCACACAGATACGCTCTATTACAAAACATTAATTTGTATGCCGAGCTTAATGCAAAAATGTTTAAGATCTTTGTGTGAAGCAACATTCTAAATGTTATCTATATTGCACATAACTAGATACTTCAAAAACTTTTAGAGTCCCAAAAGTGCTAAAATGTTTAATTGGCTGATGCAGATCATTTTTTTTTGTCGATAATGCAGTATTAAAGAACCAGTTCATAATACAACGCATACAAGGACCAATTACACTTCTTAGATGAGGAAGAATCGCTCATCATTGATACAATCACTGCAGATATTAAGTATATTATGCGCATCACAGTCACTACAGTAGCTACAGAAGAAAAAATAAAACAGGACAGTTTTCTAAAAAAAAGAAATGTTTACTTCAGACACATTCTTGAATGTCAAACAAAGCTGCATTTTTGTAATTAGAGTGGTATTCAAAGAACAGTTAAAGGACCTTGTGACGGCAAATACGAAAAATACTTTTTTAAACGAATATGATAGTGCACTACAGATCAACATAAACCAGATAATTGTGCTATGCACCTTCCGATAAACAGTTCAATTCATATCATTCAACCTTAAACTGTTCCTGGCAAGAACTACCACTAATGAAAACAAAGATAAAAAATCATAAGACTGAAGACACATAGTGTTAACTTTACAAAAGGAGAATAACACTGTACAGCTTAAAAACGTCACATATACACAGCCTAACAATTCTTGTTTCTGCTGTATTACGCTTGTAGATGTGAATCGTGTACAATTGGATTTATGGCATGAACAAGAACCTAGGCTACATCAGTAGCTAATCTACTCATCATCCTCATCCTCCTCCTCTTCTTCCTCCTCCTCGTCTTCATTTTCATCCTCATCATCATCCTCCCCACCACCATCTTTTTTGGACAAGCCTGCGATTCCCTTTGTGCGATATAGGGCAATGTCCTACAGAAGACAAAAAAAAACATGAATAAATAGGGCAGGGTGAATCTACAATGTAGCAAGTTTGAGAATATTTAAAACTGTTCAGGATGGAAAGACAAAAGGAACTTTACCTTATCGTACTTCTCCTTCAGCTTTGCTGCTTTCTTCTCATAGGGCTGCTTCACTTCAGCCGATGAGCAATTCCACATTTCTCCAAGCTTTTTGGCAATGTCTCCGATGGACAGACCTGGGTTCTCCCCCTTAATCTTAGAGCGGTAGTCACCACAGAAAACGAAGAATGCTGACCTTGGGGAGGAAAATTCCATTAAACCAAACTATCTTGAAAAATGTTACTTTTTCAATAGGAGTGCACGGAGTGAACATACGGAGGTCTCTTAGGCGCATTGGGATCCTTAAATCGCCTCTTCTTCTCACCCTTTGGTGGGATGTAGTTCTTCATTTCTCTCTCATAGCGAACTTTATCTTGCTTGGCCATATCCTCAAACTTACCCTTTTCCTTGGCAGTCGTTGTCTGTTTAGAATGAGAAAAAGCTGTATCAAAAAGTGCAAGGTACACTAAAGAGTATATTTTTGCAAAGATTATTTTTCAAATAAGTTTAAAAGCACAACATTTCCATAATAAAACAGCATAAAATGTATCATTATTTTTCAAAACAGTACCTTCCATTGCTCTGAACACTTCTTGGAGAATTCAGAAAAGTTTACACTGGCTTCGGGGTGCTTCTTTTTGTGTTCTTCACGGCAGGTTTGCACAAAGTAAGGCATAAGAGGACATCTTTCCTCTGGGCTTCCTTGGATCTTTACCCATCTTTACCTCTGGGAAAAAAATATATTCTCAAATAAATGAAAGTGGCATGCTATACTCTTTTAAATGTTGGATTATTTTATAATTATGATGCAAACACTTCCTACATGTATGTAAACATATATATATATATATTAATATATATATAAAAATTTACATTTATGCATTTAGCAGACGCTTTTATCCAAAGGTTAAATTCAGGTTATACATTTTTCGTCAGAATGTATATATATTAGGGGTGGGGAAAAAAATTGATACAGCATAGTACCGTGATATTTTCAGTGCAATATTGTATTGATACACGGACGCCAAGTATCGATCTTTTAGTTTACTATTTGGTAGAATAATAAAATATATATTTTTACAGTCCACTAGATGGTAGCGTTGCGTTTTTCATGAAAGCCCTGTCTGCGTTTAAATCTGGATGTAAGACTATTTTTATTTATTTAAAATGTATCAGTAATTTACATTTCAAAAGCCCCAATTACTGAAGGGTCTGCACAAGTTTTCTGTACAAGTTCAAGTTGCTGTAATTAGTAGCGCAGCAGTGCATAACTGTTTACATTTAATTAAGGTGGACTAGATTAGACTGAAATACAAATAATTGAGTTTGCCAGGTGCATACTACAACATTTATGACAGGTTTTCATGAAAGTGTTGGTTAGTTTGTCTGCTTGACAGTCCCTTTTGCACTGCAGCAATACAATTGAATTGAGATAAACAAATTGATAATTTTTTATTTTTAGTTAAAACAGTTGTTGCCAGGGTTTTCTTTTGGGAACATAATTTGAAGTTGGGAAAAGTTCATAAATTGCAATATATCGCATAATATCACAATATATTTAAAATCGAAATAATATTGTATTGAGACACAAGTATCATGATAATATTGTATTGTGAGGCCTCTGGTAATCATATATATAATATATATATATATATATATATATATATATATATACATATAATAAATAGCATACTGCACACATTTAAAGATTTTTGTTTTATATTTAATTTTCTATATACCATTATTATGTACTGAGGCACATAATGACTATAAAAGAAAGAAAAAAAATCATCATTCCTTAATACGTTTCTGAGCCTAGATCGTGTAAGATAAAACGTGCAGTGAGATCGCAATATTGAGATGGACGGGGAGATGCACAAAGACCGCCTCAAGTTCACGGTGAAAGACAAGGACATCCTCCATTTCGTGAATAAAAACACATATTTAATGGGTTAATACTCATCCCCTCATCTATGTGTATTTTACATCAACTGAACATGCATAGCAGCATCGCCCAAGAGCCGGGCAGATCTAACGTTATTAACGTTACAAAGGGCCCGCCTTAAATGCCTAAAAGGTGCAACAATAATATTTCTTCTTCCATTTTGAAAAAGCCGTCTTCATGAGAGAAAGTCCCCTTCAATTGTCTCCTCCCACATTCCTTGGTAATTTCGAGGACCCAAAATCACCGCACTTTGTCCGTTTCTCGCCCCTGGCCCGCCGCTTTCCGTTATTATCACCTCCCCTATGGAAGAAGCCGCTCTGTATGGACACAGTGTCTGTAACTATAAGCGCTACGCAATGGGAGTTTCGGTCTCTAAGTCCGCCGTTCAACTGGAGCCACATGAGCACAGCTAGCAGAGCCAACATGGCTTCCTCACTCTCTCCCTTTATGTCTGCCAGCCAGAGCCGCATAAACACAACAATAATACCCCCTCTTTCTTGCTCGCTTTTCCTTGGAAAACACCAGAGTTCACTAGAACAAACCCTCGGGCCCTCGTTACGAGTTTAAAACGCAGTGCAAACGAGCTTGGCTGAATTTTATTTTCTTAGTTAAGTTGAATGGTGCTTACACCCCGTCAGTCTCCATCCCCCGCCACTCACTCAACGTATCCTCCGCAACCAGCCATATTATATTACTGAACACGGCCGCACAACGTCCCGTTCTGAAGGACCAGAGAGAAAATGCGCAAAATGACTAACGTTAGTACATTCCCTCAGGACTGGTACATTTATCCGAGGTGTTATTTTAGTCAGTGAGAATGCCACGCACGTCACTGGCTCACACAATAACAGCTTTAACTGAGACCCAAAAGAGCTAACTGCTTTAGCTGGGATGGCTACCTGACAAATATTACAACCCATCCCATTAAAGACTATTATAATACTGTCATTTCAAAAGGAAAAAGCATTTTTTTTTAATCTTCAGAATATATTTTCAGTCAGGACATTTCACGCGCACTGACTGAATGACTTGGCGAATAGATTCTGACAAAGATGTGTCGCTCTGCTTTCACCAAATACGCAAATACCAAGACATAATGGGTTGTAATATACATATTTTTTGAATTGTTAATTTAGACCCTACAAGCATATTTTGGCAAAACTCACCAGCCTTCTCTATCTGCAGCCTCTGTGTATGCCTAGATAATGGGGCTTTGAAGTACAATAACACCGATGCGCTCTCTTCCAAGTGCGTGCAGAACCCTCCGCTCACGAGAGATACAGTAAACAGTCACGAATCCTATTGGCTACCGCCAAGTCTTGAGCTCCGGTGATTGGCTGTCGGCAAACTATAGCCCCTACGAGAGCTGAGGTGTGGTTGGCTGTTCATCGGTGAAACGTCATATTTTTTCAACGGCGCGTGAAAATGAAAAATCATCCAGAAAGTATCAGACACCGTTTTGTACTGCAGGGTACTTACTGTAGTAAATGTAAGCACACCAATGTTGTTTAAGTAAAGGTTTCATATTGTATGACGAATATTTGCTTCGAATACATGATATTTCAAGGATTTCACCACACAACTGCGCTTTGATAACTGTCGGAAGAAAACATAAGAAGAGTTTATACTTACTACCAGTGCATACTGTGTATACACTGAGTGTGTACTTACTACTATTTATCGAATCACGGGGTTTTAGAGGGACCTGGACAGCGAATGAAGGCTGTATAGCCTTTAAAGTATATCAAAACAAATTGTTGTGAGTTTTGCAAAGTGCATTAATGTCATCCTGCATATTAGATTGGGAAGGTTTCAATAGCATTTCAGTGAGGGGAAAAGGGTATGCGCTTGCAACCATAGCAAATTAACGCCGCTCGAGCATTTTCTGGTGGGTAACTTGTAGCTGTTAATGTTTATAATTTAATTGCATATTCGCATGTCACACGTACATCACACAAATGCTATTACGTTAAAGTATATGCTTGAAAACATTATGGTCTGCCGGTTAATTCGCGGTTCTGTTTTAAAATCGCGCAAAGGCTGATTCATGCACAAACAAACTTTGGCCAAACTCAATATAAATGAATGAATTAATCCAGGGGTGTCCAAACTCGGTCCTGGAGGGCCGGTGTCCTGCAGAGTTTAGCTCCAACCCCAATTAATCACACCTGAAGCAGCTAATCAAGCTCTTTACAGGCATACTAGAAACTTCCCAACAGGTGTGTTGAGGCAAGTTGGAGCAAAATCTGCAGGACACCGACCCTTCAGGACCGAGTTTGGACCCCCCTGAATTAATCCAATGTTTTTCTTTCTTTTCAAATTAGTATAACAAGGATTCAATAAACATAAATCACCTGAGATGTAACTTTAAAGGAAAAATCCTAAAATAACAAAACAGAAAATTATGTTTTTGAAAATTAATGAATAGGCCTATCTTTTATTCCTCATTACAACATATTTCGTAGTGAAGATATCAAAATAGCCTTTTTATTGTTTTAAAAACAGAAATCTAACAATAATCGCTATTTAATTCGTTATAATTGGTGCTTTTATTTTTTATTGTTAGGCTTATACGTATTATATTATATTGCATATAACATTTGCATTTGTTGCTTATGTAATGTATGTTTTTGTGATGCCCTGACAATAAAAATGTAAATATTGTAATGCACCATGTTTTCCACTGAGCGGCGCTACGCCTTAATCAAATCGAACTAACTCCTGTAGGTTGGAGAGAAATCTTAAAGAATTTTGCATATTTATCTTCTGTTTCTTTAACGTTAACAACTCTTTTAGCACTTTTAAATTTTAACTAAAGGGAAAAAACGTACGAAAATATACTAATCTCATGGACTAATTATGTTGCATTTTCTATTGATTTTTTTTATTGCACATAGGGCTATATCTCTCAAAAATGCATCATATATACGAGGAACCTTGATTTCAGTGTGCCGTTTACAATCTGTTTGGCCGCTTAACATTGTCAGCGAGTCTTTGGCTTTGCGTGCGTCATTGAACCTGCTAAAAAAGACCCCCTCGGAGCCTCAGTTAACACTCGCTCGCGCGCGCGTTGTTGTGCGTTTCTTATAACAACATCAACTTACAGATTCAGACCAACAGGTGAAAACTTTTCGAACGAATTTCAGGAACATCACAACAGGTGCGTCCAAAGTAAATGTCGAGCGCAATCTACAAAACGACGGAGCTCCCAGTGAACAGCACGTGAACAACATCAGACAAGCAGATCTTGGAAACTTTACTGTCATTATTTGGACAACAGTAACAGAGGCAGATCATTTCCTATCTGTCGAGACAACCATGGCAAATTATGGTTAGAATGTTCATTGTGATTTTAATATTTTCAATGTTAAGTAAAAATTCACAGTTTAGTTTTTTCCACTGTATGTTTTGATCTAGATGTTAACAGAAGATGGAAAGCATATGATACCTCTCATAAAAGAGATGCCATCTATAGACCCGTCTCATCTATTCCAACTCTAAGGTGAGATTTTTTTTAAAGAAATGTGATGCAAACTCAAAGCTAGGATTCATCTAACATTTTACTTGTTTCAAACACAAGGCCAAAAACATCTGGCAATATCTATAGAAATTCATACACACTGGATGATCCGGTGAGAGCAACTGTATACAGTGAAGATTTCAGCTGGAAGCCTGTGTCAAAGACTGCTTGCATAAAGTCTGCCACAGCATCAGGAAACCGAAGGAACAATCCACACCCAAGCCAGGCAAATAGCACATTTAGTAATTTGCTGTGTTTGTTGTCGTGTTGATGTATAATTTTAAAGTGTTCATTCGTACTAATGTTTGTGTGAATGTGTGTACTTGGACTGTTAAGCTTCAAAAAATCACACCAATAGTACTAGGTAAAAATAAGTCACATGAAGGCGAGTAAATGATGGTTATAACGTACCATGCTTGTTCTTTCTTTTAACACAAAGGCATTCATGGTATGGAGGCATTCTGCAGATCAAATTAAATGTTTTAATGGTAGTTCCCCTCTTCAGCACCCTTCGACTGAGAAGGAAATTCAAAAGGCTCTGAGTGCCCAGTACAGGTCGACCTACAGGACTGACTTTCTTGGATTACCTCAAGGTGAATTTTAGGAATTATTGCACAGACATTTGTTTAAACATTTCAAAAAAAATTGAATTTTATTCAATATCAAGATATTGTGTTTCCAAAGATTATTGTATGTCAGATTATTATGACTTTTATGTTCTGTCTAAATCACAGGAATTATGAAAAACCATGCAATCTTTACAGCTTTTAACCGCAGGCCTGCTGTCCACTACTATACAGACTGAAATGAGACACAACTACCACCCACCCAAACTGAAACTTGAGCTTCTGGGGAACAACTCTCGCTATGGGTGCAATAAGCTGCATGGTGTAGCAGCGAGGGGTATCGGTGAGTTTCCACTAAACTGTTAAATTTCGGTTTGTGTGCACTGAGGATGAAAGACCAAACTACTTTGTTTTGATACGACAACCAACCCTTGCAGTAGCCTAGACACAATGTAAACACAAAGGAGTAGACCAGACACACAATGATCAGATTTAAAGGAATAGTTAACTCAAAAATGAAAGTTTGTTTAAAATTCACTCCTCCAAGATGCAGATGAGTTTGATTCTTCCATTGAACTAATTTGGATAAATTCAGCATTAGATCTCTTGCTCACCAATGGATCCTCTGCGGTGAATGAGTGCTTTCAGAATAAGAGAGTCCAAAGAGCTGATCAAAACATCACAATAATCTTTAATATGATTAAAAATGATTAGGAGTTAATCGGGCAGTTAGGTAACAATTACAAAGGAACACTTGATAATTATTCACTTATTGCAAACAAAACACTAAAATACAGGTATATGGCACACAGATGAGAGAAGAATAACACACATTCCTTTTACATTTTAGTTCCTACAGTGATTCACAGTCACATCAATAACCAGGAAAACAGCACACTGGAGACCACCTACAATAAACATTTTGGAGGTAAACATACAGATGTCCACTCAATGCTAAAAACAAACCCGCCTCAGACATTTCAACAGTTGTGTCTGATAAAGAGAAAAGAGTGATTTTTGTGTTTTCCGACTAAAATTTTTAAATACTTTTAAGTTTAAATGAATTAAATTGCATTTATTTATATATATATAAATTCCTTATTTTAAGATTTAAATATATAATAAATTATATTGGTAATAGCAAGAGTTATTATATTTCGTTAGAGTATTCTACTATGATCTTGCTTATGATTAATAAAGTGTAGCATTGTATTGTGTTAAATATTAGTTTTTATTTGTACTTTTACCAGAAAGGACAGATGTGAAGACATTACACATAACCAGCCATTCTGCTGATGGATGTAAGGTGAAGAGGAACAATGGTTTATTGGTGAAAAGCCCTTCAAGACTGGAGAGGATGTCAGCTTGGCCTGGACCTTTATAAAGATTCAATTTTGAACCATGAAAACTGTATAAATATGTGTGCATTGTTTAGGCTTCTAATTTTCTTCCCAAAGAAAGTACATTGCAAATTCTTTGAAATGGCCTTTATGCATCTCCGAATGGTGTGCTTAATAAAACACTGAAAGTAAACTGATGATAGCCATAAATCATTTATTACTATATGCATTTTTCTGAGATCTGTTGAAGCCTCATTTGGCAAAAACAGATACATAACATTTTCATGATTTATCTCTTGGGAATAATACATTCCTTAAAGCTCTATTGGTGTCTTAGAATATATATTTTATGTACCTTGACATTATAGAATAATATTAAAGACATTAAATATAATATCAAATGAGCTACCGACCAATTCGAGACATTAATTGTCCTTCAAAGTAAATACCACAGATATCTTGCTGATTACGTCTAAATTTACTGAAAAAATAAGACTTGAAGAGTTTAGAAGAAAAACAGTTTATAGTGAATTGACACTTCTGCTGAAACGTTTTTTTTTTGTACATGATCAAATTTGGTATTAAATGTAGCTCTCGGCACCATTATATATGTAGCCACAGGACTCTGTTTTGTGTATCAGGTAACCTGAGACTCAGGTGTGCTGTGTCTCTAAGCTCAGGGAGATCTGTATGCAGCCATAGCTCGTGCAGCAAAACAAGAAAGCAGCCTCTAAGGAGAACGAAAGCCAAGCCAAGAAGAAGAGAGACTCAGATCTCTCCAGAAGTCCAGATATGCCGCTAGGCAGGAAAATTCGGGCCTCATCTGGTATTCTGCTTTATTCTTTTTTTTGATCTATATCTTGAAAGATTTCCTTTTCCCACATTTAAGTGTTTAATTTGCTCGGTGTTACTGTGAAACAGCTCCTGATACAGAGAATAATTTGTTCTACTTCATGACTTTCATCTCAGTTTGAGCACTATGCTTTGTACCACATTGGTATTCAGCCATTTTCCAGCTTCTGACCTTGAGTATCACTCCTCCTGTTGTTCATAGTGTTTACTGTTGCCAGGGAATAAGGAAGATGGTTAACGCTGGTGCCATGCTTGAACACTGTATCAGTTTTTGTCCTTGAGGATTAATTCACTTTTGTTTTGACAGACAAATATGAAGATTTTGCTTGACTCTAATTTGATCTTGCTTAACTCACCATTGGCTTTCACTTTGCAAAATGAAATTTAGGAGGTTTAAAGTTCTCCCTGTGAGAGTAAACTTACTACTTGCCTTTGTTTATTCAGAATTGCATGGCATACAACACCATATGTGACCCTGAACCACAAAACCAGTATTTGTTTTTATTGAGATTTATACATCATCTGAATTAATAAGGTTTCCATTGATGGTTGGTTTGTTAGGATAGGAGACTAATTGGCTGAGATGCTATTTGAAACTATTTGAAAATCTGCAATCTGAGGGTGCAAAAAAAAATCTAAATATTGAGAAAATCCTTTAAAGTTGTCCAAATGAAGCAATGCATATTACTAATCAAAAATTACGTTTTGATATATTTACGATAGGGAATTTACTAAATATCTTCATGGAATATGATCTTTACTTTTTGGCATAAAAGAAAAATCAATAATTCTGACCCATACAATGTATTGTTGGTTATTGCTACTAGTATACATGTGCTACTTATGACTAGTTTTGTGGTCCAGGGTCACATATATGGTATCCAAGATGTATGAACCTTTTTTGTCATAACATAACATATGTTTTATCTAATTTCATGATATCAAACTGAATAGAACTCTCATAATCCATATATAAACACTAAATTGTCAAATAATTTTAGTCTGATTATTTATCTGAAAATATTTTATCTATTTGTTATTACTCATGGCCTAATAATTAAGATATACCTTGACACTTGATATTCTGCAAATCAATTTTTAAATGTTCAGTGTGATTTTTTATGTATCTATCATCTTTATTGATAAAGTAATAACAAATGTTATATACTGTATATATACACACACACACACACACACACACATATATATGGAAACTAATACAAAATAAATAATCATAATAAAAAACATACAATATACTGTGGGGCAAAAAGTATTTAGTCAGCCACCAATTGTGCAAGTTCTCCCACTTAAAAAGATGAGAGGCCAACAGAATAATCACATTGTAGGATTTTTAAAGAATTTATTTGCAAATTATGGTGGAAAATAAGTATTTGGTCAATAACAAAATTTCATCTCAATACTTTGTTATATACCCTTTGTTGGCAATGACAGAGGTCAAACGTTTTCTGTAAGTCTTCACAAGGTTTTCACACACTTTTGCTGGTATTTTGACCCATTCCTCCATGCAGATCTCCTCTAGAGCAGTGATGTTTTGGGGCTGTCGCTGGGCAACACGGACTTTCAACTCCTCCAAAGATTTTCTATGGGGTTGAGATCTGGAGACTGGCTAGGCCACTCCAGGACCTTGAAATGCTTCTTACGAAGCCACTCCTTCGTTTGCCGGGCGGTGTGTTTGGGATCATTGTCATGCTGAAAGACCCAGCCACGTTTCATCTTCAATGCCCTTGCTGATGGAAGGAGGTTTTCACTCAAAATCTCACGATACATGGCCCCATTCATTCTTTCCTTTACACAGATCAGTCGTCCTGGTCCCTTTGCAGAAAAACAGCCCCAAAGCATGATGTTTCCACCCCCATGCTTCACAGTAGGTATGGTGTTCTTTGGATGCAACTCAGCATTCTTTTTCCTCCAAACACGACAAGTTGAGTTTTTACCAAAAAGTTCTATTTTGGTTTCATCTGACCATCTGACATTCTCCCAATCCTCTTCTGGATCATCCAAATGCTCTCTAGCAAACTTCAGACGGGCCTGGACATGTACTGGCTTAAGCAGGGGGACACGTCTGGCACTGCAGGATTTGAGTCCCTGGCGGCGCAGTGTGTTACTGATGGTAGCCTTTGTTTCTTTGGTCCCAGCTCTCTGCAGGTCATTCACTAGGTCCCCCCGTGTGGTTCTGGGATTTTTGCTCACAGTTCTTGTGATAATTTTGCGAGATCTTGCGTGGAGCCCCAGATCGAGGGAGATTATCAGTGGTCTTGTATGTCTTCCATTTTCTAATAATTGCTCCCACAGTTGATTTCTTCACACCAAGCTGCTTACCTATTGCAGATTCAGTCTTCCCAGCCTGGTGCAGGTCTACAATTTTGTTTCTGGTGTCCTTTGACAGCTCTTTGGTCTTGGCCATAGTGGAGTTTGGAGTGTGACTGTTTGAGGTTGTGGACAGGTGTCTTTTATACTGATAACGAGTTCAAACAGATGCCATTAATACAGGTAACGAGTGGAGGATAGAGGAGCCTCTTAAAGAAGAAGTTACAGGTCTGTGAGAGCCAGCAATCTTGCTTGTTTGTAGGTGACCAAATACTTATTTTCCACCATAATTTGCAAATAAATTCTTAAAAAATCCTACAATGTGATTTTCAGGATTTTCTTTTCTTATTTTGTCTCTCATAGTTGAGGTATACATATGATGACAATTACAGGCCTCTCTCATCTTTTTAAGTGGGAGAACTTGCACAATTGGTGGCTGACTAAATACTTTTTTGCCCCACTGTATTCAATGCAGTACTCTTGTGCAGTATTTCAACGGAGTTTGGACCAGTGCATGGAGCTGCTGGACATAAGCGGGGCACAGGGTACAGACAGCACACTGACAGGGTGCTTCATTCTAGCGGGTCTGTCTTCAGTTATTTAGACTTAAGAGAGGAGAGGAGCCAACAGCTTCCCGATTGGATGGAGAGAGAGCTTTTGAGGCAAGAACCCAGACGACACTCTCTTACCCTGGGAGATGTTGCTAAACTCAGCATGCGACAACGCTACAGAGCAGATCCTGCCGGCACCCTCTATGAGCTCAAGGTAAAAGTCAAAGGGTTACGCTTGTGCAGCATCTGCTGCTTGAATGGCAACTTGCCCCAGTATAATCTTTCACCGGCTACGGTATGCAAATTAAATGTTATAATGATATATATAAGGAGGTTGGGCAGCTGGATTGAGGTACTCCTAAAATCCAAAATATTGTATTTGAAATTAGAGTCTAATATAATGCTTTAATATGTTTTAATATATTAACTCATATTTAACCCCGCCCCCTCCCCCAACAGACCCCGCCCCTCCTATAATTCTAATCTTGTTGTTTAGCATTTTTTAAACTTGTTGTTCTAACAGACGTGTAAACAGACCCTAGCACATCAACTTTAGGTATGTTATAAGGTGTACATGTATCTTTTAATATCTGCTCTTATCCATATCATATGTTGTGTGGACAAGCCATTTATTCTTCAAAGTGCAATTTATTATGTCTCAAGTTTTGAAGTGGATGTAACATATTACAACTGCCATTTTAGTCAGACTCCTTTTAATCTCCTGACCCCAGGGTGTCAGTGTAGTAACATTATAATGGATTACTCTTTCTATGTCAAACATTCATTAAATATGCCGAAACCAAATCATAAACCTTTGCCTGAAATGACATTTTGAATCTAGTACAGAATCCATTAATTAATTAGCTGGATGACCTTTGGATGGGCAACCATCGCAGAGTAATCTCTCATGACTACCGATCGGATGAAATGACACATTAAAGATGCCTCGTTTATTTCAACAGAGTGCTTGAACTTGCTTCCCAGTAAGCAAATCAATGACTTTTTCCTTATCAAGCCCAAAGTTGTTTGTGCTGGAGGTAATTTGCCATCTGACTGCACACAGAAATAGGCATGAAAGTTATAATCTGTATTTATCACTGTAGAAGAGCAAGTAACCACAAGAAGGGACACTGCTAACTACATCTTTCAGTAGTTTGATAGTAGCTCAGCTGTTTTTAGTAAATTGAAATGTTCGTGTTGCTGCTTAATGCTGTCAGCCTAATTGTTTTTGTGGCAAATGCATTACTTATTATCAATTCCTAGGCCGACCGGGAAGGCTAATTTACTTTGGGTTCCCTCTGCAATGTCCTATGGATTTTTAGAAAACGATTTTTAATTTGTGAGTAAATTGAGATCTGTGGTTACTTGAAGAAACTTTTCTGTCTCAAACTTGAATTTAGAAGCAGCTGTTGTTTTTTTTTTTTTACAAACTTAAAGAAATAGTTCACACAAAAATTGAATTAACTGAAAATGTAGTCATCTTTAGGCCATCCAAGATGTAGATGAGTTTATTTCTTCATAACAACATAGAGAAATTTTGCCTTATGTTATTTGCACAGCAATGAATAATGTAATATATTATAGTAATTGTAATATAATTTTACATATATAAAACACTATAAAAATCTATTGGAAGTTCAATAAGAAATATTTGTGTGTGTGTGTGTGTGTGTGTGTGTGTGCGTCTTTAACCATCATATAGCCTATGATTTATTTATTCATGGTGGATGGTTTGACTGGCATGTCATTTTTTGATTTCTTGCAGACAGCAGTCTGATGAAGCAATTGGCTTCTGATCTACAACATAATTAAAGGGCATCATGTTGCTACAAAGTCATTTCAATTTCAAGTGAATTCATTAATGTACGGAGCAGAACATGTGACAGCAGCCTGTCAAAAACCAGCAGCTGTTTCATTTTTTGACATGCTGGAAAGTGCTGTTTGATCATCCAACAAATGTCAAACAAAAATTGTCGATTTATACTATGTTCAATTATCCTCCACCGTCGAGTAACTCTATGATGTTCTTTTCTGTTTATCCTCTCTGTAGTTCTCAAATAGAGTTAGTACATGTTCCTTCAAACTCACATGTTTTATGATGATTTGAGATTTAATATATTTTTACTGTCCAATATAGATTGAGCATATGGTGTCCATTCATGATCTAAAGCATATTAAACTGGCTTATGATGTAAGTATTCAACATATTTTGATTACTTGGAAAACTTTACAAAACGTGGTTTTCTTAATTATGTTCTCTTGTGCAGGAGTTTGCAAAGGCTGGCATCTATATGCTGGATTATGAAGAATTCCAGTCTGTTGTAAAAATGCCCAGGATTGAAATCAGTTGTAAGTATGATTGCAACCACTGCCTTCTTATGATTAATTGTCTTTCTCCCTGTCTGCAAAATACTGTACTGAGATATTTAACATATGCAGTTATTAGCTGTTGATGATTTAAATGGATTAATGGAGGTCCAAGGCCTAAAATCTTTATCATATGATTGTACAATCTTTCCTCTCTCACTGTCTTCCCACCCATTTCTCCGGCCTAACACTTTTCGAAATGTCACAGAAAGATTCTCAAATTCAGCAGCTATTCATGAAGATCGATTACACTGGCGATGGCAGAATCGAGTGGGTATGAATAATTTACTGTTTTCCCTTTAAATCTCAAACTTGTGCTCATTAAATAGATGAAGAGGCAATTTGTTAAATGCACAGTTGAGTTTTTCCACTTGAAAAACCCATGGGCAAGTTTTCAAAATGGGTCTCATTCACTAACATTATATACAGACATATTTGTGTATAAAAACTGCTTACCAACATTCTCAAATAGTAATCATTCATGACTGAAGTTAAGTTCACACGTCAGGTTATTTCTATTTTCCAAACATATAACTTGTAATGAATACATACCAGTATTTTATTTTTATAACATTAATATTAAAATATGATATTATTCTATTGATTTTAGTCACAAATACGTGCAATTGCATGGTAGTGAATGAGACTGGTTTAAAATTCTCAACACATTTTCCTTACCAAATTCTATTACAGTCTATTTAAGTTTTCGTCACTTTCTTTTAGCATGAGTTCTGCACATATGTCTACCTGGAGAACAAAGAGAAGGAAGAGACTGTGCGTCGCAGTAAGATAGCAGCCTTCATATTACCAGCTATCGTCAAGCCTCTAAACCGCGGGGAGCCCGTTCTGAGAATCCACTTCCCTCCTAATGGCACCGTTGTGACTCTTAGAGAAGATGGGGTTGTTAGTTTCTGGACCCCCAGGCTTTATTTGAAGAACAAGAAGAATGTATTTGTGGGTTACTTTTATATTCTGTCTGGATCCTTTTTATTTGTTTACTTCACATGTAATGAGATTCTGAATTTTTTTGTTTTTATTATATGAATCTCCTATTTTATTTGAATATTTTTCTGCTTCTCTGTGCAGCCTGACAGATCCATTGGTAGAAAGCCAAAATGGGCTACTGATTTTGTGCCAATGCCAGAGTATAATAAACTGATAATTGGAACAGGGTAAACTGCTCTTAAATACATTTATTTTCATACAACAGTCTTTATTATGCACTGTAGGGTACATAACTTTCTAAGCAAGATTTTTGCCAATGGCATGCTAGTTTAAATGAAGTAAATTTGCTGATGCTTTTATGCAAAGCGACTTACATTTATTACAGGGACAGTTCCCTTGGAGCAGCCTTGGGACTGCTCTGCAAGACAAGTACAACTATGAAACTTTTATAGTGATCTCAGGAAAAACTTTCTGATTTTACAACAGCCACATCTGATCTCAGGCTCAGCCGGTCTAAACAGCATCTCTTTTCTCACTTTACAGATCCCGAGAGATTCAGTTTTACGAGCTTTCCACTTTGGAGCCTTGCTGTCAGTTGAGTGTACTAGAAAGTGTGCCTTTAAACCTGGATTACTGGTGAGCAGTGTTTGTATCTTTGTTCAATGTTATCAGATATGATTTTAGTTATTATTTAAAACAACAACAACACTTAATTAGCTACACATTTACAATTTAATATAATGTTATATAACATATTACATAAGAAACCAGGTTTGAAATAGCAAGGGTATGTTATGTTGGCTCATGCATTTTTTATTTTTTGTAATTAAATATTTAAGAGCAAGAACACAGGATTTTCTTTGATGATACTTCCATGTTTGCTTTTCTTGTAATTGAAAAATATACTCTTGTTTTGTCAGCTCTACTGGCCCAGATGAATGTATCATTGTATATGGTGATACTCAAGTAAGTTAACCAATGTAGTTCAGCACATGAATTTCATATAATACAATGTATTTGTTTAATCACAAAGCTTTTGGCACTCTAGGGCTGTGTGAACATCCTACTAATGAAATCGGTCAAGGAGAAACTGAGGTAAACAAGATTTTTTTAATAATACTCATTTTGCGTGTGCAGTTTTGTAAAACTAAATTACAAGAACAAATCATGCAGACATGTCCTAATTTTCATAATTTAATGAATACATTTATTAGCAAGCTGATAATGTTCTCTGCAGAGCTGTGCACATAGATATTTGAACGATAACTGACATGCTAAGAAGACCTTGCTTACTGTGTATGATACTTACCTTATTTACAGACCAGGCCATAAATTACATGTTTATTCTATAATTACAACATAAGGAAAAATCAGACAGGCCTAGAGATGGCCTGGGCAGTCTTTTGTGTAGTGTTTCTTTATTTATGTTTGTAAGGTTTAATCTGCATTTATGCCCTAGATTATGGAAAAGATTGCCGCAGGTTGACAGCGTGCCAAACATAAGCATTGACCATGCAGTTCAATCTTCAGAAATAATATTTATCAGATGGAAATTCCACCAAGACTGGGTGTCAAAGGTCAAATATTTCTTCTTCACTCAATATACATTAGTGCATTGAGAGGTGATGAATAATACTGAGATTTAGTTTTATTTTATGAATTTGTATACTTATTTATTTTCTGCAAAAGTAAAAAGATGGCTCTAAAATGTATTTTATTATCATTTCAGGTGAAATATTTTCAAAGCATACCTGCCATTGTATCCTCATCAATGCACGAAGACTCTGCCCTTGTTATAGGTAACATTTCAAAATGACTTCTGTTGTTTGTCTTTTTGCAGTACAGTGGGATAATGTGATTATTTTATTTTCTCTCATTTAGTAGGGTTATATGTCACCCCAAACAAAACAAAATAAGAGACATTATGTTTTTTAATACAATAAAGCCTATTTTTAAGGACTTATCATTTTTTTAGTTTTTTACATTGTGACACTATGACAGTGAAGCGCATTCTTTTCCTGATTATTATAGTGTTATGGCAATGAGAATTATAATTAAAAATAATGAGAAATACTAGGCAAAAGAAAACGTACAGGCACACTGTGATAATAAGAAAAGGGGTCGAAATATGTTTAGATGAATGAAAAAAGTGTCACAGAGTAAAAAATCTTAATATTCCTAAAATAGGATTAATTTTATTCATGCAAAACATTTTTTTTTTACTGTTGATTGTAAGGTGAAATATGACCTAGACATTCAGATCCACTCAAGGGTGTGTAGAAAATAGTGTGCCTTACTTCCTCATTTCTTTCTGAGTGATGTCTGTTTAACATGGAAGGAGGAAGAAAATAGCAACTGTGGCGTCTTGCATGTTTAATGCTAGAAGAAAGATCTGTCAAAACTCTCAATGTAATGAAGCTCCGGTTAAACTCATTTGAATAACACGCTGTGACTCAGAAAGAGGGGAAAAGAGTTTGGAATCTGTCAGCTGTGATCTGTTTGAGTGGATATGTGTGTGTATGGATGTTTGACAATCTGTTTTTAATCAGGAAGCATTCATCCATCAACCTACATGCAAGAGCAGATGAGAGAGAAGATAGACGCGTGCGGAGAGGGAAAATCTACAAAAGTTGCACAGAGGGCAAGCAGCAATCAAACATTCTTCACCGTTCCTAAAGGAGTCACGACCTTTGACTTCTGTAAGAATCGAAATCTTTGGTCACAGGTGGAATGGACAAGCTGTTGCGCATGTGGATGCCATACGTCCCTAGGTGTGCCTTATATCCTAATGACATCTTCTTCATGAACTGGCATCTTTCTGATTCCAGTTCTTTTAACCTTCATGTTGTGTTCCAGTTATTTTGACCCGGAGAGGTCAAATAGTTAACGTTAATGAACCAAAACATAGTGACTTTGCTCACACAAGGGAATAACAAGTCCTCCCTTTTTTATTTCCCTCCCTTTTTACACTTCTTGTATTCCCAGTCAAAAATTACCAGCCAAAAAATTGCTTGTAAATCTCTCAGTGTGGTCTTTTTTTTTCATTTAGCGCAAGTTTTGTATTTCTTTTTGGAACATGATTGATAATAGGCCTCAGTCTAAGCTTATGTGTCAGGGTTGCCAGGTCTGCATAACAAAACCAGCCCAATTGTTACTCAGAACTAGCCCAATCACGGTCAAAACTATAGCCCAATCACATTCTGGGGGAAATTGGCTATCAAAATCACTAAAATCATGTTCCGCAGGGGGTAAGTAGCCCAATACCATGGAAAAAACGCAGACATGGCAACACTGTTATTCACCTCAGTTTGTGAGTGACCATTGGCAGAATTACAAGTTGAAAACAATGTAACAAAATATTGAATTCAAGATTTGGTGATAATATAGCATAAAGAGAGATTTGCAAGCAATTTTTTTAAATCTGGTAATTTTTGACCGGGGCACCCCAAATTATGCAGAGCAAGGGTTAAATATCTTAGACCAAAATTATTATTATTATTATTTATTTTTAAGAGGATATGAAATACACACAGATGATACTGTGTGTTCAAAATATGATGTTCTATGCCAGACTAGTTATTTTACATTTTGAAATGGCAGAAAACCAACCGGGATTTTGAAAGGTCACACTGCCCCTGTTTCCTACCTCTGTATCGCCTCAGAAGATGGGCACATTTTCTCAGTCTCCACAGACAACACCGCTAAGGTGAGAAATTAATTCATTACTCAAAAGTCAAATCTGGATTTTTGAACATTTCTTGCTCTGAAAAACCCAGGCATTAAACTGAGCTGCAGCGTTTTTCTGGACGTTCATAATCAGAAAAAAACAAATGCAATGTAGCACCACTGATTATCTTTTAACTTGTCTGTTCATTTATTCACCCTCCTGTTGTTCTAAACCCATTTGACATTCTTTTATCTATATCCTGAACACAGAAGGGAAATTTCAAAGCATATTTGTATCACTCTTGACAGTATAGTGAGGGTGAATAAGGATGGGGGCTGTCAAGCTCTAAAACCACAAAAAAACACCTAAAAATTACCCATATGAGTCAAGCACTGTACGTACTGTATTAAATATTGGAGTATCTATTTACACTAAGTACAAATAGCGGCGTAGATGGTATGGGGTGTGCTTTTTGACGTGATTGACCCGAGTTCGAACCTGCCTCTTGCCAAACTTTTTTTCTCCCTTTTCAAACCTCACATCGCATCGGAAAGGAGTTTATTTTCAATCAAAATTAAGTAAATAGTCAAAAAGGTGAAAATAAAGGGGGTAGGATTGGGGGGCTTTATTGACCCAATAAGGTGGCATCAATTTAATAGCCTAATTTTAATTTAAACTATAATTTACACTCAATACGTTATTATTGTGTACTGTTTTATTATCTATTACAATACTGAGGTGCAGATAATTGCCACTATTTGTAATAAGTAGTATAAATAGCAGAAAATCTTGCTATTTTAACACAGTGTAAATAGAATCTATAGCTATTTGCACTTAGTGTAAATAGCATATTGTTAAAAAATACTGTTATTTGCACTTTGTAAATAGCATCCATTACCTAGTGCAAATATCTCCTGCTAAGAAAATATGCTATTTGCACTAAGGCCGCGTGTCCATCAAAACGTTTTTTTTGCCAGCTGAAAATGCCAGGTGCTCCGCTGAGAATCTAATTGCTATTTACACTTAGTGCAAATAGCCCCTGCCATAAAATATACACATATCATTCCTTCATTAGAAAAGTACACTCTTAAAAATAAAGGCCTCTAAGGTTTTTTTATGTTTCCAAATAACCTTTTGGTAAACCTTTTTATGTAATAAAAAACGATAAAACATTGTTTTTTTCCACTATAAAGAAACGTTTGTGGAATAAAAAGAATGTAATCAATGTCAATGGTTCTTCGTGGCACCATAGAAGCCAATAAAGAATCGTGAAAAAAAGAATAAAGATTTGTGAATTTCTTTTTTAATGAATCAGTTGATCAAGTTTACTAAACAACACTTATTTTATTTATCAGTTCATGAATTAGACTGATCTGGGGTGTGTTTCTCAAAAGCAACTATGGTATCTATCTATGGTCAATACAAATAGAGATCAATGGAACTAACGACCATAGTTATCTATTAATGGTTATGGGAAACACACCCCAGGTCTTTTCATCATGCAAAGATATTTAGAAGACTTGCAATATGACGTGCAATATAAGTCATATGGACCGCATTTATGGTACTTCTATGATGCCATTGAATCCTTTTCACAAGCTTGACAGCCTCAGTCCTCATTTACTTGTATTATTTAGCAAACAGTGGGCAGGATATTGTTTAAAATTCTCTTCTTATGTTTGATGTTAGAAAGAGGGTCACACAGGTTTGGAACAACATTAAAGTGAGTTAATGATGACAGAGATTCCATTTTCTGTGAAATATCTCTTTAATCAGAGAAACAGAGCAGTGCACCATAAATATGAAAATATATTATTTTGTATAATGATATTGTTATTTTTCTTTTAGATATGGCATATTAAGGATCAGACATGTCTGTTTACTGCCGATCCAAAAGCAAGTCAGATCCAGGGAGAATTATCTGCAAGCCTCTACTCCTCAGCTGTGAAGGGGCTTTACATTGCCACAGATTCCCTCGCCTTACTATCCCTTCAGACAAAGTATGTTATATAAAGAATATCTCAAAGACAGTTTTGGGTATCATTTGGCTGTAAAGTGTAAAGTTATTTGTGTATTTAGTTAGGATTATCATCACGTCATTCAGCATCAGTTGGCATGCATTTTGCGTCCTTTCTCTTTCCATATTCCATCTGTTGTAGACCACAGCCTAAAGGCAATCAGATTGTGTCCCATAAAGAGCCAGTGTTGTGCTGCGGATACAGTGAGGAGTTTAAGCAGGTGGTGAGCTGCTCTGAGGGCTCGGTGAGTGGTTTTGAGAAAAACACAGAGGAAGCAGATGCACTGTTTTTCATATTCATATTCAATTAGTAAATAAAGTAAATATACACTACCATTGAAAAGTTTGAGGTTTAATGTTTTCTCTCCTGCTCACCAAGACTGCATTTATTTGATCAAAAATACAGTAAAAATAATGATATTGTGAAATATTATCATTTAAAGTCACTGTTTTCAATTTGAATATATTTTAAAATGTAATTTATTCCTGCATTATTCTAGCAGTCATTACCCTAGTCTTCTGTGTCACATGATTCTTTAATCATTTTAATTGGTTGATTTGGTGCTCAGCTCAAGAAACATTTCTAATTATCAATGTTGAAAACAGTCGCTGCTGAATATTTTCATGGAAATTGTAAAACATCTTTTATAATTATTCTTTGATAAATACAAAGTTCAAAAGAACAGCATTTATTTTATATCGAAATCTTTTATAATTATGTAAAGGTTTTTAATGAGTCTTTACTGAATATAAGTATTGATTTCTTACCCTAGACCTACCATAATAAACCTTGCAAGTAGTTCATACAACTTTTGTGATGTATTCCATTTCTTATAAAGCTAATGAGGTGAGGAACAAAATGTATGGGTATGGATTTGTTTGACTTTAAAGTTGGCAAACTGAATCAGGATATAGTAAGATGTTATTATAAGTAGTCAAGTTTCCTTGAACATTGGTTTGGAAGATAAATAATAATAAATTATAAATGTACATTTATACTGACACCTATTTAAAAACAAGGTGAGCTGTTAGGTATGGAAGACCAAACCTGCAAAAATCTTATAATAAATAAATATACAAATAATGAAATAATACAAAATAAAGTTACAAATAAATACAGAAAATAATTAATAAAGGGAAACATTTAATTAATTTAGGACTAAATTGAATTGTGTTTGTATTATTTATAATTTTATTTTCCTATAATTACATTTATGTATTTTTTAATTTATGCAAGTTTGGTCTTCCATAGATTAGGAAAGCACCAGTCCCTCTTGTCTAAAAGTAGTGCTTTAATGTATTCACTTGAATTCAGGTTGTCAAAGTCTGGGACGTGGAAAATGGTGCTCAAGTGTTTGAGTATGGATGTGCTCACGGAGAATCTGCAATTACCTGCATGGCATTTGACCCCAGTGGAAGGAGGTTTTTACAGCTAAATAATTCATGACATTATAAAATATAATTCTATTTTGTATTTTTGCTGTATTATTTTGCCTTCTGTTTTTATTTTCACCTTATTTTAACCTGCAGGCTAGTGACTGGCGGAAGAGACGGCTACCTTAAGATGTGGAACTTCAACAATGGCCAGTGTGTGAAGATACTCAGCAGAGGTCAATATAATGCCTCCTAGTACTTAACGTGCATTTGATTGATTTTCTTTGCTCGAGTATGACTGATCAGAGTATTGAAGATATTATCTCACACTCCCTATAAAGTTGTTGTGAAGCAAAGAGCCTTGCATTATGTTTTCCCCAGATGGAAGATGTGCTGAGATTTGTGACTGCTCCTATCTGACACTGCACAGGAACGCGTGAGTCTCTGCTGACTGCCAGCCCCATAATCTTCATGGATATTAGGCCCCTGATTTTTTGGCTGATTCGCTCTTTTATTTGCTTTGGCAGATTTGTGATTTCTGTCGGTTGGGGCCGCAGGATTGACATTTACTTGGTGAGTAGAAAGTGACCAGCCAGCTTCCTTCGCAACCTTATTTTATATCAGCATAATTCCCCAGATGGCTCTCATAAAATGGTTGACTGCCATGACCCGTTTCTTCCCCCTGGTACTCTCGCCTTTATTGCTGTTCACTCCATTTCCATATTTCATTTACTTCAGCGTTCCACCCTCCTCAGACGTGTTGGAGTGCTGTTTGGTGTAGTGTATTCCTCCATTCCTCCTGACAGTCCATTATTCCATCTGTTACAAGAGCTTTTGTTCTCTTTAGAAAAGAGAAACTAAGCTTTGTGGCAAAAATACCATAAAAGCATGATTATGAGACCACCGAGAATACATATTTAATTTTTATTCAAAATTTCCCCTCCATCTCTTGTCAATTCTGTATTAAGTGTTCAGGGCTACTTTGATTTATTCATTTTGTTTCAGTGTCCAGATATTTAATATGAAATATAAAACAGATCCCACTCTCCTCGCTGTAGCTCTATAAAATGTTACATTTAAAACTTATTCTACTTGTGAATAGATGCAAACTTCTGCAAATGAAAAATTCTATCAGTTCCATTGCCAACAAAATACATTCAAATCATTAAAAGTTTAATTTACTGACATGTCTTATACGATAATAGATACTTTTTACTTTCTCAAGGACACAGTTAAAACAGATCAAATCAAGCAATGTATGATTAGTACTTTAAGATTTTGGTCAGATCGCCCTTACATATCTGCAAGGACCATTCTTAACCAGATTCTTTACTAGAAGCTACAATATGCACAAAATTTAACACCATTTATTTGATTGAATTCAGGAGACTGTGAACAGAATTGATTACTTTTAAAACTAAACACATGCTGTTTGATTTTTGGTGCTTTTGACAGGACTCCAAAGATGAAACTCAGTTCAATCAGAGACCAAAACCTTCCTGGCAGGATGATGTGGTATTAGCATCTTCCACAACATACAGTTCATTCATGTCTATATGCATGTAGTTTGAATCCTTTTCAAGCCATTCATGTGTTAAATGTTTAACACACAGAGGAATGGGCACAAAGAAGATATATTGTGCATTGCTCACTGCACACCGCATCTCCTGGCCACTGGCAGCTACGACGGCGAGATCATTGTATGGAATGTGGTGTCTGGACGCATACAGTGTCGCTTTCAGACCCCTCAGTCTCAACAGAGCAGCAGTACTCATTGTATGCCAATATTTCTTTGAATTTTCAGTGAATAATGATTACAATTCTACTGATTCTCAATCAAATCTATCGTATGAAAACTTGTGATATACTGTAGTGAACAAGTCACACAGACATAATGGGACTTCGATTTTGAGGGGAAATATCCATTTAAAGAATCAGTTAACCCCAAAATGAAAATGTACTCACACTCAGTCCATCGAAAATGTAGAGTTTGTGTCTTCTTTGGAACAGATTTGGAGAAATTTAGCATTTCATTACTTGCACAATAGGTCCTATGCAGTGAATGGGTGCCGTCAAAATGAGGATCCTAACAGCTGATAAAAACATCACAATAATTCACAAGTAATCCACACAACTTCAGTTAACAATTGAAAAGCTGCGTGTTTGTAATAAACAAATTTGTCAAGAGATTTTTAAATTCTAATCATTATTTCTTGCTAAAATAAAGTCAAGTCAGAAAATTGCTTTCTCCAGTAAAAAAAAAAATAGTCTTGTCTGAATCAGGAGAGAAATACTCAGAGATTAAACATCATTTAAAAGTGAAAACAGTCCAAAACAGTTCATCCTACAGGGCGGGGATGGACTTTTTCACTAGAAGATGTGTTTTGGTTTATGGACTCATATTTAATATGGAATAAATATTATAATAAACAAATATGGATTTGTTTATTATTAACATGCAGCTGTTCACTTAACAAGATGCTAATTGATGGACTGGAGTCGTGTCGAGTACATGTGGATTATTGTGATGTTTTTATCAGATGTTAGATACTCTCATTTTGATGGCACCCATTCACTGCAGAATCAGTTTTCAGTAAATTTTCTTTTTGGGGTAAACTATATCTTTTAAGAGAGAGAAGACATTCCATTTGTGCTTGTGAATATGTTTTGAGGTGTTGCAATATGCAAGAGGAACTTATGTGATGTTTATTTTTAACTGCATACGATAGTTCGAAACACAGGAGTTCTGAGCCTCAGCTTCCTAAAGACACGAGCGTTTGTTCCTGAATTGTCCTCTTCTGCTTGGCTTGTATCCTCAGGGTCTCAAGGTAAACTGGTCTTTGTGATTGTGTTGAAAAATCAGTTCATATATGCAGAGCTTCTGATTTCACTAAATATATTGAATCTCTATCAAAGGTAAAGTTTATTTCTGGAGTGTTCTGAATGGCGGGAGGTTCATCACATCTTTTCAGGCTGTAAGTATCATATATTTTACCTTTCCTCAAGTTTGATTATAAGTTCAATGTCAACTGAATGAGGCAAAGGTTCTAATTAAAGCTGTCTTCTTTTGAAGTCTCAACTTCAGCAGCAGATTGTGAAACTGGCTTTAGCGCGGGATGACAGCATGCTTTTTACAGCCGATCATGTCGGCTTCATCTATGTTTACAATGTCAAACAATACGCCCTTGGACCTGAACAAAACCCTCCTGAAAGTAAGGCCAGTCCTCATTTTGTCTGTACGACTCAAAGTATGATCTTTAATGTTTATATTGAGCCTTGATGTGGTTTTATTCACTTCTAGAGGTAAACTTCTGGCGTGCGCATATCAGCAGCATCACTAGGTTGGTTAAATAAGTGAAAAAACAAACAAAACACCACAATAACATAACATTTATACTATTATTTGTTTAATATTTGTTATTTAAACAAAAGATTTCTCATTAACATCATTTATTCACTTCAAGCTTGAAGATATTTGACAAGGACCAGTTTCTGCTTACCTCCTCATTGGACTGCTCAGTTCGGCTGTGGAGTATCCACGGGGAATTTATAGGTATAATCTACATAGCTGTTTGTCTTTTTACATAAACTATATGGCCAAAATGTATGAGCATTACACCAATATGCCCTTTTTGAAACATTTAATTTTAAATGATTAGCTTTAATAGGGAATGTCCTCATCAACCGAATTATTTTTGTTTCTGAATTACCGGTCGTGGCATGCGCATTCTTCCACCAATGCATGCCATACAAAATACTGTTTTTACTGCAATATCTAGCTTATTCATTGGATGCTGCAATACTGCTATAAATACAGTATTCAAAATAGAGCATAACCACGGTGGATTCCAGAATGATTATTTTGAGTTGGTTATTTTTGTGAATCAAAAACAAGCATTATAACCTGTAGTAGTGTGGTCAACTCACGAATGAATTATGCCAATGAACTGGTTCTATTTCAAGTATTGTTCTTCTGTGGGACTGATAATGCTGAAAAATGATTTGACATTATTCAGTTCCAAGGTGTAAAATCCACACCATTGTGAATTTCAAGTGAGATTTTGGATCTAGTTTAATTTGGACCATAGCTACTCTATTGACAATAAATAATGGACATTGTTCACCCGCAAAGGTTTTTACATTTTGTTGTAGCTTTACAAGACATAAACTGTAAGTGTGTATACACTAAAAACAACCAAGCCATCAGAGTGATTCATTCAAGAATCAAAATGAATGACCATCTAAACTACACTAAATTCCACAGGTACATTTGGACAAGAAGAAAGTTGGAGCATCAGCACACCATCTTCCTGGAAGCACCCTGCTGTTCCCTACGAGATACTCATAGATCCCATAAGTATGCCGTCTCATCCAGTACTGGATATAGAAATCAATGTGTCAGATGTCTCGGACTCTGAGAAAACTGAAAATGTAAACAGTGAGGTAAGGTATTTGGGTGAAGCTTTGTGTAGTTGTTTTATATAGCTCTGTTTTCCCCACTTATGGCTCAGATTGTGTTACCGAGTTAAAAATCTGGCTTCTAAAACACTCCTAATGTGCTCTAATTGCAGTTGGATGTCCTCATCGAGGAGACTGACCCTCCATCAATCCATGACGATAAAGATATCGAAGATGGAACAAACAACTCCTGGTCTCTGTCTGAGCCTGGCAGGAGGTTCGTATATCATTTCATGAAAACCAAAAAAAAATAATCAACACTAAGCGTTCTGATTAAGCAGTAATAAATGGGATATTCTTCAATTTTTTGGATCACAGGCAGCGCCATGCAATACTAAAACACGGAAATAGAATGAGTTTCAAGGACTACAACACTTTGAAGGACTCGGACCTTATAGTTACCCCAACAACATGTAAAAAACCGGATCTTTCCCTCAGAAATGTCGATTAATTTGTATCCAACGATGCAGAAGACTAGTCACTTCAAAGTCAATGAAAGATGAGGACTAGAATGAGGTCAAATAAATGACATAATAGTGATATCAAAGGAGTGGAGAGTTGTTTTTTTTCATTAGCTATGAACTCATGCTTTAAAATAATAAATGCGCTTTTAATGTTTATTTTCATCTTCATCAATGATTAAAGTTGTTTAGTTTACAATTCTGTCATCATTTACTCACCCTCATGTCATTACATGCATGATAATGGGCATTTTTTCTATACAATAGACATCACTAGGGTCCAAAACAACATTCTGCATGTTTTATTTTTGTGTGTGTGTGTGTGTTCCACAGAAAAAGTCATAGAGGTTTGGAACAACATGAGGATGAGTAACTATCCCTATAAGAGACCCTTGTTAAAAACATGGAATAGAAAGTTTTAAAGGTGTTTATTATATGTGATTTCAAACTTACAGCAAAAGTTTTAGGCACAACAAAATAAACAAACAAACACATTTCACAAAGACAGCTGGTGCATTTCCACTTGCACAGATATCACTGTCAGTATGTGCTATAAATAACTTGTGAATAACATGACATATCCTATTGAATGCAGAGGGAAAATAAAGCGGAACAGCCAAGCGTAAAGCAGCAGCTCTTGTACATCCATTTTTGATATTGCAAGCTTTCACTTTGTTTAGAGCCACAGTTTCAGTATGAACTTTCTTTCAGTAAAACTGTCAATATTTGTCCAGCTGTTATTTTGCAATCTGTTAACAGATTGTTAACGGCTGGTCTATGTGGTAATACAATCGGGCAGGACATCCAAACGCTCACCTATCATTCATCAACCTCAAATATGGCTTTTCATCTGAAAGATGTATGTTGTAGCAACTTTACATGGCCGCTCAATATGATGTTAACCTAGAGAAATGTGCGCTATTGAAGTGTTTGTGTGGAAGCGCGTTTGCTGCAAGACAGGCTCCGGTGCGCTCACTTGCTCTTAAAATCTCCGTAATTTTTGGTCATACAGATAAAAGTAGCCTAATACATCTTTCGAATCTGTAAAGACTACGTTTATTTGTGTGCACTCAGAATAACAACGAAACGTTGCGCTTTTAAGCAAACAGGATGCGCTTTAGGTCTCATGTGAACTTGAGCGAGAAACTTCGAAACTCGAATATATCTAAAATACAGTACATAGAAAATATATCTATAGAGAGTGAAATGTCAAAAAATAAAAATAGAAGACGTGTGTGTTAGCATGGATGATTTACATGAAATTTAATCTGTGCAACACTGTGCATAATAAGATGGCTTTCAGTTCAATATAATAACAAAAACGACATTTTGGGTTTTATTCAACTAATAAGGTGGGCACGCTGTGATCTGTACTATATTTTTACTGTAATTGACAGTTATCGGCAAAAAAAAAAAAACAACAACACGGGAGTGGGAGGAATGGGAGTCATTCTTCCGGAGTGGAACGGGACTTTCCTCCAGTTTTTCGTGGGATTAGGACGGAAGAGATTAAAGTTTGTGATGCATTTTGGAAACAGGAGATGAGCCCTGGTCTAATCGCCACCTGGCTTGAGAAACCGTTCTCAAAGACTTACTTTTAGTCATTATTTGGGTAGCACACATATTCTGAATGCCTTCGGCAGAATTCAAATGAGCCATTTTAATCTAGATTAATTCCAAAATTAATCTAGATTAATCTAGATTAAAAAAATTAATCTATGCCCACCTCTAATATATATATATAAAATATTTTTGGGAACTGTTCATAGTCAAAACTAATTTGGACAGCTTTGAGACCAGACTGAATCTGCAGAGAAAACAGTGGAGCTTTAAGGATTTCAATATGCTGCAAGAAGGTAAACTAAAAGTTCACAAAAATTGTATTACTCTGAACATGAAAAACACATTTTATATGTGCATACTAACATCAAATATAACAAAAAGCTTTATTTATCAGTTTATATGACTGAATAATGCACCATCAACCACGTTACATGCAATCCAGCCATACTGCGTTTCCAACATAAGCCGTTAAATATTGGCATGGCTGTTATTTGCTTCATTTTGAACTAAATCTGTACATTTCATACATTTACATTTAGTCATTTAGCAGACGCTTTTATCCAAAGCGACTCATAGTCACATCTTCTGTTAAATGTCTATATAGTTTTTTGAGTTATTTTAGAAAATCAATGCAATTGTTTTGTATTATTTCTATACTATTATATTTTTGGTTAATTTTAAGTTTTCATTTGAAATGCTTTCATTTTCATTTGTATTTATCTCCAGTTAGTAATTTTAGTGCTTATTATTTTATTATGTTTCCAGGGCAACATTTCTATTTTATTTAGCTTAGATTTTTTTAAATATCTATATAAAAATTTTGTTTAAATATTTGTTTATATATTCGCTTTTATATCAGTTTAAATAATGAACTGTTTTTAGTATATATATATATATATATATATATATATATATATATATAAAATTTCAACTAACATTTATTTATTCCAAGTAGTGAAATTTTCTTGTTTTTAATTTTACTTAACTATAATAACCTGGTGAACATTAGATTACACCAAGGTGAACATTTTTAATGTAAAAATAGAGTAAATGAGCATGTTCATTTACATGATACATAACCATTATGTGCATACCTAATTACTGACAATATTTGTTTTACATTTACTATAGTATTCAGTTAAATACAACACACAACCATTGATGAGAATACACTTCTAGTCAGTTTAGGAACTTAAAGGAAAGTATTGCAGCACTTCTGATATTACAGTCTCATCCCAGTTAGGATGAATTGCTGTGTTGTTGCATTCCTCATTTATAAGGCGCTTTGGATAAAAACTTCTGCTTAATGAATAAATGTAAAAGCAGACACTATTTATTGTCAGTTGTAAGAGAGTGATGGCTGAAATCTGACTGTGTAACTGCATAAGATCCATTATAATGTATAAAACAATTTAAAATATAGACTCCCAGTGCTGTAAAGTGCCTTACAGAGCATGATTGTTCAAAATAAGATGTGATATAACAAAGAAAACGAGAGAGAAAACTTATTCTTACTTCATTCTTATACTCCTCCATAATAGTCATGTAGCTTTGTATTTTGGCTGAAAGCTTCTCAAACATTTTAGGTCTCCGTATGGACTCCTGGTATCTATTTTGCACAGGCTTACCCAGTTTCTGTTGAATAAAACAAAAGGCTTTAATACATCACTGTTTGTAAGCATGAAAGCATTTGTTTGGTGTGCAGTACACAGCAACCAATTAGCGCTCTTCCTAAAGTGCAACAGAGGGGTTTTGAAAGCTGCACAAATGACTCTCCTAGCCTTTAAGCGTAACGCATGCCATCCCAACGCCGCGAGCTGTCAAGACAGCGCGAGTCAATTAAAACACAAAACTGTGGCCGCACATCAAACAGAGCAAAGTGTTAAACTATCGCGGTGTACGAGTCCGGTTATCTTTGAGAGAACACAAAATCAATTTGTTGTGGCTATCGAATGTGTTTGAGGACAAATGAATCGCATGTATTTCTTCCAGCTTGTTAATGTGCGTCTGCTTATCCTGGTCTGCTCCCTCTTCATACAGCCAGTTCTCTGTGTAATTAAAAGCTCAGAGAATGTCTGATGGTCCTGGAGAGAAGAAAAAAGCATTTGTTTTATGGGCCATTCAGATTTGTGTTCCTTTCAGCTGCTGAGCTCATATGAACTACTAACTAATTTAAATGAATGAGAGTTGGTTTCATTTATGCATGAACTGAAAATGCATGGCCTTCAGAGATTCCGCAATCAGGAACAGGCTTCTGAAACATGAAAACATTAACGAACGCTATGAATAAATCACAATCTGTTGATAACAGTCCCTGTGAGCTAAATAGATTACATGTCACTCTACAGGTAATGTGTTGTTATCTGGGAAAAGCTGCACGGAAGATACATTACTTGAACATTTATAAACATCTGATAGGGACCCTCCAGCTTGTGTTTGTAGTAATAGACATTCTCCTCGACTGCATTATTAGCATTGTTACACTATTTCTCCTGGCAGTCTTGCTGTATCATTTCGCTCTGTCAGGAAAGAAGAGGAATTGAGCGCCAGATGGTGAGCATGATTGATGGCTTTTTGAATAGCTTTGATATAAAAAAATCAACCAGAATGTCTTTATTCATGTTTATGGCTTCACATACTGTCAAGATACCAAAATCATACTTCTAAGGCTAACAAAATATCTATCACAGCTTTCGAATCATCATTTGAGATTTACTAAAACAATCTAATACTTAAAAGACAGCTGTGTATCTTTAGCTATCACTAAAACAACTGTTACATGTAGAGTGGGACCTAAAAGCCTGAGACCACTAGTAAAAGTGCTTTTGTTTAGATTGTTTTCTTTTTATTTAATACAGCTTACTGAATTATACATTTGCTTGTTAGTGTAACAAGTGGCAGTTTTGCAAATTCAGTTTGGTTCCCTCTGGAATTTCTAATGGGATTTTAGAATAGCGGTGTTCGATTTTTAGGTAAATTGAAGTACGTGGCTGCATTAGTTGAAGAGACTTTCCTGGCTTGCATCATATTTTGTAAACCCATGCCTTAAATGTGTTTGAAGCTGCCGTGTGTAAGAATTAGTTATTATTTAAAAAATATATATATATATGTTTGAGATATGAATGTGTGAAAATCTAAGCTCTATTGATTGTTTTTCTTAATTTTCTTGTACAGCAAAAAAGAGGAATACCTCAACTTAATTTGAAACTATTGTGTGGTAGTTATAGTCCTTATATAGCAGTCTTTCTTTTAAATTATGTTTGAGGTATTAATGTGTATAAAACTAAGCTGTATTGACTGTTTTTCTTGACATTTACTTATATAACCTGTTTTACGTAAAAATCAAAACATCACAAAATCAAAACATCCATTTTACATTAAAAACTGGGTTTTCAACATGCAATATTACATTAGTCTTACCTAAAATGAACTTGAAACTGTTGTGTTAGTTATATTCCTTATATAGCAGTCCTTTTGTTAAAATAAATTTGTGGTATTAATGTGTATAAAACTAAGCTGTATTGACCGTTCTTCTTGACATTTACTTATATAACCTGTTTTATGTAAAAAATCAATAGAATATATTATTTAACAATTTGTTAATGACTAACATCTGAAAAATAAAAATATCTACAACAAAAACATGGTTTGCAACATATGTTACAGAACCTTACTTTAATTTGGAGCTGTTGTGTCCTAGTTATAATTTGTATATAGCAGTCTTTAGATAATATTTAATATTATGTTTGAGGAACGGTGAAAATAAGATCTATTGACTACTTTTCTCAATGTTTACTTGTATATATTTTACTTGTAAATATTTTATACAGCATCCTTTTGTTGATGACTGAATTACATCTAGGAAAATAAATATTAAAGATGACAAGAATCACATGACACATTAATTAGCTTTTACTGTTAGTTCACTCATGATTATGAAACAAACACATATGAAACCCACCTCTATGTCAATATCTTTAGAGCCGTCATGACTGCAAATCTCATTTATTTCTGTGGCTTCAGATTAATTTGAGCTGAGCCTCAGGACCATAGTGAGCTCACGCTGACTATACCACTGGCGTTTACTTGAACTTTTACCTTGGCTTGGTTTTCCATTCTCCTGAGGTTGAACGCTCTGCACTTTATATTCGGCTGTGGAAGCATTTTACACACAGCTTTAATTCACATTCAAAATTTGATATGGTATCATCAGTATGCCGCAATATAAACACTACTATGGCCTGAAGGGAAACCCTTTGATTCTTACCGATCTTCGCCTCAGGAAAGGGCAGTGATGTCAAATCCAAATAAAAAGATTCCAGAACAGAAGGCTTGCTCCTGTAAAACGGGATAATTTTGGCTGATGGAAAAGGATGATTCCTGCCAAATATCTCGTAACAGCTAGAAGGAATGGACAAGTAAGAGGTGCATTAGTATAGGAGATGCAGAGTACAGCCTATTTACATAGATAGTGTATAGTTTTAAACCAAATAAAATGAAAACAGTAGCATGTTTCCCTGGGCTTGGTTCTGATATAATGTATTATACAGAGCGAGCTGAGCTTACGATTTCCTTATAGCCTTCACCTGCTTCACTGGTCCAGGACAAAAACAGGGAATGGGATAGCATCTGTGATGGTGAAGTCTCACACTCTGAATGCAGGACAGAGCATGGCACACTATGGAAAAACATTATACAGCAGATAAATATTTCATGCAATCAATATTTTATTTTTTGTACAGATTCACAGTTTTCACATTCTGCAAAATATAGTGTCTGCACTTTTTTGCACTGTCTGGAGCACGCTCATAAGAATTTCACTCACCAAGGCACTTGTGCTGTGGTGATGTGACAATAAAAGTGATTTGATTTGATTTGATTTGTCTGTGCAACATGCTTCAAAACACACGACAACTCAGAAGCTTGGTAGTAAGTTTTTTTTATACATTTTCTTCAGCAAGAACTTTTAATTGATCAAGTAACAGAAAACTAATTTAGAATTTACAAAATATTATATTTCAAATAAATATTGTATTGAAATTTCTGTTTGGTGAATCCTGAAAAAAAATCTAATCGCAGTTTCCACAAAAATACAAACAGAAGTTTGTAACTGTTTTCAAAATAGCAAATAGGTATATTAAATTGTAATGTATCAAAAAAAATCATTGCTTTTTTTCCTGTTTTTGATGAAAAAAGCCTTGGTGAGGATAAACTTTACAAACAATACTCCACATTACCCAGACACACCCACTGTCTATAACTGCTTAAGCAACCAAAAGCCAGCCACTGACACAATTCATGCCACTGGAATTAATGAGTCAGTTTTCCTGTGTAGGGCCAGTTGGGATACTCAAAGAAAGAGCAATTCTCCCAATCAACCTTTGAATGGTTTTGCATATTCAACTTGGAATGGGGACACTTGATTGAAACATTGAACATTATAACACCCTTGCACTTTAAATTATCCAAATTATGCTGTTTGTTACCACTTAACTGTAATGCACAGCCTCTAGCCACTGCTTCATCTGCATTAATTGTAGTACTCATATCCTTCTTAAAGAACTTACTGATCTGGGCCTTTACAGCAGGGATCCGTGTGGCTCCCCCTACAATCTCCACAGCCCTGATGTCCTGAAGCCGCACTTGAGCCTGTTCTACAGTCGCCATCAACGGAACCATCCCTCTCTCGAACAGGTCAGCACATAACTCCTCAAATTTGGCCCTGTGTGGAAGAGGAAGTCATTTAGTTGTCACTTATTTTGTTGATCAAATATGCGGAGTATCACAAATTAAGTAGCCCAATTGCAGTTCTGCAATGTACTCAATACAGACATGCATTTAGCTGCATATTTGACAAGTGTAGACAGCTAATTATGACGTGTAGACAGATATCCAATTAAGATTAGAATTGAGGCATGTAAAAAATATAAGCAAGGGACTTTCTGAAATGTCATTATTAGGGGGGTTGGGAAAACCACAAAAAAAACATTAGAATACAAGCTTGGGTGGGTGTGCATTACTTACACTAAGTGGAAAAGGTAGCTCCCAATACAGTATAACATTAATACTATGCAGTTTATCAATATTTTATTATTTATAAAATAATAGCAGCTTAATGAATATACTATCAAAGTAGGGATGCACTGATATTCAGAAATGTACCAATAAGATGATACATATTTTCATGCCTGGTAACCGATAAATAGCAGATATAAAAATTCTATGATATTTTATTTAAACAAAATAAAAATTTGTTTAAAATTCAACAAACAAATTTAAGCATCATAAAGTGTGAAAAAATATATTCTTTGTGAAATTTGCTAATTTACATGTAAAAAATGAATTCTGATAAGATGATATATGTCAGTTATGCCTTAAACCGATAACTGATAAAAAGTTGATATTAAAATTCTATACTTTTTAAAAATAAATTCCAAATATAACTAAATAAAACATAAAATGAATTGTTTAAAATGCTACAAGTACATGTTACAGTACATGTGCAGTATGGAAATTATATGTTCATTTTAAAGTTGCTTAAGATTTTTAAGAGTGTTAATAAATTCTTAGTGTTTATAAAATAAGTGTTAAATAAGCATTAGACGCAAAGGAAATTAAAATGTAAAATTATGAGAAATGTACATGCACATTAAGGATACATCTACACAACAATGATTGTACTAAACTGAATTTTTTTTAAAGTTTTGTGTATAGATGACAACAACGTCAAAACGATTCCGTTCACACACATCTGCAAAAATGACTAAAAAACAGTATTATGTATGCAGAGACAGTATTTGCCGATGTTATTTTGTAAAGAAACACTACGTGTTTTGAAAGATTTGCTTTTTCAGCCCCCAAAACTCTGTTGTTGTGTAAATAAACGATCAAATGCTTAAAAAGTCTAATTATATAGACGAAAATTAAAAAGTATTTATATTTTTAGTTGCAAACAGTGTTGTGAAAAACAGTAAAGGTACAAAAATCCTCTTGTATCGGCCAAAACCTCATATGGTACAGATATATTGTGGTGCATTAACAATTCATAGCTCTAAATAACACTACAGTCACGTACATGTTTATTTTCCCACATACGTCTTTATCGTCCATAAAGCACTCAATGTTGAGGAGAATGTCTGTGGAGTTGCTGCTCATCAGTTTCTTGAGTTCCTCACATTCTTGTGTCAATCGCAACATAGCTCGAGCCTTGGACTTCACATCCACCTTGTACCTAGACTTAAATTCAGCACAGAAGTATTCCACCAGCCTCTGATTAAAGTCTGTCCCTCCCAAATAAGGATCAAAGGCGGTCGACAGCACCTGCAAAAATTTAGAGCCACTGGAATGATAAATGACAGTGTCAACATTGCTTCGGATGTGGCAAAGGCACTGTTGTTGTGAGTTTCATTAATTCAAAAGATACCTGCGGTGCTGTCATTCATTAGCTTCAGGCAGTTCAAGCCGGCAATCTTGGCAGCATCCAGCACAGACCTCTTTTCTGAATCAGTGAAGAATGAGGGGATCTATACGTGACAAAATCATTTGTATGGTCAAATAAATTACACAAACAAACAAACCATGTGGCTTTCAATTTTGTGGTTTATGTCCAAATGAAAAAGGGCCTGTTTAAACGTTACTGCTGTATAAAAATAAAGCAAGGCCTTTTCTCTAAAATATCATGATGACAAGAATAAAAATGACTGTAATACATTATCAGCACTATCAATTATTTTAGGAGAATTTCTAATTAACTAAAAGCTTCTATTTCTGGTACATGCCCCTGGTATCCATTAAATATCATGAAAATAAATTATTTCTTGCAATATTCACGGCTTCAGTGCATAGACGTACAGAGATGACACACTCCACCACTTTCTTCTGCAGATTAGCTTCGGCAATGTCTTTCAGTTTGGTAAAGAACACAGCCGTGACCTGCTCGATGTGGAAATGGTGCTCCTGGGCAAGGTACATGACCTTATCAAGACAATGAAAGTCACAATCTTAAGAAAAAACATTACAGTTCACCCAAAAATAAAAATCAATTCAATAAATTCTGAAAACATATTCACTATCGGACCATCCAATATGTAGATGAGTTTGTCTCTTCATCAGAACAGATATGGAGAAATGTACGTCATTACCCTCCTCTGCAGTGAATGGGTGCCGTAAGAATGAGAGTCCAAACAGCTGATAAAAACATCACAATAATCCACATGACTCAAGACCATCAATGAATGTCTTGTGACGTGAAAATCTGTGTGTTTTAACTTTAAACCTTCACTTCTGGACATAATACAAGTCAAATTAATTTAATATTGATTATGCCAATGAAAAAGTTAATCTCTCGTCCTCTCACAACAAAATCCATCATTTCGAATTGTTTTCTTGATCTGTGCTTATTTCTGTCCTGATTCAGATGAGTCAACATTTCACTGAACAAAGCATAATTATGGATAAAAAACTCATATTTTACCTGGATGCAAAAGTTTGATGTTTAAAAAACATCTTAGTGATGTATTTAATACAAACACACATCTTTGTTTTACTTTTATAAGACATTATTTGATGGACTGGAGTGGTGTCAATTACTAGTGGATTATTGTGATGATTTTATTCAATCTGACGGCACCCATTCACTACAGATGAGATTTGTGAGCACGTTATAATGTACTGCTAAACAAACCCATCTACATTTTAAATGATCCTTTATGGGACTAATGAACACAGTGTTTACCTTGACTCCAACCTTCCCATCGTTTAGTGGTACCAGGTCATATGGTAAACTAGCCTTCTCTGCTTGCACAGAATGATCCTGAAACAATCTGCCACGTAGTCTCTTAAAATGATAGACTGTGCTCGCAGTATTGTTTATCATCTAGATTCTAGAACAAGTAAAAAATATGAATGGTATTATAGCACACTTTTGCTTCATACATAACCATCATCACAGATGAGAACAGGAACGCCAACCTGTTTAACCAACACTCCTGTTATTGAATTAAATGACACAACTCTAAAACAAAAAAGTTCAGGGGTAATAAACTTTTGAAGGATTCAAATAACAGATTTTAGCTCACATGTATATCATGTTTCAGATGTTTTGGAACGTTAATGACATTGACAAGTGTATAAAAATGAGGAAACATGCAACTTATCAACTAAACTTGTATTTGACTTTCAGTTTAGGTGGATATTCACATATGGAGTGTCAATATTCATCTGATACACTGAAGATACGTGAAATTAAAGCTTTATCTCTACATACAATTAGCAAGCACAGCATCTACTTACGGCGTGCATCTGTCTGTAAATTCATTGGACGCGATCTCGTTTCCTCCGCTTTTGACTACACAATACAGCTGAAGCTGAAACCCCACATCAAAGCCCACGACAGCCATCCTGGACTCCGGTCCGTACGAGCGGTGTGTTCAGGTCAGATAAACAAATAAACAAACCCGCTAGTACGTGTCAGTCCAGTCACTGTCGGTAAGCGAGAGCGCGCGGTCGCTATTTTAGCCCTCGCGACCCATTTATATTGCTTTAGCGAACTTTCCAACCGCAGCAGCGGTGGCCCTGCTCGATCCAGCCCGCGCGGTGTGATTGCGTGCTCCGTTCCAGAGCTTTCGGCGCAGCCTGCTGAGCTCGGAGCGTCGGGTGGGTTGCTGTGGTAACCGTACGAGATCATGGGATAAATTGCTCAAATGTATGATCTCCTGTCGTTATTTCAATGGCGTCGAGGGGTTTATTATTAGTTCGACGAGACAAATGTTTACTTATTAATTTCTAGATATTACAAATTGACCAGTTATATATTTTAGTGCCAGTTTGGACAAATCTAATGATTTCTAGTTATTTTTATTGCGTCGAGAAGTGGTTCGGTCAGACACATGCTTACTTTTAATAAATTCTTCACAATAACATTGTTTTTAAATGTATTAGTTTGATATTGTACTGTCAGTTCGCACAAATCTAACGATTTAATTGTTACTTTTGCAAGAAGGATGTTATCGTGGTTCGGAAGGACGAATGTTTACGTTGAAAAAAGTCTTGCTACATTATAGCATATTCCACGCGAGGAAAATACTATATAAATGTTGTCAGGATAAAGTAGTCGTGACAGTTGTAGGCTATTAAAAATAACAGAAAGTAAGTTCAGTTAGATTGAAAGCTCATTGCGTTTTATGTAATTTATTGGGTTTTTGATTGAAAGTGGGATGCAGCTTAACATTTTAAAGCGTTCATGACTGAAGAAGATGTATATTTTTTTACGCGTCCTGACATCTTTTGCCATATTTCTGTTCTGCCGTTCTGTCTGACTAAATTATCATATGTTTGTGAACTCACTATCCCTTTAACAAGCATTTTAATCGAGCCAAGCACGGCCCCTTTTATAGCAGTTAGTGATGCGGTCACTAGAGGACGCAGCTGAGTCGCGCGTTCAACAGGAAATGTCTTCGCACAACAAAGCTGTGTAATGATCGGCACGCACAGTAGTGACTGTTGGCTACAGGATCAGTGCAAACCCTCTGCTACAGCACATTTACAGCGAGCTGGCAGCGTGCGGTGTCCGCGCTTCTTCCAACTATGATTTCCATAAACTCTCAAAACGGATACAGTGTTGCCCGATGCTTCTTGCTTTGGTCGCTTGGTAAGTATTTTCTAAGGTTACTCATCTACAAAAGGAAGTTTTTTTTAGCTCGAGAGTCTTAGGTTCATTTCTGTTGCTGTTTGTTTTATTGAGAATTGCAGCACTCTAAAACGTTTTTACTCATTTTACAGATGGAAAAGCATATGCTGAAAATATACTGTTAGTAGTGACAAGTGTTTTAAATACGCTTCCACAAATGACACTTCCTTTTTCTTGTAACAGCTTTCATGCACTCCGTCAAGTTATGAGTTACAACTTAATTTGACAGTTGTATGAATTAAATATCTAAATATGTGAATCATGCACGGGTTTTCAAACTTAGTTGTCTAGTGTACTGAATGAATGGTTGAGCTACCTACCTAGGTAACATTTTGGGCACCATAGGTGTGATTGGTTGATTCAAAAACTAGTGAGCTGCCTGTCTAGACAACATTGAAGGTCTGATTGATTGTGTCTCGAAACCCTACTGAGCTGCCTAACTTGACAACATTTGTGGGCATCATATGTAATTTACTGTGAATAAATTGACACAGCCAAGAGTATCTGGTCTTCACTGGACAGACTGATGTGCAAGAGTCTGAAGCACAACAGTTTGGAGTAGAAGTGTGGACATCTGAAGTGTTGT
The DNA here is from genome assembly GCA_027564155.1 of Gymnocypris eckloni scoliostomus. NCBI lineage: Eukaryota > Metazoa > Chordata > Actinopteri > Cypriniformes > Cyprinidae > Gymnocypris > Gymnocypris eckloni. The sequence continues at coordinate 7,545,038 of CM050417.1, read as the reverse complement.
TGGAAGAAAATGTTACTGAAACCTTCCTCTTTCCCCACTCTTGCCAGGCAAATGAGTAGCGTTGCATTTTTATACAGAGCACCAGAGCAGATATAACTGCTTTAATGTATTGATCAATGCTTATAAAGACAGCTTAATATGGAGATTTGTGGATATTAAGGTCATCAATCAAACCTACAACCACCCGACTGCATGAATTGTGTGTTTGCAGTTGATGTAAGATTGTCTGTATGCCTACATGCCAGTCACGTAAATGCAATTCAAGTTGTCGGACTGAGCACCTCATCCGTTATACAGTAAAAAGCCTGTGGATGCCACTAACCTAATGTGTATATAGCTAACACCTGAACCGCATGCAGGCAAATTGTGCTCTGTGTCTGATAAGAAATATTATCAGTGCCCCTTATTTTGTCTCAGTTTCGCCACTTATCAAAGTGCCTCCATTTGTTTAGATTTGCAGGGAAAAGTGAGCCTCTTCGTTAACCACTAGGCTATGTATGCTGAAGGATCTCAGACATAACTGTTCATGAATGTTTTTATGTGCACAGAAGATACACCTTGTTGTTCGAGAAAGAGACTTGTGGTTGGTAATATCTTGAGGTACTGACCTAATTTTAGTAGTACTAGCACCTGCAGAGTTCAACAGTAAGGGCATGCTGGACTGGAGCACACGAGGGAGTTTCAGGTCAAAACATCACCTGCTCTATTGTGCCAGTTTTGCATTATCTGTACATCTTACATTTGTCAGTCTTGGCTATTTGTTTTTGTGTGATGCATTGCACTTTGTTGTTGTTGTGAATTTGTCTAGCTGACTGGCATGAAGTTTGGTTGAAGTTGCAAGAATTATGATTGTTTTTATTAAGCATAATTAAGAATGAGTTGAAAATTACAACCCCTTTAGTTTTTTTGCTTAATTGCTTTCCAACAAAATGTGTTTATGAATATAGTCGTGATGACATGGAGTCAATCATAGCTTATTCCAGTAAAAAAAAAAGATTAAACATAATATTGCTAATTACTTATTTTTGTGTCAAAATTTAAAATTTTAGAAAATAATCTCCTGGAAATGAAGAAAAACAATACAATTTATAAGTATGGAATAAAATTTAAAATAATAATATTAATTATTGCAAATTAAAATGTACATTTTGTGACAAAAATATAACATTTAACGAAAATGTATCTTGCTAAGACTCCTATGGAAAGAACAAATGTAAGAAAGTATTTTATAAATATAGAATAAAATAAAAATAATTGATTATTGCAAATTAATACCTTGTAATTATTTTGGAAAAAAATTAACATTTTACGAAAAAAGTCTCCCTACTATTCTAATGGAAAGAAAAAATATAAGAATTTTTAATAAATATACAATAAAATTATTAAAATAATTACATTAATTTTGCAGTTTAGATCTAGTGAAAACATTTTGTAATGAAAATCTAACGTTAACTAAAAAATACCTTGGTAAGATGTATATGAAAAGAAGAAAAAATATACAAGAAAAAAAAGTAGAATAAAATTGAATGTAGGTTTTTTTTCTGCCAAATGAAAACATGACATGTGCTTATTGCCCAACCAGTTCCAACTGGAATGGTAGAAAAATTCTGTTGAGCCCTGATCTGACTGAAAATATGCTGAACTATTTTCATAGTTTTCCTTTAAGGAATTTCTTAAGGTCTTATGAAGATGTATATGTCAAGATATCAGCACTGCCCTGCTGTATTATTTATGATGTGCAGAACGAAACTTTAAGAGATAACATATCTTTTGTGTACCTGCAGGCAGAAGGAACGATCAGTCAAAGGCCAGTGCAGTTTTGCTGTGAGGCACAGCTAAAAACAAAGCCATTTAAAATGTGCATCAAAGATATTTTGTTAGTTGATGAGATATACTGCGAAAAGTAAAATAGCTAGCAGGTGTTTTGTTAAGTCTTTTCGCCACAGATGTTGTTCTGTTCCCATAGAAGTTATTCCGTTGCTTGAGTCAGTTGAAGCTAGCAATTTTGAAAGATAAAAGTGCCGTTTACACCACCTGACAGTTAAAAAGATAAACACACCAGTGCTCACTGTCTGAAAAAGTGACTGTCAAATACATATCTAAAGTTTTGCAGGGAGTGCAGGAATCCATTGATGGCATGAAATCACCTTGGAATACTTGCGCTCTGTTCTGCTTATCAGTGAGAGGCAGTTTTAGGATTTGGCTTGGGATTGAAAGGCATGGGAGATGGAGACAGACTAGGCATTTATGACGAGCAAAGAAATGCCAATGCATGCTCGTTTTTCTCCCAACTTACTAACCTGCTGTATAGGACAGCATATCTACTTTAATACTTAAGACAGAGTTTTATGATTTTATATTTATTTATTTAACTGGAAATAATGTTTCATAAACTGCAGGGAAACCAAAGTTGAGCAAAATTCTGAATGTAGCCCTCATGTTTTGACAAACCAGAGAGAACCAATGGTCATTTTAATAGCTTAAATGAAGACTTCCTTAGCAAAAACATTCTGCCTTTGTAAATTTGAGTTTAATTTAGGAATTTAAATGGAATTTAAAGTCACAATGTACCTGAAGTTAGGAAAGGTCTTCTTCTTATGATCTAAATTCGATATTTAGCAGAATGGGCTCAGTTTTTGCAGTGTGTACTGTGCCGTCGTAAATAGTCAGACCCTGTTGGTGCATTTTGAGCACGCTGAATTTAGGCATCACTCAGGCAGTCATTAAGATCAATCTGATTGGCTATTTAGCTTAACAAACCAGAGGCACAAAAGAAAATGATGAAAGCGACCAAATTAAATGATTTTACACAATCTTACCTGGGCATGCATATTTTCATAACAACATTGCTGTCTAAAATGAATCTGTCTGGTTCATATTCAAAATGGTAGACACGTAATGCTTTGTTTACTGTTTGTATAGTGCAGTTTCGGTTTCTCGTGACAAATACAGACTATTGCCATCTGCTTATATGGACAGTTATTTCCTGTCATGCTGATGCAAATATACATTCTAGTTGGTAATTTGCTGTAGCCTTAGTGGTGTGTTCCATAGATATGTATAAGGGAGATGCCACATTCAGCCTCTCAAGACACCTCAGCATGTCGTCACTCAGAAGAGCTCTAAAATAGTAAAGAAATGGGATAAAATGTAACATGTGAGTGTGTTGGTGTGTGTTTTTATTTTTAACTCAATGTTACAGGTTTTTAAACTATGGTAGCTTTTAATGTTGTGTTAGGCTAACACGTTTTACTTGTTGTGTTAGTAAATCATCATACAGAGATATATATCTACAGTTACAGAAGCACAGTTGAGTGCTCACAGACCATTGACCATTCCAATATGGCGGATGATTTGTGTATAGTAGCCTGTAGAAACAGCCGCTAATGAGGCATCTATGTATATATCTATGTTGTGTTCAAGATTCAAAATGTTTAGCCCATATGCACAAGATGCGAGATGACAACACAGTCATCTTCAGTGCAGCTAGTTCTTTGTTGGTGGTTTGGTGTGTCACACTGTCTTCAGTTTTCTTCATCAGTTGTTGGTTGGATAGATGTGGATGAAATGATTAGAGTCTAACATACGTCACTAGAGAAAAGTCTGCCATTTCATCTTGATTAAAAAGTGAAACGTGGATGAGACAGTCATAATAAAATCCATAACATGCAATTGCTAATTTTAATTCTAATCTAATTTTGACAGAACGGCATTCAGTTCAGTTAAATTCGGAAGGGAGCGCAGCCTAAGCAGAGACATCGTCATCACACTGCGTGATACCTTTTTTAATAATGAAATTCTAGTCGGCTCACAACTTGTTGTCATCGAACTGCACTTTCATCCTGTTTCGATCTTTAAAGCGATCAATATTTGTCTATTTAGAACACAGAAGACCCATCATAAACGTTTAACTACAAGCACTTGATGTGATTATCAGGCCTGTCGATCTCAGCTAAGTCCTTCCTTGACCGCTACTTCTCTAAAGACAGGTCATCAGAAAAAACTTTTCTCCATGTTAGCCACCCGCTACCAAAGTGAGATTGTGAAGTGATGTGAAAGATGAACAGAGGTACTTTTATTTAAGAGATATGTCATGCTCCATTCAGGTCATATTAGCTTCATAGAGCCATGCAATTTTGTGTGTTTTAAAAGCATCCACTTTGAATTAAATGTCAAGAGAGAAGTTCAGGCTTAATATCAGCCATACTTTAAAAGGGATTTGTGATTGACTTATGTTTTAGATTGGATTTTATGTAGTGCCCCTGCTGTTTGTGGTCCTAATCATCATCGCAGCTGGGTCTAGTACTCAGCAAGAGGGGATGAATACACGCCAACTGAATGCAGAAGCAGCAAACAGTCTATAGCATTCAATGTTATCATTTACTGTCAGGAACACCATTCAAGTGGCAGTGATTTGAAAGTCTCTCCTAACTAATGCATGTTGTTAATATAATTCTCTCAGAACAGCTTTGAGAGCTCCTCTGAGTGTCCATTTGATAAATATCAGTGCGCCTTTGTGATTTATTAGGGAGTAATGACTAATAACTCACTTTGTTTGCTTTACATTTGTGTATTTGCTTTACGCCTGTTACACTCTCTTTATGCATTCCCTCTTTTGATTAACAGTTGTAGGTTCATTATCAAGTTGCGGATTATATGGACTACAGCAAATTACTTATTGTACACTCTGAATATTATTAATATTATCACGTAGTTTGCACAGCTCGCTACTTACTGAGCCAATGAGCATGATTAGCAGGAAATGTTGTGAAGACCTGGCAACAAAAAGATCTTCAGGCAGAAAACGGCACGCATGCATGAACAATAAATTTGGCTTCCGGAAGCAAACCAAAGTGACTGCTCTCATTGTGGCTCTGAGACTTTGGAATCCCATTTCCTCCACAGAGAAAAGCCAATACTGAGGACAATAGTTGAGTTTTAAATAAGTGCCAGTTACAATTCTGATTCAGGCAAACAGTGACTGATTGGGAAATTGGAAATGTCTGGAGGTGTGGTTGAGGAAGCGAGACAAATTAATGCATTTCTTGAAGAAGTTCAAACATCTCCCTGTCTGCCTTCCACAGCTAAGTAATGCAAATTCCTGTACTTTCAAAGTACGTTTTGAGTTTGAAGATGAGCTTTCTTCTTGACTGTTATGTAGGTATGCAGATGTGTAGTCAGTGTGAATACATTCCTGAATATATTGCGTCTGAAATGTTGGCATTGCCTGTTCTTTGATCAGTAGCATACTAAGGATGGATGGTACCATCATTATCATCCGGTTATACAATTAATTAATTAAAATGCATTCTCACAGTCAGTATTGAATGGTGAATTGTACAGTTTATTTAGATTGCCTAACTAAAAAATCACTTAAATGTATTCTTTAAAAACACTTATTTAATAACACTGTTAAATGTAGTCTTTAGTAAATCCTAAAATGTGAATATCAGTTTTTCATACAGTACATTTATAATTAATCCATAACACTACATTTATAACACATCTTAATATATTCTTAATTTAAGTATAAAACTTTCAAATCTGTCATTCATTGTTAATGGTTTTTATATTATTACTACTGCTACTACTACTGTACAACTATTTATTTATTCATTTTATAAATAATTAGTAATAAAGAATATAAACAAATATATATCGTAACAACATCTTAGGTTTTACGGATTTAACTTAAATTTATATTTAAAAGCCATAATTTCATTAACTGATAAAATTGTTAATTTACCAACCTTTGTAATACACTGATAACCACCAAAAGTAGGTGGTGATGAGAGAGTCACATGATGAACCAAAGCTCATCACATAGGGTTGTCGAAATTAATCGTTTGTACGGTTCACCGCGATGCAGATGAGAACGATTCGGTATCGGTTCAATAATAGACCATAGCCGATTATAACGTACTGTCGTTTTTCTGACGACACTTGCTTTGTCGTGGTAGAAATACAATTGCGGAGGGAGGCGGGACGACATCTGGGCACATTTTGGCTTTTATGAACAATCTGGTAAGCACGACCTGGAGAAGACACACGCTGTCTGTAAATCATGTCACGCACAAATAAAATATGAAGAGGGTAATACCACTAACTTGAGAAACCACATCAGCTTTTTTCACCCTGTGCTGTTAAGGCTTGTCAGTGCCAAGTATTTAGTATTTACATTTGTGTATTTGTTCTAAATGCTACTGTTGTCTTCTATGCCCAGACTTGAGTTTTGTTGGATGTTTGAGACATTCAAGAAGCATGTTTTCTTTGAGCAGGTAAAATTAAAGGTTCAGGGGCCCGTTTCAATAAGGAGGTCTAACCTACTCTGAGTTTAAACTTGAACTCTGCTGAACGACCGTGAGATGGGAAACTCCAAGTTTTCGGTTTCAGAACGGCTGAATTGTGTTAGTTCGTTCAACTCTGAGTACGTTGACTCTGAGTTTAGCGCGATGCACCACGACTATGAAAAGTCATGATCAGTGGAGCTCTGAAATTATGTTTCACCATGGCAACAGCACATGACAAAAAGACGTCTGCATACTTCTGATTCAATGCATACATTTATTTCTTAATAACTGTTATAATATCAGAGGTGAAAACTGTAAATTATTGAACTAATATTCATCTTAATGGTATCCCATGGCAAAAAAGGGAAAATGGCAGCTAAAAATGATGTATAAAAAAACACAGTTCAATCAAGGTAAAGCTTTAAGCATGAAAGGTTCATGGGTGTAGGCTAAATGACTTTACAAACATTTGACATTAAATATAATTCAGTGAAAATTCAGCTTTACCATCACAATAATAAGTTACATTTGTAAATATTAAAATAGTTATTTTAAATTGAAATGTAACTATTTTAAAATTCTTACTGTATTTTTAATGAAATGAATGCAGTCTGGTGAGCATAAGTGACTTCTTTAAAAATCTTATCCGACCACAAACCTTTAATCGGGTTCATATTTATATAATATTTACATATATATGAATATAAATTAGAGGTGGGCATAGATTAATTTTTTTAATCTAGATTAATCTAGATTTTTTGGAATTAATCTAGATTAATCTAGATTAAACGGCTCATTTGAATTGAAGGCATTCAGAATATGTGTGCTACCCAAATAATGACTAGTAAGTCTTTGAGAACGGGTTTCTCAAGCCAACAGACCAGGGGCTCATCTCCTGTTTCCAAAATGCATCACAAACTTTAATCTCTTCCGTCCCAATCCGAAAAACTGGAGGAAAATCCGTTCCACTCCCGGAAGAATGACTCATTCCTCCCACTCCCGTGTTGTTGTTTTTTTGTCGATAACTGTCAATTACAGTAAAAATATAGTACAGATCACAGCGTGCCCACCTTATTAGTTGAATAAAAACCCAAAATGTCGTTTTTTGTTATTATATTGAACTGAAAGCCATCTTATTATGCACAGTGTTGCACAGATTAAATTTCATGTAAATCATCCATGCTAATACACGCCTTTCTATTTTTATTTTTTGACATTTCACTCTATAGATATATTTTTGTACTGTTTTTTAGATATATTCGAGTTTCAAGTTTCTCGCTCAAGTTCACATGAGACCCAAAGCGCATCCTGTTTGCTTAAAAGCGCAAGCGTTCGTTGTTATTCTGAGTGCACACAACAAACGTGAGTCTTTACAGATTCGAAAGATGTATTAGGCTACTTTTATCTGTATGACCAAGAATGACGGAGATTTTAAGAGCAAGTGAGCGCACCGAGCCTGTCTTGCAGCAAACGACTTCCACACAAACACTTCAATAGCGCATCATTTCTCTAGGTTAACATCATATTGAGCGGCCATGTAAAGTTGTTACTACATACATCTTTCAGATGAAAAGCCATATTTGAGGTTGATGAATGATAGGTGAGCGTTTGGATGTCCTGCCGTTGATTGTATTACCACATAGACTAGCCGTTAACAATCTGTCCATCACGGACTGCAAGCCTCTAGTAATGTACAGAGGTCCAGTTAGAGACAATTTCTTGAAGCAAAGGTCCGGAAATCATAATGTCTTACTATTTAGTGTGATAGCTTATATATTTTATAGCTTTTATATATTTATAAGTAGCCTAGTTGTTGTTTCAGCATCTGCATGTAATAAATACCTGCCTAATCAAATTAATTCAGAACAATTCAAAAACGTTTTGACAATATTTATTGTCATGTTACATAGAACTGAACATATATGTATGACTGTAGATATGTATAATGTTTTTTTCATTAACAAAATAAAAGTAGGGCTGTATTTCAAAATAAGAGACAATAAATAAAATGTGAAAATTGTGTATGTTCAAATAAAGTGCTTAACTTCAGACAAATAAAATAAAGGGAGGAAAATCTTGAATTTCTCCTTTTCTGTTTTACATCTTGACTCAGCAATCGCAACCAATTTTACAAATAATTAATCTCAACACATCTTAACAACTGAACAGTTTTAGAATATCACCAGTTTCTACCGCTCTTATATCCCACTCCTCCGCTTTTGGAGAACGCATTTGTTCCTTATTTTTATCTCCCTTTCTCCGTCTTACTCGCCTGTTTCTCATCTTTCTCTTGTATCTCTCCTTTTGTTTTCTACATGTATCGCTATCTTTCTTTTCTTTCTATCGTCTTTTCATGTAAACTCTCTCATCTGTCTGCACTCTGTCGAGTCGCAATGTTTACCAGACTTGATTGGCTGAGTGGTATCACGGATGGCTTAACTCGCATGCAATTGGTCTGTGCGTTTCCACTACACTACAGTAAAGACAAAAGCTGCGCCGTTTGAAATAGAAGCGCCCGTCAGGTTTTAGATCATAACCTTATATTTTGGCTGTAGGTCCGGGTCCGTGTGGACGGCTTTTGTCCGGACCCGGATCATGTCCGCCTGTTAGTGATCTAGTTCAAGACCTCGCTCTACAGTACAATTCGGCTAGGTATACATCCGCTAAAATATCAAGGTGAAAGTCATCATAGCTTGCGTAGTATAGACCCAGCTCCCAACCCAACTTTGAGAATAGATTAACGGCGATATTTTTTATCGCCGATAAGAGTCTCGCGTTAACGCAGCACGTTAACGCCGATAACGGCCCACCACTAATATAAATACATATTGCATATATTTTTTAAATACATACATGCGATTTAAACGCCACTGACTTACAGTCCTGTGAAATTCATCTTTGACGGATTTGTGCCCAGGAAAATATTATCAGGATGAGTGTGAGAGCGATGCACACTTTCCTTAAAATCTGCATACAGCGGACTTATAATGTGCTCTGCATCTCCGATGATTTAAAGTGCATTTTTCTTATTTTGAAAACGATCTGCCAATGGGGTAAGACATTTTAAATATTCTTGTTTCTGTTTGCTTTAAGATAATTTTTCTTACACTATGGCGTACAATTTTACATGTTTTACGCAAAATGTACTTAAAATTAAAATCTCCCATGAAACAAGAGTGCTTTATATGATGAATACTGAGCATTTAGGCATCCTGCTGATTTGATGTACTACTTTTTACATACTGTGTAGCAGAGAAGTATCCGTATTTGTTCCCAGGAACTGTGAATTAATTTGTCCTAACAGACTTTGATCACCCAAGTACAGCTTTCATCCAAAGCTTCTAATTTCCTTCATTTTTCTTTGTTGTTCTGCTTTATCTGAAAGAGCATCTGTTCTTTTCATTTGTCTGGGAGACATCTGAAAAAATCGTGCACAGATGTCAGTTCAGGCAAAAGATTTTCTCACAGTATTTTATCAAGAATATAGCTAGCGGTTGTCAAAAGCAAGGAGGGTGCTATATAGTGATGCAGTCTCGGCGATCACATGTAAGTAGCACTCAGAGGGCTGATAAATGGCCCTCGTGTGTGTCTCTCGCACCGAGCATCCTCAGGGGACCGGCATGAAAAGATTGAAAGTTTGTGACAGATGTCAGAGAACGAGGAGTGAACTTGGATGCATTCCTGAAGGAAGCCGAGGTTTTCAAGCCAAATGTTGCATATTTAATCCACCCTGACAGACTCTTTGAGTCCATGTGACAATGTAGCTTGTCTTGCTGCTGAAATAAGTGATTTTTCTTTGTTGAAACCTATTTTCTCACTCTACAGTTTCTCTTATTTATGTGGAATTATTTATTTAGAACTCAAGATGGATCTCCTTAATGGTTCTTTTTCTCTTTAAGATTGGCTGAATGAAACTGAATGCTGGTGAATGTGCTCAGCTTTTTACAATCGTTTTAGTGGCACGCTCTGGGACATGTAGTATTATGAGTCTCCTGTATTGCTTTTGTTTTGTGATCCTGTCGGAGCACTAATACATAATATTCGATTTGAGGTGAAATTGTGATCTGGCTCTTGCCGCCGTGAGAGCAGAGCACATTAGGGAAGCTATCCTGATGATAGTCAGTAGCGGTGTGCATCCGTCTGCTGTAAATAACCCAATGCTTGGGTAGAACTGTTAGGGGAATTATCTGACAGCAACAGCAGACCTATATGTCGTCTCTGGCCTCGACTCATCCTGCCCACTGATGTGCTGAAAATGCCATGGCCCTTTATGATTCAGCCACAGTGGAAAAAAGAGCAGGAATGATGTTCAGGGCAGAGCAAATCCATCCACCCATGGGTTATTTATTATTAATGGCTTATATTTTGTAAGAAAGAGAGAAAGTGGCTGCTTAAAGGGTTCTGGAGATAATTTGAAAACATTTGCAAATTTGTTTTGTAGGGCTGTAAAAGTGATTAATCACATCCAAAATAAAAGTTTGTTATTTTATAGGTATATATATGCGCTCACATCCATGTATGTATTTAAAAAATACATGCAATATGTATTTATATTTATATATATGTAAATATTATATAAATATGAACGCGTTTAAAGGTTTGTGGTCGGATAAGATTTTTAAAGAAGTCACTTATGCTCACCAGACTGCATTCATTTCATTAAAAATACAGTAAGAATTTTTAAATAGTTACATTTCAATTTAAAATAACTATTATATTTTAATATTTACAAATGTAACTTATTATTGTGATGTAAAGCTGAATTTTCAGCAGTCATTTCTCTAGTCTTCAGTGTCATGATTCTTTAAATATCATTCTAATATATTGATTTGGTGCTCAAGAAACATGTTTTATTGTTATTTTTAATAAGCGTGTTAATGTGGAAAACAGACTTCAATTTGTGAATACCATTTTCTTTTTTTAAGAAAAAGTTCAAAACACCTTCATTTATTTGAAATCATTTTGAAAATACTTACTTTTGATCAATTTAATGTAGCCTTGATTAATAAAATTAATTTATATAAAAAAAACTATCCCAAACATTTGAATGGTAATATGACAACAAATTAAAATAATTATAGCAATTGAAACATGCATAAAATTGCTAATAACATAATAATAATGCTGACACATATATACACTACAATAATACAAGAAATGGCTACTGTATAACATAAAATAAAAATGTTGTTACAAAATATAATCTAAAGTGCTGCACAGGGACTTTAATAGATAATTTTAAGCTCTGTTCATTCACATTAAGCATCCAAACAAACTGATTAACTGAATTAATTTGGCCTTTTCAATGGCCCGTGAAAAGGAGAAAAGTTTAGGACGAGCATATTGGATTATTCCCTGAACTCGCTTGGCAGCAAAAGCTGTGTGTGCAAACAGTGTGACAGTTAAATATAAAACAAAAGACAAATACGCACCTATGCATTGTTATTAATATAATTTATTCAGCAGCATTATTTTCAAGCCCACATGACTAATTAGATCCTCAGAGCAACTCACACTCTTTGAGTCTAATTAGCTCACATAATCATGTTACATTTACACATGACCTTTTGATTCCCCTCGTTTGTGATATTACTCAATGTTTCCTCGTCTCGAAGTTAACTTGGATTTTTAATGCTGCCAAGTATAGATTTATTTACATTTTTCTCCATGCCTATGTTTACCAGTCATCTTGTTTTAACAAGTGTTAGATATTAGTTGTCATCGCTGTCCACATTAATGAATTTAAAGATGTTTTCAGCCAGCAGACATTTTCAGCACAGAGCCATTCGTTTATGCATATTTAATGTATTCAGCATAACACCAGGCCAAGAAACGCAAATTATTTTTTGCCGTTTACTTTGGGATTTTGGCACCATTTGTATGTTTATATGAAATACTCTGAACCTAATTCATAATGCTGAATTTTTTCTGCAGGCTTCTCAATAGTTTTTTGTACATCTACAAAGAACTGAACTGCATAAATAATTTAGTTACAAGCATACAGGGCCAGGAGTAAAGAAGCAATATAAAATTCAAACCAACTATTGGCCGAGAGGTGTAGCCCTTACTAAGCCTCATTAAAGAGTTATATAAAAGAAGATTTCACAGGTTGCGAATGTACTTGTGAAGCAGCGAGAAGCAAATGCCTTTTGACCTTCATACGAGTTAATCTGGATTTTTAATGCACACCCTCACGGCTCTGCTCTTATATTGTCACCCGAGGAGCGGATAAGTAAAAGGAGCAATTACGAACTGATCCAAGGACATATTTTCAGAAACTGAAGCTCACTCCCAATGATTTCACTGGCACCAAAAATCATCTCTGCAACTGCCGTTATGACGCTCGATATCGATTTTGAGGCTCCTCAAAACGACTCTTCTCAGGATCAATGGAAATGTAATTTGATAGAAGCTTCTCCTACTCTAATGAAAAACTTTGCAAAATACACGTGGTGCAGACAGTCCCTAACAGCTGGTACAGATTAAAGGAGAAGAGATACTCCTCTAATCATCTGGCTTTTAACTCCCGCTTCTTAAAGAAGCACATAACATTTACATTAGAAAACATGGGCTTTTAGACTTGCAGTTCTGTCAGCATGTTAATGGTGCCCTCATTGTTGTGATCTGATGTTTGTTTGATTTCTTCTCCAGTGCCCCTGATCACTGCAAAGGGAAATGATGTGGAGAGTCCAACAAAGGTAAGCGCTGACACGTTTACTGTTGTGTATCAGAGTATGACAGCAGTTTGATTTAAGATTGTAGATCTGTATTATCCCATGTTCTTTTTTTTGTATGCTTGCCTAAAGACCCATCACTGCTTGTACACGTTTTGTTTATCCAGCACTATGAATGCAAGCTTACCATTAAACCTCTAATATATGTAATATACACTTGCCTGGAGGAAAAAGTTGCTATTTGGATTTAAGTAAGCAAATACTGAAGGATGAAGTACTAGGATTGTATTGTTATTGGAGTGATTAATGTGTTTCTGGCATGTTGTTTGTTTTGTAACAGTTGTGTAACCCTAGCTGTTGCAGGGTCTAGCTTTTCATTCCTCAAACAACCATGTTGGAAGATGTACCCATATACATATTGCAAGATGAAAATGTAAATATTTATTGCTAGGGGTGGGAATCTTTAGTCACCTCACGATCCGATTCTGATTCTGGGAGTCACGATCCGATTCCAGAACGATTCTTGGTCTACCCCCCCCCGCTTATTAATTAAATAGTTTACTGACTTGAATTTTAAAATCCTTACATTTACTATCCTTAAATAAGTAATTAAGTATTTTTTAAATAATTACTTTATTACTGTATTTTAGTACTTTAAAAAAATAATTAAAACAGTTGTATGTTAAGAATTTTAAACTAATATAACTTCAAAACATACAAGCGACTAGCAAATAATAAAGATTAGCATAGAAACATATAACAAACAGTAAACAACAGTAAACGTTTGCATTTAAGAACTTTGAGTGATTTTTCTTCATCTTCTTTTACTGTTGTTTTTTTACTATGACATCATAGACAGTGGGAGATCTATTAAGCTGCATTCATGCACGGATCTCTTTTGAAATATAAGAAGTAATGTGGTTTGTCCTGTCCGTTTAATCCCTTAAGACATAACTGGCTGTGTTTACATAAATTTTGCGTCATAAAACCATTTTGAGACGCAAGTAGGATACATTAAACCACTTTCACGGAGTCGAGCACAGACACATGCGCGAGCAGTCTGCACAAACAAAGCACGCATCAGTATTTGAAATTGAAAGCAGCCTTCTGTTAGTGAGTTTCATATTTTAAATATATAAGTCCACTGCATTTCAAACCACATAAACTTCGTAGAGCATTTGTAAGGAAAATACCTGACGGGCAAGACCGCACACTTCAAGTGTAACATCAAACAAAGCGCGCGTTTCTCACAGCGCATCCTGTGCAATGAAGCCCGTGAATGTCCTTGTAATTTGCTTCAACCTTTCTGAACTTTATGAAATATTATTTGACGGAAGGTTCGAGTGATGTGTGTGTGTGTAACGAATTGGAAGCAAGCATAATACGGGTGTTTCTAAACTCAGCGTCATCACACATCTGGTTAAAAACTAAGCTCAGAATCGATTCTGAAATTCTCAGAATCGAATTGGAGAGAGAATCACGATGTATCGATGGATCAATTTTTTTCTCCCACCCCTATTCATTGCACTCATGCTACTGTTGTTCTAGGCTCTACTTGAACAGCCTAAAGAACATTTTAAAACCACCTAAGAAACAGTAGTTATTTGGTCAAATCATCTAAATGCATTGTAACGCCTAGATACTGGAGTTGAAAAGGTTGCAACATTTTAATTTATCAATCTTCAAATTGTCAGACTGTGTCTTGTCTTGCAATAAGCATTGCATTGAGTTTGTCTAACTATAAGGGACTTTGACAGGGGCCTCCACAGCTGAAATACTGAGAGAATGATCCTCCCCGCAAGTAACACTCATCTCTTTTATTACGTCAGCCGCTTCTGCTTTCCCTGATAGGTTTCATGGTTAATGCATTCGTTTTCTGCTGTAGCTTTTGTTGAGTTTTAAGCAGAAATGCCACTGACATTCTGGGTCAGGAGAGGGAATGAGGTACAGAGAGGAGGAGAAAGAAGAAGGTGAGTGCATTGGAATAGGTGGAAAGGAAGATGTGTTTAGACCTTGACCTGGGGTCAGATGTGTTTGTATGTCTTGGGTTTTTAGTCATTTTTTCCCATTTCTTTGTTGTTATTTTGTTTACTTTTCTTCAAGCAGGTGTAATTAAAAGTGAATGCCTCAGTTTGTTACCCTCACTGTGGTTGAGGGTTCACGCATTCATGGCTGATTGAATGTTAATAAAGGAAAACCATTCCTATACTTTTTATCAATACCATTTTAATGAATAATTCCCGCTAAGTCCTTTCAGACAGATGGAGAGTAGAAGAAATGGACATGAAATAGTTGAGAAGCTTCTCTTGATTTGCACAGCAGTGGGATGACAGGATGGACAATTGTTCAGGCCCTCCTACTGTTAAATCAATGCTCTTCAAAGACAGCACATCCTTGAGCTCATGGGGTGAGAGGATTGACTGGTTGCAATCAAGGATCCAAATGAATGGTGCTGCTGCTGTCATTGAAGTTTCTCTTTTTCTGCCTTTTCAGTGTGTGTTTGATTAGGGCTCTCAGTCAATTTGAACAAATTACATGATGCTGAAATTATTTAATTCCATCGCAATTAAATGCATTTATCAATATTTGCTAAGAAATATTTCAGTGTCAAAGAAAGGATTAGAGAGTTTAAAAAAGAAATGGAGGTCAAGTGTTCTGCTCTCTTTCCTTTGAAAATACGAATCAAGGTTAGTTGAGTATTCGTTCTGTAGCATCTTGGCCAATATGTTGAATTTTTCACTGTGTGTGAAGTTTCAAGCTATTCATCTTTGTCGAATCTGTTTTATTCCATTGCAGACATTTCCACCTGTTTCTGAATGCAAGATCAGGGTTTTCTGGGTCAAAAACGGTCTTCGGTGGTGACTGATGATCATCCACACACACAGTAAAAAGTACCTTCTCCACGTGATCTGCCAATACTGCCATTACTAAAATAAGTGCAAAGAA
Organism: Gymnocypris eckloni scoliostomus; assembly: GCA_027564155.1. Classification (NCBI taxonomy): domain Eukaryota; kingdom Metazoa; phylum Chordata; class Actinopteri; order Cypriniformes; family Cyprinidae; genus Gymnocypris; species Gymnocypris eckloni. The sequence continues at coordinate 7,529,128 of CM050417.1, read as the reverse complement.
ACAGTTTGTGATTTTAATGATACTTTTCATGAAAGAAAAAACAGCCACTGTTAGGGAATATAATAAAACTGGCTAGAAGGATAGGATCCTTCTTTGCAGTCCTCAAAATTATAATTATATCAACATTGAAAAAGCATTTAAAAGTAGCATTACAAAGTTTAGATTTAACTAGTAGTCTAATTTTCTACCATACATCTGAATAAAATTAGCAGCTGGCTAACAAATTGCTATTTTGTGCCTGGTTTCACCTCACTCAGTCTAAAGTAAATGATTTTAACTACATTTATATTGTCATATAAATAACCTGAAATTAGGCTACTGTAGATTATTAAGGCTAAATATTGTATTATTATTATTAATCAGGTTAAATCTTTTTATTTTATTGAAAGTGTGTTTTATGCAAGTTGCATGTGCATAACGCTTGTCAGAAGATAAAGATACTTTTTTTAAAGCACAATTCATAACACCGGTGATTTCAGTTAAAAAACAAATCTCTGAATGCAACATGGATTCAGTCTTCTGACCATTTACTATCATGTCAGTTGATTTTGAGGGAGGGAGTGGAACGACAGTTAGGGCTTGTTTACACCTGGTCACTTTGTGTGTTTTGTCAGATCGGAAATACATCTGATTTGTTACTTTTGGCCACATAAAAAACGGATTTAAATCCGATCTTGAATTAGGCCTACCGCACTATCACGTCTATAGTTCGCTAGAGTTGTCCCTCTTTTCCTCGCTTTTAAATAGCTTGTAAATGCATGTGCACATTTTACTTTCACTTTTGAATTAGAGACAATTCAACTGATTGAATGGACAACAACAAAACAGTACAAAGACAAACTCATTAAACATATATTTTTTTAATTTATTAACTAAATGAATAAAATATGCCATGTTATAGGCCTAATATAAAATAACAAACTAATTACACAAAGTTTAAAAATAAAAAACTGAAAATCAGCAAACCCGATGGAACCAAATAAATAAGAAACTCATGTTTAAAAAAAACTTCCAAGTAAAACAGCAAAAGTCAACAGGCTTTTCAAAATCAAAAATATTTTTGAACCAGGCTTTTGCATTTAGTTTCGAAACTAAATACTTTGCCATCGTCTTGTCTTTCTCACCTCACTCTTCTTATCAGTCAGCTCGACTTGCTCCTCACTTGATAAAAGTCTCCTGCTCTTGATCTGTCAAGCGCGACTGTTGTTCAGCACGCTGCATTGAGCAGCCATGTTCAGTGTCTGTTCTCTAACTGAACTAAAAGATTTTATTACTATAAAAAAATCAAAACGACGTTGGGGGTGGTGCCGCGGTGGGCAAGTGATGGAACCAGTGTTGAAGCTTAACACCAGTAACATCGCCAAAACCCATGCAGCAAGGCTAATGGATAATTTATTATTTCTATTTTTGGTAATGTTTGTTACATTTATCAAATCAAATAACAATTAAGACAATAATTAATTAATTGATATATTATTATAATAATGAATACAATATACATATAATTGGTACATATTACTTTTTTAACTACTGTTAAACAAATATGACACCATTTAGCACCACATAGTCATTTTTTAGGTAGAATTTCTTGAAACAGAAAGTTGCATCTCATTTGTTGGAGTTCCTGATTTAGCTAATGACTTGCCCTCATGAATAATTGATACGGTTGCATTATAGCAGGCAGGTTTGGCATGTCATCTCAATGACACTGTTGCAAATTTAATGTGTTAGAATTCATCAAGCTATTCAAATAATTTGTCAAGCTAAAAGTGAAATTGCTGTCTTGTACAGTTTCTTGAGACTTTCTTTCTTGCATTATGAGTCACCACTGTGTTAAGATGCATTTTTTTATATAACGGTATCCTATTGTTGGGTTGCTGATAAAGTGCTTTTTTACTTAATGAAAGTAATTATTTTTTGAAGTTGTTTTCTTCATATTACCTATGCATTTCACGTGACCGCATGTCTGTACAAGACAGTGGTTGCATGCAAATTATGTTTTTGGGTCGTACACATGTCCTTGCTCTTGGATACAGGTCAGGGATTACAATTTGGCTTGAAATATGGAGAAAAACGCGCAACCTGCAAGTCATGTGATTTACAGCCCAACAATAAAAGCTCATAAAAGATATACCAAGGTACAGTTTTCATCTTCAACTTTTCAATCTTGCATGACCTTTGCTGTCAACCTTTTTCTCAATAAATGGCCGCATTGGTCATGCAGCATGAGAAACGGCGCTGGACTCGGAATCTCAATGGCTCAGGGAATAGAGGGCAAATGAGACTAGACAGGTCATTGGTGTGTGCTGGAATACTCTCCCATATATCACGAGAACCGAGGGAGCGAACCAACTTTGGCCTGCGTATAAAAAAAACAAGAAAGGTGGGTCCAATCAAGGATGTTTCAGAAGATTCCCTTGATTGAATTGCACTTGTAAGACGAGCACACATATTAAACCCAACTCCAATTAAGCTTGGCCTTGTAATTTCAAGCAGCCTTGCCCATGTGAAATGACTGGTGATTCATTTTTACCTCTTCAAACAGGTTCAGTCCTGTCAGTGCTGGTTTAGCTGAAGGATATCGAGAGCCAGCTGGCAAATGGAACTCAAGCTACTTGCTGCTGCTTGCAATCTCGGCATGCTTGCACTGGCAGTTCTGGGCTTCGCCATCTGTGCTGAACTGTCCTTTCTGATGATCTCTCCAAATCCCGCAGAAGAACGTTTTTGGCATAGTTGGAAGCAAAGGGAATGGTGAAGGAACGGCGCTTTTCTGGGCTTACATGGTTCCTTTCCTGCAGAAGGCATGAGAAATGGCCATCATAAGGGATTATCTTGAGACCCATTGCTCAGATCAGGTATAAATAGAGAAAAACTGGCTTTTCCGTTGAGCTTTGTGACAATAATTAAACTGAAACTACAGGGTATGGATGGGACAGGATGTGAAGTTAATTCTGACTATTAGCCATTGAATAGTAATTGGTTCATTGACGCTGTATCAGCAGCAAAACAGGCTCCCGGCAGCCCTGAGATCCCACAATGTGTTGAATTTATGATTTTCTTGTATGACCTTGTAAAGCAAGGAAAAATATTTTATGAGTCCCACATGTGTCTTGTGCTTTTTATTTGATGTTCTTTGCACTGCCCACATGCATTTGTTCTCTTCTGGGTGCATTGTTTTTGTCTCTGATATCCCCGTTGTACCATATGTTGGTGGGTAGAGTTTGTCCTTTATTCCTTTTCGGTTTTGTTGTGTTCCTGTGGCTCAGTGTTAGAGCATTGATGTTAGCAGCGCAAAAGGTTGTGGGTTCAATTCCCAGGGAACAGGCATACAAAAAAAATGTATAGCCAGAATGCACTGTAAGTCGCTTTGGATAAAAGCGTCTGCTAAATGCATAAATGTAAATGTCAAATTTTCTTTAGATCTTTACAGGAAAAATAAACCTTCCTTAGATCTATAAAATTAAATGTTTTTTTTTGTCTTCTTTGTAAAGTTTCATTTTTATTAATTTAGTCTTAAAATGAATTTCATTTCTAGTTTTTTAATTTGAAATTGCTTATTTAGTATTTTTAGTATTAGTACTTTTTGTCTCACAGAAGAGTATTTGACACAGATTAATCTTGTGAGGTCATTAATCGAGACTATCAGACCTGAGACTTGTGACAAAATAAGATGCGTGTCAGATCCACATTACGTTCAACAGCGGCAGCTGTTACCTGGTGAGGATCATCAAATATTAAATCAGTAAAAAATATTAACTTTGATCCACATGAGAGCTAACTGACAGTGACAACAGTAGCAGCAGCATAAATTAAGCCAGTAAATTTTAAAACAATGATAACATTTTAATAATAAATAACATCAAATGTTTTCAAGCTGCATTGCATGCTGGGAACTTGGGCAATATTGTTCAAGGTAAAATTGTTTGTTCAGATGATTTAATTTGAAAAGTTGGGAAAACATTTTGATATATTGTGAACAAATACTTGAGTATAATACTTGAGTAATACTTAAGGTAAACAAAACAACTTTTGCTAGCGACATGTTTAGACTATCTCGAATTTCCCACGAAAACCTACCCGTACCACTCAAATTAGAAAACATTATTATAAGCTTACCATTGTGAATCGGGTAAGTCGATAGTTTTGAACACTGGCTGGTTATGTACTTGCTCAGATATTGATTTTGGATCAGTTTTAACCAACAAAAGTTACGGACTGCAGCTTTAACAATGAACATTCCCCATTTAGCTAGGTACTATATATACAGTATGTTTATAAAAAGTACAGAGATTGTAAGTGGATGATAGTGGGGTTGGGAATGTTATCATTTTCCAGCAAGTAGACTTGGGATAGAATAAATATCTCATCCCCACAAAAACGTACACGCTGTCATTCTGTGGTAAACTTAAAGCTCCTGTTGTGGGGTTTTAAAGATTGAAGTGGATGAGCAGGTTGTGTAATTTTATTGTGTTGGGTTTTGTACTGTAGACTATAGAAGGTCAGGGTTGTGTAATCCACAAAGTAGCATGATACCGCCACCTCCGCTCTATTGTATTTTATGTTATCCAGAAGACAGCTGTTGCACTGGCCCATTTTCTCCTGTTTAGTCCGCTTTAGAAAGTTTGTGCAAAGAAGAGGGTGAGAAACCCTTGAGCTTTACTTGAACTACAAAACCGAATTAAATCAGTCCCTTCTACCCACCCCTGTCACTGAATTAAATCAGTTATGAAGATGTGGTCCTTTCTGCCCATGCATAAATTTTCCTCACATTGCAATCAGATCAAAAATCTGACAGCACAAGTAGTCCGTGAAGACGTTTTGCCTGGTATCCTGTTATCCACTTCAAACTGATTTATATCACTCCCCTGTTGATTATATTATGAAAAATAGTCTGTGAAAGGAAACATGCATATAAGTGAGACATTTCTGTGTGGATCGGAGCTGTGTGACACAATGTTATGTGATCTACATCTATGGCATGGTGGGAGGGAGAAGATGTGCACAGTTTGATCAGTGGTGACATGCTTCATTTTAAATGAATATACACAAAAAGAGAAAATCTGTTCAAACCTATTTTTTTTTTTAGTGGCAGTTCACTGCAGGGGTTGAATTCCTCTCATAAAGGCTTTTAAAATGCTGACAGTCAATTAACCCTCTCTAAGAAGTTGCGTGACTAAATTCAGGCCCATTAAACCACAGCGTTCAGAGCAGCAATTTTGTAACAAATTCACCAGCCTCAATTGTACACTTAGAGGAAAAAAAACAGTCTTATTGTCATTTAAATCTACAGTTAATTTTGTTTTTATTTGTCATTTAAAAGCAGATTTATGTTAAATAAATCAGACCTGTGTGAAAAATAAAGCATTTAAATAGTGTCTCATTATTCTCTGCAATCAGTTTTAGATACCTAAGAAACTGTAAAATATGTTTAGACTGTGTTATCTGAATTTCTAGCCGTTTATATGTGATAATTATTAATTATCTGCTTGTGATTGAGTTAACTTGCTGATTTGGTATGGTATAGACTATAAATATATTTTTCAAATATGTGATGCCATAATGTTGCAAGCTTTGACAAATCCAGTGATTTAGCCTATTTCATCCTAAGAAGTGCTTGTTTCAACTGGGTAACTTCAGGTAAACTGATATCAGAATATCAGCATGTTCACCTTCTGTGGTTTTAAAAAACTGACTTTTACTTTACTTTAGCGTGAAAACCAAATCCTCCGTCCGCTATCATTTATCATTGACACGGTGAGTATAAACCAGGCTCTACACTGTAAACCCGGATAAGTAGAATCTACTTAAAAAAAACAAGGTAAACCCGTTGCCTTAAAATTTTTAAGTAATGAAGCATTAGTTGAATAAGTGAGGTGAACTACGTTCAATGTACTTAAGCCCATAATGGAATGGAATAGAACATTTAAGTTGAATGTACTTATAACCGAGTTACAGTAACTGAAGATACTTAGTTTAAACAATCTTTCCCCACCCATTTATTTAACTCAGCTTGTTAAGTAAGCATTACTCCATAACCAATTTAACTAAATTGTATATTCTAACTGACCCAACTTAACTTTTTGTTCCTGAAACTCAAAATATCTTTCAATCAATAGAGCCATGTAAAATACATACATACAACTGCAACATTACACTGATCCAATTTTATTTTTATCGAACATGTCTTTTTTTTAACAACAAAAGAAACAAAGCCATGGCCTAATACACTCAAAAAATATATTCTTTAAACTTAATTAAATTATGGACAGTGGTTCCACACAACCAAATTGTTCTTTATTTACATTAATGGATTTTTTTGAGTCTATGTAAAATTACTGTGTTGAGACAACACAATTGAATGAGGAAAATCAATGTGAAATAGTAATGTCCAACCAAATCAATTTAATCACTTTCCTTTAACTTAAACCAATTAAGTTCAGTCAACATGTTTTGGTTTACTAAAAATTGGCCAAATTTTTCACTGAACCAACATAAGGAGCTTGGTTTCAAACAAGCCAATTAAATTATGGACAGTGGTTCCATCCAATTAGTTATTGTTATTTTAACTAAATTGTTTCTATTTAAAGTTACTCCCTTTTAAAAAAAGCATTTTGTGTGTGTGATTGTCATGTAATGACTCATACAAAGGCAAGATTTGTAACAAATGATCAAACTGTATTTGTTAAACAAGCATAATAAACAGTTTTAAACAGCCTGCTCAATCTTACATTCAAGAGATTAGACTTGTGCAAATGCATTAACATTGTTTTTCAGTTTCAATGCATTATTTTAGAAAAGACAACAAAAATAAATAAGTTCTTCCTCTTAATTGAGAAAAAAATAAAGAAAAAGTTGGCAGATTACAATTGAGGTTCTGGTCAGAAATTAATTCTGTAATATATTAAACAACTTTTACAGAAAAAGTTACCTCTACTATGCCACGCAGCCTCCAAGAAATGGGCAGCTTGCACTACTTCCTCTAAAAATAAATCTGAACAAAAACATTTCAATTTAGACTAAGAACAGATAGCTAACAACAATTATCAAATGACATCTTGAATCAATGAGATCACTAATGTAGTCTAATGGATATATCTTTTACTGAAAATTACAGATGCCCTGAGCACATACGGGAAATAAGTCACCTTGCAACAAATTTGAACATGCTATAAATACAGCTGAACAAGTGTAACCCACATTACAAAACCATTTTCTAAAACGTGGCATTTAAAGGTAACCGATAAAACATTCCAGAAAGAGTCCTTACTCGAACACATCAGAGAAGAGCTTTGTCTTCAGTGTTTGCACTTTATTTGGATAGCGTGTTGCCATCAAGCACCAGAAATAACTTCTGTAGTACCTCGAAAGTGTACCTGAGTGCAGGAGGGTGTAAGTTTAGTCCATATATCAGTCCCAGCAACATGGCTGTTGCATATGGTACACTGCAGAGGTCCTGGATAACTTTTTCATCTTCCAAGACCACTCCAACATCTGCTGGGCTGTCTTCAATGTCAGCACCTTCGTATCGTATGACATAGATTCCCAAGACAGCTTTCTGGATTGCCTCCTGAGTGCTGGCACCGTCTGTATCCTACAGAGGTAATTTAAAATGGAGAACTCTTAAATTCCTGCATATTAAATGTGCCACAGCATTTAATATCCTTGAAAATACAGGAAAATTTTTTGTTAATAAAAAATAAATAAATACTGACCATAAAATCCAGAATAAGACTGCTAGGGTCTTCATTTAGGTAGACACATAGGGATTTGATTATGCATTCTCTCTTCACTTCAATGTCATCAGTCTAAAGATGCAAATAACAACATTAACAAAATATAGCCGTTACATGTTTTACACAATCACAGGCACACATTTAAAAATTGTCAGTCATTCCAGTCGTTCATCCATCATGTGCTTAATCATTTTCTTAAGGGAAAGAGCCTGCTCCTGGAGGGCCACTGTCCTGCGGAGTTTAGCTCCAACCTAATTAAATACACCTGAACCAGCGAATCAAAGTTTAGGAATTTTCAAATAAGACTTACTACAACTTCCAGGCAGGTGTGTTGGGTAATTTGTAGCTAAACTCTGCAGAACACTGGCCCTCCAAGAAGAGGTTTGGACAAGCCTGCCTTCTGTCAAAATATTTTTGTAAGCTAATGCATTTGCAAAATCTGCCAGTTTATAGTAATACTGGTACATATTTTGCATTTATTGTACTTCAAATCTTAATAAATATAATCCTATTACATTTTCGTCTTTTTTGTGCATTCTGATGACCATAACCCCAAAAAGACACTGGTGAGTTGAGAGGATAATGTTTCAAAGGGTTAAGTCACCCAAAAATTACTGTCATTAATTACTCACCCTCATGTTGTTCCGAACCCATAAAACCTTTGTTCGTCTTCAGAACACAAATTAAGATATTTTGATGAAACCCAAGAGCCCTCTGACTCTCCATAAGGATCCCATCACGTTCAAGGTCCAGAAAGGTACCAAAAACATTGTTGAAGTAGTCCACGAGACATCATGTAATTTTATTTTGTGAAGCTACAAGAATACTTTGTGCACAAAAAAAAAACATAACTTTATTCAACAATTCTTCTCCTCCGCATCACCCTAGTGTCATTTTGGCGAGTACCACAAAGCAAGCGTGTGCTTTGATCTGCACATAACACATGTGCGTGGTGCTGCTGATGTAGATAACATGTGCTACGCCTTGATGCACCCTCTTGCCAGGGTGACTCAGAGGAGAATAATTGTTGAAGAAGTTATTTTAGTTTTTGCGCAACAAAATGTATTCTCTTCGCATCATAAAATTCAGACTGAACCACTGATGGCAGATGGATTATCCTGACGATGCTTTTCATACTTTTCTGGACCTTGACAGTGGTAATGCTTGGCAGTCAATGGGACAGTCAAAAGCCTCCTGGTTTCCATCTAAAATATCTTAAATTGTGTTCAAGATAAACGAAGCTTTTACGGGTTTGGAATGACATGGGGGTAAGTGATTAATGACAATTTGCAATTTGGGGTGGAGTAACCCACTTCACAATTTAAAGGTATACTGTAATTTTTTGTTCAAGATCAATTTAAATGAGTCAATACATCAATCCTTATCCCAAAACATGTTTTCGTCTTACTCTGATACGTTATGGGAAGCCCTTTATAAGCGTACATTTTAGTGGTAGAGATGCACCGGACAACTGGCCATAAATCACTATTTTTTCAGTTTTATTTTGGCCAGTTTCTATTCTTGACTTGCATAAACTTTATTGCACTAATTTCCCAAAATGTAATTTGTGTAGAAATATTACAAAGTCTGTAAAACGACGGTCACAAAGGCCAAAGGCAGATCACGCTGAAGATGGATGGAAAGAGGACAACACAGATGCTGCAGAGAAAATAGTGTACAAGGCAGCAAGCTCACTGTTTGCAAAAATGTTAACATTGAATTGGGGGTTTATATGAATGCATCGTTGAAGGGAACTGACCCGCTTTAGAAAAGTTTTGATAGCCATTTTTTTTATCTTACTCTGTATAATCACAGTGCTGCTTTTTGTACAGTGATAAACACATTTCAATTAGCCCATCTGCTATTATGTCTTGTGCATGACAGCTGTCATATTATAGAGCAAATAAGTTAGCTTAAAGGGGAAAAAAAGCAACTGGCATCGGAATCAACCAATGTGTTTGTTAACAAAAAAAAAATGAAATCCACAAAATGCATGCAGTTTGGTTTTTAAAGCGCCAAAAGCTACAAAGCTACAGTGTACCTTTAAATCAGTTATAGTTACATGTTCCACCAAGGGGTCAGTTCTGTAGAACATGACTCATCTGACATTAATAGCGCAATGTTTATTACAATCATAGGCTGCACAATGCTGTATTGTAGCAGTATCGATGAAAATTCAATGATTTATTTAGCGATGAACAGAGTCACGTTTACTGTTCTAAAAGGGCGTGCATGATTAACGTTACATGTCTGGAGCATCTATAATTTGAACAACTCGAAGTAGCGATCGGTTTGACAACGTCACTGTATGAGCATGCTCATAACCAAAACTTCAAATTGTGCTGAGCCATGGGTTGAAACAAAAGTCGGGAAAATTATTACTTGTTTATAAAACTTAAAAAAAGTGATTCAGCGTTCACTTAACGTTACCTTTATCCAAAACGTCGTTTTCACCATCACATTCGTTGACATTTCTTTATTTCCCCAAAGGCAGTGATGAAGGAAACCGTGATAAAATGCATACTGTAATAAAAAAGAAAACGAATAACGTTAGCAGATACAATGCAAACATTTCTGCAACAGTCGACTGTGGCATTATTTGAACTTGCTTCAGCCAATTGTAATGAGACTCCAATAGTTAAGTGTAAGAGCACAAGGAAGTTGTCTTGTTAAACTGCTTATCACATTAATTCGCCAGAAAACCAGTATGAATTCTAATATATTGTCCCATCCTTTGTTCCACAAGCACACGTAACGTTATATAAATAAGTGTTCACTACAGAGAATCATGCGCTTTCCACATGCAACTCACATTTTCCAACCGCATGAAATCATCCATTAATGGCGCAATAAATAATTACACACAATACTCGACTATACTAACCGAAATTCGGAAGAGAAATTCACTAACGCTAACAGAAATGGGCTTAACACATAGAAACTTTAAATGTCCTTACCTTCATGGTACTCCTATCGCTGCCGCCATGTTCCTTCTTCGCGCTGTCTTCATCATACGTTAGAAATCGTCACATCCGGTTTTTGAATTGCGAAATTAAACCCTTTACATTAGTTTAACGATTGATAATTAAGTAAAATGGAAAATGAAACAGTTTAAGTTACTTAAACACCATACAATAGTGTTTTGGAGGAAAATGAAATATATTTGTGTTGTTTTAAAAAGACTAATCTGAGTAAAACGAACAGTGGCACAAAACCATTTTTTTTGAGTGGGTCTTCTAGTTTCCTCAGTGATGGCATGAAAAGAAAAAAAAATATCTTCCTCTTTAATGCCAATCATTACAATATTGTACTGCACCTCTTCAAATTTGGTTGACAAACTGCAAAACTCAGCCCTGCTGAACACTGTTATCTTAACATTTACTCTTAAAATAATTTGCGATTTCGTATTTTGTTTTTGACCCTCTGAACTTACCGTTGGACAGGCAAAACTTGATGATATTAAGTTGTTTTAGCTCAAACACATAATTACAATAAGATAGGCCATTAAAAAGTACAGTTTACTCAGAATTCATAATTAATGTAAAGAAATGACACATGTTTAAGTAATACAAACTCAGTTTGTTTGAGTAGACACTACTGATTGGACTTAAAAACTCAATTACAATAAGAAAGGGCAAGAAAAAGTTCAGCTTAATCAGAATGAACAAGTAATGTCAACAAATGAGACACATTTAAGTAATATGTACTCAATCTCTTTGAGTTGAATCAAAATCTGGGTTTACAGTGTACACCAGAACCGCTCGCATTGAAAGCGCCTCTTACGTGATCAGGGCAATGACTCCTGCTACAATGTGCCGCGGCTCTGCAATGCTGTATGGAGCAGACACTTTGGAGCAGGCTGAGTTGTTGAGCGCAGTGGCGCTGATATTTCACACACTTTAAGCACTTTTATTTTCCAAACATAATAGGATTAGTCCAACGAATTGTTTGGTTTGTAATGCGTACCGAACTGAAAGCCTCGTACCGATCGGTTCAATACGAATACGCGTATCGTTACACCCCTAATATTAGTATATATTATTGACCCAAACATCAAACGATTAGTGTATACCAAGAAATAGTGTTAATTCAGCCAATCTGATTAGATCCAGATCAAGGAAGTACTGCCTTATATGAACTTTCACCAGTTCTCACCACTTCTCTTAGCTACTTCCATTGTGTATTTTGAGCAAGGACGGTGATGGGAAACCTGGGGTGGTGATGATACAATTGGAGGCGGCTGTTTCATCACAGTGAGCCCCTGTCTTTGCTTTTCCTTGTCCTTTGGGGCTTCAGAATCAATGGTTTTCTCCTTCAGGTTGCCATGGATTGAACCCCTAACCGTGCCATGATTCACAACGTCACCTTGATGATTCAGCCTCTCACTGTAATGATGTGCCACGCTTTGCCCTGTGTAAAGATATATGACTTGTTTAAACTGTACTCTCCGAGGGCTTCTTGGAGCTCAGGACTAGAGTAATTGTTAGCGGAGTGGTAGTGATAAATCAAAAGCCATCTCCTTTTTTCCTTGTTATCCTCTAATATACCACAATATGACTAGGGAGAGCATCGAATATTGCTATAATGAGTTGAGCGGGGAAGGCTCATTCAAAGTTTGCAACAGGAAGTGTGATCGATTCACTCTTTCCTCCACAGTCGGCAGGCAGCCCTGACAGCTCTGGTGGCAGAATGAGCATCCTAATGACCTAATTGAGCTGAGCGCTCAGTGTTAGAACAGCATCAGCTCCGGGCACCAAAACCACACAATTCGCAGGAGCTAATGACATGGTGAATCATGATTTAATAGTTCAAACTATCCAGAGGGTCCTCTATTTAGTTTTTCTTTAAAAATGTAATTGATCGGCAAATTTATACATACAGGGATAATTATTCTGGCTTCATGTCGGAATGATCATATTTACATAATTACTATTGTGGGAAACTCCAAATATTCTTTAATCTGCGGTTGATGGTAATATATATTACTCAATACATTGGAAATGGCTAAAGCAAGAATCACTACACACACACACACACACACACACACACACACACACACATACAGTATATACAGTGCATATACTTGAAATGTATTTCATTATTTTTATATTCTAGATTATATAATAATTATATTACATATTATATTGTATATTTATCATGTATCAAGTTCTTTATCATGTATAATTAAAAAAATAATTCATAACAATGAAAATTGTAATATATTATTATGGAAATATTATATGCATACAGTACATATATTTAGATTTTTGGGCAAATATTTGTGCTTTTATATTCAGTTATATATTCAAATAATATAATAAATGAAAATAAACAGAATATAAAAAACAATTAATTTCTAAATGATCTCAAATTGATAAACACAATTAATTAGTAGATCTCATAGAATCTCATTTTTCTTATTACATTTTATGGTAACACTTTAGATTAGGGAACACATTCACTATTAACTAAGAGTCTTCCCCATTTTTTTTCCCCTCTTATTAATGATAAAGGCGTTTATTTTAGTTTTTTGTTTTTAATTCCAGTTTTTTGTGTATCAGACTTTTAGACCCCAGTATATGTTAGTATTTCATTTTTGTGTTGTCTAAAAAGTTATGCTAATGCAAACAAGTAAGTGAACTATTAAGTTTGCCCCAGAAACCCATTTTTATAACTAAAATCACTTGAATGAACATGACATCTGATCTTGTCAGTAAGAACTTCCCAGGAGGACTCGAAGACAACATTACATGTTAAGAATAATCATTAGTTTGCAATTTAGTTGACTGAATAGGATTTGACTAATCTATCTATTTCCCTTAGTGTTTAGGTGGGACTTATTGATATTCTTTAATAGTGCTGGATTGTCTTGTCAAAACGGATGATGTATTGAGTGCCTCCAGGCTGGACTTTTATTTACTTCCTGGGCTATTTGTAAACACTCCTTCAATGCCTCTAATGTCATCTCTCTCTCAACTTCTCTCTTCAGATCCGTGACGCTGACAAACCTCCCTCTGAGAGTCAACTCGGTGAGTATCCAAGCAGCTCCTGTTTCTTTTCACATCCCGCAGAAGTCAACGGGAGGAGATTTCAAAAGACACAAATCCCACAGAAATATTTCCTGTCAGAGACCTTAAGTCGTGTTTTAGCACCGTTCCAGTCTTGTGTTCTTATCATATTTCATTTTATGTCTTTTCAAACCGTCTGTAAATATCACTGATGCCTCATCTAAAGAGAAAATTATAAGGTTTATTTTAGATGGCTTCAGTCGGCGCCACTCTCAGTGGAGCAGGATTAGATTTTAGGGCACGGCTAATTGATTTGGGTCACTGTTTGCAGTGTGCTGTACGTGTGTTTGATATTTTAGTGAAGTGAAGCGAATAAGGGTAATCCGGTATGACATATTGGAATGAACAGATCGAAGGGTTTATTATAATACTCATACTTCCAGCTCGCTCACAATTGCTATGTTAAAACATACGAACAGAAGGTGCGAAATGATTTAGGTGAAAAGAAGGACCTCTTTATTCTAGTAACCATTACAGCTAAATGGATTCTCTTGTATTGCTTTTCTTTTGTCTTTAACAGGAACAAGAGCACTCCGCATACTAATCACTCTAAAGGTGTAAAGGTCAGTTATGATTGGCTGTCCCTGCATAAAAAGGAAATCTCGGTGGATGAGGCCAGAGAAGAAAGAGAGAAATTTTCAGGATGTGTTGAAAGATGAAAGTAGATCAACAGAAATCAGGCTTTATAAAAAGCAGAATAGAGTTAAACTGTCTGTTTGAAATCATCCTTTGTCTGACTAAAAAACAGGCAAGTATGGCAATTAATCAACTTCACGAAGTGGATGTGGAGTCTATCAAAATGAAATAACTTCCATACATCAAACAGTTGAAGGAAGGAAGCCTAAAGTGCAGAGATGGTTATATAATTTCACTGAAGTCTCACTTTCAAAAAGGTACTTCTTATGCTTCATCCATAGTATGATTAAGAAAACTCTCAGAGCTTCTTCTTAAACTGAGCGTGAGACAGAACAATAACTTCATGGTTTTGAAGTTCTCTTTTTGTTCCATTGTCTCCCATAGTGGTTGGTTGCCTGAAGCACTTTAGGCGTATATGTCAGAGATGCATTCGTTTGAGCTTTGTTTTCTCATGTAATGCACTCTGGAAATATACAGAAAAGTCAAGCACACTAGCATAATCTGTAAATTATTTCAGGATATTGTCTGCACAGCTAAAAATACTGTACTTCAGACCAGAGTCGACCTCATATGGGAATATTGAGAAGCAGCTTGAAATGCATCATTCCTCCCAGAAGCAGCTCTTGTGGAATATTTGAGTGTGCTTGATCTCTGATATTGTTTTTCATAAGGGTTTGAATGCCTGCATGAACTCTCTCGCCATCAAAACCCTGCAAACCAAGCCGATCATGCTTTACGTATCCAGCACTCCTGAGCTGTAGTACCCGATGCCTCTTCTTCCATGTGCATAACAGTCACTTAACACAGTTATGGTTGCCATGGTGGTGACTTCATATCGGCCCTGTCTTATCTTTTAGAAACTCAAGAGACTTTTTTAATCTAATGAAGCATGAAGAAGAGTTGGATGGAGTGGTTGGGAAATAACAGGTTATTTGAACATTCGGAAAGGCATAAAAGCTTGCATTTTTTTCAGTTTTTTAGTGGCGTGACAAACTGTAAAATTTTAAAATGACGTTTCGAGGTGTCCTTGAGATTGTTTTATGGAACTATCTGAATGAATTTAAAGTTGGGTGAAAACTATTTTTTTTTATCTACTTAATGCATATGGTGCATTTAGTAGATATCAGAATCTTCCAAGAGCCTCGGGAAGGGCAAGATAACAGTTCCTCCGAGTTTCATTTTCAAAATGGAGATTTTTCAGGGGGTTTTAAAATAAGGCTTTAATGAAGTCGGTTTGACTGAAGTCCCTCTGTATCTTAAAAAGAGGATATTTCTCGAAATGACAGTGACTTGAGTCAGTGAGTGATTAATGACAACACTACATCTGATTATAATGATAATGCTTTAAGGAATGGTTTGCTCAGTTATTAAGTATTTTTGTCATTTATTTGCTCACATTGCTTTATCCAAAACCTATATGATGTTATTTCTTCTTAAGCACTTAAAGCGAGATGTCTTTCAGAATGTTTCCAGTCCTTTTCTTGCTTTGCCTTTTACCATTCAAAACCAACACCGCTTCACCATGGTTCCTCTCTGGAACATCTCCTATAGGATGAATCGTCTGAAAATAGCTTAAGTAGATACAAGCCGAACTGTAATGCTGAATTACCCCAGCTTTACTTCTGCTTTATCCAGTTTTGATGACGCTTAGGTTTCACAACACAACACCTTACATGTGCCGTGTTTGTCTTGACGTCTTTGATTTCTAATGTGATTATGTCTATAAATGTGATTAAGACCCAAGCCATTGTTCATGCTGCAGAGTTGTCGGGTTTATTATTTGGGCATGTGCCAAGTTATTAGGAGTCTTTGCAATTTTTGCCTTGGTTATGACCAATATTATGCTGTCAGAAGCCATGCAGAGCATTTCAAACTGTAGTTTAGTTGAATGATGGGTTTATATAATATATGGGGAGATTGGGGTAAGATGTGTCAGTGGATGAGCTATATCACCACTTTAATTTAGCAAAGTGTATCTGTCTGTACGTCCATCAGTCCATATCTTTCTTTATCTGTCTACCTTTCTCTTACTCTTTTTCTTACTTTATTGAACGTCTATCTTTTTCTTACTTTCTCTCTATCTTTTTAACCTAACTAACTATCCCTCTCTATTATTATCTATCCCCCTATCTAACTAATTATCTAAACCTCTTTCTTACTCTACCTCTCTCTAATTATCATTGTCTAACTAACTCTCAAATTATGTAACCCTCTCTCAAATTATTACTAAGTAACTAACTAAAACTAACTCTCGAATATCTTAAATTTACAATTATCATTAACTCAATCATTCACATTCAAATGATCTAACGCTCTCTAAAATTATTACTAAATAAAACAAACTAACTGATCTGTCAAACTGATCTCACTCACTCTCAAATGACTGAACTCTCTCAAATTGTTACTAACTCTGAAATTATCTCTTAACTATATATCGCTCAAATTATCACCAACTAACCAACTTTCAAATTATTAACTCACTCACTCACAAATGGTGTAACTAAACCTCTCTCAGATGATTCTCAAAGCAGCTAACTCTGAAATTATCACTAAATCACTCACTCTCTCAAATTATCCCACTAACATCTCTCAAATTATTACTATCCCCCTTTCAAATAATGACTCACTCACTCAAATTATCTAACTAACCATCTCTCAAATGATCACTCACTCACTCACTCACTCAAATTATCATGCTAACCATTTCTAAAATTATTACTATCTCCCTTTCAAATTATTACTAACCCTCTCTGAAATTATAACTCTCAAATTATCTCTCTATATGTCACTCTCTATAACTTCTCACCAATTATTTACCTAACACTCTATCAAATTATCACTAACTCTCAAATTTTCTCTCTAACTATATGTATCTCTGAAATTATCTCTCTCTACTGTAACCGATGTGTGCCACAGATTTGATTGTTCTTGTGACATCATGAGATAGAAAAAGGAGCTCAGCCACTTCATATCTCTCTTCCTCCTCATCCCACATTTTTTTCTTACGTCTCTCTGAACTCAAGTGACCTGCATTCTTTTCTGGGATCTGCTCGGAAAAGCTCACTGTGTTTCCTCTCCTGAACAGCTATCATCACTGCTCATCGCCTAGTTATGTGAAAACTCGGATACGTTCTGAGTAATTAAAGCGCAACTCTGCCTTTTTAAAAGTGGCGAGATCATGTTTACTCAATCCACTTCCTTGAAGCGCGCACAGTTTAAGACCTGATAATGAGGCTCACGGATTTGGAATCTTTTAAAGTGGAGCTGCCTCCAGGCCCTGAATTATTGATGCAAAGTAGGAGGTTTAAAACTGCCTTCAATGCTCATTAGTCTTCGGGTGAGATGCGCACAGGGACAGGGACTGCAGCTTTATAATGAGCATGATTAAACCGGCTCGAGCTCCCTTGCCTAAGTTCAGGTGTTGGAGTCCAGGCGGTTTTGTGATGTCCAACCCTTGCTGAGAATCATAATGAGTGTTATTCTTTTTCCTGTTCTGCCAAAAAAGTGTGTCTACCTCTCTCTGCTTGCTTCCCTTCAACACACTTTTTCTGTCTCGTTTTCTAACTAACACACTTTTTGTCTTATTTTAAATGGTTTTGTATGTCACTGACCTTTCCATCTGTGAGTTAAAAATATTATATTGACCCATGTGCTGAGAAGTTCACAGATGGAGAATAAGATGTAGAATTAAGAAATTAGCTGTAGACCAGTATCCTTATATTTAAAAAAATATTAATATTATATAAGATTATTAAAATATATTAGGTAAATAGGTTAAATCAACTAGTCAGCCATTACTCTTATGGTCAGTGAGACAGTACATTTAAAATTCTATTCATCAAATAATTAAAACAATTTATAATAAGCAGAGTAATTGTTGTCAGCATTAGAAATAATACTAAATTGTACGGTACTTGAGATCAAAATCATCATATTAGAATGAATTCTAAACATACTTTAAATAGGGGAAAAAAATATTCTTACCAACCCCAAACTTTAGGTAGTGGTAGTGTACGTTACAGATGGACTTCTTTTGCTGTTGCATTGCACCTCACACTTTTTTTGGCATCCTGTCACAAATGTTGGTGTGTATCGTCTGGTAACACTTTAGTTTAAAGACCAATTCTCCCTATTAACTAGTTTATTAGCATGCAGATTACTATCATATTGGCTGTTTGTTAATACTTATAAAATGCGTTCTGCATGACCATATACTACATCTCTTAATCCTACTCGATACCTAATCTTACCAACTACCTTACTATTAATAAGCAGTAATTATTATACTACAAATTTATAATTATGTAATTATAAGCAGCAAAAGTCATAGTTACTTAACAGTGAGAATTTGACCTTAAAATAAATTATAATCAAGATTCCTGTATTGTGTACATGTGTCAGACTTTGTCTGTATTTCCTTGAATGCATTTCCACACCCTTATATGGTGAACCTTCCTGTTTCCTGTCAATTAGTTAATTCATCCCCATCTGATTTGTCATTTGCTTTCACCTGATGCTGTTTTTAAAAATATGTGTGTTCCCTAAGCCCTGAGTTTTCCACTGAGTCTTTGTCATCAAACTTAAGATGTGGTTGTGTATCCTGTGTTCCGTCATTAAAGTCCCATTATTCCTTTTAGCACCTGAGGGGCTTTAAATCTGAAAGCGCTGACAGATTTTTGACTCCAAAAGATGGATAGCGCCGCCGCCGCTCAGCTGATCCTGGTCTGCCGCATCGCTCTTCCACCTGCCGCCCGCTCTCGTTTTACATCTTTTCCTTCCCTATCATCATTTGATCCCTTTCATTCAGTCCCTTTCCCTCTCTCGCTTTCTCTCTCTTTCTTTGAACAACATATTACCCGTGAGTCACGTGGATCTGTCAGCGTTGCCCACCTCCGAGGCTCATGATGCCCCTGGGCTTGTTGGTGACATCTACAGCAGCACAATGGATCTGAGTCACTGGAGCACAGCCAGTTCTACACGCCAATCAGCTCTGGGCCAGGATGCCAACGCCAGCGCCCGGTGCCAGCCATCGCAACCATTCTTGTCTGCTCGCCAGCGCCCAGTGCCTGTCGCCAGCGCCCTCTTGCATTCTCATTGTTCCTCCGTGCCTGCTCCTGCCAGTGTGCTCTGCCCGCATTCTCAATGAATGATGTCTGTTGTTGTTAAAGCACCCACGAGAGTCAGCGCCACCCGAGTAGGCGAAAAATCGTAGCCATTATTCTTCACGTTGCGCCAGATTTCCAGAGTAATCATTGTCATGCATGAGTCAGACCCGAGACGTAACAGCGCCTCCAGAGTCCCCCCAAGAGTTGGTTCGAATTATCATTGTTTGCCTCCGCTGGTCCAGTACATTTGCAATGTCTCAGAGAATAGTTCATCCAAAATGAACAATTTGTCCTTGCTGGTCCTTATGTTGTCTTTCCGCTGGTAAAATAAATTACCTGGCCTCAGCTGGTCCCGGTAGCGCCTTCTGCGCTTTAATTACAAGACAGTTACAGACAAGCCCGCGAAAAGTGCAAATGCCCTATAAATATATTATAAAGTCTGCGCTTCCAGAGCGCCCCAAGAGTTGGTCCCATTCATTCACTTTTAAGTGGTTCGTCCCAGCTCATTTTACCTCCGCTGGTCTGCTAGTTGGCCTCCGGTCCCGTCAGCTGCCTTCTGCGCTTAACGGTTCAACTGGGATGAGGAGCTTCCCAAGAAAATTCATTCATGCATTGAACTAGGGAAGATGTCAAGGTTTTATGAATAACATTTAGGCAACACAAATCTGTTGAATGGCTTCAAACTGTTTTGATAATTTTATGGTGCAATCATCCGAAGCATCCGCTTCATGGCCGCCTGTAAATGCTTGTAAAAGAATGACTGGAATATTTTCAGCTTTTTGTTTCCTGAAGGGTTTAGAATGGGATGGTTGAGTAAATCCCGAGAATTGCTGAACTATTTCTTTAAGAGCTGGATCAGGTCTGCACCTGTTCTGCTGGCCGCAGAGATTTGATCCTCAGCGGGGCATGAGGTGAGGTGACCGCCTGGAGGTCACCTGTCCCCTCCAGGTCCTTGAGGCCTCAATGTGCCCACTCCCCTTTCGATGTCAGGGGTTTGTGCCAGGTGGAAGGGGTAATGTCAGACTTTGTCTTCCTTTTCCTTGTGTTTCACACACCCTTATATGGTCCTTCCTGTTTCCTGTCATTAGTTAATTCATCCCCATCTGTGTTTGATTTGCTCCTCACCTGATGCTGTTTCAACTAAATCTGTCTCTGTAACCTTCCGACTGAGTCTTTAAGACTCATTGGGTCTACATAACTCCAATTTATGTTGTAAAGTCCCATTATTCCTCTACTCTCCTGAGTGAAGTCCGGAAAGGCCTGAAACATTGTTGGTTATACGTTGCATTATTGTGCATCCAACTAATGTGAACCCTCAAACATCACCTCTAATTTTACTTAATTCAGCTTAAGACTGATTAGTCAAATTGCTGGAGGCTTTGATGCAACGTTTTTAAAAATATGTAGATGCACACTTCAGCATATTTTCCATGGCTTCACTTAAGTCAGACGGTATAAGATGCACAATAAAGATTTTGCTTTCTTTAGCTATGCACCTGAGGGGGCTTTAAATCTGAAAGGCTCTTTTTTGCTCCGGCTGATATAGCTGGCCTTTTTTGGTGTGAATACTCAAGTTTGCTTTTCTTAGCATCCTCTTTCATTCCACCTCTCCCGTCTTATCTCGTTTTACATCTTTTCCTTCCCTATCATCATTTGATCCCTTTCATTCAGTCCCTTTCCCTCTCTCGCTTTCTCTCTCTTTTGAACAACATATTACCCCGGTGAGTCAAAAGGGTTCTGTCAGCTTTGCATACCAACTTGGATGATTCCAAATCGTTACATCTACAGCAGCACAATGATCTGAGTCACTGGAGCACAGCCAGTTCTACACTGAAACAATCAGCTTGGGCTACCTGGATTCACCAACGCCTCATGGAAATGAGCCATCTCGTTCAACCAGTGCTCTCTCTCTCATCCCTTCCCGCCTGTCACCTCTAATCCACTCTTGACATTCTCATTGTTCCTCATACAAACAAAATCATGTCTCTTGTGTGGCTCTGTCATTTGGAATGAATGATGTCTGTTGTTGTTAAAGCAACATTTAAGTCAGGAGTAGGCGAAAAATCGTGCCATTATTCTTCACGTTGTTTTTAGATTTCCATCTGGTAATCATTGTCATGCATGATTGACTTAGTGGTGACAGTGTGACACTTGCAGTTTATCAGTTGTTCCTCCTCATTGTTGGTAGACCGCTGCTCATTTGTACATTTGCAATGTCTCAGAGGAATAGTTCATCCAAAAATGAACAATTTGTCATTGTTCAGCCTTATGTTGTTCAAAATCTGTATGACTTCTTTCTTTCTCCTGTGGAGGAAAATAAATTATAAAGAGTAGCTGCTGGTAGCTCTTTTACGTTTAATTACAAGACAGTTACAGACAAGCTTCAAAGAAAATGCAAATGCCCTATAAATATATTATAAATGTATGTGTTATTCCAATTCTTCTGAAACCATTCATTCACTTTTAAGTTAATTCAAGTTTTAATTTTACTAATAAAAGTTATAGTTTACTGCCAGTTGAACACGAGTCTGAATCAGCTGCAATTCTGTATAAATATTTCTGAACGGTTCAACTGAATAATTGAAATCTAACTCTGTTGAATGGCTTCAAACTGTTTTGATAATTTTATGGTGCATTTTTCATCCTTTTTGAAGCATAAAAGCTTCACTACTTATTCATTGTAAATGCTTGTAAAAGAATGACTGGAATATTTTCAGCTTTTTTGTTTCCACGCAAGGGTTTAGAATGGGATAAGGTTGAGTAAATAACAAGAGAATTGCTGAACTATTTCTTTAAGGGCGCTGGATCAGGTTTTCTGCACCTGTTCTGCTGACGTTCAGAGATTTGACAAACCTCCAGCGGGGCATGAGGTGAGGTGACTGTCCTTTACGCTTCCCCCTGCCACCTCAGGCAATGTGAACTGTCAGCAGGGGTTTGTGCCAGGTGGATGGAGCATTCCAACACGCGCACACACCATACGAATGGCCACATTTGTTTCTTTGCATTGTGCAGCCATGTGCAGAGGTGCTTTCAATGTCTTTATCAACTAAATCTGTCTCTGTAACCTTCCGACTGATGTAAGACTCATTGGGTCTACATAACTCCAATTTATGTTGTAAATGCCTTATCTCTGGACTTCCTGAGTGAAGTCCAAAAAGGAAGAGAGAAACCTGAAATTGTTGGTTATACGTTGCATTTTGTGCTCCCTAATGTTGCGCCCTCAAAATCACCTCTAATTACTGTAATTCAGTGCTCATTACCCTCGCTGGAGGCTTTGATGCAACTTGTGAGCACACTGGAAAACCTTTTTCACACTTCAGCAACTGCCATATGTCTTCACTGCCAAGTCAGACGGTATAAATTCACAATAAAGATTTTTAGCTTTTTTTAGCTGATGCAAGCACAGTGCGTGATGAAAGTCTTGATTGCTTGCAGGTTGGTTGTGTGCAATATTTTTTAAATGTTCACAACCCCTTGTCTACAAAGATTATGCCACCAACTGTTCAACGGTTGTGTGAAAAAATGGCTTCATTTTCTGTAGTTGTATTGTGTGTTTTTCTCTTTAGATGTAAAATTGGCTTGTGGAATCAATTAAATATTACAGTCTGCATTGGGATTTATTCCTCAGTAATCAGTCTGTTTTGTCATTATTCTGTTTTCAGGCTTACATTTTATTCACCTCAGACTTGTGCTACCTGATTCACCAGCCTCTAGGGATACATGTGCTATTTTCTCTTCAACCTTTTAGTGCTCTCTCTCTCATTCCCTTCCCCCTTTTCTGTCACCTCTATTTTCCTCTTTCTATTATCATACATAAGCAAACAAAATCATGTCTTACTTTGTTCTGGTTTGCTGTAGAACTAATTTGAGTTTCTGCTGTCATGTGGTTCCATGTTGTTGTGTCGCTGTGGGACAGAATCTGATTGATTTTGGTTCCCGGGTATATGCAATACCGTCTGAAGTGGTTCATTTTTAGTGGTGCCACAGTGTGAATTTAATGACACTTGCATTTATCAGAAGCCACCTCCTATTCTTAAAATCTTGGCTTTTTGTTCATTAACACACTGGAAAAGAAAATGTTTAAAAATAAATAAAAAACGATTGCCAGCTGTGGTTGTCATTTATCATTAAATAAATTTTTGTTTTTAATTTTATTTAAAGGGGTCCTATTATGCTCTTTTACAAAGTCTTGATTTTGTTTTGGGGGTGTACTAGAACATGTTCTCATGCTTGGTGGTTCGAAGAGGGCATTATTTTTCACATAATTTACATTATTACAATAACGTTCTCCCCAGCCTGGCACAAACGGCTCAATTAGTTCCGGGTTTGATGAAGGCCCGCAGAAAAACGAATGCGTTGTGATTGGTTAGCTGTCCCAGTGCGTTGTGATTGGCGAACAGCTTATACGGTGTTTCAGTACTCTCCCATCCCCCCCCTCACCCCTTGACAACCCAGCAAGCTGGATTCAGCCCCTAAGAATATTGAACAAGAGAATCGCACAGAACCTTTGCACCCATGGACATTGCAAGACATATTCAAGTGGTAACGTTATTGTTTCTTTGGCTAGATCACTTTTTAAATAGGATGTCAACAACCGCATTTACTATTTACAGATAATACATCATTTTACTGTAATTTATGACTAATTTATTTATTACATGTGTTGTCTTATTAAATAAAATATAGTTTTGGACTTTTTTTACTTGATGGTAATTTGACAGTTTTTCTTCCAAAAAATATGTTTTTACAGCATTTGACAGTATAATTGCATGTAATTTGTTCTGTTAAATATAATTTTCTCTGCATGTGGGGAGTCTAATTACTCCACAGGTTGCTAGTTGTAACATGTTTACATTATTTCTCTTTTTAAATTATACATATTTTTTACATTACATCTTATTAGGAACTGGTCTTTGTGTAAATTGAGATCCCTGGAAAGTGAGCAATGGCCCCTGGAGAGTGATGGGGAAGAAAATCAAGCAAGCAGAGGGCATAGCTCTGAAGGTAATACTTTATATGGGGAAAACAATTCAGGTGACTGAAGCTCAATTCTCCAGCGTCTCATTCAATACATCTTCCTTATCCGGAAGTTTCAGTCCCTTTATCTTTGGAGTCACCCTTCCCGTAGAATACAGATTGAGCAGAGAGAGAAGGCGAGATACTAAAAGAAACTTGACGAAGGATCATATGCTTCGAAGCCCTGTAATCAAACGATACCTCACCAAATAAATCAATGTCCCCTACTAGGTTCTCTTTACTTCAACCACCACGGTCTCCTCTCCATGTCACAATTTGACTTTGGCTTTCACATCCAAAAGTAGGCTTTGATGAGCCATTCTTTGCATTTCCACCATCTGCAGTGAAAAAGCCAAGTGCAATAATTCAATACCTTTTCTAATTGCTAACTTCGCTCCACCGCGCATTGTCCTCCTCCACAAATTTGGTACGTGCAAAGGTGATGGTGACCAAGTTTAGAGAGTGCAGGGCCGATGTAAGGTCAAAAAGAAAGACAAAATGTGAAGACTTCTATTTCCATCCTTCTGTAGTTCCGCTGTTTAATGATTAATCGAACGCCATTAGTGTGGAGGCCACACCGGTTAAATTCATCTTTAATTAGTTTCTTTTTTTGAACACTGCTCTGTGCTTTCATTTTGACATCACACAGCCATAGAGACACAGTGAGAGATTGGCAAGCACCTTATCATTGATGCTCGCCGGCACTGCATAACTGTTATTACTGTGGTACCCACAATGCCAGGAGAGGAAGATTGTGAAAATGTTCCTTG
Source organism: Gymnocypris eckloni scoliostomus (assembly GCA_027564155.1). NCBI lineage: Eukaryota > Metazoa > Chordata > Actinopteri > Cypriniformes > Cyprinidae > Gymnocypris > Gymnocypris eckloni. Next base: position 7,503,800 of record CM050417.1, on the reverse strand, counting down.
GGGCTTTAATACACCTGTGCGATGCCTGTTAGACACACAGACTTAACACACACAATGACTCTGTTCCAAACCTTTAATAGTTGGTTATATTTTTGTCTCCAGGCACTTTATTTCTCCAGTCAGTCTCAAGGATCTGTATTTTTTTTTTACAAATATCATGTTCATTGATAGATTTTTGGCCTTCATATATTGAATGAAACCCTGTGATCTTTCTTTGTTGTAAGTTGGCTCTCTTACATGGCATTGTAATTCGGCACTGAATACTGAAGAGGGTAATTTTATGACTTAAATGTTTGTCATTTGGCAAAGATGTGTTTTTTTTTTGTCCTGCATTTGTTTTTTGGATCCATTTACCTATTTGGATTATTGTGGCTTAAGCATCTAGACGTTTTTGTGATTTTCACTAACTGATCAAATTTTTGATGTATTTCAATAAACTGCCTTTTTGGTCAAAATAGGTCTATATTCTAAGTGAAGTGTATAATCCTATAATTAATTCCAACAAGATCGGTGAAACAATTCTAGAGAAGGATAAATTACAAATATACATTTGATTCATTCAATAGGGTGTACTCACACGAGGCGTTTTGAACCATGCCCATGCACGTTTGACCCCTAAAACCCGATTCGTTTGACTAGTGCGATCGCTCCATGCTGCGCTCTGGCATGGTACGCATGTAGTGTAAATGCTAACCGCTCCGGAGCACGGACCAGATACTATTTTGTGTGCGCTACTGTCATCATTACGACAACAAACACATTCTATTACTACTACTACACTATACTTTTCAATTAATTTAATTAAATCAAGTATATTTAGGTTTATAATGGTTCTGGTTCTCACCTTATTGATGAACAGGAAATGTAGTTTGCGAGTAAAGCTGTAAATTATTTAATTAACTTCAGCTGCCTTCATAATAATTCTCTGATACATACTAGGGCTGTGAAAATGGCTGAACTAAATTTGAATTTTGTATCTAAATATTATCAAAATTCAAATCATCTTCACATTTAAAAGGCATAATTTCTGTTAGAGGGATAAAAGCTTTTGGCTTCTCTCCTGAGGCCACAAGAGGGCACATCGAGCTAAATATTACTAATCTATGGTTCTTCAAAACAAAAATATCACGACTATCTTTGAAAAATGTGCATAATGTTTAAAATAATGCTTAACCATATGTAATAAGTTGTTTAAAGAATTAGAATAAAAATCTGTCATGTTTATACCAAGTTTAATTTAATGCATGGTTTTTCCTTCTAGAGCATCAGGGAGCATTTGAACCTTTTGTAATAGTTGCATATGAGTCCCTCAGTTGTCTTTAGTGTGAAAAGATGGATCTGAAAATCATACAGTTATTGTTGGTAAGGGTTCAAATACACAAAAATGCTGCAAAACCAAAGAATATGTGGCACCTGAAGGATTTTTCTGAAAAACAGCAGGATGTTTCACTGTTCAGGACAAACAAGGGACTCATGACATGACACAACGTCACTAAACAAACAAACAAAAACAGCTGTGGATCATTCAGGTAACAACACAGTATTAAGAATCAAGGTGGTGTAAACTTTTGAACGGGGTCATTTTTTTTATAAATTCAACTATTTTCTCTTGTGAACTATGTAAACATATTTTATGTGAAATATCTTATTCAGGTCAGTACTAAATAAACAATAACATGCATGTTGTTTGATCCCTCTTACTTGGTAAAATAATCAACATTTTGCAGATTCTAAAAGGGGTGTGTAAACTTTTTACCTCAACTGTACGTGTGTGTGTGTGTGTGTGTGTGTGTGTGTAATACATCTCTGTAAAAGATCCTGTCACACATCTGTATGCAGCCACATACACATACATAAAAAAAAACTTGAAAGCGGACAGGCACACAGGCTTTTAAAAGTGGAATTGTGCTACTGAAAGCTCAAGGATGCAAACCGGGAGCTTGAGTGAACAGCGTACAATTTCTTTCTAAGCGTCTACCCCTGAGGCAGGCAGATCTATAAGAGATGGGCACGATGCGGTTTAGGAGGTAAATCCCCTTCCCATCAGAGCCCGGCAGATCAATAGCAGCTTTGAGGTGGAGAAGGACAGAGTGGAGGCGACTCAGTAACTCTAAATTAAAGCACCACGACACTACATAACAGATCCTGCCCGTGGCCCTTGGCTCTCTCCCTTTAGCTTTCCATGGACAGAGAGGGTTCAAGAAAAAACGAAAAGAAGCTTTTGATCCATACAGATGTAGGCTGTATCTCATTATGCTTCCTCTGAATTAAATGAACACTTTTGGGTACTAGCAAGGGCCTTGATGCAGTAAGTATATGAAAATTTATAAGTAACTAAATGTATATGTATACTAGGGATGGGTCACGATTTTCGAATATTCGAATATTCTATTTAATTATAGAATATCGATTAGGTTGTGCGATTATTTTCTAAAGGTGTATCAGGGCTTGACAATAAAGACTGTCCGATGGCGTGAAGGACGCTCGGATTTGTCACTTGCCAGATCGGGCCACTACAGGTGGTCACTAAATTGTATCATTTGCATGCGTTTTTAAAAATGTAAGTGATTAAAAAGCATTTGGGCGCGAAAGACAACTCCTTTCAGTACATGCGCGCTGTGTTCTGTTCTGTGTGAACAGCGCGAGCACAGACAGCCATGTCTCTGAACGCCTGGCAAATACATGAAGTATGTCAAACTACCCTTCTTGGCAAGTAACTTTAGCAATAATTAATCTATATTGAATTTATATACTGGAGTACAGATGCACAGATCAACAGGATATTTGTTTGTTTTATTTTAGAGCATCTTCTGTTCCGTGCTTGAACACAAACTGCACTGTCAGCACTCGGGCGCGGCACACATACATAGCGTGTACACATACATACACACACACTATAGTGTGAGCGCTAACCATGCTGGAGAACGGAACTTCTGATACGTGCATTCTGATTGCGTGATCAATAGATGTTAAGCAATATATTGGGAGAGGGCCGTTTGTTACAGCGTCCCAAACAACTCAAAATAATAAACCAAAGTTAACAAAACGATGCACTCCACAGAGTGCTTCTCAAGCCTTCACGTCCTGTTTCCCATTAATGAAGCCGTGACGAACTCTCTGCATTCAAATTATTAGTTTTTTGCTGAAATAATAACGTAATATTCCACTGGTTGATATATTTATATGCAACATTTTTGTGTTGTTTTTCGTGTTAAATGTGAAGAATGACAGGTTGGATGCCACATTCATTATTTTTTTTTTTTTGGCAGAGTATACAGGTGTAATTTTCACTTTAACTTCAGGCAATGTAACATGATTTTATGATCGTAATTTTGACTTTATTCTTAAAATATTATGACGTTAATTATTTAGTTATTTATTTGAGAAGGATAAACTGATCAAATTTGTGCTGGCCGCTTGGTATTTAAAAAAACTAAAATTTAAATTTAACAAAAAAAAAGATGTTCCAATCATATTTCTAAATTAAATTAATAAAGATAGGAAACAAAATAATGACCAATTTGTTATTAAAAACCAAAACTGAACTATTTAAATGGCTTAGAGAGAGAGAGAGAGAGAGAGAGAGAGAGGCTCAGACTCAGGCGGGGAATTCTGAGAAGCTGCAGGGCTCTATATTCGTTCCCTTGTTTCAATTCAAAGTTCACCGAACTAATTGTGAACAACACTCCCGTCTTCTTCCCGAGGATGTGAACATGTTCATTTAATATATTTATATATATGAAATAAGTTATTGTTATGAAGACAGACGTTAAAATGAATGTTCACATAATAAGCAATGAGCAAGAGAGTCTCACTGCATCGCTCTTCCCAGGGTAGCTTATCCAGCACGGCCTTGGCCGAGGCCGGCTGGTACGGGGGAGCCAGAAAAGATAAGATTTATTTGTTTTGTCTTTGGGGCGAACAGCTGCATACCTTCACAGCTACTCCTCTGTCCATTCTGGTCTCTGAAAGATTTAATTTTCACTTGCAAAGCCGTGAGCTTCATCGTGATGGAATCCATATTCCGGTTAATAGTCTCAGTCTCAATGCTGACCGCTCTTCCCACTGCTTCAATCATGACGGGCAGCCTTGTGAGACTTTGGACAGCTGTTCCCGTCTTCTGAATTTTTCGATAACCCAGGGCAAAGCCTAATCCAATCAGCAGAATACCTGTTATCATGGTACCGAATAGGTAGATATCTTCAATGTCCTCCACGGAAAGAGCCGCCAGACATACGATTTGCCACCTCTCCCATGCATCCCTCGTATAACTGGCTGCGAACGTCCCGTCAGGACAAACAGGTTCCCCAGAACCCAGGCTTCTCGTTGAGAAGATGGTGTCAATTGCACTAAGAGACCAGTTGATCAAATCCATAATCTTCTAGTTTGGAGAACCGTGCAGAGAGAGTCTCTCAATAGATGAGACGAAACAAAAGAAGCAAGCAGGAAAAATAAATAAATATAAATATATATATATATATATATATATATATATATATATATATATATATAATATTAGAACCATTCTAACTTTTTATTATTTCTGAAATGTCCAAAAGTCAGACAATTTGAATATATAATTTCAATAATGTAAATTAATTATTTGCAACATTAGTTATTATATAAATATTCTATATATTAAATAAATGATATGCTATACATTGAATAAAAAAACACAATATTTAATGTCTGTATTGCATTCTAAATTATTCACATAATTAAAAGATTCTGTCTTCACTGACAAGACAGCTACACACACATGTAAATATAATGCATTTTTGATCATGTAAATAATATAATTTGCATTATTAATTATTCATATCTAAAATATTCTGTAATATATTTTGTGATTTATGGTGAATTTGTGGTATCTATGGATTGATGAAATATGTGCTTGTGCAGTTTTGGTGGACTAACTTTCTGGTGTTATATATTAAAACATTATATGCTATACATAAAATCAAAATGTAATAAAACAAATAATATATATCGTATTTTTATTAATTTCTATATTATTTCTATATAATATCTACATAATTAAAAGATTCGGTCAGCATTTTGACATGAACGCTATAAACACGCATTATAGGTAATGCATATTTTTGTGATGATAAAACAATTTAAATAATATATAGATATATTGTTTGCTTTGCTAGTTATTATTATCTAAAATATTATGTATCAGCTGTTTTCCACATTCTCACTCTTTCTTGGAGGAAGATTACGAAGCTGTCGTTTTCCTCGTACACCTTATCTTATTTGTTTTGACAAATTAGTCTCATTTCTCAGAGTTGCTTAAAAACGTCATGGAGAAGAAAACTGGATATTTAATCATAATTTATGATGTGCAATATTCACTGTACGGCCACATATCTGTGAAAATGTTTGAAAGGAATCCAGAGAGCCGCGGCTGGCAGAAAGCTTGAGCTGGAGCTAACAGAAGCAGAGCTCTTGATGAAGTGACTGCAAGACTTATTAACAAAGTGACGCTTCTCATTGATGTACGGGTTTTATTACATGCTAGTGCTTTCCCACTTGGGAGAACCAATGAAAGCAAAGTTAATTCTCTTACCCTGCCTACAGATTTAGAGTCTGTTTTCAGTGAGTGGGTGTTGTAGTGTAATGAAGTGCAATATGAGTGCATCATTAAAAAAAAAACTGCATTTTGCTGGTTGCACTCAAGGTTAAAGTATATATTCGATGATACAACACACCTGCATGTATGATTTTTGATGCCTCCTACATTTGTGTTTTAATGCTGTTGGGCTTTGTGTGATTAATGTGTGCAGATATATCAGATCTCTCATGCAGCCGTGTTTCTTTTAGAGAAATGTTTTACTCAAAATGTGATAATCTACACACCCTCACGCAATTTTAAACCTGCATTACTTTCTTGCTTTGTTATAGGGGGAAATAGTCATATGTTTTCCATTCAATGAAAGTGAATGTGGACAGAAATGTCAACCTACCAAAATAACAAAATAAAATCACCAAAAACATATATTGTAAAACTTGAGTGTATCCGAGCACAAATGAGATTGAAGAGTTACAGCAGAAAGTGTTCTGTTAATGTAATCTCTGTTAATATAATGAAGCCCAAAAGATAATAAAATCATAAAAATAATAACAAATAACAACAAATTAAATAATGAATATATATATATATATATATATATATGTGTGAGTGTTTTTTTATTTTAAGTGTTTTTTTTTTGTTTAGACATTCTGTGCACAAATGCTAATATGATGATGTTGCCTGGCTGGTTTGGTGGTAAATATAAAGTTCATGTAAAGGTTACAGTGACTGTGGTGACATTAGATAAATGTCACAGATTGTACTCAGTGAGATCAACGTCTCCGCATGTTAAATCAGTATCTTAATTACACCACTCACAGGTCTTCAAACGAGTAATTTCTATCAAATCCGCCCTCATGACTCAATGGCTCTTTTGACATGTATCATTGAGGTTGTTTGAGTTCATTCTCTGTTTTTAGAACTCATTATAAATGGATCCTTTGTGTATTATTCAAGATAGCACGCTGTGTGGTTTTGAGTGTTTCATTGTGATATAGTAAGCAGCTATTATAGATCAAGAAACATACTCCATCTCAGATCCAATCTGAACTGTTTGGTAACTATGGTGATTTCAGTTCCCAGTTGGAGCATTGAACTTGTCAGATCTTGAGTTAAAATTTAAGATATGAAGTTTCTGAAATAGAAGCTTTTGTCCAGAAGCAAGCAACTGTACTGACTTGACCTTGGCTTGAGCCCAGAGAGTTCTGCTTTGTGAAAACTGGATTTTTAGATTCAATTCTCGTAACATATTCGTAAATGGACAATGCGCCACTCTAAGCCCTTTCTCTTCCCAGGGCCAAAACCCTCCAAATGTTATCTGTTCAGATACAGGGATGATTATCTTTAGGGCTTTGTGATTTATTAAAGAGAGATGGAGACATGAAAACGTTGGAGAGAGGTAGCAGTAATAAGAAAATGTTGCAGATTGACACCAATGCTCAGTGTGAGCTAAGAAACCACAATGCCAATATTTTTATTTCCCCTCAAAATATTATACTATATTTTTTTGTTTAATGTTAAAAACACATTTTGCTTTGCAAAAAGATATAACATTTGGTACATTTTGTGCACAAACATCTGAAATTTGAATTTATTAGATGAAAAGTCTGCATGCCCTTCCTGTGCTTAGAATCAGAACTACTTGTCTTGCAACAAAATCATTCTTACCCATTATTAATGTCATGATTCTCGATGGGAAATCATTGTGTGCCCTGCTCTAAGCAAATTAATGGGCTGACATGGTGGGTATGTGTTTTTCTCTGTGTTTGTTGTAGACTTGAGAGAAGTGGTGTTTGTCATCCAGAGCCAGAGGAACTCTTTCCATGTGCGGCAGGCGGAGAAACTCAGAAAAGACCTTTTGCTGCAGACACAAGCTCTTCAAGAGGTATCTATCTATATATATATATATATATATATATTGATCTGTATTCACGCTTTCACTTTTCACCTTTAGTTTTAACCTTATACCTTGCATGGGCTCACATAATTTATTCAGTTCAACCTAAAGAGAAATAATTTGTGCAGTTATGTTCAAATTTTGTCCATGAATTTCTGGACAATCACAGCCATCTGTCATGAACCCTTTGCCAAGCCAGACATACAGTACCAGTCAAGACTTTGAACATTTACAGTATTCTTTAATATTACTCATTTCCACATTCCACATATTGAAAACAAAATCCTTAAAACAAGTTATGTTTTAACTTAAGCAATGCAACCTTTGTTTGTGCATAATTAAACATCATATACACTGACCAAAATTATAATTGCAACACTTTTGTTTTTGGCCCCATGTTTCATGAGCTGAACTCAAAGATCTAAGACTTTTTCTATATAGACAAAAGGCCTATTTCTCTCAAATATTGTTCATAAATCTGTCTAAATCTGTGTTAGTGAGCACTTCTCCTTTGCCGAGATAATCCATCCACCTCACAGATGTGGCATAACAAGATGCTGATTAGACAGCATGATTATTGCACAGGTGTGCCTTAGGCTGGCCACAATAAAAGGCTACTCTAAAATGTGCAGTTTTATCACACAGCACAATGCCGTAGATGTCGCAAGTTTTGAGGGAGCGTGCAATTGTCATGCTGACTGCAAGAATGTCCACCAGAGCTGTTGTCCATGAATGTAATGTTTATTTATCTACCATAAGCAGTCTCAAAAGGCGCTTCAGAGAATTTTGCAGTACATCCAACCGGCCTCACAACCGCAGACCACATGTAACCACACCAGCTCAGGACCTCCACATCCAGCATCTTCACCTCCAAGATCGTCTGAGACCAGCCACCCGGACAGCTGCTGCAACAATCGGTTTGCATAACCAAAGAATTTCTGCACAAACTGTCAGAAACCGTCTCAGGGAAGCTCATCTGCATGCTCGTCATCCTCATCGGGGTCTCGAACTGACTGCAGTTTGACGTTTTAACCGACTTGAGTGGGCAAATGCTCACAATTGATTACATCTGGCACTTTGGAGAGGTGTTCTCTTCACGGATGAATCCCGGTTTTTACTGCACAGGGCAGATGACAGACAGAGTGTATGGCATCGTGTGGTTGAGCGGTTTGTTGATGTCAATGTTGTGGATCGAGTAGCCCATGGTGGCAGTGGGGTTATGGTATGAGCAGGCGTATGTTATGGACAACGAACACCGGTGCATTTTATTGATGGCATTTTGAATGCACGGAGATACGTGACGAGATCCTGAGGCCCATTGCTGTGCCATTCATCCACAACCATCACCTCATGTTGCAGCATGATAATGCACGGCCCCATGTTACAAGGATCTGTACACAATTCCTGGAAGCTGAAAACATCCCAGTTCTTGCATGGCCAGGATACTCACCGGACATGTCACCCATTGAGCATGTTTGGGATGCTCTGGATCGGCGTATACGACAGCGTGTTCCAGTTCCTGCCAATATCCAGTAACTTCACACAGCCATTGAAGAGGAGAGGACCAACATTCCACAGGCCACATTTAACAACCTGATCAACTCTATGCGAAGGAGATGTTTTGCACTGCGTGAGGCAAATGGTGGTCACACCAGACCAGATACTGACTGGTTTTCGGACCCCCTCGCAATAATCATGCTGTCTAATCAGCATCTTGATATGCCACACCTGTGAGGTGGATGGATTATCTCGGAAAAGGAGATGTGGTCACTAACACAGATTTAGACAGATTTTTGAACAATATTTTAGAAAAATAGGCCTTTTGTGTACATAGAAAAAGTCTTAGATCTTTGAGTTCAGCTCATGAAAAATTGGGTCAAATTTTACAAATTTCACATTTATAATTTTGGTGGCATGACATTTTATTATATATTATAGATTTTTATATTATGCAATTATATATAATCACATATATGTTATGTTTGTTATATATTTTGATTCACTCGATTATAAATGTTTGCAGTCTTACATTTGCATTGATAAGCATTCGCACAACTAATCTGGCATCATTTTCATAGTACACTTTTATTGAATATTTGAATATTTTAGAAAAGGCAAGGGCAGGTCATGAAGTGACATTTTGAGTAAGTGAAGTATTAGGATTGACTTTTAAAATGTTAAAAGCTTTATTTCAATGAGAGAAACTGTTCGGTTCAGCCTTAATATTCCACCCTTGATAGTGTGTTCCATTTATTTCCCAGCATGGAGACCATCCTCTGAGAGTGAAATGTAATGCAATCTGTTTTTCACCCCCAACAACCTCACCTGGTAGTTTACCACTTTCGTAGACAAACTCTTTCTGACTGCTTGTTCTGAAAATCTGGAGTGCCAAACCGCAATAACCTCGGAGCTCTGCGCCGGTTCACTGAGCTGTCACCCTCCGATCCAATCAAAACCAGATTATGAAACCGTTCTTATCCTGAACTATATCCTTTACCAATTTTTCTTTCATTTTCAGGCACTTCTTGTTCCCAGAACGCCTTAGCCTAAATTTTCAAAGGATGTACAGTGAGTTTCATCATCAATTATGACTGAGTTGTATTGCTATAACAAGCTGTTTTGATTTTTTTCTTGTCCTATTCAGATTAGATGCTTTTTAGCAACACTTTGCAAGCCCAAATTAATTTGAAAAATGTAGTGTAGTTTACTTATTTGAATGCCCTTGAAGTGTTTGATATCACATAAAATGTTGCACTTCACTAACAATGGTGCTGTCGAGGACTTTCGCTTCAGAATTCCTGCTGTTGTGACCGTTGAATTTTTTAAATCACTAGCCCTAAAGCGAACAGAAAATCTGTGGATTCTGTTAGATGTCAAATGCAATTCTAAAATGCAATGTCCTTGCAAATCTTCTATTTTAGAGTGGTTTGGTTATTCAAAAAAAATCACTGAAACGGACTGCCTTTGTCTGTAATTGAGGACACAAAACAATAATTATTGTGTAACCGAATTCCACTTCAGCTTCAAAGATCAGATAAATAATGTGCAGAGGAAGCATTTGAGTCAGTATTTGTTGTTTTATTTAATTTAATATAAATGTTATTTTCTATTAAGAAATATTATAATATATTTATGTAATTATATGTATATTAAATTAATATTGTATTGTTTTATTTTAAATATACATTCAATTATTTTTATATCTTACCTCTACCAGTTCTCCATTAGTGTTTTATTTATTTTATTAAATAATTAATTTCATTTAAAATTAATTTAAAAATGTGTGTTACAATTAAATATATCAAATATGATAAAATATCTATTTAATATATTATATTATTTAATAATAACATTATATTTATATTAAATGTTTATATATACAGTGATTAATATATATAATAATTTAGTTTTATGTAAAATGAATCATTCTGATTGTGATATTACGTTTTTCACCATACAGGGAAAGTCATTAGGGTGCAATGCATTTTTTTATATCTTTTGTTTCTCATAGAAGAAAGATAACAATGTTCTTTCTTTCTTTTTTTGGTTAACTCTCCTTTTAAATAATATACTAAATGAGAGCTTCTATAGATGAGATTTGATGATATTGAATAATATATATAGAACTTCATTGTTTCTCTGGATAAAATGTAGGAACCCAAATTAAGTCTTTCTTCAGACCTTTGTAATAAAATTGACTGGACGTTCATGCTTCTTTAAGCATTACCACAAGATGTCAGCACTAGTCTGAGATATGAGACTGCAGACTTGTAGAGCTGATGCATAATTCTAGTTTCAGTTGAGCAATTTGTATCTCTTTATTTTTTTTTATTTTTTTTTTATTTGTTATAGAGAAACAAATATGACATGTGACACGCTCTACATGGATGTGCACATCAATTATCTCGCTCTCTGTCAGTCTCTGAACCTAGTATTGTCAGTGTGAATTAGACTTGAGATTTATCACTCTTGCCCTGAGTGGCTGTACAGTGCTCCTGAACATTGCTCGCTCGCTCACATTCACTCCCCAGTGTGCAGCCAGCAGTGACTGTTATGTTGTAAAAGCTGTGGGATGTTTTCTCCACCACTGGAGGGCCGAAGCAGCAGAGCAGTGGGAGTGCCGGCAGTACTGAACAAATTCAATAAGACCACCTGTCTGTAAACACTGAGGTGTTCATCTCTAAAGCCCTCAGAGGCACACAATTGTAAACTTAACATGGCAGCAGCTGGTATGACCTAGACTGACCTGACTGGTTATTATAAGATGATTTATTATGATATTATATATTCAATATTTGATAATAATTAATATTTGTATACTTATGTGTGTGTGCTATAAGTATTTAGCAAGTATAGAATATTAATTGAATCTTTTGAAAATTTTGTATTTTATACTTTTTATATATTAAATATAAGTGTTTACATTTTTATTTATTAAATATATATTATGTATATATACTTTATATAGAGATTTTCTTAGATTGTGTGTGTGTGTGTGTGTGTGTGTGTGTGTGTGTGTGTGTGTGTGTGTGTGTGTGTGCAAATAGTTATTTTGCTGTTTCTCCAGTATATATTGATGTTAGTTGGTAATTCAGTTTTGGAGTGTGCAGACATAAAGTTGAATTTATAATGTAATCGTTTTCTGATTCATACAAGAAGTAGTGGAAGGAGTTTTTTAATTGCAAATGACTTGGAAAAGTCAACTGGGTAATTAATTACAGATGATGAGGCTGTAATTAGTATTATCCATTAGCCCAAATTTGCCCTAATTATTCATTATGATGCACAGACATGGTTTAAACCAAGCACCCTTTAGCAGGCCAATGCAATGTATTATGTTTGTCCCTGTCTCTATGGTAATCAGGCCAATGGGCAGAGAACATCAGCTAGGTCAACCTGACCTCACAACTGAGATGCAGCCTTATAATGATTTGTATTAGTTTGACCTGACATGCAGCCTTAAATGAAATGATGTTTAGATGCTGCCTGTTGGCTTTGGGTATGTTATGACATTATACAATTAGCCTAATGGTTACATTGACCATTCTCTGCTGGAAATGAGTTGTTGCTGGTCCAAAACCTGCATCCTATTTAACAATTTTTTGAAGCTATCAGTCCAGTTGTTTGGCCAAGCATAGATTACCAACGGTTCATTTATAGTCCATATCCACTGACATTTAAAGCATGTTTGTATCCACATTAGATTAAAAGACGTTTTCTGCAAAGAAAATGTTAACCTGAATAGCACAAAGGTTAATTACTGAACAAGGAAACTTTGTGGATGGTAAAAGCCATTTCTTTACCAACAAATTTAAACTCTGACAAACTAGGGTCATTGAACTTTCTATATGCTTTTGTCTATTTTGCACTTTCTCTTCCCATGTCATAGGACAGACAGCTCAGACAATTCTAAGATTAGAGTGTTAATTTCTTGCCGTTTCGGTCTCTGGCTGCCACGTGATTGAACCAACCCGACCATCTAAGGTAACATAAGGTAGCAAGGTCGCACCGACCCCTATCTTCATTTTCACTTTGAGTCGCAGAGTAATCACAGTCTCTTTTTGCTCTGTTCATGCTGATGAGCTGTATGAAGACTCACAGTGGGTGTCACAAAGTCCTCAGGTCTATATTAAGCCATTGATGTGTCTCTTTGGAGATAAGAATAAAGTTTTGGGAGCATTTGGGAATGTATTAAGGGGGGAGTTCTGAACATGAACACTCTCTCATCTGATTTATTGTCACTCCTATTAAAATCACAGATGTAAATTGCCCTAGGCTGAAAATGTTGAAAATGAAGGGACTTTGAAAGGCAGTTCGGTGTTTTTGTTTTTTCACACAGAAACATTTAGCTTTTTTTAGCTCAAGGTTATGATTGTCTATGATTGCCTGAATATATAATTGTCCAATTTCAGCATTTGCTGCAATTGATTCCTGTCATTAGGGGGCAGCAAGTTTGACTGCAAAATGTGTTTTAAGAAGATTTAAGGCTCTTCACATTTGAGCGAGCCGTTTTAAGCAGTGCATGTCATTATGCAAGTATGCACATATTTATTTATTGAATTGGTATATTGACAGTAGAGTAAAAATGTTGGGTAAGTTTTAAATTGGCAAAATATATACCTTTGCTCAGCAAACATGCGTTATACTGATCAAAAGTGACAGTAAAGGCGTTTATAATGTTACTAAAGATTAATATTTCAAATAAATGTTGTTCTTTTGAATTTTCTCTTTCGTCAAAGTATTCTGAACTATTTTCAAAATTGACAATAAGAAGAAAGGTTTCTTGAGAACCAAATATTATAATGAATAATTATTTTTATTAGCATATTAAAACAATTTATGAATCATCATGTGACACCGAAGACAGGAGTAATGGCTGCGCAATATTCAGCTTTGCCATCACAAGAATAAATTACATTTCAAATATATTAAAATAGAAAAGCTATTTTGAACTGTAAAATAATTTTTATAGATTTTTACTTGTATTATTAATCAAATAAATGCATTCTTGATGAACGTAAGAGACTTAAGATTAATACAATTAAAATAATATAATATTTAAAGAATAACATTAATGAATTAATCTTACCAACCCCAAACTTTTAAACAGTAGTGTGTAACAGTAATAGTATTGGACTAGCTGGTGAATGAAGACAGAACCCACACATATTTAAAGACTTTGCACAGTTGAAGTGGCAGATGAGATATAAGAGCACTTTTAATAAAAAGTATGTTGCACATTTGTTTAGACACTTTTATAGCTATAAGTACTGTAATCCTTATTGGTGTGAATGGACCTTTACATAACAAAGCAAAAAAAAAAATTATGTGTCCTAAAGTGACTTCTCTTCTGCTCTTTCTCTGAAGTCCATCCAGTGCACTGCTGTTATCCTGCAAGTAAACTACCGTCTCAAATCAGACAAACTGACTTGATAGCTGTTTTCACAGTATCTTCCCATTTTTCTTCGTCTGACAGTAGCTGTAATGGAATGTTTGACTCTTTCAGAGTCCCCCTGTCATCCTGCTGCTGCACACACTGTCAGACAACGATGGAGACTGGAGCATTCTCCCACTACTGCCTTAGTAAGCACTGTTAATGCTGACATCTCCAACATAGTGAAATCTCGTTGTAAAAAAAGTTATTATTGTTTCATAGATTTCTTGTTAAGATTGGTATGTTCCGTGGTTGACTTATTTCATTGATTATATGTGACTATTCATATGACTCTCGTTCTCACCTATAGGTGTAACAAGATATATATTTTTTAAACACCACTAATGCACAGACTAATTATGAAATGTTTGTATTAACTAGTATAACATTTCTTGAAAGTTTTTAATAATGCAGAATGTTTTTTTCTTTTAGCTTGTCATCACAGTTTGGCAAGAACTCATCTTGGATCATGTTTCTAGAAGAAGACACCAGAGTGAAACTCCCAAAACTTCACGAAGTCCTCAAAAAAATTGACCACAGAAAAGTAAGAACTTTTCATACTGTGCTGAATGTAATCAAAATTCATATTTGTCCCTTAATTGATGTTCCACAGTCAGCAAGAGTGGAGATAGTGTTTTCTTATCCCTGTTCCATCAAACCTTTCTGTTCACCATTAATTTGAACTATATTGAGGTTATTAAAAAGGGTTCCAGACATTTACAATCTTTATGCATTAACAGTGCCTTAAAAAACAAAACACTGGACCAGTCTTCTACCTGTAGAATTAGCTCTATAGCATATCTTTAAGGGATTTTGAATTGTGCTCAACCTAGTTCCATTATAAATGAGATCTTAATGCTGGTCTTTTTCTTAATTTGTCAACGTGAATTATTGGGTGTAAACATTTTATGCCGATAGCTGTTCTGAGATACTGATTAGCAGTCTGACATTGATCTTTTCATGGAAAAGTAAAAAAATAAATAAATGTGTTTGCATTAAATGACTCTCCATAATGCTACTTTATCAGTGTTAAAACCCTATTAACAGCAATTGCTAAATGTGTCAGCCTACAAGTGATATCCAAACAGTTTGCAGTTGTTTTTCATAAAATGGACATGGTGATTGATGTCTGTAATAAAATAACTCTCAATATTAAAGAATAGCAGAGTACAAACCACAGCTACAACGATAAAGGCACAGAGAAACAATATCTTTGGAATCTCTTTCAGAATGTTTTTTTTCCCCGGGTGATTACATTGACACCCAGTCAGAATCTTTAGATTTTAAATATGTTTAAAGTCTTTATAGTTATCGTTCATTCCTGGTGTGCATGGGGCTTAAGGGATTCTGTTTAAAATGTGTTGTGTTCTCAGATTTTGCTTGTAGTTGTCCTCACAGATGGAATTTAACACAGAATAAGTAATATAGATAAACATAAATTCTGATCATTTCTTATACTCGCCTTCACAATTTCAGCTGTCGACATGTTAATGTAAATTGATAATGTAAAGCCATTTACAGCTGCCTGGTTTGTTGAAACCACTTCATTAAAATCGGTTTACCAGAGCCTTTTCAAAGTAACATAATAATGTTGTGAACTACATTATGATGGGTCACTCGCACAGTGCATTCAACATGAGAGGCAGCACTACAAGTAAGAGCTTTTCTATGAATAAACCATTAAATTATATATTTTTTCCCTTTATAGTTATGACAATGTCACTGTCACTTTATCGGATTGCCACTTAATAGAAGCTTATATCCACCACCAAAAAAAGGATATTTCTGATGAAAAAAAATTCTTCCTTTTTTGGTCGGGGTAATGATGCAGATGCAATTCTGAGATACAAAGGAAGAGTTATGAGTTATGAGCCTGTAATTGGGAGATATAAACTCATAATTCTGAGAAAAGAAAGTTTGTGAGTCACAGTTAACTTTGTAGTAATTTCATTGTGTGGTCGAAAACCTTCCATAGTCCCTAAATCACATTGCTGTATTCACTGTGTTGAGGAAACAACCTCAAGAATTCTGTAATCAGAATAAAAAGTTGAGACTGTAATATATTAATGTCTGAATGTGCGGTCTGAGATTATCATCGCACAGTAGCATCTGAACGAGTGTCAGCTGTTACGCTGTGATTTCGCCTGAGAGGACCATCACAGGCTGATTGATCTCCATATTTTGTCCTCAGGAGTGGTTTCTTGGCAAGCCTCTACGTGATGAAGAGTCCACCATTATCCATCATTATGCCTTCTCTGAGAACCCTGCGGCTTTCGAGTACCCAGACTTCTCTGCAGGATGGGCGCTTAGCATCCCTCTTGTCAACAGGTTAAAAAGATGCCCTCAGCTGAACTGCTGTTTCAGATCCTGTTTCAGAATGACATGTTTTTATAGATAATATATATTATTATTCATGCAAACAGTTTTTCAAAGCTGGAATATTCGCATTGATAATATCTGATACCATGGTAGTTTGATATATTTGATCAATTGCAGTAGGCATGTACTATGGTGTTCCAGTGTACCGATGGTAGTTTTTGAAACTATGAAATGCCATGAATGAACAGGAATTGTGTGTAACATTTTGATGACTAATTTGAGTTATTTTACATTTTAGGTTGACAAGCAAAATAGAAGAGGAGCCATTAAAATCAGACTTCACCATAGATCTAAAACATGAGGTGAGAATTTTTAAGGAGTATATTTTGGAATGACGGTTGACTATATTGTTATTTGAAATTGATTTAATTGTAGATTTGAAGTATGCACTAAGAAAACTTGTGTGATTAAATAGTTGAAATGAAAACTATCACCTTAGAAACATTACAAACACTGCAAAAATATTATACAACTTATAGACAACATTATGCATAGACTATACTGCTCAAAAGTGCCTTGACGTTGTTGTTGAAAAATGAAGCTTTGTAATCATTCCCTCGTTTAACTAGAGTAGCTCTAGCAGTACCAGAATCTACTGGCACACTACTGGGACATTTTGTATTTTCACCTCATGGTTCTTTCCATCTGTTTCCCTCTCCCTATGTTTCTCTAGCTCTCTTTCCACAAAATTCTTACAAAAATAAAGGATTCTTCCATCCAGTCTCAAAAAAACATTACCTTCACTGAATCTTCTGCAGTATTAGTGTGTTTATTCTTCTTCAGCTCTTTCCCTGCAGAGTCCCCGCAGAGCTGAGTACAGACAGTCTTATAATTTATTGGATACATCTTGAGAATATAATTTTAATGTGTGAGAGATCTATCTCTATATACAGAAAAATTATTTTTAAAGTACGGTAATGTTCCATTCTTCTTAACATATCATGGTGCTTATAGAGGGCTGGAGGTTTAAATCTGGCTTACAACATTTTAGATCAACATGGTTTTGTCATTTATTTATTGTCAACTTCTGTAATTTACTCATCCTCATGTCATTCCAAACTAATGTTTTTCTGTAGACAACAAAATAAGATATTTTTTTTAAGTTTCTATGGGAACTAGTGCTGTTTTGGACTCCTTTGACTTGAGTAAATTTGCTGAAAATGTACTCATGTCACCTGAGATGTAGATGAGTTTGTTCCTTCATGATTCATGAAGCAGACTTGTAAATGTAGCTTGCTCACCATTGGATTCTCTGCAGTAAATGGGTGCCGTCAGAATGAGAGTCCAAATAGCTGATAAAAAACATCACAATAATCCAATCCAGTAAAGATCAAGATGCTTCCAGCTAAAATATGAGTTAATTATCCATAATGATGCTTTCTTAAGTAAAAAGGTGATCTGGTCTAAATCAGGAAAGAAATATGCACAGATCAAGAATCATTTACAAGCAAAAACAGTTCTAAACAAATATGTTGATGGATTTTGATGTTAGAAGATAACAGTGGATGGATTGTTATTTACTGTAGCAACTGGAGAACTGGATTATTGTGATGTTTTTATCAGCTGTTTGGACTCTCACTCTAATGGCACCCATCCATTATAGAGGATCCATTGGAGAGAAAGTGATGTAAAGCAAAATTTCTCCAAATCTGTTCGGATGAAGAAACAAACTCTTGAATGGCCAGAAGATGAGGAAATTATCAGCAAATTTTCTTCTTACATTTTTTTTTTTTTGGAGAGCTATTACTTTAAAGAATATTTAATTAAATCATTCTTATTTTTCTCTTGCAGGTTGCGCTATACATCTGGGAGGATGGAAAGGGACCTCGACTGACAGGGGTGCCAGAGCTTTGTTCAATACCAGGGCATAATCCAAGAGCCCAGTACTGTGCCACCACTGTCAGCAGCCATTCACCACTGTGTGTAGGTAACCTCCACACCGAGCACTTAACACACCCGTCACACACACACCTAATCAGTATGGGGAGAAAGCTGAGAGGAGAGGAGGTGCAAACCTTGGGTAGAAGTGATGAATGTCATTTGTGCTGAATAAATGAAATGGAGTGTCAGAGTTAACACCTGAGTGACAGAATATCATATTACTTTTACTTTAAGAGGATGTTTTTTTTTTTTGTGTGTGTGTGTGTGTGTGTGTGTGTGTGTGTGTGTGTGTGTGTGTGTGTGTGTTCCACAGAAGAAAGTCTTTAAGAAAATACCATCCATCTGAGATAATAGCTGCACAGTAATTTGGTACATAATGTTTTCCTACAGCACATCTAATAGCTTTGTGTGCATGCAACCTTTGTAAAATCAATCCAGCGCATCAGTACATGAATATGATGAAAAGTATGTTTTGACAGATCACTTATTATAACTCTGTATTTAGTCGCTGAATGCCTGGGTTTGATCCCAACCAAAAATTATGAGTTTAATTAAACATCCATTTATCTTAATCCATTGCTGGTCATGAGGCTTTTCATCTTTTCATCCTGTTTCAGTCTGAAAACTGTATTCACTGCATAATTGTTACGCTTAAAACTCAAATGACTGAATATGTGAAGTTGTTCTGTTCGCAGACATCACCATCAAGCACATTAAAGTGTCTGTCGCCTGTTTCCATTATAGACCAATGCAATCTCATTGATTTTAAGTGCCACTTTGTGGTTTCTTTTGGAAACATTCTATTACATAATTCATAAACTGCTGGGATTGAGGCTCTGAATCGAGTAAACCAGAGTTTTATTTGACAAGCTATTATACTTCTAGTTATATTAAGTATTCTACTTACTCCTTATTTCTATTTTATTCACTTTCTTTCACACATGCAGACAATTGTAAGAATGTAACACTGAATAAAAAAATTAAACAAAGATAAATTTTAAAGTAAAAAAATATTATTTTTATCGTTTTTAATATTAAATAAAACTAAATACAGTATATATACACTCACCAGCCACTTTATTAGGTACACCTGTTCAGTTTCTTGGTAATACAAATTGCTAATCGGCCAATCACATGGCAGCAGCTCAGTGCATTTAGGCATCTATATGTGGTGAAGACGACTTGCTGAAGTTCAAACCGAGCATCAGAATGGGGAAGAAAGGGGATTTAAGTGACTTTTAACGTGGAAAGGTTGTTGGTGCCAGACGGGCTGTTCTGAGTATTTAAAAAACTGCTGATCTACTGGGATTTTCATGCACAACCATCTCTAGGGTTCACAGAGAATGGTCCAAAACAGAGAAAATATCCAGTGAGCGGCAGTTGTGTGGACGAAAATGCCTTCAAATCTAACCTAATCAGAGGAGAATGGGCAGACTGGATAGAGATGATAGAAAGGCAACAGTAACTCAAATAAACACTCGTTACAACCAAGATATGCAGAATACCATCTCTGAACGCACAACACGTCGAACCCTGAAGCAGATGGGCTTCAGCAGCAGAAGACCACACCGGGTGCCGCTCCTGTCAGCTAAGAACAGGAAACTGAGGCTACAATTCATACAGGCTCACCAAAATTAAACAATAGAAGATTGGAAAAAACGACGCCTGGTCCGATGAATCTCGATTTCTGCTGCAACATTCAGATGGTAGGGTCAGAATTTGGCGTAAAGAATGGATCCATCCTGCCTTGTCTCAATGGTTCAGGCTGGCGGTGGTGGTGTTATGGTGTAAGGGGTTATTTTCTTGGCACACTTTGGGCCCCTTAGTACCAATTGAGCATTGTTTAAACGCCACAGCCTACCTGAGTATTGTTGCTGACCATGTTCATCCCTTTATGACTACAGTGTACCCATCTTCTGATGTTTTAATGTTTCCAAATGTTTAAGGGAAGCTAAACATTTTAAATAATAACCATGCCTATTTTCAACAATCATCTCCACTGCATCCTATTCAAAGGGCACCAGTGTTATCTTTCTCTCCTGCCCCTATGTTTCGTCTCTTCAGACAACAACATCCAGAATCTCCTGGCATTAATATTCACACTGGGCTCAGATCAATATCTCCCTGAAGCAGTTCTGAGCACTTTTACCTCAGTTAAAGTTATCAGGCCTTTGTATGCTTTCCTCATATCCAGAACCAAAACCTCAGCCAGGAATACACAGAAACACACTGGCATAACATACACTGACTGCAGTGTATGTTGAAAGGTGAAAATCACAAGTTTGATTTGGAAGGGCAGATGTTTCCTGAGGATAAACAACCTCGATAGCAATTTGTGACTCTTAAAGATTGCATCAATGCTAGTAAAATGTACACGAGTGTGTGTAAATAGTCTTATTCTATGGTTTTTGCTGATGGTTTGAAAACACCTGTTGTGATTCACAGTGGCAAATTAGAAAGGTTTATGAAGGGTAACTAAACACACTAATGTGGAATATTCCTCACATTAATGGGATGCCTCCAAAATGCAAATCGTGACTGATGTGACTTCACAGGCAAAGCTTCAACAACAGAGACTGATTTTATATAACGTATAGATAATACCAGAGTCAGAGCATTATTACCAAGTATGTTTACACACACACGAAATTTGACTTGATGACAGGAGCTTCCAGTGCTGACGAAAGTATGGACATAGTGCAAACATACACACATGAACAGACATACATAGGAATAACACAGTAGAGATGGAATATAACACTAATATAATAAAAACTGAAAATTAAATAAGGCACTTTAAATAAGAAAAATTAAATAAGAAAAAAATGGTAGTTGTTCAAATTAATGTACAGATATTTACTAATGTGAAGTTTACAAATATAAATAAATATGAATATTACATAAAGCCTCAGTTATTATTTTTTCCTTAGTAGCTCAGGTGCATTTGTTAAATCTTAGCATCTGTGTTATTTTAGTATTAATTATTATATACTATTATAGTATTTATTCACTTTTAGTTCTATAATTTCAGTTTTATTGTATTGTAATTTTTATATTTCTATTTAGATTTCATTTATACTTAAGTACTTCAACTTCCACTTATTTCAATTGGTTACCAAGGCAACATTTCTAATTATTTAAGTTTTCATCTAATATTTCAGCTTTATTTCAAATATTTTAACAGTTTTTATTGACAATGGCAGCAGTGCTTAAGATGAATGTATTTCAATGCTTCTGATCAAACCTAATCAGTTAAATGAAGTCTATTTAAGGTGTGTCCTTCTATAATTGTTAAACTATTATGACTCTAAATTTTAGACGCTTGGTATATTGATAAATGTAAAGGTGTACTAACCTTTTATGCCTAAAATATAGGTATTTCTGTTGTACATTCCAATTGCCATTTATTAAATAATGTTTTATTATCAGTCTTTTATCTCTTCAGTTAATGCCAATTCAGTATCTGTGTCCAAATAGTGTGTTGAAGAAAAAGAAAAAACAACCTTTTCAAGTGATGTTCTTACATTTTCTGCAGTGTAGAGAAGTATTTAAAATGTCTGAATAATTTGTGTAGTGATGACTACATTTTATTAAGCTTTATTTAGTCATTCAAAACCCTCTCTTCACCTGTGTGTCCCCAGGGCCAGCCTGTTAAGAGCGACAACATTTTCGTAGCGGTGAAAACTTGCAAGAAGTTCCATTCTGACAGAGGTGAGTGGTACATTCTTGATGATCAGCGCTCCTAACACACACATTGCCACCTCGCTCTCAAGGGTCCTCGCATTCTTCACAAGAGCACTTAGTTATGATATGATGATGTGCTAAAAGTTACTCAAACGCTGCACGTCAACGCTTCACACTACTCAAGTCACTGCTGATGAAGTTCGACTTCGTCTCGCTTTAACAGTTCAGCAAGCATCACTGTTTGACCTCCAAAGTGACTCCATATTGAGAGATCTTTGGCTGAGTGCCCCGGTGGGCATCACTCCAGTCTTCTCTCCACTATTAGAGCACTTCACGGCAACTCTGGGCAGTTTTTAAGCACCAGGCATAAATTCAAACTTAATGAGACAGATAAAGTGTTGCCGTTTGAATTAAAAAAAAACATCTGGGAAGGAAAAAACTGAACTAACTGACACATCAGTTGCATCTAATTGCACCGATTATCATAATTATCTCACACTTGTCACTTTGAGAAGTTTTAAGGATGGTATTATAAGGAACATGAGGTTTTGAGATCCATCCGACTCATATGCAACTATTACAGAAGGTTCAAACCAGGGCTTGAAAATGAAAAAAAAATTGATTCATTCACTCTGAGCAGAACCTATATTTTAAAGTTTCTGTTCCTGCGTTCTTCTGTATTATTACCGTTCCCGAAACTGGTTTGAGTGGAAAAAATACCGGTTAATTATGTTTTTTTTATTATTCTTTGCCAATAATTATAATAATAATAAAGTACAGCGTTTTCTTAAGCTGCTGCGCTTAGTCACAGCCAATACAACAACATCTTTTCTAAATTTTGGCCAAATGCAGGCTACTAAACAAAATAAAAATTCTAACGCTTTAAAGACATTAAAGTATTTATTTTTTTGAAAATGTTTTCTGCATTGTTAAAAAAAAACGCTACTTGTATAAAATTGCGTTTTGAGAGGGGGGAAAAAAAGCATATCACATATAGTCTCACGTCGCATTTTATTATTACATTCAGAAATAATGTAGGCTAAAATGCCAGTAAAGCAAAATGTTTACAAACATTTATAAACAGTTTTTAGTTTCTGTCAACAACAAATCCTCTAAAGTTAAGGCAATGCGTTGAGGCTATAAAAACGTCAATCCAAAAACAAATTAATTTAAGGTGAAACTGATGCCTACCTCTCTCATTCGGCACAAATACAAATGTTTCCATATTCATATGCAACTATAACAGAATATGCCTGTAACAGAAGCCTATGTTCGACCCTACTTGGGGATCAATTGCATACTGTAAACTTATGTACTGTATGCAGATGTTGAGTGTTTTATTTTAAAATACAATTATCTACATATTCAAAGTAAAGTTCACTTACAAATGTATATAGTACTATGGCTATTGCTATATGTTTTTGATAAAGTAGCCTATATCAGCGGTTCCCCTAAATCCCACCTTATCTGCTGATATTCAGTATTCAGTAACATGCTAGCTAACACTTGTAACCAATTGTCACGAATCAGTTACATTTTAAAATATACACTGCACTAAGCTTACAACTATTTAAAACAATGTAGGCTACCATGAGAAAAAAACACAAAAAACTGGAGCTAACTGGTAGAAGTAGTGTGAAAATGACTTGTGCTAGCTGTATTTTCTGTTTTCTTCTTACCTCTGCGGCTCTACGCTGCAGCAGCCGAATTTAAATATTTTGATTTAAACCCCTTTCCTTTTCTCTGTCAATTATCCAGCTTTTACTGAAAATTAGCTCTTGTTGCACTACTTCTAATGACATGCTTGATTTTAACTTAATGTCCAATAACTATTAATCAGATTGGTCGACCCATCTCGGGACCAGGCGGCCGGCCATGGCTGACTGGAGCAAATGCTTAATATTTATTATTATTAATACTATTATTAACCATAGTAATCGTTAAAGCAATAAAGACTCGTCCTATGCGCTATTGGCCTGTAAAAACTTTTTTAGTTATTTTATTGTTTTATTTTTTTTAAATGACCGGCCCATATTAAACATAATGGTCCGGCCCCTCTGGCATTTGCCAGAATTTCCAGATGGCCAATTTGCCCCTATAGTAGTATTATGTTTTCTCCATTCACAGAGGATTGCCATTGTGACTTACCTATGAGTTCACAGCTGAGCGGGCATTTCACTCACTGGATGTGTCAGCTCACATTTGCATAGGCCATACTACTTGAATTTGTGATTGGTTGATAGCAAATTTTAAATATTGTATGGAACGATAAAATAACGTTATTTACCGGTTAATTGTTTACTCCACCCCAAAATGAAAATTGTGTTATTATTCACTAACCCGCATGTAGTTCCAACTCCAACTTTGTTTATCTTCGGAACACAATTTAAGATATTTTAGATAAAAACCAGGGAGGCTTGTGACTGTCCCATTGACTGCCAAGTAAATAACACTGTCGAGGTCCAGAAAAGTATGAAAAGCATTGCCATCGTAATCCATCTGCCATCAGTGGTTCAATCTGAATTTTATGAAGCGACCAGAATACTTTTTGTATGCAAAGAAAATAAAAATAGACTTTTTTTCAACAATTCATCTCCTCTTTGTTTCTCCTCGTCACCGTAGCACCATTTTGGATATTACCCATCGAACGCAAGCAGCGTATGCTCTTCTGTATCATGCCTCAATGCAAGGATGCACTATTTTCAATCAAATCAAAGCGTAAATACACGTAGAATACTTTGCATATAAAAAGTATTCTCGTCGCTTCATAAAGTTCAGATTGAACCACTGATGGCAGATGGACTACCCTTGCGATGCTTTTCATACTTTTCTGGACCTCGACAGTGTTATTTACTTGGCAGTCAATGGGACAGTCACAAGCCTCCCGGTTCTTATCTAATATATCTTAAATTGTGTTCCGAAGATAAACTTAAGCTTTTATGGAGTTGGAACGACATGTGGGTAAGTGAATAATGACAAAATTTTCATTTTGGGGTGGAGTAACCCTTTAAGGGCCATTTCAAATGTTCGATTCTGGTTCTGTTACTGTCAAAATTGTGTTCGTATTCATTCCTTGAACTAGTTCAGAGCCCTGGTTCAGACACTACTGTTATACTGTGTATACTACTGTTCACTACTGAAAAATCCTTCAGGTCTGACAAATACTTTGGTTTTGCAGCATTTTTATGTATTTGAACCCTTTCCAACAATGACTTTGGGATTTTGAGATCCATCTGTACACATCTCCATTCTGTTCAAAAGTCTTCACCCACCAGCTCTTAATGCATCGTTTTTTCCTTTAGGAGCATCAGTGAGCATTTGAACCTTCTGTAATAGTTGCATTAGTTGTCCTCAGTGTGAAAATATGCATCACAAAATCGTTCAGTCATTGTTGGAAAGGGTTCAATTACACAGCAGGCAGTTTAACTGTTCATGACACACATGGGACTCATGAACAACTATCACTAAATAAAAAATAAAAAAC
Source organism: Gymnocypris eckloni scoliostomus (assembly GCA_027564155.1). Taxonomy (NCBI): domain Eukaryota; kingdom Metazoa; phylum Chordata; class Actinopteri; order Cypriniformes; family Cyprinidae; genus Gymnocypris; species Gymnocypris eckloni. The sequence continues at coordinate 7,477,966 of CM050417.1, read as the reverse complement.
AGCTGTGGATCATTCATGTAAGAAGAGTACAGTATTAAGAATCAAGGGTGTGTAAACTTTTGAACAGGGTCATTTTTATAAGTTCTACTGTTATTTTCTCTTGTGGAGTATATGAAAACATATTTTGTGTGAAATATCCTATTCAGGTCAGTACTAAAACAATAACATGCATTTTGTATGATCCCTCTTATTTTGGTAGAATAAGATTTTGCAGATTCTGAAAGGAGGTTGTAAACTTTTGACCTCAACTGTATTTCCCTTTCAATTATTTTTAGATAAAACTGCTGCTGTATCCACAAGTCTTGTTATAAATGGATGCTTCGGTATTAAGTTGGAACAGCTTGTTACAAATCTGATGCTCTCTTACATGCAAAATGTTGTTCTGCTACTTATGGTTTAGACCAAACTTGGTCCTGGATTACCGGTGTCCTGCAGAGTTTAGACCCTACCCTAATTAAACACACCTGAAGCACCTAATCAAGCTCTTCCTAGGCATACTAGAAACTTCCATGCAGGTGTGTCGAGGCAAGTTGGCGCTAAACTCTGCAGGACACTGGCCCTCCAGGACCGAGTTTGGACAGCCCTGGTTTAGACATTATGGCATTTTAATGTATTGCGTTCACATCATGTGTTTGTTTTCATGGGTTAAATTTCATTTAAACACCAGTATTAAAAACGATATCTAAGATCTTTGATATCAAATGTTTATCACTGTCAGCCCTGGAAGATAAAGCAGGGATGTTGAAGTATTGATTGATTTTGCTGTTCCCATACAACAGTTCCTGTGGTGAAGAAAACATGGGGTAAACAAGCATCTCTGATGGAGTATTACAGCGATTATGCCGATATCTCTATACCCACCATTAATCTGGGAGTGCCAAACACAGAGAGGGGTGAGTTATTGGATGCATTTTCGTACTAGACATTTTCATCATATGTGAGATGTGTTGTTAAATCAGTTGATGTACAAAAATATGGCACTGTTGGTGTCAGTAAGGGTTTGATAGACAGACAGACAGATAATATCTTTCATAGCATAATGCATCAAAATGTGAGACGTTTATTACAAAATGTAAACACTTGACTAGTCATTACAATTATTAAAATAGTTTTTACTACATTAATTGGAATTTATTTCAAAATTTTGATGCTGTTATATGATTTGTTAGATATAGTCTTACAATTGTTTGATCATCAGTCATTTATTTATTTACCTTTATTTAACCAGGAGAAAGAAAATGTACATAAAATGTCTAGCACTTCAGGCTGGATCAAGTATTGGCTTTTTGGAGTCTGAGGACAAATTGAATAGAGGTATTTGACTAAAGGTATACAGTTATGTTTTCTGATGATTATAAATCAAATATAACAAGTTAATATAAGAAACAGTCAGTAAATGCTATGTGCTCTCGGGTCAACTTTTGGTATTTCTTTCTAAACCTGCCAAGCCAGCCTACGAACCATACGTTACATTTTCATGACAGTTCGCAAATTATAACCTATGCAAATGTGATCATCATGCTGAAGTAAACTCTGTGCTTTACTTCTGATTAGAACTGGAAGTCTAATCAGAGCCACAAAGTGGTACATACACCGTCATATTCTCTACTGGAGTCTTTCAATTTGCCATTTTGTCCGTTCAATTTAGACCATTATTTCAATAGAATGCCCTCTACTACTCTCTTCACTGCTGTTTTTTTTATACACTCAATTAAAAGTAAAACTTTTTTTGAAGTAGCTTCTGATGGGTCAGTTGTTCGTTTGATCACCTTCTCCCTTCTGTTTAATGTTAAAAAGCTCTTGGCACATTCTGTTCCCATGTTCTCCCTGCTTGTGTATTTAAAAGGGTGTTAATTTGACATGATGTCTCTGACTAAGAGCCCTTTCAATGGATTCTATTCATTTTCTCTCTTGTTCTTGTTGTCAAAGCCAAATCAAAGCAGGATTCTTGCTTTTAATCATGACAGATAGTGATTAAAGAGAGGGATCAAAGACACTAGTTTATCTATCTTTCGTTCTATCTGTTATTATATCGATCTATCTTTCTGTTCTATTGTTCTATCGCTCTATCGCTCTGTCTGTCACTCTTTAGATCTGTTGTTGTATCTATAGTTCTATTTTTCTATCATATGTACGTGAATATATGATAGAACAATAGAACTATAGATACAGCAACAGATAGAAAGAGCGATAGAACAATATATATATATATATATAGTGGGGGGAAAAATATTTGATCCCCTGCTGATTTTTTTATTTTATAACTTGATTTGCATTTTTATGAGTCAAATAAGTATTTGACCCCTTCGCAAAACATGACTTAGTACTTGGTGGCAAAACCCTTGTTGGCAATCTCAGAGCTCAGACGTTTCTTGTAGTTGGTCACAAGGTTTGCACACATCTCAAGAGGGATTTTGTCCCACTCCTCTTTGCGGATCATCTCCAAGTCATTAAGGTTTCGAGGCTGACGTTTGGCAACTCGAACCTTCAGCTCCCTCCACAGATTTTCTATGAGATTAAGGTCTGGAGACAGGCTAGGCCACTCCAGAACCTTAATGTGCTTCTTCTATCTTGAGCCACTCCTTTGTTTCCTTGGCCGTGTGTTTTGGGTCATTGTCTTGCTGGAATACACATCCACAGCCCATTTTCAATGCTCTGGCTGGCTTCAATGCCCTGGCCCTGACGGTACATGCCTCGTCCATCGTCCCTTTGATGCAGTGCAGTTGTCCTGTCCCCTTAGTAGAAAAACACCCCCAAAGCTAAATGTTTCCACCTCCATGTTGGACAGTGTTCTTGGGGTCATAGGCAGCATTCCTGTTCCTCCAAACACATCGAGTTGAGCTGATGCCATAGAGCTCGAGTTTGGTCTCATCTGACCACAACACTTTCACCCAGTTCTCCTCTGAATAATTGGGAAACTTCAGACGGGCCTGAACATGTACTTTCTTGAGCAGGGTGATGTTGCGGGCGCTGCAGGATTTCGGTCCTTCGTGGCGTAGTGTGTTACCAATTGTTTTCTTGGTGACTATGGTCCCATCTGCCTTGTGATCATTGACAAGATCCTCCCGTGTAGTTCTGGGCTGATTCCTCACCATTTTCATGATCATTGAAACTCCTCCAAACAAGAAATGTTAGATCTTGCATGAAGCCCAGTCTGAGGGAGATTGACAGCTGCTTTGCGATGGTCTTGTATCCCATTCCAGCTATTCCAGCCAGTGTACAATCTTGTCCCTGACATCCTTGGACAGCTCTTTAGTCTTGGCCATGGTGGAGAATTTGGAATCTGATTGATTGATTGCTTCTGTGGACAGGTGTCTTTTATAAAGGTAACAAGCTGAGATTAGGAGCACTCCCTTTAAGAGATCCTAATATCAGCTCCTTACCTGTATATAAGACATCTGAGAGCCAGAAATATTGCTGATTGATAGTATACTTATTGTATTTAAATGCAAGTACAAATACTTCTGCAAATACTTAAAATGTAAATCAATATATAACTTTTTTTAAATGCATTTTTCCGGATTTTAATGTTGTTATTCTGTCTCTCACTGTTCAAATAAACCTACCATTAAAATTATAGACTGATAATTTATTTGTCAGTGGGCAAACGTACAAAATCAGCAGGGGATCAATTGTTGTCCACTATATACAGTGTGTATATATATATATATATATATGTATGTATATATGTATATGTGTGTGGTTTTGTACAAACACATAGGCAAATAAGCAGTGTTAAAATTAATATGTATATATTAATATACGAATGTACTCATACTTTTTATGAATATAAAAATAATTAACAATAAAATAATATTTTAATTAATATATGTTTTGGACCTTGGTGGAAGTAAAGCTTTGCATTTCTTTGATATGCAGTTCAGTAAGTAATTGTTCCTTTCATTTCAGTTCAATTTAAATTTAAATTCACACTCATGAACTGAAAAGGAGTCATCTCTGATTTTTCCCAGTTCCGGTATACACACTGTCACACCTTGGGTGTTCCCCTCATCACGAGAGATTTTAACTGGTGGCTGCAGGCTATCTGACGTGTCAGCACACCACAAGGGCCTGTGATATTTGTTGTGAAGAGGGTCCTGTTCTCCCTATGAAGTCTGAAGGCAGCACATCCTGTTCTGCTCGCTTCCCTTAGCCTTCATTGTCACTGATGCTTTTGTGCCTTTCTGGCATTAGTGTCACCAGTACAGTTTCTTCATTCTGCTATGACTACAGTTCCTTCAGGATCTTCCCTTCTCCTGACGGTGCACATTCTCTATTCAATATCACAATCTGATTGTTTGCTTGGGAATATATTTTACTCACATACTCGCTGATATCACATCATGTATGCGGTACTTTTCGGAAAGGTACATAACGGATATATAGCGTTCCGTTCTCATTCCATTTCCCATTCAGGCTGTGGAGGGACAGTTTCTTCGGACAGCTGAATGACAGCGGTGAGGTGGAGGGCTGAATTGTAAAGCTCTCAGCAAAGTCAGACAAAGTCAACTCACCTCTGCGTATTAAAATAACACAAGGTAGCTAGATTTGAAGAACATCGTTTTGAAGAGATTATGTTTTGAAAGGTGCTTGCTGACTTTTCTTGTAAGTTCCTTGTAATGAATTTTCGTGTACCTTTCTCACACAGAACAACCTCTTTAACAGCAACCAGTCTGGTTTCACAAGTGGGCATTCAACCGATATTTTGGATTCCAAATCTTCAATACTTATCTTGCTGAATCTGTCCGCTGCTTTTAACACAGTTAACCACCAGATCCTCCTGTCAACCCTGTTGGCATCTCAGGAACTGCAATCCAATGGTTTGAGTCTTACCTCTCAGATAGGTCCTTCAAGGTATCTTGGAAAGGTGAGGTGTCCAAGTTACAACATCTAACTACTGGGGTACCTCAGAGCTCTGGGGTCCGTTCTTCGTATGTCGCTGATTACATCCGAGATCAAATGACACATCCAAGATGATATCATCGCGCTAATCAGGATCTGGCTAATTCGTTTTTTCGAACACACCTGCTGTTGATGATTAGTATGGCTGGATTGAGTTATCTGATGGTTTAAAAGGGGCGATGTATCGATACTCGAAACCATGATCAGCAATGCAGCAATTGGCTGGCAGCAAGACAGCAACGTAATGACATCATATCATTAAAAAGTCACCTGATGAAAAACTTGACAAGATTTCTGGACTTTTATAAGGAAACAGCCAAACGAACAAAACTACATAAATGTTATAATGGATAAATGAAATATGCACTATTTTTACTGTTTAATTGTTTTACATGATTCCCAATCTTTACTTAAATTCACTACTTCAGACTTATGTGCCCTTTAGAAGCTTGCGTTCTGCAAGTGAATATCGCTTTATTGTGCCATCCCAAAAAGGCACAAAATCACTTTCACAGACTTTTAAATTAAATGTTCCCTCCTGGTGGAATGACCAGCCCAACTCAGACTAGCTGAGTCCCTTAGCCATCTTCAAGAATCGGCTAAAAACACATCTCTTCCATCTTTATTTTACACTCTAACTCTAGCTAGTGATGGCGAAGTGAAGCGATCTGAACCAGTGAAGCTTAAAACCCAATTGTATCGAGAAAAGGTTCATTACTCGAAGCTTTTTAAAACAGTTCATGCTGTGGCCATCTAGTGGTCTTAAAAATGAACAACACCTTCCAAAGTGCTGTGATTCATTACAGCTGCTGGTTTCACATCTGGTTCTACTACTGATTCCTTGTTTTAATTTATTGTATAAAAATAATGGCCATTGTCAAAGTCATTCATTTTTGTCGGTGTACTGCCACAAAAATAATTCAAACATAAACTCATGAATTAAATCTGTGATCTGTCAATGTTAACTCTGCCTCAGTTCTTAGACTGTTATTTTATGGGCAAAGTTCATTTGACCATAATATATAAATTAGGATAAAAAGAAAACAATGCTAAAGCATTATAATGTGTTATCTAAAGGAAACGGTGCTGAGGTTCACTTCGTTTGAAGCTCCGATACAGTGCTTCGATGTGAGATGTTTCGGGGTTTTTTTATACAAGCTTCGAAGCCTCGGTATCGAACGTCACATCACTAACTCTAGCACTCTCTATTATAATTATTTTCTTAAATAAATTTAAAAAATGCCGCTTTTAGACTTGCACTTTATTCATTTACAAAACTGCTTGTTTTCTTAACACTAGCTTCTCTATTTTTTTCTATTCTACCTATTCATTTTCTTTTTTATTTATTATAAAATTACCAAAAGCAAAAAATGCCTCTACCGCTAGCTTGATCTTTTCTCTTTCTATTCTATCTGTTTTCTTTTTATTTATGATATAATTATAAAAATCCCTTGCTACGTGTACTACGTTAAGCTAACTGAGACTTGTTATAGCACTTGCATATCATTGCTCTTTTGTTGATTTTGATTGCTTCCTTTTTCCTCATTTGTAAGTCGCTTTGGATAAAAGCGTCTGGTAAATGTTTCCAACACATTAAGTACTTTTATCCGCTTGCAGGTCACTGTGGGAAAACATTTGCCATCTTGAGGAGATTTTTGAGCAGTCATGTGCCTAATACCGATTGGCTGTTAATTGTAGATGATGATACTCTCATAAGGTAAGGCTATTCAGCTGTCAGTTTGTGTACATGTAGGCAACATATGCCTTTTTCTGGAAAATGGGATGATTTTACAAGGAATCTGTGGTGTTTGCACCAATTTACATGTTAGTGAGTGGCATAATGTGTTTGGTTCTCACAGCTTACCCAGACTGCAGGCCTTGCTGAGCTGCTATGACTCCAGTGAGCCATTGTGTCTGGGAGAGCGCTATGGGTATGGACTGGGTCAAGGAGGATACAGTTACATCACTGGTGGTGGGGGGTGAGTGTCTTATTCGATGTAACAATGTGTCCCAGGCACATTTAAAGCAACAAGGTTAGTTATATTGGACACTTTTGTAAGTATAAATTCAACTGAATCATTAATCAGTTGAGAGAAAGAGATTCTTTAATTTATTGATTTTGGATATTTTATTAAGCGTTCTTTTTTCCTATATTTTTACATTTAGATTACCTTGGTTGAACACTCAAATAATCTTTAAAACATTTAAAAAATAATAACACTGTTAAATGCAATGTTCCACAAATATATTATACATCTATTAATATTTATTTTTCATTCTGTATATTGTGGTGCGTACATTTACTTAAGGCTTTTAAAACCATTCATTTTCTTTTGTGCGTGTGTGTGTTTGCTTAAATGAAATGGTATTTAGTATCAACCATTTATCAGTTTTAAATATTTATTGCCCACATTTTTAATATTAATGTATCCCTAATTTGAAGTAAAAAACATGTGTCCATTTTCAACCATTTAATAATATTAATTATAATAAATAAATATATAATTGAGGATCTTGCTCACTTTTTCAGTCCACATGTGACATGATCAAAAGTTATAAGTTCTTCCCATAGAGTAAAAACTTCATACTTGGGATTCATTTGCTGCATATCCAAAAAGAAAGTGCTATAAATAGGGAATAATAGTAAAAATAAAATAAGATTCACAGCAAATTGCATTATTTATAACTTTTTAAATAAAAACTTAACAAATAAAAAATCAAGGTGTTAACTGAAATCATTTATTTGTCCCCTTAATAACTTTTATTTTGTATTGAAAACATTCTTGAATCATATGGAATTGTAAACTGAATCAGCATTCCCAGTTTCTGTTAATAAAACAAAATATGAAAACAAGCACCATTGTCATAAATGCAGCAGGAATATCAAAGAAACTATCCAGTATGGTGGGCCTTCAAATATAGTGTAACTCCAGGCCTTCAACTCAAAAAGGTTGAGAATCACTTAACTCTTTTTGATTTATCTAGCTGTTTACTATACAAAAAATCTTCCCTGTCCCTGTGACGTCTTCACATACCTAATGGTGTAATTATACAATTTGGTGTAAATACAAACAGTCATCAGTAATGTTAAAATCCACTGCCATGACAGAGGTGATGACAAAGTGCACCAACCACAATTGCAAACTGAGCTCTCTAATTTGGCCCCTTAAAGATAAATGCCCACATGGTGTGCAATTTGTTAGCATATTTGGAACCAGTTCCTGCAGAAATGAGCTTGCCGTAAATTACTGTGTGATTAGTGCACATGCAACAACCTCTTGTGTGGGATTCACAAACCCTGCAAAGACTAATCAATATTCCATATCACAGCGCTCAATAAAGGTGTATTCAATTGTTTTTGGCATCCTGCATTGGATTAGTCGAGTATTCAATGCTGCTGTGTTGTGTCTCGTACAGGATGGTATTCAGTCGAGAGGCTGTAGTCCAGCTGTTGGCCAGCGGCTGTAAGTGCTACAGTAACGATGCTCCTGATGACATGGTTTTGGGCATGTGTCTTAATGCTCTACGAGTTCCTGTCACACACAGTCCCCTCTTCCACCAGGTACACACACACACACACACACAGAGGTTTGTTTTTGTGAATTCTGGGGGCTTTCCATAGACTTCTATTGTTTTTATGCTGTACAAACCTTATTTTCTATCACCCTACACCTAAACCTACCCCTTATAGGAAACTTTGTGCATTTTTACTTTCTCATGAAAACTTATTCTGTATGATTTATATGCCTTTTTAAATATGGGAATATTGATAATTTCCTCATAAATCACCTTCTCCTTGTAATATCTATGTCATACCCTTGTCATTATACAAATTGTGTCCTCATATATTACAAAAACACTCGCGCACACACACATACTTTAATCTAAATAAGGATATACTATAGACTAGCCTTTTTTATTATTAAATACTGAAAATTATTTACTTCTGAAATGATGATAAATTATATTTAAAAACTATTTAATTTATATAATCAGCATATTACAAATTAATGTTTTTCCCTAGCCACACACTGTTGACTATCTACGTTATTTTAGCAAAATTATTATTGTGCAAATCAATTAATAAATATTAGTAATAATAATAATAAATCACTTTAAATCAATATTAATATTGTGATTAGTATTATCAATTTTTTATGGTTTTATTTTCAGTTACTCAATGTCTCAGATTATTTTTCATATAATATTTTTGTCCCTAGTTTAACTAGCATAATTATTTTTTTACCCCTACACTGTTACCTAGCTAAATTATAATTTAGCAAAATTAAATAAGTAAATAATAAATACTATTAATACATGTTTAAAATAGTAATAATAATTATTCACTTAAATTATGAGGATATTTCAGCATTTGTTCCCCAGAAGTATAACTAGTATGAATAAATGTCCCCTACACTTACATTATTGCCTAATTGTCAAAATTATTATTTCTAAAATAAATATTAGTAAGAATAACTCACTTCAATTTTATTTATGTATTTTCAGATGTACTTAACTTCTCATAGTAGATTTTACTATGAATCTTTAAAAAATAAAAAAGTATAATTAGGTCAAAGCACATACACAGACTCATTCAGTACGAGAAGACTTGCCCTGTCCTATTGCCGGCACGCTATGGTGTCCCATGGTGTTTTGTCCACTAATTAAAAGGACAAAAAGTCTAGGCAGCACTGCAAGTATCCCAACACCGGAGTCATTTGGTTTCCTGTTTTCCATTTTTCAGTGTACCGGATACAGTTACAGCTCAGTTTGATTCGGTGATACCATGTCTGCTTTTTAAACTTCACATTTGTGTGAACGATTATTTTGTGCATTTTAAAACAGATTTTTATATAATTGTAAGACATATAATACAAGTTTCTGTGTATTTATCAAAAGTGCTGATCTTTACAGATGGAAAGAAAGTTGTCCAGACATGTTCATTCTGAGTTATTCGTGGAAAATAAATAATTGCTTATTATAACATTGCCGTGTCTATCATTTCTGAACTTATCTTTCTCATTGCCCTGTAAGAAGCAGTCCTGATATACTCTGTATCTCAAACATTTTTCTTTCCAAGTAACTTATGCAGCAGAGTGGTTGTATCACTAAAGATCTTAAACAGTGCTGTATAACCAACTTTAATTTAGCACAGACTTCCGCTACTTTTCTAAGACACATTTGAGTTCAGTCAAACCTCACATCACATTTTTAAACAAAAATGTTACTTCACTAGTGTATGCGAAGATGTTCTTTTTCAGGGTTTATTTTAATGTACCAAATAACAGGAGGTTAGGAACAGTGGTAGATTCATTCGGTAACACTAATCCTATCTCTCTCTTATTTTCGAATTCTGTCTCAGGCTCGTCCAGAAGATTACGCAAAGGAGTTTTTGGCCCACCAGACCCCCATTTCCTTCCACAAACATTGGAACATAGACCCTATTGCGGTGTTCAACAAGTGGTTGAAGAATGCCAAACACACAGAAGGACTACAGAGAAGCACTAAGGATGAATTATAGTGTCTGTGTTTGTGTGCGTGAGAGTAGTAATGTGTGTCTAGTCAATGTCATCATTGCGTCCTTCATTATTCTTATGTTTTATATATAGTGAATATTGCACAAATCTGAATGGAAGGGTGCCTTCTGGTCTGTATGAATGTCCTTAACTATTTTCTTGGGAGGTGCATGTCTTAAATGTTTGTTGGAGAAACATGTCTGAAATATTTATATTACACTATTATCACAACCTGTTCAAGTTTATTTGTAGGATTATTTTAAACACTTTTGTTTTCTAAAAGAATGGAGTTATTTGTGAATTATAATATTGGAATTTATGATAAACTTCAGATCCTGTTGCCTTAAATCTGTTTTTGCAGTGTCCTGGTTTCAGTATTAAACACAAAACCAACTGCATCTCATAACTAATGAGACTGTCATGAAGCTGTTTGTTGTGTGGTTATTTTTTTGTGCTTATTCACACTGGTGCACAGAGACAGAAATAGTAAATATGCATATGATTGATCACTATGAGGAACATTATTATCTGAAAGGTAATGATGATGTTCTTGGCTGTTTTGAAGGTGATGTACTGTAAATGTCAGATGATGTTTCCATGGTGATGAGCATCAGTTTTCACAAGTTGCTATGATTTTATATGGTTTTCGTGAAACGTCTATAGCATACTTTAGGTTAACATTTCTCAATGGCAGTGGAAAACAACAACCTTTGTACCTTGTTAAAACAGCTCTGTTCACAGCGACCTGTTTCGGTTCATGTCCCTTTAAATGATAATGAGCTACTGCTCACCTCTTCTCCGTCTTTTTTTGTTGCGGAACTTGCTAGCTAGCACATTATTAGGAAAGGCGATTTTAAAATATTCATTAAAAAAACAGTTCTGTAGGTAAAGCTGGATCACGAATGATTCACGAGAACATAAACACATTTAGGTTGATCACATTCCCACAACATTGTTGCACATTCCCTTCAAAAACAAATGTAATCCACTGCGTCTTCAGCGGCTCAGATGTTGGGAGTAAATGACGACTGCTATGCTATGTTCATTATTACATCAACAACAAAAAAAACTCAATCGCTTAGGAGACATTATTGTCTACATCTGCTCTGGCGTCGAAACAATGGCGGACTTTACAGCTCACTCAGGCCAGGTCTGTGATAAAACGCCTGTGTCCGTCAACAGTTGTGGGACATCACTTTGCCCAGAATCTGTGAACAGCTTGTTCTAAAAAATTTCTTATGATTTCTTGGGGATAAAAAAGAATTGTGTGCAATTTTATCATTATAGGGTGGTTGTGTACACACACTACCAAGACAAATTTAGGTTCAAATTCAAAGTGAATTTTGCATCCAATACCCCCTTTAATATATTATTCACTGAGATAAAACCTCATACATTTTAAAGGTCAACTTTGTATTTTATACACCTAATGATGACTGTTTTCCCAAACAGCATTTGCACAGACCAGACCGGTGGTTCAGCCTGAAATCAACTTGCAGTTATACTCATTTAGATTTCAGGGTATTTAAAAGGATAGTGCACCCGAAAATGAAAATTATGTCATTAAATACTCACCCTCAGGTCATTCCGAACCCCCTCAAGCCGTTTATTCATCTTCGGCACACATATGAAGATAGTTTTTTATGAAATCCAAGAGCTTTCTGATGGTCCATAGACAGCAAGGTTACTACGTGGAAAAGGCACAGAAAAGTAAGGACATCAGTAGTTTTACTGAAATTGAGCAGAAGTATGAAGTCTATGCGTGTGGTGCTGCGGACGTAAAACACACCTTGTTTATGTGCAGAGGAAAGCATGTGTATGCGTCATGATACTCTACATAATGGCGGTAGGGTGAGGCGGAGGAAAATAATTGTGGAACCACTGTCACATGGACTACTTTACCAATGGCCTTACTACATTTCTGTGCCTTGACAAAGGTCCAAACCATATCAGCCTAGAAAATCGCAACTTTTCATTTTCCGTTGGTCTTAGTACACAATGTAACAACAGAAGAGTCAAGTTTTAAATAGGACAAATATCGAAACGCTTTTGTCATTTTTGAGCGAGACGCTAATGGTCTAATCCGATTCAATGATCTACGCTAAGCTAAGCTAAAAGTGCTACCGCCAGACCCAGAGATCGGCTGAATGTATTAAAAACCTGTAAAACTCAACTATTTAACTCTAAGGGAGTTGTAAAGTGAGCCTATTTCCAAAAAAAGTGGAGTGTTCCTTTAAGTGAAAAATATGCACACAAAAAACAGGAAGGGGGGAAATACCTACCTTTTGATAGATAGATAGATAGATAGATAGATAGATAGATAGATAGATAGATAGATAGATAGATAGATAGATAGATCAAATGTTGGATGATGGATGGATGAATAAATAAAAAGGATAGATACAGACAGTTTGGATGGATTTTCTACATTTCACTTCTGATTATACCCTGTATAATGTATTATGTGACAAATAAAGAAACCTTGAACCTTGAATGGATAAAATGATGATAGATAGATAGATAGATAGATAGATAGATAGATAGATAGATAGATAGATAGATAGATAGATAGATAGATAGATAGATAGATGTTGTGACAACATCTTATATGGCAAACTAGTTAATTCAACCGACAACAGATTCCATAGCGACCACAAAAGAAGAGGATGACTCTGACGCACAGCTCTCTCTCTCTCTCTCTCTCTCTCTCTCTCTCTCTCTCTCTCTCTGTCCTGCTGGACAAACTTTTTGCAATAGCTGTAAGATGTGACTTGCTTCTACTTGTATTGCGTTAAACTGACTCTAAGATGAGATACAGTCGCTTTTGTGCACTTGAATTGCGCGGGAACCTCATTATTGCGTTTCATCCAGTAACGCGCACGTGTCTTTCTTTCTTATCAACACAGTTACCGCTCACTTGAAAAGCTATCAAGACAGATATTTTAGGATTTTTTTTAGTTCACTGTTTGGATACAATGTAATTACACTCATGTGGGCATGTAGCTACGACTGCCACGGTGCCAGAATGAGGTCGGTTCATTCTGCTGCTGTTACAGTTTTTACATCGGATATATATTTGATATGGATCTTGTTCACTATATCGATAACAGCAACCAAAGGTAAGACATTTTCCATTTAAGTAAAGCAAACATGAAATCTTATTTCATGTATTTAGGAATAGCCTAGATTTTTATATAATTTTAGGAATAGAATTAACCTACTAAAATGTCAAACTTAAATTGCTTCTTTGATGTTAAATATTATTTATATTAAAAAGGCTATGGGCTACAAATCATATTATTGGATCATAAATATCTTATTCATGACCATATTCTAGATCCATTTTACTACGATTTATATAAAACATGACCTTATTAAATCCAGTCACACTCATGTGTGCCAGATTTGCAGTGATACATTCATTGTACTTTTTCAACCACTTTATATTTCTTTAATGGTGAGTACAATCAAGTTGACTGGAAGAAAATATATTATTATGATGAAACATGTTTTTTTTTACAGTGTATCTAAATATTCCTTTAGTACTAATAGAAAAATGTAAATTGTGATGGACCACATTCAAATATCTTGTAACACCTGAAACATGTTGGTCACTGAAATCCAAAATTTAGATCTGAAGTTTGAGATGTTTGATAAGGTACTGTTTTATAAACCTTGGTTTTAATTGAAACGTAATTTTAAACTGGTTTTAAATTTTAATTTAATTGATAAAGATACATATTGAGAGATCTTGATCACCAGTAACATTAAATGCTGTCTATATTTATCCCCAATCTTAAATGTGACCCTGGACCACAAAACCAGTCATACGGGTACATTTTTCGAAATTGTGATTTTTATACATAATTTGAAAGCTGAATAAATAACCTTTCCATTGATGCATGGTTGTTCTTATGATAGGACAATATTTGGCCAAGATACAACTATTTGAAAATCTGGAATATGAGGGTGCAAAAAATATCTTTAAAGTGACAGCAGATTATTCAAATGTTACAAAAATATATATTTTAAACAAATGCTGTTCATTTGAAAATTTTCTTCATCAATAATCCTGAAAAATGTATTACAGTTTCCATAAAACACTAGCAGTTTTATACAATTGTTTTCATTGCTAATAATTATAAATTAGCATCATGCTATCTTAAGATACAACTATTTCAGATACTACTATTTGAAAATCTGTTGTACACCCTCATATTACAGATTTTCAAATAGTAGTATCTGAAAATCTGTAATCTGTTATACACCCTCATATTACAGATTTTCAGATACTACTATTTGAAAATCTGTAATATGAGGGTGTATAAAGTTGTTTAAAGTTGTCCAAATGAAGATCTTAGCAATGCTTATTACTAATAAAAAATTAAGTTTTGATATATTTACAGTTGAAAATATATTCATGGAACATATATTTAATATCCTAATGATTTTGAAATAAAAAAATGCATTCAATGTATTTTCGGCTATTGCTACAAATATACCCCAGCGACTTAAGACTGGTTTTGTGCTCCAGGGTCACAAATAATCTTTATCACTATTTTTAATAATGCTGTAAATTGGGGCCAGTCATTCTAGCTCTTGAGGAACACCCTTAACTATTTTAATGAACTATTTTGCACGAGGAGATGGTTCAAAGGGCTTAGGTTTTATGTGATTGCATTAAAAAGCCACTGAATAACATTGTAAAATTACACTACCAAATTTGCTTTGACTTGAATAGATATGGTCCTATTTTAAATAAAATTGAATAGTCTTTAGCAGTCAATAATATGAAATGCTATATCACAGCACAAAGTGTGTTTACATTTAATGTATAAATACTTTTCTTGGCAATACTGCTGTCAATTTAGCCAGTGTTTCTGTTATGCTCATGTTGAACAGATTACATTCCCAAAAAAATAAGGTTCTTTATTGCCGTTAATGGTTCCAAGAATAACCTTTAACATCCATTGAAACCTTTCCATTGCACAAAAGGTTCTTTAATGTTGCCACAGAAGAACCATTTTGGGTTCCACACAAAACCTTTCAGTAAAGGTTTTGTGTGGAACCCAAAATGGTTCTTCTGTGGCATGCATCGGAGTGTATTCTGAATGACATTTCTTCAAAATGATTGTGAGTAAACGTCCAACCAAACCAAAGCCAAATATGTTTGATAGTGCATGAGTATTAATACAATGAGAATTTAAGTCTATACTGATATTGATTCTTGGGATCAGTATAGTAAAAGATCCCTTAATATGAGAAGACAAGCTGTTCATTTTCTTGTGCTTGGATTCTTTCACATGGCACAATGTCTCGAACACTCATTGAACACTCATTCTCATAGAAGACATTCCAAGACATGTTACAGAGGGAAAATAAAAATCACCCTCACTAAATTCAATATATCTACATAATTCTTTAAAATTAACTTTTGCCTCATAAATATGTTTGAATCCTATAAAAAAGCAGATCTCTTTCTCAGTGTCTTTTTCTCTCCTCACCTCTTTATTTTCTTCTCCCTTACCATGATGTATCTTATCGCTGTCAAAAATAATTAGCATTACAGATTTGCACTGATTGCTCAAATGAATATTCCAGTCTAATATTCTTGTCTCTAAAAGCATGTGTCACCACATACGGAGGAGTACGAGTCTTTATTATCTAACACTCAAAATAAATGGGTTTATTTTTAACATAATCTGCACAGCTTTTCCCGAAGCATTTGGATGTGTGTTCAGAGATTAGCACTGTCTGGCTTGCATAACTTCATATCTCATAGTTGTTACAGATTGCTTATTGTTCATGTTTTTACTAAAGCCTTAAAAGCCTCGGTATCCTCAACGAACTATAATATCATTAAGTACTGATTTTAAAATGTAAAGATGGATCTATAATTACATAAGACATGATCAAGGTCTTGGGAGGATAATAAAAAGAGAAAATGACTGCACTTAGACCACCCGACTGCATTTTTACATCTGAAGGACACCTTGATTATTTGATTGCATATTACCTTAGCTTTAAAGTAATTCATAAAGAAGAATAAGCATCTGATTTCTAAGCAGGTTTTTGTATTTTGTCCCTGCAGCAGGTCTGGAGCGCAGCCCTTCGGAAGACTGTCAGCTGGGTCACTTTCCCTGTGGCAATGTGAGCATCTGTCTGCCACAGGTTCTGCACTGTAATGGCCAAAACGACTGTCCCAACGGAGCTGACGAGGACAACTGTGGTCAGAGCTGTTTATAAATACAGACATCTCACATGTAGCTTATCTTTATTTACTGCATTTCTGAGTGGTCACAAGGGCTTTATCACAACTGTAAAGTACAATTCAAATGTTTGTTCGCAGTTCAAACTGTTTGTCATAAAATATTACTCTCTTGCCTTGCAGAGTTTGGCATCTCAGGTTCTGCATTATCCTGGTTCTCCTCATATCTCACAGACAATACTACATCTCACTGCACAATTCCAAATCTCCCACTGTCTCGTTCAAACAGGGTGTTCCCCAGGGCTTAGTTCTCAGACCATTACTATTCATTATCTACATTCAGCCTCTTGGCCAAATAATTAGTCGCCATGGTTTTAACTACCACTGTTATGCTGATGACATCCAGATATACTGTATACTGCTTGTCAACCAGATTGTACCCATTTGATGGCCTCCTTATCTTCATGTGTCAATGAGGTTAAAGGGTTGGCTACACTCTAATTTTCTTAGTTTGAACTTAAGGGAAACAAAAATTGATAACTGGTCCCCCATCTCTAATAAAAAATAAAACTGATGTTTCTAGCACTGACCTTGACACTACTTCTATATTTCCA
The DNA here is from genome assembly GCA_027564155.1 of Gymnocypris eckloni scoliostomus. Taxonomy (NCBI): domain Eukaryota; kingdom Metazoa; phylum Chordata; class Actinopteri; order Cypriniformes; family Cyprinidae; genus Gymnocypris; species Gymnocypris eckloni. Next base: position 7,460,726 of record CM050417.1, on the reverse strand, counting down.
TTGGCTACTGTTAGAAATGTGGGTATCATTCTAGACCCATCACTGACATTGGATGACTGCATCAGCAGACTCTCCAAAGCTGCTTTTTTTCAGCTACGTCGAATCGCACAACTCAATCCTTTCCTCAGTAGAAAATATGCGGAATCATTAGTGCATGTGTTTATTACCACTCGCCTTGACTATTTCGTCTGTAGTACATTCAAAATACTGCTGCCAGACTATTAACTTCCACAAAAAATCTGCTCACTATTCTATTCTATTTAAATGTCACTGGTTGCCTGTATCATGTACAATACAACATTCTTCTGCTCACCTTTAAGGCACTCAAAGTTCTTGCTCCTTCCTATCTTTCCGACCTACTCTCTTCTTATATTCTTTCTTACTCACTCCGGTCTTTTAGTTCAGAACTTCTTTGTGTGCCTAGGTTCCGCCAATGGACGCCAATCATTTTCTGTCACGGCACCGAAACTTTGGAATTCACTTCCCCTGGCACTCAGAACAGTCATCTTTCAGTGAATTTAAATCAAAGTTTAAAACATGTTTGTTTAATCAACACTATCACTAAATTTCATTGTGTATTTGTCCCATTTATTTTCTATTTTTATGTCCTTACTACATTTTCTGTGTTAGATGCAACTGCATTATTTTGTGACTGAATTGGGCAAATGTCCACTGTAATTGTTTCTTTGTAATGAGTATTTGTAGTATTAGTGTACCTTGTAGAGCATCCTTGAGCCTGGTAAAGGCGCTGTATAAATTAAACATTATTATTATTAAATGTTCTCTGACATTTTCAAACTCCTTTCAGACTCTTACATTTAATTATATTTTTTGTGCATTGTTCTTCCATGTGTAGTAAAATACTAATTAAATGTTTATCTATATAATTGAAAAAATGTATGCAAAATTCAATGGCAGAAATGTTTATATTAACTCATGTGTGTATGTGTATTTTGCATGAGTGTGTGTGCTTGTCTCATCGATGTCCATCTCTCTGAAGGAGACAACAGTGGCTGGGCAGATCTCTTCGACCAGTCTTTTAAAAGGGTTTATCCACAAGATCTTGCTACAGGCTGCCGTAAATTTACACCTAATCCCATCATTACCTCTTCACACTTTACTTTCTCAGAAACACAGTTTAGACCAGGGATCCTCAAATCTGGATTATTCCTGCAGAGTTTAGCTCTAACCCTAATCAAACACACCTGAGCATGCTAATCAGAGTCTTCAAGATCATTAGAAAATCACAGGTAGGTGAGTTTGATCAGGATTGGACCTCAAGGGAAAGATTTGAGGAACCCTGGTTTAGAGAGTCTTATAACTGCTTGAATTAGTACAGAATGTATTGGGCAATATTTATGTCACTTGCAATACAAGTTACTATAAAAGTTAAGTTCAAATGTATCATTTATTTAAAATGTATTTTGGAACATTTGCAACAAAGTAAAACAATGCAGTATAGTTAATTGTTAACTATATTTTGGTTGTCACTCTGCACAAAGGAGTGGAGTAGGCTACATCGTTTCGGCAGTTTGCATTGCCAAAATATAATCTGAATGCATGTGTTTTGTGTGTGTGAGTATGTCTCTCTTTTCTATCCTGCCCTGCAGAAGTGGAGCAGTACCCTGATCTCTGCCAGTGCAATAACACTGATATCCACTGTGTGCATGTCAGCTTGAGATCCATTCCACAGGTGTCAGCGAATGTTACCTCCCTGTAAGCAGCCTTCCATTGCAAATTTGTATTGTCAACATTCATTTTATAAATGAAAAATGTCTAATCGTCAAAGTTCTGGGCTTTTTAATTCAAATAAAAAATGACGATGTACAAAAGGTTTAGCATTGCTTTTTTAGGACAGTCTGAATTAGAATGTAACGGTCAGCTGTTAAGCAACAAACAACCAATCAGAAACGTAACTTAGCTTGCTTTATTTTGCATTTATAAATGCTTCATTCATTCTTTCAACATCAAAAGGGTAGTGTAAAATATAAAAGCACATTTCCGCCAAAGAATAAAAACATGAAAAAGTACGATAAACTCACAACTATGAGAAACAAAGTCACAAGATAAAATTTGCATTTACCATTTTCACTTTTGAATTATGTCTCCAAAAAAATAAAGTTAAACCGTATTGCGAGATGTAGACTCAGAACTTAGAGAAAACATTCAGAAATTGTAACATAAAAGATTCTATTCTTAAAGCTATTTCCCAAAAAGTATATTTAGAAAAACTGGAGGATGTGTATAGGTAGAAATTTTGTAAATATGCAACTGAGAATATTCTCCTAAATTGACAAATTCGTAGCAGTACTACATTACTACAAAACTACATCAATTTTGAGGGTATTTTTTATTATTATTTTCTTCGTTTCAATACACAAATGAAACACTTTTGAGTTTTTAATTGGCTGTTTGTGTTGATTTTTGGCAGTTCATTGAAGAGCAACAAGATTCGCTTGTTACCCGATGAGGCTTTCGTTAAATACATAAAACTACAGAGGCTGTAAGTATGAATAAGAATTTCTCAAGCATTTCTTCTGATCCAGATAAGCTCCTCGTCATACTTTCTGTCACATAAACTATAATTGATTTCATAAAACCTGCCCAAGATAGATGGTGTAACTTTGGTATGTATTGGCCTTAAGGAGATGCTTTACTAAAGCCACAAATCAACCCCAGGGCTTGCATATTGAAGCTGTCATCCTGTATAGCTAATGCCACATTTATATGGTACAAAAACTGTTGGTTCCTGCATGGAACTGATTAACATTTATGATCAGATTTCTGCTGAATTCACTGAAGCTTTTATGATGAGGCCATGGTCACCTTCATTTAAACTGAGCTTGCTGCTGCTTGTTAATCTCAGTATTGGCAGGTTGCTTTATAGCTTTCCATTAAACCTTGGCTTCTATGTGATGCTGTCTGGACAGGAGTAAGGCAACAAACACTTACAGTATGTTATTTATTTACAATATGTGACCTTGGAGCACAATACCAGTCTAATGTCGCTGGGGTATGTTTGTAGCAATAGCCCAAAATACACTGCATGGATCAAAATCATTAGGACATTAAGTAAAGATCATGTTCCATGAAGATATTTTGTTCATTTCCTACCGTAAATATATCAAAATATTTTTTTCATTAGTAATATGCATTGCTAAGGACTTAATTTGGACAACTTTAAAGGCAATTTTCTCAATATTTAGATTTGTTTTCACCCTCAGATTTTCTAATAGTTGTATCTCGGCCAAATACTATCCTAACAAACCATACATCAATGGAAAGCTTAATTATTCAGCTTTTAGATTATGTATAAATCTAAATTTCAAAACATTTACTGGTTTTGTAGTCCACGGTCACATATGTTTTAATTTTTTTTAAGATGTCAGCGTTACACCAATGGAGTAATGCTAATTGACATAACAGTTTGTCCTTTTTACTAATTATTTTCCTAAAAATAAGTCATTTTTATTTCATTCTTTTCAGTCATTTTGGCCCCCTTTTTGATGTTTGAATGGAATATACTGTACACTTCCTTTCAAAGATTTTTGGTCTGTAAGATGTTTTTTATTCTGAATTAAGCTTTTTTGTTTTCCTATATTAAAAATGGTATTTTATTAAATCTTAAGATATCATCATACTGATTTATAATGATTAGCAATGAAAACAATTTAATTAAACTGCTTAATGTTTTATGGAAACTGTAATACATTTTTTTGTTTTGACAGGATGATTTGATGAAGATAATGAACAGAATTTGTATGAAATAGATATTTATTTTTTACATTTTAACAATCTGTTGTCACTTTTAATCACTTCACACCTTGCTGAATAAAAGTTTAAATTAATTTTTAAAATAAGCCTAGTTTTAACATTCATTAACATTTTCATAATTACAACAAACTTAAAGTGCTGCTCTAAATATAAGTGATTCATATTGTTAATTATATTGTTATATTGTATTGTGAATAAATGCTTAAATTATTTTAAAACCAACAAAGTTATGCAAACTGTGCGAGTACTTCATTTAGTTCTTTTTCCTTCCGCCTCAGCGCCGGTGGACTGGCAACACATTGTGTGACATTAAGATTTATTTTAAACTAAATGCAAACTGCTGTCTGATTGTTAAACAGAGACAAGCTAAAGGGAGTTTCAATGCATTCAGACCTTGAGATATGCTTAGCATTAAATCACACATGAAAAGTCAGTCATTGTGGTGTTAGTTGAAAGACTGCACAATTGTACTTCTGTCAAAGAAGAAAAGCTAAGTGGAGTTTTACCATTAAAGAAATTTGTACTGTAGCTACACTTCATTGTTTAGCTTCTTTTTCAAATAGATTCATTAATCTTCCTCCTCATGTAAATCGATTTCATGAATAATTATCAATGGCTCACTCCTAATGTTGTCATAATTCAAAGCCATTATTAAATATTTAACGTGGTAACCCAGGAATCACTTTGTTTTCTGTATAGAGCCACAGCAGAAACACTGTGAGAGTGAAAACACAATGTACTGCTGCAATGTACGAGCATGCCACCATGTCGCAGACAAAGGATGTGTGAAAAGTCCTGAGGCATTCATTTTAGCTGGCTAAGCACCTCTAATATTCTAATATTTATATATACTTAGATTAATGTTTGGTTGGGCACATTCAGTTTTGGATACAGTACTTGAGAAACTCAAAGGATGGCATGACTACATTGTCAGAGCATAAGGAGTTATGAAAGGATGCTTTGTGGTTTATTGATGGTGTTATTGTTTTGTGACTGGTTACTGGCTCAAGTCAAAAAGTATCTCTATATAATAATAATGATGATATTTTAGTAGATATGTAGATATGGCTCGAATCCTGATATTTTATCAGTTGTGTAAACCTGTTAAGCACAATCACCTGTTGACCAAATTGCTCTTTTTTGTTCTTAGGTTTCTCCAGGATAATTGCATTGGCACTGTTTCCATTCATGCTTTTAGTGGACTGTATAAGCTAAAAAAACTGTAAGTGGCTGTTTTTTAAGTACAAAAAATCATGTCAAGCACTGGATTTGAAGTTAGTTCAGACAGTATTCCCGACCCTACAGTATATATGAAGATATATCAACATGAATGAGTGATTGTATGTGCTTGATCTTGTGTTGTAGATCTTTGAGCCAGAATTGCATCTTCTTGCTTTCCCCGGGAGTGTTCGGGGATCTTCATAAACTCAAGTGGTTGTGAGTACAACCTTCAACACATCAGCAAGCTGGAAATGCTGTTCATATATGAAAAATGATCTTGCCATCTACCAAATTCAAGATGATTACCTCAGTCATATAGTCTACACTGTATAATATATAATGTATTTAAACAGCTAGCTGTACTTAAATGTAATTTTTGTGCATAAGTACAAAATACATATTACATTTTTTTTTACCATGAATAAAATCTTTATTAAAAGATTAGGTTACAAATTTCTTTAGATTACATAACAAATTATAGTATATGCTACCATTCAAAAGTTTGTGGTCGGTGATATATTTTTTAATGTTTTGTAAAGAAGTCTCTTATGCTCAACAAGTTTGCATTTACTTGTATACTGAATGTTTGGTCTTCAGTGCCACAAGATCCTTCAGAAATCATTTTAATCACTTTGTTCAAATCATAATGTTGAAAACAGTTGCGTAATATTTTACATACCCCCATTTATGTAACATAAATGACTTTTGATCCATTTAGTGCGTCCTTGCTGCAGAATATTTTTACAAATATTAAAATAATTTAAAATACTTTTTTCTTTAAAAGTCTTAACCAAACATTTGAACAGACGCGTAGCTAGGTTGCCAGGCTGAATTAGGAAAAGCATCAAAAGTCATTATTTTGGCTGATGGTTTAGGGACATTTTTGCATGTTTTGAAGTGTTATTTCATCCTGTTCAGGATTCTGGATGACAATCCCATAACAACAATTACAGCCAACACATTTACTGGCCTGAGTTCTCTCTTCTTCCTGTAAGTCTTCATCAGTCTTCATTTATGAAGTGTTGAACTTGTTCATTCCCTTCTTTTGTTCAAACAAATCCCATTATTTGAGTGTGAAGCGCTACTCTTCAGAATCAGTGTTTTATAATTCCAACTCAGCTGGTTCAGTCACAGAAAATATTGCTCTGACAAATATCATATTTGCATTGCACTGTAGTTTTGAATGTTTGTATGAGGTGTCTGCTGACAGGTTTTTTTCCGGCTCACCTCATCTCATCTCATTGTCTATAGGTCAATGGTGAACACCTCTCTAGAACAGCTTCCGCCCTCCAGACTCTGCACCCATATGCCCTTTCTTAGCTGGCTGTAAGTATCTGCTTCTCTTCTACTTAATATAAATGTGATACGTTGCTTGATTTTGAATTCAAAAGATGCTGGCAGTAGGCAGCAAGGCAGCTCAGGTTTTGGAACAGAGCTATGATGTACTGGTGTTCAAAAACCCCCGCCTACTACTCTTTACTCATCAAAACTTGATATCTTACAAGACATTAGAGTTACCCACTGTGTTTGTGCCTGATTAAACAATTGAGCTGCCTGTGGCGCATTTGTACCAGTTGTCATGTCATAAGTACTTTTTTTTGTACAAAGCTGTTCTCATATTCAGATAAAAACAAGTCTTGACTGACATTGGTGACATATTTGAAATATCCATTGAACGTGTTCTTGCAGTTTATTTTAACCAGGCACCCATGCAGGCGTTTGAGAGTGAAACTAAAGCAACCAAAGACATATTCAGGAATTACTGAAGGGCCTGTCCCAATAATGTCTTATAATACATCATTCAGAGTATTTTGGAGCCTCCCAAGATCTCCATTATAATCCTGTTTTATATACTTTGCTTGTTTTTAAACTGTAAAACAGTGAATTCCAGTTAAAGTGGATTTTGCAAAATTAGAACACATAGTAAGAGATATGTTTTGTATTTAATTCAAGAACAGCTAAGATTGCTGATTGAATATTGACCAGTTCTTATGGCAATATTGAAGATATTCTATACATTGTATATAGGTTATTGTATATACTGTAGATTGTAGATTGTATATAGATACTCGCAACATTGGTAAAAATGGTCATTTAAAGTGCTCTAAGTAAATTTTTACATGTTAATAATAAAAATATATATTAATATTATAAATATATATTATCATATACATATTATTATTATTATCTTTTTGCATAGGCCCTATTGTTTTTACTTAAATCTTTTCAGATTGCAGACACGTTTGAATGTAACTAGGGGCTCATCCTTCAGAGCATCTCTTTAGTACAAGAACACTATGTTCTCAGTTGCTATGTCCATCACTGACAGCCAAGAGAAACAGAATGAGCTGATTTCACTGATGTGCTGACGTGCTTCTATGATTGAAATCAAATCATCTTAGACTTTCAGCTCTCATGTTATCTTTGAATATCATGTATATATGAAGTACGTCAGTTTGCCTGTATTATATTTACTGAAATATCATATGTCCAGGATTTTTATTTGCATTATGAATGTTTATTCATCAATACACATTGACATGTTCTTTTGAAGGGATTTCGAAGGGAACCGCATTAAGACTTTGGGCTCTTCAACTTTCCTCGGTTGTGAACACCTGACTGTGCTGTGAGTATTAACATTATTATTATTAATATTTTTAGAGCTGAAGCTAATTATACCATCTGTATGATAAGCTTTAAAGTTAGAAGTCAATGGCCCGGTTTCATAGATAGGGCTTAGCCTAAGCCAGGATTAGGCCATAGTTCAATTAACACATTTAAGTAATTTTTACAAATGTGCCTTATAAATAAACCATTACTGGTGTGCATTTTGAGACAAAACAAAGGCGCTGTTATATATCAGTCAGGGCAAGTTTCTTTCAGTTGAAACAGCTCAGATTTACATTTAGTCTAGGACTAGACTTAAGCTAAGACTCACGCTTGCTGTCTTCTAGGTCATTGAGAGCCAACCTCATCAAGAGTTTGCCAGAGAACGCCTTCCAATCTCTGCGCATGATGGGAGACCTGTAGTGAAGATGAAGCATTGGTTTGAATGGGTGTGTGCATGGAAACAAAGAGGTTCGGGCTCGTGAGCTATTAGTGAGTTTGCCCTCTTCACTTTTGCAGGGATCTGTCCAATAACTTGATAAAGGAACTTCCAGTCAGTATATTCAAGGATTTACCTTCATTACAGATTCTGTGAGTAACTGTGCTGCTGTCTGTAAGTACACTTCATTATTACTTGTAACTGTTGCATAAAATGGCCTGCTGTGTTTTCTCATTTGTAGGAATCTGTCCCAAAACCCACTGGACCACATCCATCCAGGCCAATTTAGCCCCCTAATTCAGCTCCAGTCTCTGTAAGTAACAGCGTTATCTAGGGTTTCATGAGATTTTCAACAATAAATGTAAAACAAATATGTAATATGCGACCACACAACAAAGGTAGGTTTCCAAATGAAATGAGTCTCACGTGGAGTTGAGTTAGTGTTTGTGGGCTTGTTTCGGGCTGCAGCGCAGACTGATGATAAAACAAACAAACAAAAACAAACAGCAGACCAGGCTGTGTTCCAGAATCTGAAATTCTTGTAATCACTGAGGCTCAGAGCTTGTAGACGGTGAGCTGATGGAGGTCAGCGGTATAACAGAAGGCTCCTGATAAAGGACTTAATAATAAAGCTTGGATACTCTGTTTCTGCAGTGGCTTGGAGGGAGTGGAGATCCCAAATATCCAGACAAGCATGTTTCACTCCATGGATAACCTCTCCTACATGTAAATATTTCATTCTGCTTTCAATTAGAGGAATTCCAAAGGCATCACTTCACAGTAGAAGAGTAATTATATATTCTGAATTGTTTTATCCTGAATATCATGTACATAAAAGGGTAGATCATAGTTGGTCAAGTGTGTAAAACTCTAAATGTATACACACACACACTGCCGGTCAAAAGTTTGGGATCAGTAAGAGTTTCTTCTGCTCGTCAAGGCTGTATCTGTTTGATCAAATATACAGAAATTGTTTTGTGAAATATTATTGCAATTTAAAATACAATATACAATGCTATTCAAAAGTTTGGTGTCAGTAAAATTTTTCTTATTTTTTAAAGAAATGAATACTTTTATTTAGGAGGTGTTAAATTAATAAAAATGTAATTGTAAATACTTATATTGTTGGAAAATATTTATATTATGAACAAATGCTGCTCTTTTTAACTTTGTATTCGTCAACGAATCAAATAAAAAATATCACATGTTCCAAAAAACAATATGAAGCGGCACAACACTCATAAAAAATCAGCATATTAGAATGATTTCTGAAGAATCATGTGACACTGAAGACAGAAAGAAATGATATTTTAAGGTATATTAAAATAGGAAATCAATATTAGAAATTGCAATAAGATATCACAATATTACAGTTTTTTTCTGTATTTTTGATTGAATACATACAGCCTTGATGAGCAGAAGAGACTTCTTTAAAAAACATAAAACATCTTACTGATCCCACATTTTTGAGTGGCAGTGTGTATATATGTGTGTGTGTGTGTGTGTGTGTGTGTGTGTGTGTGTGTGTGTGTGTGTGTGTGTGTGTGTGTGTGTGTGTGTGTGTGTGTGTAAAATATTTGATAGATATATAATGTGAATGGAGAAAATGATGTTGCCTTCAGAATGGTGTAGTTACATCATCTGCAATCAGGGTTTGAACTTTAACTTTACATGATTTAACACATTAAAAAACTAATCTGTGTATTTAATTTCCATATAATTTTTTTCTTAGATATTTCAAGAGGTTTCAGTACTGCTCTTACGCCCCACATGTCCGAAAGTGTAAGCCGAACTCAGATGGACTCTCGTCTTTTGAAGATCTGCTTGCTAATGTGGTTCTTCGTGTGTCGGTGTGGGTCATGGCTTTTATCACCTGCTTTGGAAACCTCTTTGTCATCGGAATGCGGACAGTCCTGCGGGCTGAGAACAACCTGCATGCCCTCTGCATCAAGGTTTTGTGCTGTGAGTACCAGAGGTATACGTTTTACCTCATTATATTAAACACTAAAAAGAGAAGTTAAATCCACGGCCAAGTCTTTTAAGAGATCAGTATTAATTACACCAGAGGGCACATACATCGTTTTTAGGGTTTATTTCTACTATAATTGGCTGACAGTTATGAAACCAATGTGATGCAAGCAGAAGCAGCTGGCACTCCTGAAAATAAACAATTTTCTAGGGCACCGAGCTCTCTAATTATAAGTGTTCCTGCACCCATCATGTCCTCTCAGTTACATCAAGCATTACATGTATAGCAAGCTATGTCTCAATTTTCTAGTTACCTTAAAAAATGTAGTCTGACTGAAGAGCTCTCCCCTATGCTTTTAGCAATAAGATGCATGCGACAGCAGTTGACAATATTATTTAGTTCTGGAAGAGCATGTCTAAGATATTTGAACAAAAAATTATCCCGGTCCTCTTGCTGTCAGTACCCTTTAACCAAAGAGTCTCACTGTTGACAGTCTCCAGCCTGACATTCAGCTTGAAAGGCTGTCGTGATTGGACAGGAAATCTATAACCTTGTAACAATTCTATTCGCACAGGATTCGCTCTCTATTACAATCACATTCAGTAATCAATTCTAACTCTTGCTGGAATACTTGAGCTGGTGCCATTAATCAATGCACCCTGTTTGGCATGGTAAACACTTCCATTTTAGCCTGCAATGTCATTACCACATGTGCTTTGGTCACGTACCTAAGCTGTGCCACGTAAAAATGTATTTCTGTGTTGTGATTTGTCTTTTAAAATTACAATAATTTTACACATTTCATATGTGCAGGAATAGCTCCAACATACTGGCGCAGGACCAAATTATATATCAGGAAGCTACTTGTTCATTAATGTGTTCTGCTTCTCGCATCAGTGAGTAATAGTTGTTTACCACAATGCATCATTTGTCCCTAGGTGCAGACTGCCTGATGGGCGTCTATCTGTTTTTCGTTGGTGTCTTTGATGTGAAGTTCCGTGGCGAGTACAACAAGAATGCTAAGCTGTGGATGGACAGCCTGGAGTGTCGTATCATCGGCTTCCTGGCTATGTTGTCCTCTGAGGTCTCCGTCATGCTGCTCACCTATTTGACCATGGAGAAATTCCTCGTTATTGTTTTTCCTTTCAGCCACCTGCGACCGAGCAAGTGCCAAACCTTCACCGTTTTGACCTCTATATGGCTGTTAGGGATCTCTATCGCTGCAGTGCCTCTGCTTAATGAGGAGATGTTTGGGAATTATTATGGACACAATGGAGTGTGTTTCCCACTTCACTCTGAACGTCTAGAAAAGCCCATTGCAAAGGGATATTCCATTGGGATTTTTCTTGGTGAGTTCTGCCACTGGTGAAAACTAGTTGATGTATAACAGATATATTTGATCTTTTGAAATAAAAAGAGTTACTCGAGTCCAATACTCAAATCCCTTCCCCAGTACACAAAGACACTTTATTGAAACTAAGCTGCAAAAAATGTGATGTCACATCCTCAAGCTTATTAACATATGACTGCCACAACTATTGATTTTATTTTTAGAAATAGGCTACCATTCAAAGGCTTAAGCTCAGTGAGATTTTTAAATGTTTTTGAAATGTGTTTTATACTCATCAAGACTGCATTTATTTTATCAAATTATTGATTTACTGTATTTATTTAATCAAATATGCAGTAAACATGTCAAATGTTTATTACAGTTTAATTTAACAGTTGTCTATTTTAATATATTAAACAAATATTATTATTCATTTATTTATGATAATATCTATTTTTAGCAACTATTACTCCAATCTTATGTGTCAAATGATCCTTCATAAATCATTTTTATCAATGTTGAAAGTTGTGGAATATATATTACACAGCATTTATTTAAGAAATAAAATCATCAAATATTTTTCTACCGTCATGTATGATAATTTTAATAAAAGTATTAATTTCTTATAAAAAAATCTTGCTGACCCCAAACTTTTGAATGCTAGTGTATTTTTAAACATTTAAAACTAAACAAATTATAAATATTACTCATTATGTACACATAGAAAAATGAGCTAATCATAACAAATGTCATTTATATACTCTTAATGATATATTATGCAAAAATCCTGTTTAATTCTGAGAGTCAGAAACAGGGTGGGATATGTCATGTAAAACTAAATGATGGCTAGTTTTATAAAAATATATATTATTGTTTTTGATGCTTTGCCTAATAAATGTGATAAAAACTAAAATGATAAAAAGTAGAGAATATGTTGTCTCAACCTCAGTATTCTGAAGAATATCTGTCTGTGCCTCATATTGTTATTCTCGTTTATTCACAATACCAACCATACTGAACTGATAAAAGCTATTTTCCAGCACATTAAGCTGTGCTCTGCACACTTAAGAAACCTCTTAGTCACGGTACAGAGATGGCCTTGACCCGTTTTTATTATGCTTTATGCTGTTGTTCAATCACAGTTTTATGTTTATACTTGTAGGTCTTAACCTGGTGGCCTTCCTCATCATTGTCGTGTCCTACTCCAGCATGTTTTACTCCATCTATAAGACAGGCATCAATGCCACAGAGCTGCGTGGAAGGCTGCACAGGGATGTGGCAATGGCAAACCGCTTTTTCTTCATCGTGTTCTCTGACGCCCTCTGCTGGATTCCAATATTCCTGGTCAAAATCCTTTCCCTGCTGGAAGTTGAGATACCAGGTTAGTTGGCCCTAAAGCTATTGAAACAAATAATGCACTATATTTTACTGAAAGAAAAGAAAATGTATTTCATATTTAATGTCTTCTCTCTCAGGAACAATAACATCTTGGGTGGTGATCTTCATCCTCCCCATCAACAGTGCATTGAATCCCATCCTGTACACACTGACCACTAGTTTCTTCAGAGAGCAGGTGGAACTTTTGTGGTGCCACTGGCAGAGACAGCCAAGGCTCAAACAGGACCGCAAGAGTCTCACCAGCTCTGTTATCTACACAGACCCATCAAGGTCTTCTTTCTGCCATCAGAACTACACCCCACAGACATCTATTTTAGACATAGATGGCAGGTATAGATGAAAATGTTCTATACTATGGACACATTTGTCTGTAGTGAATCTACAGAGTTTTCAGAGTACCGGAGCACTGAAACACGATGTCCTGGTAGAACCTCTTTGCTGGTGAATAGGATTGAACTCAGATGCTACAATGAAGGCCTATATTCGATTATGTATCTAAAAATAAGCTATTATGGTTGGACAATAATGAAAAAGCATTAAGATTAAACATAAAGTGCAAGATATCTTGACTCTGTGCTGCTGTACATCAGAAAAGGCTTTTAAAACGGCTGAATCTGTTACAAACTTCTAGTCAATACGTTGTCAGGTCATAAACTGATCTGTTTTGTGAGATGGGTCTTGACAGAGGATGACTTTTAAAATGGAACAGCCAACAGTGGGCATATATTTGTGTTTTGCATATGTATATGCTGATATATTCCCCTTCTTATAGTGTATTTGTGTATTAAGTGTCAAAAAATAAATCCAAACAAATGCTCAATGTTGTTTTCTCTGCAAACAAAATATTAGGCTACTTAGGCTATATTTTTACTTTAGGACTTTATTACATCCTTCATTTATTCAATTATGACATTATATTAATCAGGAGCATCAACCACAATTCAATCAAATCGGCGACCATCTTGTTCATGCCACCGGACGCTATTCACGCAAGTATCCCTGCAAACATGTCCTTGCTGGCATTTGTATCCTTTGGGCCCATGCAGGTTTTGTGTAGGCGGCCCTGTAATGCAACTAGGAGAATACAAACAACATTGACTGGCCATAATACAATTTTGTGGGCAGTTTTATTCCTAACCACTTGGGGTGCTAGATGTTTTTAGGTTTCCTTAAGTAAAGCCATGTGGGTTGAGAGAGTTACCAATAACAAGCAGCAGTAGCCAGCATGGCTATTTCCCACTTATGAAGTGGTGATTACGAGCTTGTTGTATTCAAGTGCTTTAATGTCGGAAAGACAAAAATGTAGCATCCCATTGGTTGACAGTCATATAAACATTCATCGCGCTATACATGCAGTTTGCTGACAATTCTGGAATTTTGCTCAAATATATGCTTATTTCACTGCTTATAAAACAAACAATATGCTTCGAATGATCGTTCTTATCTAGCCTATAAAGTTTATGACCCACCCAACTCAGAAACTTTGGTATCAAAATTATTTCTGGATTTCCCAGTAGTAAATACGACTTCACGTCCAATTTCCAACAAGAAAACTCGTATTTACCATAATTCTGATAGCACATGAAGGCAGTAATATTGTGGTGTGTCCTGGTTGGAAATGTGTCAGTTCAAGCCCAGTCTAAAGGAGTTTTTTTTTAAGTGTGCATTGCTGATATTTCTATACTTAGCCCTACCCCTCGATCAAAACGATAATTGGGACAGCCCTTACTCTCACGTGAACGCGCAAAACTAAGGGGTAAGGGGAAGGGGTAAGACAGAGAATTGGGATTCACCCTAATAGTGTGGGCCCTGTGTGGGCCTAGTGGGGGCTTCCTGAGGGCTAAATGAGCGCTGCCCATGCAGGGCCAGCTCTAAGGGACCAACCAAGCCGCTGGTGGCCCTTAGGCTAACCCTAAGTGGTCCCGCAAAGGGCCAGTGCAGTGTACAGTTCTTATTTATTTGAACAGGGAAACCTCCGAAAACGTTTGTCAGTGTTGGGTTTGCATACCATATTTCAACTCAGGAATGAACTGTAAGGACATTTGAGGTGATAAAATATACTTTTATTAAAGCTTAAATTACACAAATAATTTTTTAGTCTGGGCCAGTCAAGAGTAAACAAATGCGTTGGCGTAAAAACTACTTGAAAATCTACTTGATTTGAATTGGTGGATCGCGGATAAATATTAGTAGCCTATTTTTTTATTAAATCTTTTTATAAAATTTCACTAATTTCGCTAATTTCACAGTTAATGCCAACACACCCTTTGTTTTTCTTGCATCGCTCAACGATTTTATTTTCATACCAAACCTAGAACGGTTAAGTGGCGATATCTTGTGAATCAAAACTGTTACTCGGCTACCGACTGCAAGAAGGCCTCGGATGACAAACACTATTGGGATTTTCCATAGGCATAATAGTTTTTTATACTGTACAAACTGTATTTTCTATCCCCTACACCCAAACCTACTCCTCACAGAAAACTTTAGATTTTCAAAACACTTCATTCTGTATGATTTCTAAGTTTATTTCCTCATGGGAGCCCCAAAATGTCCCCACATGGTCAAACTGTGGTCCCTCTAACGTAGTTACTACCAACCAGTACACACGTACACACAACTCTTTTTAAATCGAGAAACAAACCACTCAGATGAACACAAATCTGGTTAGAGATGCTAAAACGTTGGATGAGAATTTTAAAATTGAAGGCATGACAGAATGTATTTAATAACGTTATTATCTATGTTATAATGTAGATTTTATTGCTTGGCAGTTTTGTTTACATTGTGATGGACGTCACAGTAATAAAAATATTTTAATGCAAATCAATATTAATGTCCAAGTATTTGTTGTTAAATAGCCGTGACTTAATAAGCAGGATAATGTGCAGTCAGCCAGTTATTATATCAAAATAAACACCTTCAGGTTTGGCCAAAACTTCAGTTCTACATTTAACGGTTGACTGGACATCATTATTGCATTATTTAACACAACAACTTCAAAGTATTTAATTTCGGCTTTGATTGCCCAGTAAAGACACAGACTGACTGATAAGCAGAAAATACATAGCCAACCAGTAAGTGAGGCACCAATGGGAGGGGCTTAACAAATGGGAGGACCTTACGACTTTACGCTACTCGTTTGATTGACAGTCGTAACGAGGCAGAGGCAACGCATACCGCGAGACAAGTGCGAGAATTTACCCCAGTCGCAGCAACTTTAAGATGGATCAATAGTCGAGGAAACTCGTCTCCTCACAGGTACGTCCATTCGCTTACCTTGGCGACTGTCATTTGGAGCGGTTTAATCTGTCACGTCTGTAAATCCACACTTTGTATAAAATAGGCTATTCATCAGTCGAACCATATCCTTCACATTTTCTGAACTCCGTTTCCCGAAATTATTCCGTGCCTTCATGAAGGCTTACAACAGAAGTTTATTATGGTCGCGAGAATAGATGCTTACAACATGTTGCGCATCTGTTTATTTCGGGATAAATTGAGTCGCATCAAACGTCTCTCCATTAACCGGCCCCTAGTTTGATCATTGTGAGGGAAAATACAACTATTAGCAAATTATCTGAATTATTACTTGTAATTTTAATTCTATAATCGGTCAAACCGTTATTCGCATGTTTCTATGACTACTACATCTGTCCATATCAAGTAATATTTCTTTTTTTTTAATTGCCTCTTGTTAAGGAATAGATCATAATGAAGAATATGGTCAGACAGACTCTCATATTTTTTTATAGATGCACTAGTTCCTGTTAAATTTTTTTTTTTATAAAACAACAAGCAACCATTTAATATGCGAAGTTGTTAAATAAATAATAAAATAGCAGTATTCAACCATTCAGTAGGCTATAGACTTACATTTAGGCAAATACATGCTGCTTCGGGAATGACAAACCATGTGTAGCCTATACGTTTTTTGTTTTAAATATGTTTAAAGTGCAATTAACTACGAGTGAGCTGTTGGTTTGTGAAATATTTATCATAATTTAGTTTATAAATAATCTGTAAAGCAGTGTGTGTGAGGATACATTTTAGGTTTCTTGGTGAAGCTGCTTATATGGAACTGCAAAGTTGTTACATAATGAAATAGCAATATGCAACTGTTCTGTATGTAGGCCTGCGTTTATGTAAATGAGCCTGCTGCTTAAATGTTTTGTTGACAAAAAATGTTAAAAGTGAAATGTTCTACATGGTTTCCCATATTTGTAAAGTGTAGATATGAATATAAAAGACTGCTGATTGTAAACTGTTGCTAATAATTTTGCTTATGACCAAGAAAAATCTAGAATGCGGATACATTTCAGGTCTCTTGGTGAAGCTGCATGTGCAACTGCAAAATTTGCACCAGTTTTAAACAATAATAACGATTCTTGTTGACATTTATAACAAAATATCAGGGATTTGTTGTATCTTATTCTCTTAAACTGTCAAGAGTGTATTGAATCATTCTGGCAGAACATCTCTTTGAAGAACATCCTACATAAGCTTGTTTCTCAGGCAACCGTGCTGGTTTTAGTACACTACTGTAAATATGCGAGTAGGTGGGCAGGAGCTGTATGATCTGGTATTATTTACATATCATGTTCCTTTTCTATTTCTTTAATGTTCTTCATGTTCATCCGCCAACACATATTTCCCTTGCGTTTCATCTGAAGGCGCATGTAAACATCGTCTAATTAGCCTGGATCCAATTCCCTTGCTGTTCAGTTATGACTTGGCATGAACGTTGCCGTTCAGACAATGCCGAGGCCCAGGGTCATTCAAACACCAACGTCTTCATGTGTCACTTGAGACTGTCTTTTGTGAGTGTCAAATGCTTGATTGTTGAACCTGAGCCAACAGTAGATTTCCTCTTCCCATCTTGAAGGCTAAACAATGAGCACAGTGTGCGTATCGATGCTGGCCACAGAAAAAGAACAGAATCACCTGGTCGTAACCAGATATGAGCAGCTTTCTCGGTGTCAGTGGCACCGGTTCTTTGCCATGTAATAGGGTGATGAGATGTAAGCTCCGCCCATTAGGAATATTTGATGCTCTGATTGGATGTAAGGCATCAGCTGTGCCTCTGTTTGCTAACAGGCGAGCAGTTAGAGGGACAGGTGCAGGGTGAGGACCCAGATGCCCTGAAAGACCTCATTATCAGTGGAGCGGAAAGAACCAGTACTTTTATACAGCAGCACTGAGAAGGCTGCATTCATAGGCATCACCTTTGCTTTATTTAGTTTACGCCTTATTTATTATTATAAATGAATATTTACTATAGTATTATAAATATTTGAATACATATTAATAAATACATTTATTTGAATATGCATTATTGTATTATTAATATTTAAATACATATATGTAAATAAACATATTATTTAAACTTTTTTAACCATTGATATTAAACTTTTATTTGTGTTACAGACATGAATGATGTTTAGTGATCTGACTTAAAATTTTTGCTTGGTACACTGGTAAGTTTGGCCATAAATAAGAATCTTTTGAAACCCAGATAAAAATATAATAACATTAACCAAATTTAAACTAAAATTAAAATGAAAACTGAAAGTATTATGATTTTTTTGGGAAACTCAGAACACCTAGAAGCCTTTGCTGTTATTGTTAACTGAAACTAAAACTATTAAAAATGTTTTTTTTTTGTTAATTGAAATATAATATAATAGATATATAGATATTATAGAAAATATAAATATTAGATGAAAAACTTACATGAAAATGAGAAATGTTGCCTTTGCAACTTACTGAAATGAAATAATTTAGAGCTATATAAAATGATAATAATAAAAAATGTAATAAAAAATATATATATATCTAAATAGAAATGTTACAAATATATATATGTTTAATAAAATTAAAATAAAAACTGAAAGTATAATAATTTAAGCTAATTCAAAATATTAATAATAATATAGAAATAACACTGCTAGAAAGCACAAAGCAATCTGCCAAAAAAACAATCTGAATATATTAGTAACTCTATAGGAATGCATAAAATCAAGCAAATACACAAACTTAATAGAAATGTAATTTTATTTCAGAAGCAGTGGCTAAACTTCTAGAACATGTAAATGAACATCCTAAAACTCCCAAGACATGCTCAAGGCAAGGTTACTAAAAAGCATGAATTACATGTGTCGTTGAGCTTGACGGTTGTGTTTGTGTGTTGTGATGAGGAGCAGGTGCGTGGCTCTCAATGTGGTCTGAGTCTCTGAGCTCCAGATGGCAGCTGAAGCACTTCGACTGGACGTACATGAGATCAGGTTCTTTGATGAGTCACATGATATGTTCTCACCATCCCAGGCATTAAACTATTGGCTGGCACAATGTAGTGTTTCAAAACTATTCAAAATGCTTTCTGCAGTTCCCTAATAATGGCCATTTGCTGCGCTTTTTCCAAAAATAATTTGAGGAATTGATCTTCTAAGAGGTCGTGTTGAACTAAAGCACTCTAAACTCAATATGCTCCAAAGTGTTTGCACTTGTGTGAATTATTGAGAAATAACATGTTAAGTGGGTCAACAGAGGCAAAGCTGAGTGCGTCGGCTCGATTATTTGCAGTGCGGCAGATGTTTGTCACTGTTGCTTACAATTGAGTCCTTCTTTTCTCTAGAATTGGCAGAGAAAGGCTTATCCAAGTACAATTAACTTTAAATGAGTTTATTCTAATAATAGGCGTTCATCATTTATTTACCAGGCCCTTCTCTGCGTATGCAAATTCAGATGTCCCTCGCCATGGCAACAGCTTGCTCAATTCTCGCAGTGCCCGGAGGTGTTGGCTTCCTTCGCCAAACTCTTGCCTACTTCTCTCAGCCCACAGAGACCTGCTCTGCATTTCAGGAGCTTGTGAAAGAGCTTTTGACATTAAACATGGTCTGGAAACTTTCTTTGAAAGTATGTTTTGAAAGCAAGTGTGATATTATCGTCTTTAGTTTTTGATATGACATATAGCCTACTCCATTTTTAGCCTATGTATGCTACGTCAATGTCCTTTCTTATGGATTTTATAGTATTCTTTAAACATGCACGCTTATGGCAAGTTTTGTCTGTCTTGCATATGTTTGTTTATACTTTTAACTCTAGAGGGCGCAGTTGCACCATTTTTTAGATTGCATCTTTTAACAATCACTGATTGATTGCGTTTATGCAACTTATGTTACAATTTTTGTCACTTTGCCATTGCTTTGTATGAAATCCAAAATTAAAACCATAGTTTTTTATGAGAAAAGTTTTAAATATAAATAAATAAAAAAGATGGCACAAAGCTGACATTTTTGAAAGCATATACATGTTCAAAGCTTTGGTGTTAGTATGTTTATTTTAATTTTTTTAAATGTTGTTTTACAAATGATTTGTATATCAAATGCATGGTGTTCTTTTCAACTTTCTATTCATCAAAAAATAATACTGAAAAAATCTATTGCAGTTTCCAATAATATTTTAAACAGCACTATTGTTTAACATTGTTTGCTAATTATATATATATATATATATATATATATATATATATACTTATTATTATTATGAGCACCAAATCAGCATATTAGGATTATTTCTGGAGGATCATGTGACACTGAAAACTGAAGTGGAATTTTTATATTATTTTGCTGTATTTTTTATTAAACAAATGCATCCTTGGTGAGCATGAAGATACTTTTTTCAAAATCTAACTCAGTCTTTTTAACAGTGATGCAAAATTGCTATAAATTTCATGAGAATTTGTAACAGTTGCTATCAACACCTTTGGATCTGTCCCGAAATGAAATCCATAAAGTTCACATCAAGTCCTCAAAAGTGCTTTACTATATACCAAAAAACAACCCTCCTTTCATAGCTGTAATTTAATTATGTAAGTGACTTTTGTGCGGTTAAATTCCTCCTAATTCAATTGTGGTTTTCCATGAGGTACACAAGTTTTTATTCGCTTTACATTTGAATAGTATACATTGTATTAACACTTAGTGTATTATGCAACATCACAGGGTGTGACTAAATCAGAGGAAAAACACTAATTGTATTTTTCTTGTTGTGGCACACAGTATATCTATTCTTCGGTGTACTAGCTGGCAAAACAGATGTACTTTTAAACAGAAAACGCCTATAAGTGCACACAAAGTGGGTTTGTATTTCTCATGTAGGGTAACAGTGGAAAAATCCGTTCATGTAGGTGTGGACTGTTTCTGGTGCTATTTCTAAGTACAAATGAGCTTCAGAAGGTAAGAGTGTATTTTTTCAGGGATTTCTCATTAAGTCTCTAAGGGTTTACACCCATGATGCAACAATTCCCATTACACAGTCTGTGTTGAGCTTTTCTCTTAGTGACTGAATAAGGACAATCCCTATCAGAGCCTTCTAATTCTAAGAGATTCTTCCATCCCAGCGGAGTTTGGGGATCTCTCTCCAGAAAACACAAGATGTGCAAGGCTTTGCGTTATCTTGGGGAATCCCACCCTCGACTATCACAGGATGAAGACTAAATGACTGCCGGAAGCGGCTTGTTTGTGATAACTACTCAAAGACGGAGATCTGCCCTGCAGCATTTCCTACTGTACGTCTCTTTCTCTTTCTTTTTCTCCGTCTTCCTTTTCCTCTCGCATTTTGTCACTAGGCGGCACAGTAATCCTACACCTGCAGGTTCTCATATGTTTTACTGTAACTGGCTGAACTGCTTTGACAAGTGCGAGGGGGTTAAAACACACTTCAGTGCAGAGCCGGGCTCATATCTGGCTGCATCTCTCCACACACACACACACACACACACACACACACTGGTATAAGAAACAGCCCGGGATTCAAACTCAGTCTTCTGTGAAAAGGAAAAGAAGAGAGAAAGAGCAGCAGAAGAAGAGCAAACAAACTGAAAATTGCAAGTTCAATGTTACCGCTGTGGAAAGCCTGACAGGGAGCGGGCGGCTCGCTAACCTGGAGATGTCGTACGGCAAGCGTGGCTGCAAGGAGCAGCATCAGGAGAATGATGGGATTGAATTGAAGAGCATGGCCAGTTTACCTGAAGACCTGATGCTGAGCGACGACTTCCGCGGGAAGTTCAAGAAGATCCGGACCAGGAAAAGGCCCACCATTCTGACATGTAGGTGCTGATTGGCACAAGACAGAGTGTTTGTTTGTTGTCACTGTCTGCTATGAAATTATAGATGGGAGCAAAATTGAGAAGCCGCTTTGCTAGGGTGGTCAGAAGACTAACTTCATAAGTCTTTCTATCAGCCATGTGTGACATGCCTCAATGTCTATAGATATTTATTGGTTACCTCGAGAATGTGGCGTCATGTTTGTTAAAATAGACTGTTAGCTTTCAGTTTATCTGTGTTGTGTATGAGCCAACTGAATGCATGCAGTGAAAACTTCCATAGCGGTGTGCTGAAATGCAGATCAAAGTGGAAAAAAGGCACACAGTCCACACACACACAAAAAAAAACTTGTTTTTTTACAGTATAGGCTAATTCATATAGGCAAGATTTGGATTGGTAAGATATTTTTTTGAGAGCATTTGGCTACATTTATCTAAAAAAAAATACTGTTTACGGAAATAAAATCAATTTCATTCAACTGGAACGATAATGAAATTAAAGCACTTCTCCTTATCCGAGCGGATGAAGTGATTTGTCGTCAAATGTTGCATAGACGGAACGTCGTTGCTTGTGTGAATAGCGCATTTTTTTATTTACCGGTAAAGTTTTTCCGGTAATTTTATGGCAATTTACTGGTATTACTGTGTTAAATGGGCTTATGTTAAAATGTAGTTTATTCCTGTGATGGTAAAGCTGAATTTTCAGCAGCTGTTACTCCAGTCTTCATTGTTACATGATCCAGCCGAAATCATTCTAGTATACTGATTCGGTGATCAAGAAACCTGTTTTCTTATTATCAATGTTGAAAACAGTTGTGCTTTTTTAATAGTTTTTGTAGAAACAGCAATTCACCTTTTTGAGTAGTCTTTAATGAATAGAAGTTCAAAAGATTAGCATTTATTTGAAACAGAAATATTTTTGTGACATTATAAATATGTTTGTTGTCACTTTCGAACAATATAAGGCATCCTTATTAATTAAGACAAAATTTTATTTATCCCAAACTTTGAATGGTAGTATCCACTGTTTCTAAGTCATTAGAAAAATCTGATAAGGGATAATGATCATGTGAACTTTTGTGAGTTTGTCTTCTTTGAAATGCTTGTTAGTTCTGCAATAATTAAAGCAAAGCATTTTCCCTAGTGGTATCAGACTTGTTGGACCCCACAGTGTCTATCCTGCTTGTTTAATGTGATAAACAGTTTAATGTAAATTACAGGAGACACAAAGGCAGCTAAGATTGAGGAAAGACACTGCAAATGTTACTCGAGCCTGTGTCTGTAGCCTTTGTGTGTGTTTCCTTGAAAGAGTCTGAAAAGGAGGATAAGGTAAGAGTGTAAGGGAAAAAAAGAGGGGCCAGAGGGTGGAGACAGGGAAAATCAGCACAGGGAGGAAAAGTAGATAGAGGAAAAAAGAGGAGTGCAGAGCTGGTACTGATATCCACAGTGACGCCTGCACCAGTGAGACATGCTTCACATTCCATCACTTCATCAGAGCTTGAAAATGCTTTTAATAGGCTCTTAATGAGACTCAACCTGCAGAACAACCTGCTCCCACTCCCACAGATGGCTTAAGACTAAATATTTACACTATCTCAAAGAGAAGACCTGCCAATGAATGCTTGTGATGGGAACATTTATATTGTTTGATATGAAATATTTGAGAAGTCTCAGAATCATAATCTTTAATTGAATTTAATTTGAATTATTCACTTGAGTTCTATTTGAGTGATTGACTTGGGCTGTTTTCCAATACAGTGCTTTCAGCTGTGAGTTGTAATGGCTTGTGCACTTTAGCTTTTTACGTCAGGAAGTTTTTGGACACTTCCACACATCAAGACCGCCATTTGCACTGTGTGCTGATAATGGTCTGGTTGAAAGGTTGAGCGATTGTTCAACCCGGACATTGTGTAATAATCTGTCTGAGAGCCCCTTGCTGTGCCAGGTCCAATCTAATATCGTCACCGGGTCCGATCTGTGTGGGTTATGTTACTGGGATATGTCATCTTTATCACTGTAACCACTGTAGGAATGTTTCAATTTTTGAAAGATAAACAAAAACAAGGAAGAAGAGAATTCAGTGTCCCCTGTAGGCGAATTCTAGTTGTAAATGAGTTACACAAAAACATGTGGAACTGTTGATATGAGTTACTATCTGGACTGTCTGGGGTATTTGCATATGAAAATATAAATAGAAAAGCTGTGCTAAAACTGTTTAGTAACACATGCATATTTAAGCATTTAACATATTTCTGTTAAAAACAATCTTATTATCTTTACAGTTGTTTTAATTAGGAATATTAAAGCCGACACCACTGTTGTTAAATTTTGTGGATTCATATTAGTTATAGTAAGAATAAATAGACAGTTTTCCCCCAGAACACAAGTGGACAACTTTAAACTGGCCTGATAAATAGTGTGAGAGCATTATGTAATTAAGGGCAAGATCTTGACATCGGAGGGATAGAGAGGGGCATGATGGGATTATGGTGTGACTCAGGACGTGCAGTGCTTGCCAGTCTGAGTCTGTGTTTATGTTTGTATTTGAGAGAGTATGAAGATATGATCATGCAGTCCCAGTAATTATACAGACTGACTATGTTGGTCCACCAGCCAGACCAGCAGAACAACACTGTAAGCAATTTGACAAAGTGCCTTTGTGAAGAAGACGTTTGCTTACTAGAAATGTCACGAGCGATCTTGTTTACAGCTGCATTGATTGGACTGGGGTTCGTTTTGTGCTGTGCTGACCTTTGCTGACTTCTTGTGAGCTTTGGACTTTGTAGAAATTCTTATTTAGACCCTCAGCAAAAATTTTTAAGAAAATAGCACGTGAGAATCTGCTTGCGCTGACGTTACTGTTAAAATCGCCTTGCAGTTGTCTTTTTTCATACTTGACTGACACTTGTGATGAATGGGGACTTTAGCACTGGTTCAAGCCAAAACCAACAGTGAGTGTGAAAATGAAGAGTCTCTGAAGGTCATTGGGGCCACACAAAATTAGGCAAAAGCTTTGAGATATGCAGTGGCCCAAAAAAGGGTGATATATTTGCAAGTGAATATCTTTGCATTATATTACAAAATAACAAACCAATTGGGATGTAATTTGAAAGAAAGAAAACCATTTAACAAAAACACATTTGTTGGGTTTTAAATAAGAAAAAAAATAGATAAGCTACCGTTCAAAAAATGTGTTTTTCCCTCAAAAGAAGCTTCTTATGCTCCAAGTCTGCATTTATAATACAATTACAACAATACAATTACAAAAATATAATAAAATAAAATTGTGCAAAAAACTATTGTCATTTAAAATAACATTTTATATTTAATATAATGTATTATTTATTTTTATGCAACCATTACTCCAGTCTTCAGTGTAACATGATCCTTTATAAGGATTTTTATTTGGTGCTCATGAAACATTTCTCATTATTTTCACACTTGAAAATGGTTGTACAGGTTATTATTTTTTGTATAAACTGTGATACATTTTTTCAGGATTGCTTGATGAATAGAAAGTTTAAAAGAACAGCATTTATGAGAAATTGAATTTTTTGGAACAATATCAAAATATTTACTGTGAATTTTGTGATCTTTAGGGAAACTGACTTCATGCATCCATTAAAAATCAGCTTGAGACCAGTTTGTTAAACGTTCTGTTAAAAGCTCTGTCATCACCTGTTTGGAGATACTTTTTGGTTTAGTTTGGGTTTCATTTTGTATCTAATGCAAGGACATTCAGGCATTTTAAGTGAGCATTAAGTGTCCAACATATCCAATATTTTTGGGGCCACTGTATAGTAAAGCTATATGGGAAATAAATCACCTTAGATTTGCTCCTTGAATTCCATTTTATCCTATAGCATTGGTGTTTGCTAAC
Source organism: Gymnocypris eckloni scoliostomus (assembly GCA_027564155.1). Lineage (NCBI taxonomy): Eukaryota > Metazoa > Chordata > Actinopteri > Cypriniformes > Cyprinidae > Gymnocypris > Gymnocypris eckloni. Next base: position 7,435,002 of record CM050417.1, on the reverse strand, counting down.
TACCACTGTTTGGAACATGTGCAGGTTCATACACTATAATAGCATACATTGTATGGGGCTTTATCTTTACCTGTACATCATGATGCGGGAGAGTCTCTTTCACTTGGGATGCAAGCAAACAGGTTATAATTAACCACGCGGGGCTAAGAGGATTTCTCCCTGCACTGCTTGCAGCCTCTGACTCTGGGTTATTTAAAGTGAACCTGAGAGAGAGAGAGAGAGAGGAGAGGGAGGGAGGAGGGGGTGAGGGAGGGTGGGTGAGTTGGACACACATAGAGGAGGGGGGAGAGCTTAGCGGATCTGTGGCGCTCTGTTCTGGCTCAGTCTGTGGCGGCAACATCTCTGTTTAGCATCACTCTCCCACAGCAGACGATTCCACCTGCCTGCCCCGGACGCTGCTGCAGGCAGGGGTGGAAACGTACAGGACCTCAGCATCCTCTGACTTCACCGACCTGCAGATATGGCCAGCCAGCAGGACTCGGGTTTCTTTGAGATCAGCATCAAGTCCCTGCTGAAGTCCTGGAGCAGCAGTGAGTATATTGGCGCTCAGAGCCGCGGGATCGCAGCCAGGGCTGGCGGGATGCATCCAGAATTAGTTTGTTTGTGAGAGGGCCAGTTTGTTGCTCTTGTGCACGTACTCCGGTGTTGTTGTCCTCTTTTCTTTATTTAATATTCTGGGGATTTTATTAGGTCAGTGTAATATGGACTTTATGGCATGCACTGCTATCTCTATTTTAACTATGTGGATGTAGTCAGGCTTAAATGGATCCTTAATGCAAAAAATGACAATTCTGACATTGTTTATACATCGTTATGTCATTCCAAATGTTCTGTATGTAGAACACAGAAGATGTTTTGAGGATCTATAAGGTCCAAAACAACATAGAGCCCCACTGACATTTTTCAAAATATCTTCTTTTGTGTTTAGCAGTTTGGGATGACATTGGTGAATTATCATTTTAAGGACAGAGTGTTCTAACGCTGTCTGTGTATATAGGTATTGCAGATAAAGATGGAGATCTTCAAACATGCTTTACATTTGATGCCATAACTTTGATATCAGTGAATAAAACTGGATCTATAATATGTTATATACCATAGCACTGCTTCTGTAAGATCTTGTTATACAGAACTGACTATTTATTATGATGTGAAGGTGGATCACATTTTCATCTATATTGCATTGTAATCCCTGTCCTGGTGTTCTGGAACACAGTATGCTCCTTGGAGCAGTGTGCATCAGGTGCCTGTTCTCACCAGCCTAACTGACCAATCAGCTTTGAGGGATGGTCAGCCCTCAGCCAATCAGCTTGCAGCAAGAGTGGCAGTGAGAATTCTGTGCTACTTTCTGACAATCTAGAAGTGTCTCCTTAAGAAATCAATGCAGATTTACATATAATACCTTTTTAATATTAAAACAAAGGAAATTAATGTTTTTATTCAGGATGCATTAAATTTTTTTAAAAGTGAAAATAAAGACATTTATGATGTAAAAAAATCTTTAAAAAACGCTGTTCTCTGATTAAACTTTCGATTCATCAAATCATTTTTAAGAAAAAGAGTTCTACTGTTTCCACAAAAATATTATGCATCAAAAACTGGCTCTATAGATAATAATAAGACATGTTTCTTATGCACCAGATCAAAATATTAGAATGATTCAGAACAATATTGAAATAATAATTCCCAATATTACTGTTTTTACTGTATTTTTATTATTAATTAAATGCATCCTTGGTGAGAGCATAAGAGACTTATTTTAAAAACATTAAAAAATATAATAATTCCATAGTAGTGTTTGTATATGTACATTTCATATGTACTGTAATATTTTCTCATTCCTCATACTGTATGTTGCACATAGTTTTATATGTTGTTTTTTACAGACCTTTGTTTCTGTAATTCAGAGGCGAAATATTAATAAAACAATAAATGTTTAATATTTCAGCCTGAAAATGTAATCCTCAGTTTTCGACCAAATCATAATCTCTATCTCTCTCTGCCTCAGAGTAAATGGGTGAAACGTACTTATCACTAAATCAAATGTGCTTTGCACAGTGTACCAAATATATTTTTAGCACTAGCTCAGAGGTTTAGAGCTGCGTGTGTCTTTAGGCCTAATGGATAAATCCAGGAGAAATGTCCTTGTTTTTTAGCTGTCATAATCAGCACGTAGTTTCTCAAATATCTGCAAACACATCTCATCTTTCACTTTTTTGTTTGTCCTCCTGACCTTTATGTATGCCACAAGGATAGCCAGCTCTCTTCAAATGGTACAGTGTGTTCGGGCAGTTACACAACCTGATCCTGTTACTCTGGGTTATAGTATACTATAGGTGTGGATGCCCATGGGCGCCCAATGTGTGACCTCTGGATGCCTTTTATTCTTTGAAAGATCTGCAAGTCTTATTCTGTATGTTTAAAAAGTATTTTTTTCTGTCATTGATTATGTCTTCAGGGTCTTGTTAAGGACTGGACTTTGGTGTGAAATATCGACAGTTTAGGATTGTACATGTGTAAGATGCTATTGAGTTTCAGCTGCAGATTCCATATCCATTCTTGCTGTGAACTAAGAGTTTTTTTCTGTTTGTTGATGAAAGTAACCAGTGGGATATGAGTGGGCTTTGTGTGCTAACAGTCTGATAACCATCTGAAAATGGATGAGGCTTTATGGGTCCCATTTATTTAGAGTTATGGCTGTCGTTCCCAGGAGCCTTTTGTACACAGTTGGGGTCTATGGATGTAAACTAAGCTCACATTATTTACATCAGTGGGGGATTTTGTTAGATGTATGTTTTTCCCGTGCTTGTTGTCCACTCCCTGAACAAGAAAAATGTTGGGAGGACACAACGGTATTTGTTTTAGAAAGAAAAAAGGGGTGTAATATACGTCTGCGTCTGTGTTTATGTGTGTCCCATATGTGTGTGTGTGTGTGTGTGAAATAGTGAGGCGTTGTTCTGTGTCTTGTATTGTCTCTGTTGGGAGCAGCTCAATGCTCAGAGGCTCCTCTGCAGAGCGCTGATGTAATGCTCTGTCTGAGCCCATCTCTTGTTTGCAGAGTCACATGTAATGCATCAGGCTGCCGTAATCATCCAGACTGGCACTGGAACGCTACTACTGTGAAAAAATGGTTTTCTGAAGAAAAAAGAGCGGTGCTTGCAAATGCAAAACGCCATGATGCTAGTGTGTTAGTTGGAGTGTTGCTGTCCAGTATCTAGAGTGTTCTACATGAGCCGCAGGTGGTTGTTGAGGTATTCTCTTGCTAGTCGGTTACTCTTATTATGACAGTTATCTTGTAGCAACCTAATGGAATCACATTCATTTACTAAAAACTGAATTTTTTGTTTCAAGATAGACTTATTACTTCTTTTGAAGTCACCAGTCAGCATAATTAAAAAATTTCAGCATAATTTCAATTTTAAATTAGGAAATCCATAAGGATGCATGCATTAAATAAGGACATTATAATTTTGTGAAAAATGTATATTTCAAATAAATTCAGTTCTTTTCAACGGTCTGCTTATCAAATAATCCAGAAAAAAGTGTCATGGCTTCAACGAATATATTAATCAACAACTGTTTTCAACAATGATAATATGTTTCAGAATATTACAATAATTTCTCAATTTTATGTGACAAAAATTTTAAGTAAAATGTATTATTAAAAATGAATATGTTTATACTGGTGTAATTTTTTACATTTTGATTATATCAATTGCAATGCTTAATGCTATTGTAGCTTGTTTATCTTTATTTATTGACATTTTAATGCTTAAGCTCTGTTTATGTGTTTTGTTTATGCAATATTTGTATTGAGTTTAGCAAGCCTAGTTGGCTTCTCATTTGCTGCCCATGGCGGTTTTCCCAAGGGAAGATTGTGTAATGGAGTCGGTCGGTGGAATTCAGAAGCTAGATAGTTTATCTCGTTTTACGCCGTCTGTGTTTCTACATATGTGCAAACAAGGGAGTGAAAGTGAGTGAGTGAGTCTGTGCCCAATCAAATGATGTTTACACTGTTGGTTAACGGCAGAGGGGAGATCAGGACGTATAGTGTGTACTCAGGGATAAATATAGCCCTGCAGCTATGCCACTGTAGCATGTCAGTCCTGCTCACTTGCCCAGGCCTCAGCTAAATATTTCAGCCTGACCTTCAGTCTCGAGAGGCAGTGGACGTTTACACTACAATAGAGAGCTTTTTAGAAGAGGCGAGCACACGTGCGGATTGGTTATCACCTCATTTTCAGACTTTTGTTTCGACTCGCACTGGGACCGTTACAGTATGGGGCAAGATTGGGAGAAGGTCTCGCTATCACTGAAGTCACTGATAAGGACGTGTGAAGTATAGAAAACTGGATCCCATATGCTGCTCCCCTACTATGGACCTCACAGTCATGTGCTGGAATAAAACCAGCACGGTGAACTTCATGAAAGGTCTGGGTAGGTGCTATAAGAGAGAGAGAGAAAGAGCAGCGAGTGAGAGTCTGTCAGTGAATGATGATGAAACGAACAAAGTGTTTAAGTATCAGCATTAGTAAAATTTGACAGTTTTGTTGAACAAATGCAAGGCGAGCTTCAACCTTACCCATGAGCTTTTATTGGTGTTTAGATAATATAATAGCAAAACAGACTGTTTATTTTGTTGAAGAAATATATCTATCTAAGATGGTTTGATGAAATTAAGATATGTTTGTTGCCAACTGCAGTTTAAAGTATGTTAATGAATGATTGTGCGGTCAGAATGCAATGAAATATTAATACAATTATTAATTATATTAATAATTAACATTGTTTTTGTTTATACATTTTTATAATTAAGATATTTTTATAAATGTATCAATTTATTATTAAAGAGTATTATTTAATACAATTTAGTTTTAGCATTTGGGCTGCTATTTACATTACGAATATACTATTCAATCATTAACAGGCATGTAGTGGTGCAGAAATGTTGCACATTTATGATTAAAGTCCTTATTAAATTGATTATGAGTCCTTGTCAAATATATTACACTTTATATTGAAAGAAATGTGGACTAAAGAAGAACTTTAGTAAACTTTAGTTGTTTTTGGAGGTGAAATACTGTAGGTGACAAATAACTTTTTTTCTATTCTAAGGAAAGTAAAACCCACTTTAAGCTATGCAAATCGAAGTCTGTTTTTGTCAATGCATGATCTAAAACTAGATCAAAATTTGTTGTCAAAATCATCTCCGCTGTGACTGTCACATGCCCCCTCTGCAACTCGACCACTATTACTTACAGTATAGTCCAGTAGATTGTGTGTGTGTGTGTGTGTGTGTGTGTGTGTGTGTGTGAGAGAGAGAGCTCTGTGAAACTTTTGATATGAAGTTGTACTTTCTGCTTCTAGCGTGTTACTTGAGTTTGTGTTGAGGAAAGATGGGCATTACATTGTGTACACATTGCAGTCTCTGGCAAGCTGCAGAATAAGAATTCTTGGTAAATTCTGAAATGGATTTCACTGTCTGGATTAGGAAACGGTCATTGTCTGAAATACAATAATTGATTGTATTCATTCAAATAGTTTTTGACCTTTAAACTGGAACACTAGACAATCCATGTGATTTATTCTGAAATAATGCAGATTTTCCATTTTGGCGTTTCTGAAAAAGACAAATACAATACATGCAGTATTTTAGACCCCATTTCCATGTACAACATTTATTTATAATGTTAATATAATTTATTCTCTTTTTTCATCTAAAGCTTCAACAGGGTACAGCAAGCCTCCTGTCCCACAAGTTTGCTGCTCGCAGGGTGAGAAGAGGCCGCCTGCCATGATGCCCATCAGCGTGGACCCAGAGAGCCGTCCGGGCGAATACGTGCTCAAGAGCCTCTTCGCCAGCTTCACCACCATCTCAGAGCGCAAAATACGGATCGTCATGGCCGAACCTTTGGTGAGTGACAGTTTTGAACAATTGAAGGTAGCGATCTTGAGACTTGTGACCATTCCAGTCCCAGTACTCATCTGTCTTTGAGGATTGTGGAGATGGCTGACCATATGGACTGTTGGAATGGCTTGTTAGGACTGAATCTAAAAATATAAGCTAATCTGGCTAATAGTTGTTTAGCTCAGCACTTGACCCTACATCTATGTATGGTTCTTGTATAAGAAATTAAATTTATATCTGTCAGAAATGGAAAGTACAGATAAGATGTTAGTGTTCAAATATTGATTGTTTATCTCTAAAGACACTGAGCACTTACCAGCCTCATTAGTATTTTCCAGACAACAGACAAATTGACCTGCTTGCGTGTTTAACAGCGAGATGCTAGTTTCATGACCGACAGGCAGGCTAGTGTTAATTAACCTTTCCCAGGACAGATATATTGTGTCCTGCAAAGCATCTGCCATCAGGATTAGCTCATCTCCTTCTAATTTTCTAAACAAAAACTGAGATTAGGTTACATGAAATGTTCAGCCACAGTTGAGTAGTGTATTGTTTGATAAAGAATAGTATTATCTGGATTGTCTGCAGTTTATTTGCACAACGACATCCCTCTGACCGACTGAATTTGAACTTGAGTATATAGATCTCTTTAGACACAACTAGAGTGTTTTATGGGGCGGTCATGTCTTGACATACCCCAGTCTTTTGATTCAGAAGTGGTCCTGCAAGAGAAAAAGGCAGTCCAATAACCTCTTATAAAAGCCTTGAGGGATATTGCCCTGTTCTTGTCTGCTCTCTCATCGGTTTCTCCCTCAAATGACTCCAGCAACTGAAATATTTATTAACCTAAGATGAAAGCGATGCTTCAGTGGACTGAATGAGCTCAAATTAAATTTAACACAGTCTGAAAGTTTTATGTCTGACAAGCCCACTTGGGTCAGAGAAGACAGTCTGTTCTGGGCCTAAAATGCAAATGACAAAATGATAATAGTATTTAAATATCCAAATCACATTAAAAAAAGAAGCTACAAACAATTCTGGGTTTTTGAAACATCTTATGTTACATGAGGAGTACAAAATGTAGGTCAGTTTGCTTTTACACAACCTGTGTTGTTTAGTCAGCATGTCTGATCTGTGATAGTTGCTAAGATCAGCTTAAGACTCTGCAGGTTGCCCTGTTTGTACACACACACACACACACACACACACACACACACACACTGACTGCTGTTTAGGTCAGGATGATTTTTTTTCTTTCAACAAAAGTACTTTCATTCTTTAAGAATTCATTAAATTCATGTTTACATTTTTCTGTTGTTTTTACAGGAAAAACCTTTGGTAAAGTCTCTTCAGAGGGGTGAAGATCCGCAGTTTGACCAAGTACGTACTGATTGCTTTCTGCCCCTGAACATATGCGCATGTTCCCATGTTCAGTCTGTGGACAGATGTCCCAGCGGAAAGACAAGAGACAGACTTTTAGCTGCTTGGCTGTGCTAAAAAATTTATCTGACTTTTGAATTATTAAAATAGATTCATGGATCGGCCTGGCCTTTAAAGCATTCAAAGTGGCCTCAGTAAAAGCCTGATGTGGTTTTTTGCTTGTCTGGCTGTCTGGAAGTGAACAAGTCCATTTGTAACTCTGATATAAGAGAGTTTTATGCCTCAAATTCACAATATTAACATCAAATTCACATCAGGTCATCAAACATTTTGTGAAAGACATTATTTCTCTATAATTTACACATACTTGCTTTTGATTGTTTTATACAGGGCCCAACAATAAGGATTGCATTTCATTTTCATAGCAGATTTCCAGTTTTTCTTTGCAAATTGATAAAAAAATTCAGAGAACATAATAATATGAAATGATAAATAATATATAATATATATATAAATTCATATGTATATGCACATACACACATAACTATGGAATAAAATACAATAAAATATAAATTAATTAATTATAATTTTACATCGGGCCTGAATGAGCAAGTGTGATTTATTTTTTATTGTTGAGCTTTGTTATATGAATATATTTCTCAAACTCTATTTTTACAGTTAACTCATTTTTAAATTAATGACAAAAGTATCTGCAAAATGAATAAATGAAAAAAATGTTTAGGTTATTTTAAATTTGATTAAAAAGTGTAAAAACTAAAATATTATATTAAATTAATTCAAATATAAATAAAAATAAAAATGTAATTATTAGTGGTGGGCCGTTATCGGCGTTAACGTGCTGTGTTAATGTGAGACTCTTATCGGGCGATAAAAAAAATGTCGCCGTTAATCTATTCTCAAAGTTGGGTTGGGAGCTGGGTCTATACTACAGCTATGATGACTTTCACCCTGATATTTTAGCGCGGATGTATACCTAGCCGAATTGCACTGTAGGGGGCGAGAACGAGTCTTCGAACTAGAGGCTCGCAGTCCGTGATGGACAGATTGTTAACGGCTGGTCTATGTGGTAATACAATCGGGCAGGACATCCAAACGCTCACCTATCATTTATCAACCTCAAATATGGCTTTTCATCTGAAAGATGCATGTAGTAGCAACTTTACATGGCCGCTCAATATGATGTTAACCTAGAGAAATGTGCGCTATTGAAGTGTTTGTGTGGAAGCGCGTTTGCTGCAGGACAGGCTCCGGTGCGTTCACTTGCTCTTAAAATCTCCGTCATTCTTGGTCATACAGATAAAAGTAGCCTAATACATCTTTCGAATCTGTAAAGACTCTACGTTTATTTGTGTGCACTCAGAATAACAACGAAATGTTGCGCTTGTAAGCAAACAGGATGCGCTTTAGGTCTCATGTGAACTTGAGAATTCACTCCCGTGTCACCCTCTGCTTCGAACCTGTGTGTATGCCTAACGTTACTGTGAAATTACCACATCAGACGTGACGTGCTAACATGGATGCAGCTATGAAGCCGCCGGGTTTGCTTCAGGGAAAATCTATTTTTAAGAAGCTTCCCAATGGAAACTGTAAACAGTTCATCACGACCTCTTATGTAGGCCTACAGTTCAAAATTCATGTTTAACTGAATAAACATTTAGTAAACACAAGTACATCTTATTGAACATAGTTTATTTTCATCACCAATTATCATAGTAGAACAGCTTTCTCAAGCAGTTTGTGATGCATTTTGGAAACAGGAGATGAGCCCTGGTCTAATCGCCACCTGGCTTGAGAAACCCGTTCTCAAAGACTTACTTTTAGTCATTATTTGGGTAGCACACATATTCTGAATGCCTTCGGCAGAATTCAAATGAGCCATTTTAATCTAGATTAATTCCAAAATTAATCTAGATTAATCTAGATTTAAAAAAAATAATCTATGCCCACCCCTAGTAATTATACATATATGTAAATTTATATATTTTTAAATGTAATGTAATGTAAATAAGTTTTTTTTATTTATTAAAAAAGTGATTTTAAATTTGCATCCTGTCAGGGCAAGTAAAAAAATATAAACCAAAAGCCAGACTGAGCAAGCAGAAACAAAAAATCCTTAATGTTTGGTGTGTTACATAATTATTATTCCTAAACTTACTCATTACAATGAACTATTGTGTAAATGAATGACAAAAGTATCTGCAAAATAATAAATGTACAAAATGTCTAAAACAGAATTTAATTTCATATAACATAGAGCAGATGTATCAAAAGCCCAGAATGAAAGGTCTGTTTATTGCTGGCTTGGGTGGAGTGTGTGTTCCCTGCCCTGAGTTTGTAAGTTTGTTTCTGTATGCATGTCTCTCTGTGTGTGTGTGTGTGTGTGTGTGTGTGGGTGTGTGTTAGAGGCAGGTGAATAGCAGCCTCATTCAGAACTCATAGGGCTGCGTTTGTACCCATGATCCCCTGGGCTTTTCAGCAGCCTCACTGAGAGTTGATTCTTCTCCCAGGGTTCATCAGGGAATGAAGGGCTCGGCTGTGTTCACCCTCAGCCTCTGAACACCACCCTTTCTCCCTCCCTTTCCTGTGTGTTGAGTCCTCACCAGGGACCGCCTTTCCTTCCTGCACTTATTACCCCAAATCCCTCCTGTTTTTTTTGCTGTCTTTGCATCTTGGATACACATTTAAGACACATGCTCGCAGAAAGTCCCTGCTTTCACCAAGACCACCTCCACACTCAAAATAACTTTCTCCTGAATATGCACCATGAAATACATGGCCTACATACAGTATTATTCTCTAGGTGCATTTTTTATTTGTTTATGTGGAGATAATACATGCTCTCTTTTTTCAGTTGATCAGCACAATGAGTTCTCTGGCCGAGTATTGCCTACCATCTATCTTGCGAACCCTATTTGACTGGTACAAAAGACAGAATGGAGTTGACGATGAATCCCATGAGTACCGACCACATTCAAATACAAAGTCTAAAAAGTGAGTTCAGTTTGTTTCGCTTATAAGGCTGATCATTTAAGCATAATACAATATGATATAGTTAATTGTGCATAATAGAGTTAATTAATGCAAATTTGCCTCATATGCAACTATTGCAGAAGGTTCAAATGCTCTCTGACGCTCCAGAAGGAAAAACAATGCATTAAGAGCCGGGGGGTGAAAACCTTTGATCAGAATGAAGATGTGTACATTTTTCTTATTTTACCTAAATATATATATTTTTTAAATTTAGTACCCTTCAGAGGTTACATGTTTCCCAGAAGACAAAATAAGTTAAAATAACCCTGATCTTCAAATTCAAAAAGTTTTCACCCCCCGGCTCTTAATGCATGGTTTTTCCTTCTGGAGCATCAGTGAGCGTTTGAATCTTGTGTAATAGTTGCATATAAGTCCCTCAGTTGTCCTCAGTGTGAAAAGATAGTCATTGTTGGAAAGGGTTCAAATAAACAAAAATGCTGGAATGCCAAAGATTTTGTGGGACCTGAAATATTTTTACCTAAAGAACAGTTAAACTATTTTACTGTTCACAGTTGGAGTTTTGTGGGTATTGTTCATGTCTGTTAACGTTTGAGCCATACATTTTTATTCATATTTTTGTGTAGATATTTATTTATTTTCAGGATTTTTCAGCATTTATTTGAAGAATAAATCCTTTGTAACAGAGTAAATGTCTTGGCCTGATTGTCTTGGTCTCACTTGGCCTGATAACTTCTTGCTTAACTGGATGATTTGACACAATAGTGCCAGAATAGCCAAGTGACATCAGATAGCCCAAGTGGGTGTTGAGTGACTCAGATGCTTCTGTGACTTCTGCTTCCTGTAGCTGGAGTCGTGCAAAACTCCATTTCATCATTGAGAAATGATATTTTAGTCTGTGAATATGTGAGAGGGTGAGAACAAAATTGGCTTACATAATCTGTTTACATTCTCTCTTTCCTAGTGATGAACAGCAGAAAGATTATCTGTTAGAGAGGAGAGACCTAGCCATTGACTTCATCTTCTCTCTTGTGCTCATAGAGGTTCTCAAACAGGTAACAAACACACTTTGATTTGCATCTAAATACGTTTAGATGCAAATATAACTTATAGATATAAACAACATTTCAGGAGTGAGGAGAACTAATTGTACAAGTTTCTCTATGGATCATGACCAATGATCTATGGTGGTTACTGCCTTGCCAGACAATCAAAATGGTCCCAAACAGCTTCAAATTTTAAAGCGATTATGGTGTATTTTATGGTGTTTCCTTCGGTAACTAAATGGCAAATTTAGCCATAAATTAAGGCTTAGAAGAGATACACAGTTTAGTAGTTATTATAGTGAAAATATTTGAAATCATAGGTATATATAAAGGTATTTGAAATCACAGAAAGTCATAATTGGTCAATCAAATCCAAATGATAAAACTTGATACTGTTTTTGTATTTGGCCAGATGCCCCTCCACCCAGTTGTGGATGGTTTGGTCAATGAAGTCATTCATTTGGCTTTCAAGCACTTTAAATATAAAGAGGGGTAAGATACTTTTTCCTCTATTGGATATATTTAGTAAAATGTATAAATTCACATAAATTCATGCATCTGGATTACTATTTACATTTGTTTTTTATGACCAGGTATCATGGTCCCAACACTGCCAACATGCACATTGTAGCTGATCTCTATGCAGAAGTTATCGGAGTCTTAGCACAAGCAAAGTAAGTACTCAATCAACAATTTTGGTTTAGCAGTATAAAACTGCTTTTTGAAATGTGCAGAAAATATACTAGCTCTGGAAATCAACCTTTGTGAGTTTCTAGATCTCCACTAGCACAAAGCTTTCAAGTGGTCTAAATGCTTAGCATCCTCTGTACATAAGTGTCATTCCTATAATCTGTGGTACTCTACAAAACAACTGCACCCTTCTAATTGTTGAAGAACAGTTGCCTCTGTGCGTCTCTTTTATTTCAGCCTGGGTGAAATATTCTGGGAAACTGTTGTCTGTTGGTGCTTGATTGCTCAAGAGATGTTATCAGGACTCTTGCTGTCTTATTTGACAGCTCAAGGTCTGACTTGTGAGAAGCAGTGGGACCAGTGCTGTGCTGTGTTTTATAAAAAATTTTTTCAGAAATGTATCTTTTGTGAAACTGTGAAGTCATAGAAATGAGAAAAATCTTAAATGGTCTAAAAGTTTTTTTTCCTATATTATATTTCATCTAACATATAATCAACTCGATTTCTCTTTGTAAGTGCTTGTGAAGAATAAAACACTTGCCCTCAAGCTGGTGATTTATCTGTCCATCTTAATGTCTTTTTGTAGATTTCCTGCTGTTAAAAAGAGGTTCACGAGTGAGCTGAAGGAGCTCCGTCAGAAGGAGCAGAGCCCATACGTGGTCCAAAGCACCATCAGCCTCATCATGGGTGTGAAGTTCTTCCGAGTGAAAATGTATCCTGTAGAGGAGTTTGAAGCCTCCTTCCAGTTCATGCAGGTAAATGTAGAATATTAAGAGGTTTGGATAATCTTCCTTACACAAAGCACATCACTTTCTACTGTAGCCTTTTTATTTATTTTGTTCATTTGTTTAATTTGTTATATTTATTTTAAATACATTTATACTGAATATCGAGTCTTAGATATGGCTATAGTGATAAGCTCAATTATATTAGCTCTCAAGAATGTGAAGGCTAACAGTTTTCAATGCTTTGCTCCTTTCTGTTGCAGGAGTGTGCGCAGTATTTCCTGGAAGTGAAGGACAAAGACATCAAACATGCTTTGGCTGGACTCTTTGTGGAAATTCTAGTTCCTGTAGCAGCGGTTAGAGAAATGTTATAAAGATCTGTCAACACTCTGCAAATTGGATGTTATTTACATGAACATTACAAACCACTCACACATCATTGTATATGACCTGTATAACATATATAGCCATATATCACCTTTTTAATCCTTATTTTGGTAGAAATGTCTACAAACATTTTGATCCTCTTTATTACTGTCTTTCCATTCTTTAATAGGCTGTCAAGAATGAGGTCAATGTTCCTTGTTTAAGGAAATTTGTGGAGAGCTTGTATGATACCACCTTGGATCTTTCAACAAGAAAGAAGCATTCTCTGGTCAGTCTGGATTTCATAAGATATAGTGTTTCATACTGTTTAACGGCACTTTGAACACTATGTACCCTTCTCTTTGGTTTTTTAGGCTCTGTACCCACTAGTGACATGTCTGCTGTGTGTCAGCCAAAAGCAGTTCTTCCTCAACAGATGGCATGTCTTCCTTAACAACTGCATCTCCAATTTGAAGGCATGTAGTTCATTTATTCATTTATTCAACTGGATTCAAACTGGTTTTCTCACTAAATAAATTCATCATTACAGAACAAGGACCCTAAAATGGCACGGGTAGCATTAGAGTCCCTCTACCGACTTCTGTGGGTCTACATGGTTCGCATCAAATGCGAGAGCAACACTGCGACGCAGGGGTAAGCACATCCATGGTCTGCTGCTACTTGTATTGAGCCATGTATTTAAGCCATGAGACCCCCAGAGACAAGTCGTGGGTAGGTTCGCAGTAAAATTATTTTACATAATACGGTCCATCTCGTGAATGCCAGCTTTCTTCGCGGAGTTCTAAAGGGCTGAAAAAAAAAACTACCCCTCCCATGGCCGTCAGTCCGACCTGGGGTGTGACCGCACCCTCAGCCCTTCTCAGTGGCAGTGAGTAAACAAGCAATCCATTACAGTCATCGTGCCTCGGGCGGAGGGGTAATTGCTGACAGTGCTGCCAGAAATGGGTGGAGAAAGAGAACCAGAAATGAGGCTGGTGGTCATGGGTGATGGGTGTTGGAACGACAAGACCGTCCACTGGGAATCGAAAGCTTGGCAAGCAAAACTATATACACACCCATATTTGATCTTCAGGGCTAGAAATGAACATTGAACAAATGTAGATGTCTTATGCAGCTAATCCATAATAGATCGATCGGAGTTAATGTAATAAATGGTTGACATTGTTTGGGAAAGGGTGTACAAGCTCTTAGAGGATTTCAACACCAGAAGGGGAAGTTGTGGTGAGAGTTTTTGAACTGTGGGCTTTGTGTACAGCATACTGTACAAACTGAACACTGAATACATATTTAAAAAGTACTATATCTGAAACACAATGCTTTTTGGAACAGTACAGATTTCAAATAGTAGTATGCTACCTAAAGAGTAATATAAAATGGTATTTGGCATTTTTATTCAGTTTTAGTTTAGTTTTTACTTTTGGCAGTTTGTTCAAATAAATACAAAATAATAATATTGTAGTGTTTGATTTGGTGTCTTTTTTGTATTTAATATTGTGTTCAGTAAGGATGAATTAAATATATCAAAGAGACAAAGACTTTCATAATTTCACAATTTCTTTTTTAATTAAATTCATTTTTACATTCTTTTAATCAAATAATTCTTAAAAATGTATCAGCTTCCTCAAAAATATGAATCAACACATCTGTTTCCTACGTCGATAATAATAAAGCATGAAATCAGCATATTTGAATGACTTCTGAAGGATCATGTAATAATATTTCACAGTATTACTATTATTACTGTATTTTTGATCATGTAAATGCAGCCTTGTTGAGCATAAGAGACTTCTTTCAAAAACATTAAATTAACTCACCGAACTTATTTAAGAAGACATATTACATTTCTAAAGCATGAGAGGAGAGGTTAGCTCTGCAACCACAAGGATCATAAAATGCTCAAATTAGGCAGGAAAACTGGTGTTGGTTCAGCTAGAAGTTCTTGCAATGTATTCAGAGATATGTATTGCATTATAGCAAGTCATAAATATAAGAAACCTTGGCTTTGCATGCCACATACCAAACTGTGACTGAAGGAGTTTACAACCACTATGAATAATCCCAAAGAGGACATATCTCACTTAAATTTCACAAATAAGCCGGGCTCAATAAGCTATCTGTGTCATTATGCTTTGACCTTCTTTTTGTATATGTCCATGCCAAATTATAAACTTGTTATCAGTAAACACTGTGATCTTGTCCCAACAGCCGCCTCAACTCTATTGTGACGACCCTGTTCCCTAAAGGATCCCGCAGTGTTGTTCCTAAAGACATGCCTCTCAATATATTTGTTAAGATGATCCAGTTTATTGCACAGGTAAGTCTGTGATTAAATGACAGACAGATCTAAAACTAAAACCTAAATACAAATCTGCTGTTGAACCGTTATACAAGACCTACTTCTCGTTTGTTGTGAAAACAGAGCATGTGTCTAAGGACAAAGGATTTAGAGTTGTTGCCGAAACAAATGTGCAATGACAGCTAGATTCCCATCATTAATTTGCAAGACTACACATATTTAGTGTTCCTGATGCAGCATGTGTTAAAATATTTACATTTTGCATACTGCGTCAGTGGATTTCCTCATTCTTTTTTTAATCTTACAGGAAAGACTTGACTTTGCAATGAAAGAAGTCATTTTTGACCTGCTGTGTGTTGGGAAACCTGCAAAAGCCTTTAGTCTTAATCCAGAGGTAAAGTATTATCAAATTACAAAATATGTAGTAGCTTTATCTCAGTGTTATGGTACTCATGTCTTGATTTGTTGTTCTGTAGAGAATGAACATAGGTCTCAGAGCATTCCTGGTTATTGCTGACAAGCTGCAGCAGAAAGATGGTGATCCCCCAATGCCGAACACAGGGGCAACACTACCTTCTGGAAACACACTACGAGTCAAAAAGACATTTCTGAGCAAGCCTCTGACTGAAGATGAGGCCAAATTCATAGGTGAGGTCATCTGTCGTACTTGAAGAGAAATAATTTCAATAAAAATAAAGGCTGTTTATGGGTCTAAACTGTCAGTGTATGAATGTTTTTTGCGCTGAATAACAAAATAAATAAAAAGTGGATTTTTTAATGAACAGCGCAGGCATTCATTTAGAAAACTTTTCAAGCAAAACATTTTGCAAAAAATGAAAATACAAAATTCTTATAAAAAAATAGATTTGCTATTCAGAATTTAGAAAACAGTATTTGAACTTTTTTATAATGTATGAATAATACTAATGCAAGAAATATAACATGGAAACTTTTCAATCATTTAATTTAAATTATATAACAAAAATGAAGATCTTCTTGAAGGCATGTATTGTTTGCCATTTCTGCTGATTTTGTGACCCAATGCAATAAAATCCACACAGTTCTTTGTTTACTTGTGGATAATTTAGGCAAAATTGAGGTGAATAAGCTCAGACCAATAAGGCCTGCGATCAATCAGTTTCAAAACGAAATTCATAATCTGTGCTAATTTAGGGTTGCAATGGGGTGGAATATTTTCATAAAATTACGGAAACTTTCAAAAATTCCATAATTTTCAGAAAGTTTCCAAAAAAGTACCGGGAAGTTTCCAAAATATTTGGAAAGTTTTGGAAATGTTCTGGAATTATTTAGCCTTTTTGCCTAGTGCTGATAAGAAAGAAAACAAGTTGTTAAAAAGAGTGAATCCAAGATTTGATAATAATAAAGCATATCAAGAAATGTATAATACAATTTTTGTAGACTGGTCATTTTTGACTGGGAACACCAGGTGTAACAAGATGGGGAAAAATCATGAAAAAGTAAAAAAAAGAAAAGTTATGCGTTTGCAAAGTTAGTAAGTTTTAGTCCAATGCAATAACATTAACTAGCATTTTTGGGACATGGCCGAAACAACACGAGATAAATACAAGGTTTGACCTAAAACATAAAGAATTTTTTTTTTCTTCTTGATCATATTGATTGACATTTTCTCATTAAACTCTGTGAACATGCAAGTTTTTTTAAGCGTTGCATTGTTTCAATCATCAGGAATGTCCCTCTATTACCCCCAAGTGAGGAAAGCTTTAGACAACATCCTCAGACACTTGGATAAGGAGGTTGGCCGCTGCATGATGCTGAGTAATGCACAGATGCTGAATAAGGAACCTGAGGATATGATTACGTATGTCACACACGACACTCTGTCTCTGTATCTGGTACTCTACACACACCTTGTCAGTGCACTGTTCGAGCTTATGTGACCTCTCTCTATACTGACAGGGGTGAGAGGAAACCCAAGATTGACCTCTTTAGGACATGCATGGCCGCCATTCCACGCATCATTCCCGATGGCATGTCCAAGTCAGAGCTCATAGACCTTTTGGCACGGTAAGTGTGTGTATATGTTCAATAAACGAATGGGCGTGTACACAGGAAGCATTTGCTTCGACGAATTGCCCAATGGTCAGGTTTCCTGAAAGCTTCAGGAACATGATCCCTCCCAGCCCCCAGCTTGAAAAAGATGTCCCAGTGCAATCTGAGTCAGGGCTGGTCTAATCAGACTTAATTCTTCTTGTTCAAGACATTTGGTCAGTCAGCTATTTCAGAGTAAAGTTGATCTCTCTGTGAACTTCCTCCACTGGAGCTGGAGGGACTTCTGCTTTGTAATGGAACATCTTGGAAAATATGCTGATTATTTATGAAGATTGGTGCATGATACTATCTTGATATGTATATAGAAACATTTTAGGAACACAAATACATCAAGTTATTAAAATTAAAACTAAAACCATTAAACAACATTTTTGCTTCATTAAATAAAATAAACATGAAAACGAAATAAAATAAAATAAATTGTTTTTATTTCAGCTAGTTATCAAGGCATTATTTGTCATTTTCTTTTACTTTAACTTGAAGTACTAAAATAACTAAAACAAAAAATGAATAAAAACTATATAGAAATATTTGAAAAAATGAATAAAAATGATAAAACTCAACAAAATTCTTAAAACTTTAACCAAAATAAAAATAATATTGAAATAATATCAGTGATACTAAAACAATACTTTTATATACATAGAAAATATTAAATGCAGGAAAATGGTCTAGTTTATGTTTCAAATTGAAGATAAAATGTAAAAATATTGGTGAAATAATGTTCAACCATCATTCAGCATAACAAATTGACTTGTGCTTTTCAGAAAATATAAAGAATAAGTGATCACACTACGTTTTATTATATTTTAAGTGATTCAAAACTTTTCTCTCTAAAGAATGGGTATAAGCTAGTGGTTTGAAGGATAGTGACAAAGATTGGTAAAAATGTCAAATTACAGTTAATATATTTTTTGGGGCTGCATAGTGTATTTAGATACCAATATTTAGATATTTATATAATTTTTTATATATGTATATTCTTTTTCCACTGTATACATGTTTTTCTGTCTTTTAACTGCCAGATTAACCATCCATATGGATGATGAACTGCGTCTGATAGCCCAGAATTCCCTGCAGAGTCTGCTGGTGGACTTCTCAGATTGGCGGGAGGAAGTGCTCCTGGGCTATTGCAGCTTCTTGCTCCGAGAGGTTCAGGACACACACCAAACCCTACTGGACTCCTCACTTAAACTATTGCTTCAGTTGCTTACACAGTGGAAACTAGCACTTCTGAGCACCAGCAAGACTCTGGACACATCAAAGATCTGCTCCACTGAAGTAAGTGGCAAGAAAAAACTTGTTTCAGTGTCAAATCATAAGAAGATCTCTTCTAATATACGAGTTGTTTCTTCTGGACAGCAAATTAAAAAAATATATAATATAAAACATAAAAAAATATATAATATAATGTTTGTGTACTTTAGTTGTTACAGAGTAGCTCTGGCTCCAGGCTGCCTGCTGAACGGACACCTCAGTCCACAGTCCTGCATGCCGTTGAGGGTCTCGCTTTAGTGCTGCTGTGCTCCTGCCAGATAGGCACGCGCAAAGTAGCTGTATCCATCCTTCGAGAGGTCCGCCAAATCTTCCTCACCATCGGACAGACTGAGGTAAGAGCCTTTTGGAGCCTGACTTGACCAGATATAGGCCTTTAAGTATACATCCACTCATTTATGGTGGAACATTGTATTTTTTTCTGCACAGGAAGATGAAAGGCCCATGATAGATGTACTGGACCAGCTGAGCCCAGTGGTGCTCGAGAGCTTTGCCCATGTGGCGGTGGCTGACTCGGTGAGTGCCTCTCTGTTCGGTTCTTTGCGGTTTCGCTCACATGTGAGTCTCGTTGGACTTCTACAAAGTGTCTTCTGTTCTGAGTTTATAAGAAAGTCTTCTCTGAGCTTGGAGTTTAGTGTATTAGGTGATGATAACTTACATGAATAAGGATTTTGAATCACATAGATACTAGATGTCAATACTAAACTGGTACATTAAAGAGCTAAATTTAGAATAAATCCATTTTGTGTTTTGTCTGTAATTCTCAAAAAGTCTTCAAACATCTTGTTTATTCAACCAGTTTTCTTTCATTTTACTCATGAGTTCTCTATAAGTGGCCACCATGATCTCTTCCCCTCCACTTCCCCGCAGGCGTCCCTCCCTGCTGGGCAGCATGCAGACCTTCAGTGGCTGGTGGAGTGGAACGGATCTCTGGTCGGCAGCCACTATGACGTGCGGAGCCCGTCCCGTGTGTGGATCTTGGCACAGTCTCTGAAGGAACCCTGGGCTCTGTGCCTCTTCAGCCTTCTGAGACAGGAGTACCTGCCCAAGCACTGTCCCACGGCGCTCAGCTACGCCTGGCCCTACGCATTTACCCGCCTGCAGCTCCTCATGCCTTTACTCGAGCCCAGGTGAGGGATAGATAAAATATTTACTGTACGTTTTTATTTGACCTTTCAAACTTTCTACTACATCTATATACGAAGAGTTCATTTGCAAAAACAGATAACAGGAGTTATCTGTTTTTGCAAATATACTCTTCAAATGTATATTGAGTGGTTAGTGGTTTGATTGGTCTGCTTCGTCTCTTTAATTATTGCGGCAGCCTGATAGGTTATGTAAGCATTTACATATAGTTGACCAAGCTTTAACCTTAAAGTTATTATGATACTGCACTTGTTTAAGTGGTTCTGCTTCTGATACCAGTCTTATTTGGGTTACTGTTCTTTTAATATACAGTACATTCATAATACAAGATAACTCAGCAAAATGTCAAATCAATATATTAATCAATCGATCAAATGTTTGGGGTCAGTAATTTAAAAATGCATACAATTTATCAGACATCACAGAAAAGACATGGTTAATGTTACAAAATAATTATATTTCAAGTAAATGGTGTTCTTTTGAACTTCCTCTTAATCAGAAAATTTGTAAAACAATCAGTCTCCAAAAATATATAAATCAGCACCTGTTTGTATAGCATTGATAATAATTACAAATATTTCTTAAGCACTGAATCAGCATATTAGAATGAAGAATCATGTGGCACCGAAGACTGGAGTAATGGCTCCTGAAATTCAGCTTTGCCATCACAAGAATAAATTATAGTTCAGAATATATCGAAATAGAAAATAGAAGTTTTAAATCGCATTAACATTTCACAATATGACCATTTAACTGTATTTTTCATCAAATAAGTGCAGCTTAGTTGAGCGTAAGAATGGAAGCCTGTTTCCATACTGAATAAAAAATAAAAAAGGTAATTGCGAGTTTTTATCTCACAATTCTTACATTTTTTAATATGTATTGTTTATAATTGTGAGGTTATTAAGTCCTGGCGGAAACAGGCTTCCAAACACGTAAAAAAATGCAACTGACAACAAATGTTATGGTCCAAAAAACATTTAATTTAATAAATATTTAACTAGTTCTAATTTGCTTATTTTTCACTTTACATCAGTCAGTTCATTCAAATGTTTTCATCTCTTAGCAACCCAGTTAACGCCAAGAAGACAAGCTCGGCTGGTTCAGCAGACACCTATGTTTCTCTCTGGAGAAACTATCTGATTCTTTGTTTTGGTGTGGCCAAACCCAGCATCATGAGCCCGGGTCATCTTCGAGCTTCCACCCCTGAGATCATCACTTCCAGTACAGACAGCAACAGCAGCTATGAGAACAAGGTGGGTGGGGTTTCTTATGCATCACGCACCAGTCATGCCTACAGTCATACGCCCCAGTCAGTCATTCACTGACTTGATGGAATCATTGATTGACATCTTATGCTTTAGATACTCGGCACCCCGTCTGTGGCTTGGCTTCTGAAGCAGTTGGTCCCTCTGATGCGTTCAGAAAGCATTGAGATCACAGAGTCTTTGGTGCTCGGATTTGGCCGCACAAACTCACTCGTTTTCAGGTATTATGTAGCTAATATATAAACATTGAAGATCTCTAATGATGTAACTGATGTAAACATTTAGATGGGTCAGGTTCCTACATACTCATAATAGAAAGTTCACTCATTGTTTATTATCACACCTCACAACATACTGTGTTTTGTTGTTTGCAATGTGTCATGTAAGTTCAGCAAGCTTTTTTCAGATAAGATATGAGCAGCATCTGATGTTCACATTCTAGTTATACCTCTTTTTTGTACTTGTCAGGGTTTTTGAATTCCTTGACTTTGATAAGGCGATGCACAAACACTGTATGCATATAATTATGATACCATAAATGACCAGGCAAAGATAGCATTAAAATGTCAATCGTGGAAGTACAGTTTACTGTGCAATTACAATTGTGCTGTTACTTTTTTGTGTATTCAGATGCAAAACAATTTTAAATAATATATATATATATATTTAAAGCCATTTTTACTTGGCTTTTTGACACCATCTCTAAATCTAGACTAACCTTGTTCCAAAGCAGTGATCATATGTCATATTACATTAGTTATGTCTGCTTATTTCAGTTCTTGGAATCATGAAAAAAGTATTTATGGGAATAGAGCAATTATTGCTCTATAAACCTTGGCAGCACAGTATTGATTCTTCTTTAGCCTTATTGATTTTATATTTGTTTTGTCTCGTACAGAGAGCTTATTGAGGAACTGCATCCTTTGATGAAGGAAGCTTTGGAAAGAAGACCTGAGGTCAGTTACACTATATATGATTATACTTGTAATGTCATTTCCAGACTAAATTAATGCAATATTTGTAAAATATTTTAAGTTCCTTTAGTAATTTTTCTCATAATGTGTACTCTAGAATAAAAAAAGGCGAGAGAGAAGAGATCTGCTAAGACTCCAGCTCCTCAGGATCTTTGAGCTGCTTGCGGATGCCGGTGTCATCAGTGACAGGTGAGAAGGATGTTATTATTATGGATCCTGTTCTCATTGTGTCTCATTATGAACTTACAGGCTAGAAAACATGAAATGATCCTCGTCTCTCTGTCTCTCAGCACTAATGGAGCTCTGGAACGTGATACGCTGGCCCTGGGCGCTCTCTTTCTTGAGTATGTGGACCTGACCCGGATGCTTCTGGAAGCTGAGAATGACAAAGACATGGAGATTCTCAAAGACATTCGAGCTCACTTCAGTGCCATGGTGGCCAACCTCATACAGTGTACCCCAGGTAAAGAGAGACATCTCGCAAACTCAGTATACAATTAATGTCAACACGTAATCAAAATTTAGCCCATTTACTTTCTTAATACAAACACTTGTTTTTGCAAAACTCATAAATGGTCATTATTTTGTTTTTTATACCTTTAAATATTTATTCCTCACGTTAAATAATGACATCATACTGATGGTCATGATGTTATATTTCGCTCTGGGAAGCACTCCACATTTTCTTTGTTTAGGAAATGGAATTCATTGCTAGGTTACAGTGTATTCGGTCACAGGACTCCTGACGTCAGTCTTGATTTAGTCTTCCCAGTGGAGACGCTGCCCAAAATAGCAGTAGATTAGATCAAGAGTCACTTCATGGGCAAATGATGAGTCACACAGTGGCCAGTCAATTTGTCTGTTCTTTCTTATTAAAAATAAAACTAAATGGATAAGGGTTTTAAATTGTTGAGGCACTATCACAAAAAAAAAATTTTCATGATGGGGTTCCTGTAGCCCAACTTGCATTGATAAAACCTGTTACTTTGGATTTAAAAGTGATGTTTTATTGTTTTTTTATGGATTGTTTTTAATCTTATGCTTCTCTTCTCATTTTCCTTGTTTCATTTGCATCATAGTGCATCATCGACGTTTCCTCTTCCCTCAGCAAAGCCTTCGGCACCATCTCTTCATCCTTTTCAGCCAATGGGCTGGACCATTCAGTATCATGTTCACGCCCCTGGATCGCTATAGTGACCGGAACCATCAGATTACTCGATACCAGTATTGTTCTCTCAAGGTAGTACAGACTACATTTATATAATTTATATATCATTTTATATCATCGCTTTAGATGTGTCTTCACTCAAACTAAAAAGATGTATATTTTTCATAACGAAGACGCACAACTGTTAAAAAGTTTGGGATACTGTCAAAATACAATAAAAATACTAATATTGTAAAATAACTATTCTATTTGAATATATTTCAATAAAAATACAGTAAAACCTATTTATTTGATATTGTAAAACAATATTGTCTAATACTATTAAAACTGTCACATGATTTGTCAGGTGGAAAAGTCTTTACTGTCACTTTAAATTAATCGAATGCATCCTTGCTGAATAAAAGTATTCATTTCTTAAAAAAATTTTTTTTTATATATATATATATCTTACTAACCCCAAACTTTAAACAGTAGTTTATGCATGTTTCAAAATGTCATAAAAAAGAAAAAAAGTTTAATGAAAGAGGAACATTACAATAAATAATAATTAGTGCTGTCAAACAATCATGATTAATAGCATTCAAAAGTTTTTGTTTACGTAATATATGTGTGTGTGTACTGTGTATATTTTATTATGTATATAATAAATAAATATATAATACACATACAGTATACATTTTGAAAATATTTTCATGTTTATATAAACACATACAGTATATATTTTGAAAATATTTTCATGTTTATATTTATATTCAGATAATTTATATTATATATAAATATATTTAATATATAAACATAACATATGTTTCTTAAATATATACATACACGTGTGTGTGTATTTATATATACATAATACATTTACACAGTACACACACATATATTATGTAAAATAAAACTTTTATTTTGGATGTGATTAATCGCGATTAATCGTTTGACAGCACTAATAAAAATTAATTTCAAATTTTAAATAAATAATAAAAATACATATTTTTACATATATATTTATTTGGAATCTGCATATGAAAGCAATGGACTGGGATGATGTTTCACTCTTTCTTTAATTTAAAACATTGCTTGCGTTGCTAATCCAGACGGCAGACATACACACCACTAATTTTATCTCCAGAGGTCTAATTATAGCCCAGGAAGCACTGTAGTCATTTACAGTGCAAGACCTCAATGTGGACACACATGCCAAAGAGACAAAAGTGGGTCCACTACATGACGAATGAGTGATGACGGTGCATGTGTGCTCTGTTTTGTCTATGGGAACTGTCTATTTCTGTCTATTGACGACGTGTAAACATATAGTTCACATCAGGTTTGTTCAGGTTAGGATTTCTGGAAAAATTTCACCCACCTCAAAATCTATTATTATTTGCCCATATATGTGTAGCTTCTTGTGTTGCCGTAAACCCCTTTCCTATAATGGAAAGGCGGGTGTTGTAAGACGATCATATATAATGTTGTAGCATTTGTAAAAGGTGTGTAATTTCAAGACCATGGCGTCATTAAAACACACAAACGTCCTGAACATGATATGAGTCCTTTGAGCCTCTTCGCTGTTTCTTTGAAGTATAAATTATTTTTGGACACGATAGGACATGATTTCCTCAAAACAGGAAATTCCAAGTTTTGCATGAAAGCTTTGCATGAAAGAATGTTGTTTTTTCTTCCTTCCATAGGCCATGTCGACTGTGCTTTGTTGTGGCCCCGTGTTTGACAACGTAGGGCTCTCTCCTGATGGCTACCTCTATAAGTGGCTGGATAACATCCTTGGCTGTCAGGATCTGCGGGTATGCGGCCAAACACTCTGACACAACATGACCCACATTCGTCCTCAGTCGCTCCTTTAGCGTTGATAGCGCTAAATCAACACAACCATCTTTGAAATGATTCTCAAAGTGTGCCTTTTGATCCAACGCAAATTTGCTCAGGGACTTATCATAAGATAAGCCACTTTTCTAAGATGTCTCTCTCGCTCTCTCTTTCTCAGCTTGTGAATGAATGATATGTCGTTTTCATTGTTCTGCAAATGTTGATTCTTGAAGTAAAAGTCTGGTTTGTGCCCTGAAATATTTTTGTGGAGTTAGAACAAGATACTACCATTCAAAAGTAAAAGGGATACTCCACCCCAAAATTTAAATTAATCACTTTACCCCCATGTCGTTCCAAACCCGTAAAAGCTTTCTTCGTCTTCGGAACACAATTTACGATATTTTGGATGAAAACCGGGAGGCTTGTGACTGTCCCATTGACTGCATAGTAGATGAAGCGATAAGAACACTTTTTCACTGATTCAGCATAGCGCCATTTGGGAGAATATCCGTTGGACGCAAGCAGCGTATGAACTTCTGGGTCAGCCGCGCCACAAGGATACGTTTTCTATGTTTGTTCACGGTTTGATTTGAATGAAAACAGCATATACAGTATGCAGCTGACACACAAGAGCGTATGCTGCTTGCATCCAGCGGATATTCTCCAAAATGGCACTATGCTGAACTAGAGGAGATTAATTGTTGAATAAAATCATTGTTTTCTTTGCGCAGAAAAAGTGTTCTCGTCGCTTCATTAAAGTCAGACTGAACCACCGATGACAGATGGACTATTCTGAAGATGCTTTTCATACTTTTCTGGATCTTGACAGTGCAATTTACTATGCAGTCAATGGGATAGTCACAAGCCTCCCGGTTTTCATCCAAAATATCTTAAATTGTGTTCTGAAGACGAACGAAGCTTTTACGTCTTTGGAACGACATGGGAGTAAGAGATTAATGACAAAATTTTCATTTTGGGGTGGAGTATCCCTTTAAGGATCATTAAGATTTTTCAAATGTCTTTGATAGAAAGACAATAGAAAGCTCAAAAGAACAGTATTTACAGTCTGTAAATACTGTGTAACATTATAAATGTCTTTGTGACCTTGTTCCTCCACCAAGTTGGTTTTGTGTCACCATTCATAACAATGGATAACATACGTGATCCTCTGATCTGATTCTCGTCAGGTGCATCAGCTGGGCTGTGAGGTTGTGGTTCTTCTGCTGGAACTTAACCCAGATCAGGTGAATCTGTTTAACTGGGTCGTGGACCGATGTTACACTGGTTCCAGCCAGCTGGCCTCTGGTTGCTTCAAAGCCATCGCCACTGTATGTGGTAGCAGGTACGCTGGGGCCTGAAAAGCCAGAGGAAATACAGAATGTTCCAGTTTAATGCAAATTAAACGATTTAAAAGTTTACGACCAGTTGGCTGACCAGATAAAATCCTATTCAATAGAGCGTTTGCCTGCTTTCTTTCTCAAGATAATGTGTTTATGTGCATAGTGCCAAGACTAGATGTGTCTTTGGACTGAAGCCTCTCATTCACATATTTAGCTAAACCAATCTATGTGTAACTTGTTCTTATGTAGGTCTTTTGTTTTCTGTCACAGAAACTACTCCAGTGATATTGTGACTCTGCTGAACCTTGTTCTCTTCAAAGCATCCGACACAAACAGGGAGATCTACGAGATCGCTATGCAATTAATGCAGGTCAGAGAGAGAACATTCTCTGCCAAAGAAGTGTTGCAATAATAGAAAGTGTACTGGATTAAATGGTGTGTTTGTGTGCTAATCTGTTTGTGTGTGTTTGTTTTCTGGTTGAATAGATTCTAGAGGCCAAGCTGTCTGCGTATTCTAAGAGGATTGTGGAGCAGAAAAGTGGTGCTATCCTGAATGGGACACATGGGCCTCTTCCGCCCCTCTACAGTCTCTCTGTAACCCAGCTTTCAACGCAACTTGCAAGAATGTACCCTGAACTCACCCTGCCTCTTTTCTCAGGTACAAATGGAAGGACAGAGATGAACAGTGTGTATGTGTATTAATGCCACTGCTTCTGTTATAGGTGAAAACTCCTAAAACTTTTAAATGCAAAATGTGATCTTAAAGAGTTCTGTTGACTGCATCTGTGGCACAATATTATTTTAATATTATTTATATTTTTAGTTTACAATTTTTATTTCAGTTAGGTGTTAATGCAAAATTTGTTTTTCATCTTCATTTATATATCATTTTATATTTATTTTAATTAAAATATTTTTGTAGTTTTAGTTAATAACAATGCTGTTGTGGCATGCTGTTATCATGGAAAATAATTTTGAATAATTACCATTTAAAATATGCAGTTTTCAAACATTATACTGAGGAAAAATGTCTCTGTAAACCAATCTTTCATGTCACACTGAAACTGTGTAAATCTGGTAGCCATTGACTTTATTTTTTTTCCATACTATGAACAGTCAACTATGACTGTTAGTGAAAGTGACATGACATACAGCCTATTATGGTGACTCATATTCGGAATTCGTGCTCTGCATTTACCCATCCAAGTGCACACACACAGCAGTGAACACAAACCCGGAGCAGTGGGTAGCCATTTATGCTGCGGCGCCCGGGTAGCAGTTGGGGGTTCGGTGCCTTGCTCAAGGGCACCTCGTCGTGGTATTGAGGATGGAGAGGGCGCTGTACATTCACTCCCTCCACCGACAATCCCTGCTGGACCGAGACTCGAACTCGCAATCTTTCGATTATGAGTCTGACTCTCTACCATTAGGCCACGACATTAGGGTAGTCGTAGGTTACCAACATTCTTCAAAATATTTTATTTTGTGTTTAACAGAAGAAAGAAGCTCAAACAGGTTTAAAAAAAAGACAAAATTTAGATTTTCGGGTGAACTATACCTTTAACTTTACATTGAACCCCCAGCAAATTTAACAGAACACGCAGAAACACCCTTCATATTTATTAATGTATATTTACGAAGATTTAACTTTTTGTATCTGTCATCTCTAGAGGTGAGTCAGAGGTTTCCCACCACTCATCCAAACGGGCGTCAGGTCATGCTGACCTACCTGCTCCCTTGGCTCAGTAACATCGAGCTGGTTGATGGAGGCCTGCTTTCCACTGTCTCGAGTCCGAGCAGCTCTGGAGACAACAGGAAGGGATACACTCACAACACCTCAGCACCTAACCTGCTCCGAGGCACAGGTTGGGGGTCACTGCAGGCCTCCACTCTGGTCCTAAACAACCTCATGTTCATGACCGCAAAGGTATGACTGTCAATCGCTGTTACTTTAGTGTTTGCTAGACTCTAAAGCTATGGATATCAACATAGCATATTGAGTTGTGTGTCTTTGTGTGTGTTAGTACGGGGACGATGTCCCAGGTGCAGAAATGGAAAACGCTTGGAATGCTCTGGTCAGTAATGAACGGTCGACTAATAATCTGCGGACCACCATGCAGTTCCTCATCAGCTTATGTGGAGTCAGCAGCGACACCTCTCTTCTGCCTCATGTAAGTTGTAAATGTATTTATTTAATTATATTTCAGTTTGGTGTCAAATTTATACGATTTTATTGATAAAGCATGTAATTTGATTGAAGAATGAAAGTTCAGTTGTCAAGTTATGTTAATCATCTATTTATGCTCAGATTAAGAAGGTGGTGATCTACCTGTGTCGCAACAATACCATTCAAACCATGGAGGAGCTGCTTTATGAACTTCAGCAGACAGATCCTGTGAACCCTGTAGTGGTGCACTGTGACAATCCTCCGTTCTACCGCTTTTCAGCAACAAGCAAAATTACCACTACCACTTCGGGTATTAATGCTAGATAGTTTGTGTGATGAATATATATATATACACACACTCACTGGCCACTTTATTGGGTACACATTGCTAGTACCGGGTTGGACATTTTTGCCTTCAGAACTGTCTTAATTCTTCATGGCATAGATTCAACAAGGTGTTGGAAACATTCCTTAGAGATTTTGTGTATATAGTAAAGTGTTGTGCGTTCAGAAATGGTATTCTGTATACCTTGGTTGTAACGAGTGGTTATTTGAGTTAATGTTGCCTTTCAATCATCTCTAACCAGTCTGCTCATTCTCCTCTGACCTCTGACATCAACAAGGCATTTTCGTCCACACAACTGCCGCTCACTGGATATTTTCTCTTTTTTGGACCATTCCTGTAAACCCTAGAGATGGTTGTGCATGAAAATCCCAGTAGATCAGCAGTTTTTGAAATACTCAGACCAGCCCGTCTGGC
The DNA here is from genome assembly GCA_027564155.1 of Gymnocypris eckloni scoliostomus. Lineage (NCBI taxonomy): Eukaryota > Metazoa > Chordata > Actinopteri > Cypriniformes > Cyprinidae > Gymnocypris > Gymnocypris eckloni. The sequence goes on along the minus strand of CM050417.1, from coordinate 7,405,554 downwards.
ACCAACAACCTTTTCACGTTCAGTCACTTAAATCCCTTTCTTCCCCATTCTGATGCTCGGTTTGAACTTCAGCAAGTCGTCTTCACCACATATAGATGCCTAAATGCATTGAGTTGCTGCCATGTGATTGGCTGATTAGCAATTTGTGTTACCAAGCAATTGAACAGGTGTACCTAATAAAGTGACCGGTGAGTGTATGTGTGTGCATGTTTATGTGGTTTATGAGGACACAAATTTGTATAATGACATGGGTATGACATAGGTATTACAAGGAGAAGGTGGTTTATGGGAACATTTTCATTTTCCCCATAATTCAAAAGGCTTATAAATCATACAGAATGAGTTTTTTTGAGAAAGTAAAAATTCACAAAGTTTCCTGTAAAGGGTAGGTTTAGGTGTAGGGCAATATAAAATACGGTTTGTACAGTATAAAAACCATCACGCCTATGGAGAGTCCCCGTTAACCATAAAAACCAACATGTGTGTGTGTGTGTTGCATGTATATCACATGCCACATGCTATATATAAAAAAACAACCTTATGTGTACTGCGTTATGCTAACCAGGACTTGTAATAGCACTTGCATGTTGTTGCTCTTTTGTTGGTTTTGATTGCTTCTATAATGTCCTCATTTTTAAGTCGCTTTGGATAAAAGCGTCTGCTAAATGACTAAATAAATACATATCAATAAATACTGTATGTCTCTAAAGGTCCACCTTCCAGCAGCAAAACTTTGGTGCGTGGCCAGGAAAACATCTCTGACACAGATGACTCGCCAATCACAAAGGAGTGTGATGACAGGTGATATGCCACAAACCACACTATTATTTACATATGTACCTTAACACTCTTTCTATAAATGTTATTTTTTTGCTAGGTCACATTTTATGACAGATACACCCACTTAATAAGCATTACAAACATAACTCATTATAACTCATCATGAAGCAGACACCTTTATCCAAAGCATCTTGCCGTACACTTCCCCTGGAGCAGCCTAAGATTAACTGTCTAGATCAAAAGCATGTTTATGTTTGATACATGTATTGACAAAAGTCTTTTTTTTCTGTCCACCAAAGGCTGAGCAACATCTTACGAACACACAACCGCCTGGAGTCTCGGTACAGCAGCAGTTCTGGTGGTTCTTACGATGAGGAAAAGAGTGAGTCAAGTTTATAGATTCAACAAAGGGGAAAAAAGGGGAAAAATTCAGGATTGATTGATATTTACTATATGCAGTGAAAGAGCTTCTGAGCAAAGTCAGGTTCAATGACTGGAACTGGAAATCTAAAATGTTTCCCCTTTGGCCATGGATGTCGAGACAGTTCTGGCCTGAGGATGTTAAATATTATCAATAGCTTTAAAGCAGTAAAATAGTTCAGACCTGTCTTGAATTTGAGATGATATTTCTGATAGCCAGCTCAGATAATACATTTCAGCTTGGAATAGCTTAAGGTTCATGGTTTTTGTGCATGATTGCATTAGACATGAGGTATGGCAGTAATGGAGTTTGTCTGTCTACATACCACTCATGCTTTGAGGGTAAATTCCAGTTTTATTACAAGTCTCACGGATGAAAGGCATACCTGTCAAGAATGGCGTGTTGTTTTTAACCTTTCTGCTTTGCCTGCAGGTGAACCGTTCCCACCGTATGCCATGTGGCTTATGAGTGTTCTGGAAACCAATCAGCCGCTTCCTCTTCCCATGCCAGTTAACGGAGGCTGCTGGGCACCGCTTGTCGATTATTTACCTGAAACAGTCACCCCACGAGGACCCCTCCACAGGTCAAACTTCTGTGTTTTATTTTATTTTATTTAATTTTTCATTATTTTTCCATTGCATTTTTATTTGTTTTTACTAAATAAAACACATCATTTAAATTTAATTATGTATTAGTATTTATTTATGATGTTACAATAAAACAGCCATAAAGTAACAAAAGTAAATATAATACTTTATATTACGTAACATCCTTTTATTCAGATTTAGATTAAATGTTGAATTCTTGTACAGAAATTACAATCTAGCTTTTAAAGCGCTGTAACTTGAAACTCGTTAAAATTCATCTCCCATCATAAAACGTGATTTTTATCAAATCCCACGGATTATGTAATCCTGAAATCTTAAAGCACGTCACTCTGCAATTATCAGACAGATGGAAAAGAGATGATCAGAAGCTACAGTGCTGTCGTCAGAGTTCCTTTGACCGAAAAAAACACGATAACATGTTACCAATGTTCTTTTTAACATCTACTTAGGAACTATGATAACATTGGCCATCATCAACGTAATGAAAAAGCCATCATTCTCCCAGTCACAGTTGTGAATATGTTCTGTTCTCTTTGAAAGGTTATTGCTGGTATGTGTTTTTTGTTCATGTACTGAAAGACCAGTGTGTTTTGTCTGGTGCAGGTGTAACATAGCGGTGATGTTCATGACAGAGCTGGTGGTGGATCACAGTGTGAAGGAGGATTGGGCCCTACACCTCCCTCTACTGCTCCATGCCTGTTTCCTGGGTCAGTAGAGCCTCTGTGTTCTGTTCTCATCACAATTTGGGGCATTTATCAGGGATTACACTAGATTAAGGCTGCAATACTTGTGTCAGGTGTTCTCAAATGAAAAGTGCTGCTTTTACAGTAGTACATGGTATTTTTATAACAAAATGGATTTGCTTTTGTCTTTAAAAAATAAAATCTCATCTGAACTATTGCATCCCTCAGTGTGTCTTATGACTACAAATATGTGGCTTGCTATGAGAACAATGTTGTCGTTGAAAGCAGTATCTGCTATCTCCCGAACATGTAGGATGGACCATCCTTATCTTTTTTTTTGAAATATGTGAAATATTTGTATCCCTGCGGATTGAGATTCAAAACAACATTTAGGTATTGAAAGACAAAAGGACAAAATATTTCTACTTATCTCTTCAATAAACCCCCCAAAGGGACATAAACAATAATGAATGCATGTAAGTACACATGTAAACCTTTAACTTTAAGAATGTGGTTCTTTTTTAGGTATGGACCACTACCGCCCAGAGGTGTTCGAACACTGTAAGAGGCTCCTCCTGCACCTTCTCATCACGTTATCTTGCAACAGCAATTTCAGCCTCATTGCCTCTGTTCTGCTAAGCACCAGAGATGCCAACAGCAATAAGAGCCTGACTTTCAAACCTTTCTACCAACCTGAGTTCTACACAGGTACTACACTTAAAAACAAATGTAAACATTGTGTGTGTTGTTTTTGGTAAAATGTCAAACTTCCAATGCTAGTGCTTACATGGTTCAGAAGATAGAATTATAGGCGAACAATTATAACACATACAAAGCTTATGATACATATAACCATATAAGGTTCAAATAAGTCATTTGAAACTATGCTGCAGCTGCATTCATTTTGCAACTATGTTTTTACATAACTGTTAGACCTGGAAATGAAAGGCAAATTCAGCTTTGAATGCTTTGACAAATTGTGAAACTCTAAATTTGATTAAATGTTGTGAAATTCTGCCTCCAATAAGACAGATTAAGCAACATTTCATGAATCCTATTTATCACACCCTCCTTGCATGAACACTTACTCATTGGCTTTGGTATTTGACACAGCTTTGGAGAGTGCAGTCATGTTGAAATCATGTGGAGGGGTGGAGGGTGAGAATTCTTATCTGTGCAAGAGCAACTTCTGGAAGTTCAGCCAAAATAATTACATGTACACAGAGCACCAAAAGGTCTGATTAGAGCATTCCTATGGACTATTTTTATATTTTTGCTCCAAAGGGATGGTGGTCTCAATGTTTTTTATGCAGTTAAGCATGTCCAGGCAAAGTCAAAATGATGCTGATAAGATGTCATTCGCCAGCCCCTGTCATAACAGCACAGTGATTTCAGTATTGTTATTTATTTGGCTCATTTAGGAATGTTATCACTCTATTTATCTTGCCCAAATATTTCAGTTGAGTAAGTTAAAATGTGGGCTCATCTTCGGAGCTTGTTCCTTCCCAAACATTTTACTCACCCTGCGTGTGGTGTTCAGGTAGTGTGGACTTCCTCCGGAATAGCCAGGCATCTCCGGTTCCTGATTCTGGCCTCAGTTCCTCTTCTACATCGTCCAGCCTGAGCCTCGGAGGCAGCAGCTCCAATCTTCCTCACCTGGCCCAGGAAGAGGTGGAGCAGATGGAGAGCAGCACTGAAGATGATGAGAAGAGCAGCAAACTCATTGAGTTTCTCACTACCCGGTACAAAAACCTACAGTGACACAAGTTTGGGATCATGTTTGTTTTTGTTTGTTCATTTTGAATAAATTAATACTTTTCTTCTGCAAGGATGCATAAATTGATCAAAAGTTACAGTCAAGACATTTATAATGTTTAAAAAGGAAAAATATGTCAGTGATATCCACAAAATTATTAAGCAGCATACCTGTTGTAAATATTGATAATGATAAGAAATGAACTTGAGCACATATTAGAATGATTTCTTAAGGCTCATGTGACACTAATAGCGGCTAAAAAAATCAGCTTTGCCATGACAGGAATAAATTACATTTATATATATATATATATATATATATATATATATATACTAAAATAGAAAACAGTCCTTTTAGATTTGAATAATATTTCACAAATATTTTACTCTATTTTTAAACTAATAAATGCAGCCTTGGTGAGCATGAGACTTCTTTCAAAATATTAAAAATCTGAACGATAGAGTTCATATCATGATAGGTACAGTAAATGCTGGGATGTTTTTATTATATTAAATGCATGTTATATTGAATTTAACAAATGAAGTGTTTAAGTATTAAATAATTGTAATAGGGTCCAGATAACCTCTGCACTGTTACTTGTTCTTTACTGGTTATGTAACTAAAATGAAAGGTAATTTGATGTGAATATTCCAGAGCTGTTCAGGAACTGATTCAGGAAATGACACATCTGACACGTCTTACATCAGACATCTCTCAAGATGTTACAGACTTGTATGTTGCATTGAATCAGTCTACATCCGAGCGGTTCTCACTGGGTATTGCTTAAAAGGGCGTCCATCTGATGTTTGCTGGTGTTGGTTCTTTCAGACTGTGTTCACACTGCAGACAATTCCAGATTGGTTTTCAAATCACATTTTTAAGATTGGCAACACTGTTATTTGCTCGTGATCAGGTGGATCTGTGTGGTATTTGCAGTATAGTTATTTTCTGCCATCATCTTTGGTTGCCAAATGAAATATTAATTTCCTTATTACTGGAAATATTGATAACTAGAAGAATAGAAATAATTATTATGGAGTTATCAGCTATGGTCAACAGAGAAAAGCTGTTATATTTGAATTGGATATGAAAACTGCATTTGAGCTGCAAGTGTGAACAAGTTTTTACAGTATGCACAGAAACTTTTACTTTTTTTCTCCCTTAAATATCAATTCAAACTACAGTAGTCAATGTTTTAGGTGGATCAAAACATTTAATCAAAGTTGTCCTTAAACCAAAGCAATACCCCTTCTTGTCTTAGGACAACTTTGATTAACTTTTTTGATCCACTTCAAATGTTGACCACTGTTTTTCTCGCCTTATCTTTAAAAGGTTTCATGCATGTTCAAAATATTTAGTGTACAGCAATTGATTAGATAGTTTATTTTAAGTTTTGATTGAGGAAAGTTCAGCAACACATTTGGTGGGTTGCAGGGAAATAGCATATTTTGGCCTAGTCTGCCATCTAGTGGCAGTTTTGGCCACAAGCAAGTAATATTCAAACATATCGCACTGCTGTCAAGGCAAAAGCAGCCTTTTTTGTGTTTAACAATTTAAACTGCATATGTAGGAGATCATATAAATATTTGTGTGGTTTGTTTAGACCTTTTGGACCATTGTGGAGCCATGAAGACATCACTCCTAAGAATCAACACTCCAAGAGCACCGAACAGCTCACCAACTTCCTGAGACATGTAGTGTCTGTGTTCAAAGAGTCCAAATCAGGTAAGTCACATTTGTCCTAAGTCATTCCAGTGTTCATCTACATCAGTATGGTGTAGCTTGTGACGTTCATCTAATTTTAATGTATATCCCTACATGCCATGCTCCATATGTTTGTAGACATTCGGCTTGAGCAGCAGTTGAGTGAAGTGGCGTTGCAGATGGCTCTGTGCAGCTCCTCCAGACATTACGCAGGACGTTCCTTCCAGGTGTTCAGAGCTCTGCGGCAGCCCCTCTCAGCGCTGGCCGTGTCCGACTTGCTTTCACGCTTGGTGGAGGTGGTCGGGGAGCACGGGGAGGAGGTTCAGGTGAGCTTCTGCTTCTGTAATGACTGTTCTGACTGATTCAGTAAGTGAATAAACTCAGAATTAATCTTCTCTACAGGGTTATGTAATGGAGCTTCTCCTCACAGTTGAGTCAGTGGTGGATAATCTAGCTGAGTGCCTGAAGAACAATGACTTCTTTGTTATACTACGGTAAGTTTCCACCATACAACATTACTTCTGTCAGGACCACTATCGCCAAAATGGTTGACACTTAGCATACAGTTTGGTTTGGCGGTATGGTTCTGTTCTGGGCAAAAACTCTTAATTCACCATCAAAAGTCCACGAGGCTTCGATGTTTGTTAGTGATCAGTTTGTGTTCCTGCAGGGCATCTTCGCCAGATCTTCCATCCAGCGGCAAGTTAACACTAAACCGTAAAAGCACCAGTCAGCTGGACCTGATCCCAGGATCAGCCACTTCTTCTGAGCGAATACGCCACCAGCGTAGCTACTCCGTACCCAAGCGCTTCGGCGAGCCTGAACGTTCCTCCGAGGTTCCTCGGAGCGCCACCTTGGACCGTATCCACCATCATCAGAGCAATATCTCCAAGCTCAGATCCCTGTCCTCAACATCCTCCAGAGACAACGTGGTCTCTACCGATCCAACCAACGCCAACCATCCTCGCAACCTACTGGCCACCATCTTTTGGGCAGTGGTGTCACTCATGGAGTCAGACTTTGAGATTGAGTACCAGATGTCCCTCAGGTTGTTAGGGAAGATGCTAGGCCACATTTCATTGGATAAGCAGGAATACAGAGAAAAGCTGGAGAAGATCCAGATCCAGCTAAAATGGAAGGAGTTCTCTGGGCTTCAGCAGCTGCTTCTGAAAGGCTTCACCTCTGCAAACACTACAGAACTCACCTTGGAGATTTTTAGCCAGCTTACACCCGTCTCACGCCTACCTGTGGTAGACACCTCACAAGCCATAGGTAGACCTTTTCAATTCTATTACCAGCTAAAAGTACCTTTCTAACACAATTCTCAACGAATCCACCAAAATTCATGGTAATTTCTCATTTTAAGTGGGATTATGAAAAAAATCTGCTATTACCTTTCAGGTTTCCCATTGAACGTGCTCTGCCTCATCCCCCATCTTGTGTTACACTTTGACTCACCTACTCAATTCTGCAAGGACGTGGCTGAGAGAATTTCCCAGGTCTGTTTCTGTTACTTTATAGCTAATCAGAGAATCTGCATCACTTTTGTTTGCTAAAAATTACTCAGTTTGATTGACAGGTTTGCCTTGAGGAAAAGAATTCCAAGCTGTCCAACCTTGCCCATGTGATGACACTATACAAAACGCACTCCTATACCCGTGACTGCTTCTCTTGGGTCAATGTGGTGTGCCGCTATCTGCATGAAGCGTTCAGTGACAGTACACTTAGCATGGTGACTTACATGGCAGAGGTAGGAAGACCACAAATAAAAGTTTATCTTAAGGCATTTTGACATTTTTATGAAAAAAGACAAAAATGTGAACATACACATACTTCGTGTTCAGGAACACTTTCTGTGTTTTGTTAACAGTTGTTGGAGAAAGGATTACCCAGCATGCAGCAAACTCTTCTGCAAATCATCTACAGTCTATTGAGTCACATGGACCTGAGTGGTATTCAAGCCAAACTCTTCAACATGGAGGTTTTAACAACCATAGAGAAGTTTGTTCAGGTGTGAACTCCTTTAATTTATCACATACAGAATTTATTTATAGAATTTGATTTAATAATATTAAATATTTGATTTACTATTGTAGTATTTATTAATATTTTTAATGAGCTTTAATTAGCATTTTCAGTTGTCATTTAAATTCAAATGTTAATTTTGTAATTTCTTTTACATTTTATTTTCTTTTTACATTTCTATTTAGCTTTATCTTTTCCAGTTTTGTCCTTTTAATACTTTAAATTCAACTTATTTTATTTCAGTTAGTTGCCAAAGCAATATTTTATATTTTTAAGCTTAAGTTTTTCTGTTAATATTAATATTTTATTTTATTATTTATTATTATTATTGTAGATTTGTATGTATTTTATATACAAAAACTGATTTTAATTATTCAAGTTTAGTTAACAATACCAACACTGCTACAGTGTATTACAAAAACAATAGTTGTAAATGTGAATTTGCAGTGTTGAATGTGATGAAATAAAAAAGACTCTACTGCAAGATAATGTTAACTGAAATATAGCTAATAGAGCAGAATCAAGAACTTGTGAATCTGAATCAAACTGAATTTGAAATCGAATAGTTAAAGTGAACGACACATAAAGACGTGACTAATCAGTAATCATTTACACTCTTTAGCTTTTCACAAAATATTTATTATGGGCGCTTCTAAAATTATTCTCAGTGTTCACATCTAACTGGCTGATATTATTCAGTCTAAATTTACCCATGACATAATAGTGTTTTATAGTATTTCTACTGTAAAACTTCAAGCTGTCTTACATTCTTAGTAATACCACTGGTTTTCCATCTCTCAACCCTTCCTTCGAAGGGAGAAAAAAAGAGAATTAAAAAACACAACCTTGTGCCAAGGCCATAAATCCAAAGGCACACCCAGCAGCAGTCTATAAACAGTCAGTCCTATTGGCTGCTGTCCACATTACTGAGGCCTTCAGTGTGGCCTCACAGCAAACACAGACGCTCCTCTGAACTACTGCTTCTCTCGCCGGTCGTGTGTTTATCTTAGCAGAAGAAGAGACAGCTACTGGTCTTGAAGATGGATTGACTGTATGTAATGCTTTGGGAGGTGAGAAAGTTCCTGAATGTGTCCTATGAGGATAACGTAGTTCTGTTTTGTGTTTGTTTCTGTGACTTCAGACTGCACACTGGAAGGAAGCCTTGAACATATTAAAGCTGGTGGTGTCCCGCTCGGCTAGTCTGGTTTCGCCTTCGTCCCCGCAGAGCAACGCATCCACTGTGGATGTCAGGCGTGTTTGGGACACACCCTCCAAAGCCCTGCCTGGAAAGACCCTTGACTTTCACTTTGACATTTCAGAGGTATGACATGTCTGTATCTGTTTTCCCTTCTTTATTACAAAGCAAAAGTTTGGATGAATTTAAATTCATTTACAGTATATTTCTCATGATCTAAAAAGCTTGTACATAAATGATTGAAATCAGTTTTGTAGCAACCAAAAACTATCCAGCATGCATCTAAACAACTTCAGTTCTGTTTAAAAACCATCCCAGGATGCACCTCATAAAGTTGGTTAAGAGGATGAGTGTGCAGCTGGAATGTAGAGAAAGGGTGGTGACTTTGAAGAAGATAAAAATAGTTTAAAAAACATTTTGGTCACTATATAATTCCAATACTTCCATTTGCATTATTTTATAAGTTGATGATTTAAATTGTATATTATATTATATTTTATAAGGTATTATAACATTCAATTTAAATAGTAGCCTACTTTTAAATGCATACAATTGGAAAAAAATAAGACTGAAAAAACACTAAATATTATTTTTATTATTAGATATTATTTTTATTATTTGACTTTGAAGGAGCTAAAATGGTTTAAAAAATGTTGTGGTACCATTTTTGGTACCATCAATTTGTTTTATTTTATAATTGTATTATTTAAAATATATATTAATTGTATTATAATATATTATAGAAAGTATTATATTATTATTTCAATGTACTTATTTTAGTAATTTTACATGCACAACACAGGAAAAAAAGACTGAAAAACAATAGATATAATTTGTATTATTATTATTTATTATTATTATTATTAGATATAATTTGTATTATTTAAAAATATGTTATCATTAAAAATATTATTATTATTATTAGAAAAAAGAGAAAGTTGTTATTTTGAGTGGTGGTGTACATTACATTAGTGAAGCTGAGGCGGTGCATAGTATGTAAAAGTGAGCCATGCCAGCAAACCACCAAATGCTGGCATCCTCAATAGGTTTGTCCATATTTTCCAAGGTGGAGTCACGCATTTTTTGTAGTTTTGTCCTTTGTGTTTTTTTTGTACTGTAACATTTGTTTAAAACAAACTCTGAAGGTTAGGTTTTCTGTTTAAAAGGTTTTCTGTTTGGAAATATGAACAACCTGGTCTTATTAAAGTGTGGGAACCAAATAGGGAGCTATTTGTGTAGTCTATGAATTCCAGGAAATGATGTCAGTCCGGCTGTGGCGCTTTGCATCCAGAGCGGCGAGAGCTGGACAGCCCTTCTCAAAGCAGACTCCTCTGCCCTCTGTCAAATACCTCTGGGACATATTTAGCCTCTAGCAAGTGGACAAGACAGAAGGAAAAACAAACTCAAAACTGAGAGGGAACTCAAAACATGCTCCATTCCATCCCAGCAGAAAGGATTTCACTGGAATTAAGGCCAGGTGAACTCAATAAGGGAAATCCTGACATTCCCCCAAGCTTTGTTTGGCTCACTTTATTGAAGTTCTGTTTTTCAAAGCTCCGCTACGAGACACAGAGGAGTAGGATCACTGAGAACAGACATCCACTTTTTCCAGCAGGTTTTGAATTGTTGGTCGGGATCTGAGGCAACTTGATGTTAGCGAAGGGAATGCGCTGGAATAAAGACTTTTGGGTCGAGGGCCACAAGCTCATGGCATGAAAAGAAAAGAGCAGACGTGAAATCCCTGGGCTTAATGGTGTTTGCCATTGTGTCTGTTTTAGACACCGGTGATTGGCCGACGATACGATGGGCTTCACGCTTCTCCAAGGCAAGATGGGACGAATGGAGGAGGGGTTACTGTGACACGCAGTACCTCCTCAACATCCTCGGGCTCCTACCAAAACAACCACGTGCTGGTACCTGTCAGCTGGAAACGACCACAGTCTTCACAGGTGAGCCCTAAATATGCATTTATATATCTCCTATAATTTAATGTTTTTATTTATTATTTTATTTTATGTAATTTTATCAATTAAATATATATTTTTTATCTTTTGTAATTTTGTTTTATTTACACAATTTTTTTGTCATTTTTCTCCCAATTCAGAAAAGAACTCGTGAAAAGTTGGTGAATGTATTAACCTTGTGTGGCCAAGAAGTTGGACTCACGAAAAACCCATCTGTAAGTGACGCATATATGTTATCTATCCAGTATTAAATATTTGAAAACATTTCAGAAATCATTGTTAAGCACTTCCTACAGGTGATTTTCTCATCCTGTGGGGAACTGGACCTGATTGAGCACCAGCCCAGTCTGGTGTCCTCTGAGGACGGCACACGGGACACAGAAAACATGGATGACACCACTTCAGAACAGCAGTTCCGTGTATTCAGAGACTTTGACTTCCTGGATGTGGAACTGGAAGATGGAGAGGTGAGCAGATATTTAAAAAACAATATTTTGGTTCCCTCTTGTGAAACTTTTTGACTTCCAAATTACTTGGGCAAACTTTGTTTTGACTGCAGTAAAGTGGACCTTTGGGGAAAGCAGTGCTGAGCATTAAACCTTTGCAAAGTATCAGTCAGAAATAAATTTGCACTGTTTGCGCAATACCACTGTAACTTTCTTTAACTCTTTGTAATGCATTCTCCTCTCCTTGTTTATGTCTGTGCCTTTAAGGAGATGCAGGTAAGCACAGGAATCCACCAGTGTTGTGCTGTGTGCCGTAGGACAAGATGATATTGTGTTTTTCACATGCTGTGCATTGTGATGCATGTCCATAATTCTGCCTGGAAACATAATTTAGTTTTAAGCAAGTTCAAAATACAATGGCACATCAAAACAGATTCATTAAAATGTGCACATTTATATTGGACAGATGAAAATCTAACATAAATGATTTTGACATTTCCTCATTGATAAAATTAGGTTACAACAGAATGTGTTAAATATTTTATTGTTTTATATATGCATTTGTTTTAAAATTGCACGATTGGTTCAAATTTAATTTCTACCAGTTTTAAAGAAACAGTAAAGGCATGAAAAAAAGTTATAAAAGATTTTAATCTCAAATAAATGCTGTCGTTTTGACAAAAATGTATCTAGTTTTCCTCAAGAATGTTAAGCACCCTGACTGTTTTCAGCAATTCAATTCAATTCAATTTTATTTCTAAAGCACATTTAAATTCAACCTTAGTTGGCCAAAGTGCTTTACAAAAGTAAAAAAGAAAATAAATAAATCAATAAGAATAAAAGCAAGTAAGCACATGTGCGTTACAGCGAATTAAAAGCACAAGAAAAGAAATGCGTTTTTAGCATTATTTTCATTTAACAATGCCAATAATAAGAAATATTTATTGATCACCAAATCAGCATATTTGAATGATTTCTGAAGGATCGTGTGGCTGGAAAATTCAGCTTTGCCACAGGAATCACATCAAAAAATTAAAATATTCAACAATATGACAATTTTGACTGTATTTTTGGTCAAAGCAATGCAGCTTTGATGTGCATAAGAGACTGACCACGAACTTTTGAACTGTAGTGTGTTTACATTTTTTTACAATTAATTGGTGGTTAACATCTATAGATATTTAGCACTGCTTATAGGTTTTTTTATTGTTTCAGTATGTCTGTATTTTAGTAGCTTGGCCGTCTCTAGTTTGCACTCTTAGGAAATCATTAGAGTCAGATCATTGAGGTCATTCTCCAAATTTGCTGAAGCTGCAATGCCACAGAGACACTTAAAAGGGCAGATTCAGCCTTTTAAATAAATCCTCCCCTCTGGATACATTTTTAGGAGTCATTGTATTTTCATTCCAACCTTCAATGTAACAGTATCGAAGACTTTTTGCTTCTTTACCATTTTGTTTTGGTCAAGAATGATTAAAGTAGTGCATTAAAAGCGACTTTTTGAGTTGCCAAAGGAAAGCATTTTGTGAAATGTGTTCCTGTATTGTGGTTTCCTTTAATCCTTTATAAATGGAGAGATATCCTTATATAACTAATTCACAGATTGAGCACCTTCACATATACAGCATGCTGTAGCCTGTAGCATGTGTGCGTTTTGAAATCTGGCTGTGTGCCATATACCAATTCAGAGGACTCTTTATTTCTCTCACTCTTTCTCTAACAGGGTGAGACAGTTGACAGCTTCAACTGGGGTGCGCGGAGGCGTTCCATTGACAGTCTGGACCAGACTGAAGCCCAGCCAATGGAGGAGGACAGCCAACTCTCAGGAAGTTCACCAAGCCTGTGTCCAATCGTCCATGATGATTCTGACGATTCTTCTGAGGAAGAGTCCCTCACAGCCAGCCAGATCCTCTCAGCCTCACAACTAGTAATGTTGAATTTATGTTCATTTTTTGTACATTATTGGACTTAATAGGATGTATGAAATAGGATAGGATTTAGTTCAGATTTGAATGGATTGTGAAAAGAAAAGTTGATTTAGAGGCAGAAAACTTTTTATTTCTTTTAAAGTATTTTTTAATAACCTATTTTATAGAAATCTATAACTGTATGTGTAATTAAAATAAATTGCTCATTTCAGAATGTCAGACTGTCTCCTACTGAGGAACTAAACCCCATGGACTCCCCTCCAATCTCTTTTGACAACACTCAAGCTGACCCAGTTCCTCTTTCCACCCCAACGCCCAGCTTTGAGATCTCAGTACCGAGGGCTCGAACCATCGGGTGAATAAGAGCTTCAAAATGGCTGATCTTTGGGGGCAGACTCATTCATACTCATACCGCACTTCTGTTCTGGAGTTTTTCCATTAACACAGTTGAAAACTAAATATGTTTCTGTGCTTGCTTTATCTGTCTGGCTCGGCTTTTAGCATGGGTAGATTTTAGGGAGTAGTTGGCTTATATTATATTTCTATCACATGCTTATTTAGGATGGGGGCATTAGATTAATGTGCAAAGCGGCATGACAAGTAATTCTTGCTCTTCAAAAGCTCCCCGTTTTTATCTGCTAACCATTTCATCCTTGAGGCCTACCACAGTCTCAGAAAGAGGCTCTGGATGAGCCACTAGGGCAATGTGTATGGCTTCTCTGTGGGTGGCAAGGCTGTAACATCACTCACATGCTAAATGCTAGGGGTGCAAATAAAGAGAGTGTACACATCGCCTGTGGCCATAAAAATGAGACCAGACCAATCAGATATTGGTCCTCCAATTTTTAAAGGTCTCTTAATATATCTGAATTTGACAATTTTGAAAATGATTAAAAATATAACAAAAGCACTCAAAAGAGAAACGATTCTCAGCATGAAGAGTTTTAGCTTTAAAAGGTTAGTGAATATTATTTATAAATATATGCATTGTTTTGTGTTTTGTATTTTATTTATATACATATATTTTAAATGAATACATGTATTTATTTTATTATACAGACACAGTTGGTTGACCATTTTATTTTTAATATTTTAAGTTTTATTTTATTTTCATCAGCCAAAACTTAATTAAAATAAATGTAATAAATAAATCAGTGTTTTAATACATTTTTTAGATACATTTAAAAAATATTTGACAACAGAAAATGTTTAGCAGTTAGTAAATTAAGGAGCTGACATTTTGGGGAATCACTTCTGTATTTTAGCCACAGAAGTTATCAAAATACAATCATTTAATTAACGATTAATCAGTCTGATCACTCAGTCTGACCTAATACATCTTAATATCTCAGAATGGGAAATTCAGCCACATAATCTGATCTTTTCTTAATATTAATTTTTTGATAAATGTTTTTGTTGCCATAAGTACTTACTAAGCTTTTCTTACTTCTTGTGAATCCTGTTTAAATCTAGGCTGAGGATTCAGCTGAAGAAGAAGAAGAAGAAGCCATTGTTAATGAGAACGATATCTCACTCTGCATTTGCGAGTCGCCGCCTGCCTTTAGTTGTTCTGACATCCTAACAGCAGACACACCCCAGAAGGAAAACAACTTCTTTACTGACAACGAGGCGAGCTGTGTACCCAGGTACTGCCTGTGAGCTTCAAACTCTCAACAGACATTAGTTTGTCTGGAAAAATCAGACTTATCTCAAGTTTCTCATATAGCTGATGTTTGAACGTTTTTTTCCTCACCACATAATTCTATCCCTCACTTCCTCCAGTGGGTTTGGAGACCAGCAGAGCTCTGTGGCGCAGGCAGAAGAGGAAAAGGAAGAGCTGTTGCTAGAGTCCCGTTCCTCCCCTCCGCCTTCTCCCTTTTTCTCCGCCATCCTGGCTGCCTTCCAGCCGACTGTGTGCGATGATGCAGAGGAAGGCTTGGCGCAATCATCTCAACCAGTTGGTGGCTGACTCGGATGGTTCCTGTGCAGTTTACACCTTCCAAGTCTTCTCCTCACTCTTTCAGGTAGCTCATAGAGATACAGTTACTTGTTCTTATGTTGATTTTAGGTCAAGCAGCTTTAACAAAGATCATATAGTGAAATTAATCAACTGACACTTTTCTAAAATCCTAAGCGTTGCAGGCTGTATAGTTTATGTCAAATTATGTAGATTTTATTCATTAACTTGATTTTCTTTGGTTCATCACACAAAGCTGACAACTCAGTAGTGCCAAAGTTTTAGAAGACATGTCTTTTGATTATATACTATTGGTACTGACAACATGCCGGTCTGGGACAAATTAAACAAGATGTGTTATTTCTAACCTCCAGAGTATACAGACCAAGTTCTGCACCTTGACCTGTGATGCTGCTGGTTATCTTGGCAATGGCCTTCGTGGAATTGGAGTGAAGTTTGTAAGGTCGTCCCAGATGCTGACATCCTGCTCCGAATGTCCCACGTTGTTTCTCGATGCAAACACTGTAAGTTTCTATGTTAATGAAATATCCATAATACAAATTAGTCAATCACCAGTCTTAGTGTTCTATTCAATTTCCCGTTCAATGTGTATGTGTGCAATGTATGTATTGTGGAATTTTTCTCTTAAATATGTGTTTCAGATTGTGTCTTATGGGCTATTGGAAAAGATGAAGTTTAGTGTGTTAGAGCTGCAGGAGTATCTAGAGACCTACAACAACAAAAAAGAGGCAGTCATATCAGTATGTACAATAAAATATAATTAATTTCTTAGAAATCTTACTGATCCCAAAGCTTGTTCTGTTCAACTTACTGTTATGCCTATGACTCTTCCAGTGGCTATGCAACTGCAAGGCCAGTTTCCCCAAATGCACTGGAGATGGAGTGATCACCTATCAGCCCGCTGAAACGGAGGAGAAGGTATGAAACCTCAGCTAGATAGTCAGCCATTCCAGTGGATACTAGTAAAGGAATGACATTATTATTATTGAAGTACATGATCAAGATCTCAACATTTTGCAAACTGGAGCTTTAACTAACACTTCTGCTGTCTAACACTTGATGCAAACCTAAAACTACAGTGTGGCAGTTTACCACAAACAGTGCATGTGTTTCTGTCATTCTTTATTCCCCTGTGAAAAATTGTTCTTCTGTGTCAATGTTTTAGTATGGCTGCTTTGTCTACTGATTGATGCCACTTTAATGTCTGTTGTGTCCTGAGATTTGAGTTAGATTAGTTGACCAAAATGTGTTTCAGATTCCATTTCAATGTACTTCTTATATTTTCTGCATTTCGATTGTTCTGTGATAGCTCTGTGAGTGACATCTCTTTTCTATCCGTCTACTTTTTAACTTTAAATGGATAGTTCACCCAACAATGAAAATGTCCCGATGATTTACTTACCCTCAAGCCATCCTAGGTGTATTTGACTTTCTTTTCTTCAGACGAAACGGTAGGGGTTATATTAAAAAATGTCCTGGGTCTTCCGAGCTTTATAATGCCGATGAATAGTTGTCAAGATTTTGAAGCAATAAAGTGCATAAATCTATCATAGAAAGAGCTCCTCACGGATCTGGGGGGTTAATAAAGGCCTTCTGAGGAATTTGTGCAAGAAAATAACTAACTGTCATACTCCCGTTCACGAGAGTGGTGTTCCAGCGAATGACGTGGGGTGTAGGCGTAGCGTAAGCTCCAGTGAGAAGTGATGAACGCGGAGAGAGCAAAACCAAACACCGGTCACAAATTAGAAGTACAAAATGAGGATTTGTGAAGAAAAATATTGTAGAATTTCGATATAAGCCAAGTGGAGACTGTTTTTCCTTTGATGGAAGCAAAACGTGGTTCTCGCGAGACTAGCATCTTCTCACTGGAGTTTACGCTACGCCTACATCCTACGTTATTCTCTGAAACCCCACTCTCTAGTAAACGAACATAGAACAGTGAGTGGAAGCAAGAGATTACGGGTTGTAATGTTTTAAATATGGGTATATTCTTACAGAAACGCATTCCACTCAGAAGATCTTAATTCACCAACTTTTGTTGCAAAATCTCGACCTCTATTCACTGACATTATAATGTTTGGAAGAGCTAGGACTTTTAAAAAAAAAACTCCAATTGTATTCATCTGAAAGAAGAAAGTCATTTACCTAAGATGGCTTGAGGGTGAGTAAATCATGGGGTAATTTTTATTTTTGGGTGAACTATCCCTTTAAGCCTGTGCTGTGTTGATTCACAACAGCGTCCCCCATTCCTACCTGGTCTCATGGCATTTACTTTTTAGGGAGACATGAAATAAGTACCAATAACTACATATTACTGCAGTTTCCAAAAGAAACAAACACTAGAGGCAGTAAAACTCAGACACCTTTTACTCCTTTTCACACAAATGTACAGAGTTTTGATTAATAAAGCGTCATTTTCACACAATTACTTGAAGAATGTCATGTTACGACTTCAAATCAATATTAAAAAGCTGGGAGATTTGAAAACTGATGCTTCTGAACGTTAGCATCGCACATATCCAGCCTCGTATCTATGGGTTTTCATAGATGATAAGTTTGTTCGGTAGCTCACGGAGTACGGAGATGTACTTAGGAGGTGAGGAGCTTCCGGTTCGAATTCCGACAAAGCAGTTCAAATCTGCAAATAAGGAAGTTGAAATGGCACGGTTACATCATCTAATACGTTTTTATATCAGTTTTGCATTTGTTAACACTATCAGGTAGGTTTAGGGTTTGGTTTGGTGTAGGGCATATTTCCAACATGATAGCGCATTAGCTTTTAGGGACAGATCCCGGACAGTTGAATTCTGAACCGCACAATACGTTTCTGTAGCAACGTAATAAAAACACAGCAATATGTACCTATATCTACAGAATAAAAACGTGCCAGGGTTCACGTATGTAACCTCTGTTTTAGCGCCACTCAGTGGACCTTTCTCTTTGAAACTGCGGTGAAACATGCAGTAAGGTACGTGAAACAGTGTCGCACAGAAAGTGCACAGAGGTACGTATTTTTATGAGACCAGGTTGCCCTATTCTTATGTTTGATAAGAGGATCTTTCTATGCTGGGCTTTGAAGAAGTTTAAAGGAACCCTTTCTCCAAAATTTTACCTAAAATATCCATACTGTCTACCCTTCAAAATTCCTTAAAGACATAACCAGTTAAAGTAATAAAAAAGGCATATGGTACCAATTGTATTTTTTTAACCAGTACAGTCCCTGTGCAAAAAGAAATATACGAGGGCGTAGTTGTGACCCTTTTTATTTCTATGCTTGTCTATTCACTTTTTCTGCTCGTGCATGATGCAGCATTGCTCATGCTTTATATTGCATGTGCCACTAGGCTGCATGATTTCACACTATATTCAAAACTTCTCTTCCTTCTCACTTCTCACCTTTTGTCTTGCAATGCCTGCTTTGTAGCAAATGGAATATCTTGCAGTAAGTTTTATAAAATCTTTTTAACCTCGTCTTTTCTTTTTCGCTTGTTCCAAATGCTCAAATAATCAGAAAATTGGCAAACTGTTTCACATGCCTCATATTTTTTAAACTGAAAACACTGTTCCAACACGCTAGCACACTTGAATCCTTGTTAAAGATTTGTTTGGTTTTGTAATAACTTCTTATATGCAAAGAAAATTTAAAGAAGAAAATTCTGGTGTTCATTTTATGTATGTTTATTCACAGCAACTGGAGCTTTGTCAAAAACTCTACAAACTCCACTTTCAACTGCTGCTGCTTTTTCAGTCTTACTGTAAACTGATTGGCCAAGTTCACACTATAATCTCTGTACCGGAGGTATGTTGTCTCATCGTCTGAGTTTGATTAAGACATTTGATACTGGAATAGAAAAGGTCCGGCTTGCAAATTGTACTTATTTAGTACAGAGCCCCGTGTGTATTTAAATGCTCTCCCTTTTAGCTGCAGAATATCCAGGGAGTTGAGTGAGTTGAGGAGTAACCTGCGGGCAGCAGCAGCCTCATTGGCCAATGAGCCAGCAGCCGAGCGGAGAGATCCCACCACCGAATCCCCCTACAGCTCCTCTGAGACTGCTGTGCAGGCCATTCTAGAAAGCCTGAAAACCAATGAGTTCTCCAGAGCCATCCGTTACATGCAAGAATGCAGGTAAACTTCCCACCAGGAGAAATTATTACAGCTTTTATATTGGAACCTAAAGTGATAGTACACCCAAAAAATAAACTGTCATCATTCACTCAAAATCTGTATTCATATCTTTCTGTGGGACACAAAAGGTGATATTTTGAAGAATGATAGCTACAGTACCAAACCGTTTTGGTTCCCATTGACTTCTATTGTAAAGACAAAAAGTACAATGGGAAACATTCTTCCAAAATATCACCTTTTGTGTTCCACAGAAGAAAGAAATCAATAGAAGTTTGGAACGACATGAGGGAGAGTAAATAATGACTAATTATTTTTGGGTGGACTATTCCTTTACATTTAAAATGTATTGGTAACCTATTCGGGAACAGAAAATGAATACAATTGGAGTAATATGCTTTGCTTTGTATTTTAATTATGTGAAATCACTTTGTTTCAGGCAAATGTGGCCAAGTGACATATTCGGCAGCAGCTCTGAGACTGAGATTCAGACTCTACTCAATATCTATTTCCTCCACCAAACTTTGGGTCAGACGGGAACCTTTGCCCTGGTCGGTTCCAAACAAGACCTGTCTGAGATATGCAGCCGACTCACTGAGCTCAACTGCGAGATCCGAGACATGATTCGACGGGCACAGGGCTACCGGGCCATCACTGCCTTCCTTCCTGACTCCAGTGTGACCGGCATCAGCCTTTGAGTCAACTTTAAGGGATCAGGCGGGAACTGGCCTTCTTTCCACCACTCCTGTCTGAAGTTGCTGCTGCCTTCATTGTTCTCCCCAGGTGCACTAATTACTGTCCTGTCTCTGCTCAACTTAAGAGCTTCAAGGATGTGCAGCTAATATAGCTTAGAAAAAGGCAACAGGGGACACAAAAAGAAGTCAAATCCTTGGCTTTTTTGCACTACTATGTATGTATCTGCTGATTGGCTTCATCACTCTGTCTCCTCTTCACCAGTAAGCTGGTGTTGGGGCGTTCTGCCGCACTATGGCTGCCGTTGCATCATCCAGGTGGATGCTGCACACTGGTGGTGGATGAGGAAATACCCCCTTACGTTGTAAAGCAATTTTAGTGTCTATAAAAGCGCAATATAAATGCAACAAATTATTACGATGTATGTAAGGGGCTGCCCTTCCTCTGAAAAGGGGTCTCTACTACTGCAGGCATCAAAGGTATACCAAAGCTCCACAAATGGCTCCTCCTGCTCACATCTACCATTATACATTACGGGAAAATGTGCAATGCCTCACACTAAGTGAAACTTCATCTTATAGAGAATGTTTTGAAATTTCAGTGCTCTCAGCTACTTGATGGCACATACATTTTATGTTCTTGCTTTTTAATTTCAAATAAAATCTGAAAGCCATAGGTAATGTGGCTTTAAAAAAAAATGTTTAACAAGATCAGACTTTTCACCATGCGCACCCCTGCCTTGGCTTTTATCCGTACAGACAGAATGTCTCTAACACAATGCAACGCTACTGTCAGAGAGACCTGGATGCATAAGGGGTGTTTGATTTAACTAATGTCTTTCTACTGTTTAGTTGCTCCTAGAAGGTTTATTTATATTCTTAAAAGAAAGATCATCATGTTTTGATCATCATAAAATGGTATAGTTTTATAGGATGGAATGATATCTATTCTATTGAAATGGCCAAGCATGCAAAGATATGTACCATAAGAAGAAATAGAGATATTTATGGAATAAGAAATTATTTTAAATGAAAAATACATTTGTAAATAGTAGTGGGA
Source organism: Gymnocypris eckloni scoliostomus (assembly GCA_027564155.1). Taxonomy (NCBI): domain Eukaryota; kingdom Metazoa; phylum Chordata; class Actinopteri; order Cypriniformes; family Cyprinidae; genus Gymnocypris; species Gymnocypris eckloni. Next base: position 7,384,191 of record CM050417.1, on the reverse strand, counting down.
GTGTAGCCCATACTTGTAAGATTGTATTTTTATGGTTTAATTTTGCTGTCTGCTGTATGAAAGTGTGCATTCAATAAATCATATTCATAAAAAAGTCTGTTTAGTCAGTTATTTTTTATATTGATACTTATGTGTCTGTTCTTAGATCTATAATTGTCCATGATTTTAGGATACACATTGATTGTTTTTTTAGTTGTTGTTTTTATTGTTGAACTAAAGTATAACATTTATCATGTATATACCTTTGGCTTTTCCTAAAGGTAACCTTAAATGAGAGGATCATACTATCAAGCAATGCATTATATAATTTTTTATGGTAGTGCGCCCTCTGGTGCACCACAACGGCAATAATAAAAACACTCATTCAAAATTATCTACATATTGCATGCTGACTATATAAACTATCACAATTGTACATAACAATTTAAACTAATGAACAAAAATGTCCAAAACTATGCACACTCCATCTAAAATTGACTTTTATTATTAAAGTAATTCAAAAAGTTGAAAGAAGTTTTAGAATAGAATAAAGGCTATCTAGAATATATGCAGAGATATAGTCCTTCGTCCCCTTCTCTCTCTCTCTCTCGCTGTATCATAAACTATATAAACTATTTCCAGTTTCGATTTAGTGGTGCACGTAAGTCCGCCCCCTGAACTGACGCTCGACTTTTCATTGGTCGAGGCCACTGCTCTTCCGTTGACGACACGGTGCTTATTGGCGGGATGTGTTAAACCAGCTTTATCCACGCGTCGCGTCGAATAAACAGATCCCCTCAGAACACTTCAGGGAATAAAACACCTTGATTCGGAGATGAAGACGACATTTCAATGAACTTCAAAAACTCAGAAGTTACAAAAAGCTTTAATCTGTGCCAACACGTTCATTTACGGTAACTCCCGGACCCGTTTTCCTGTTTGTAGCTAACGTTAACGTTAGTTTAGTTCAGATAGCTGAGTAAACAGTGCATGACATCGAGTTGTTACTTAACTTATTTAATTGCAGTTAACGTTACTTTAATCTCGATGACAAACTGTTACGTGATAAGTACGTAATATAAGCCAGATACATTCTTGTCAGAAATACAAGGTAACACCGAATAAATTTTTTATGATTTTTGTTTGTTTATCTGTAGGTTCAATGACAACATTATTGTGCTTGGTTCAGATTTAACCGCGTCACACTCATGGCAGCATGTTTGACAATTTCTTTCATCAAATTGACAAAGGTAACTTTAGACGCTTACATTAATATGAATGAAATGAAGCTTAAATCTATATATGTTACCATATTTCAAATCTTTGAAACTGATCTGATTTATTGTGCATTAAGAGCTTGGACCTCTTAATCCTGACTGGTTTGAGGAGTTGACTGCAGAAGCTTCCAGAGATGAAGGACGTCCTGACAGTTCAACAGTTGAGGAGGAAGAGACAGTCAAAGTACCAGAGACATCAGCCCTGGCCAGTCAGCTGTTTTCTACACCCAAAATATTCAAGCAACGACGCTTTCAGTCCCCTGCTTCCATTCCTAATGAAGAGTCCCCTTATGAAGGTATCACTATTGTTGTGTTATGTATGAAGCATTGGCAAATAAAGGAAATAACGTTAGTCCTGTATAATTGTTTTTCGTCCAACCAGTGGCAAATGGAGACTCGTCAGCTTTTCCCTGGACAGAGTCAAGCCCTTGTTTGTTTGGTTCAGCCAAAGACAGGTAATTGTTTATGAGTATGAGAATATGAATTTCACGTGAAATATTAAAATCAAGCAGAAAGTTTAATGAACGTTTCTCTCCTATCCTTTGTAATCAAATATTTGATAGATCCTCTGAAAAACCTAGAGATTGCTTTGGTAAGCGAGTTTTAGATTCTTTCATTTTTTTTTTAAGTAAAAAAAAAACAATAAGATTGTTTTCTATTCTAATGTTAAATGTTGTCCTTTATTTTGAACAACTTCCATATGTGACACACCACAGGCCTTCTGGACACACCAAAAAGGTCTTTGGTAAGTCAACACAAGTTTATAAATCTGGTTATATCATTTTTATTTAATTAATGCACGCTGTTGGTCTTGTTTTTTGCATGATTTTTTCATGGCATGCATGTTTGTCCAAACAAGTACATTGACTTCTCAGCAAAAAGCGATTATTTTTTATTTTGGCTAATGTCACTCTAATTAAAGCAATATACAGCCTGTATTGCCTGTATTTTTGAACCCACGTCTTCAATCATCCTTTAGAAAAGTAAAGTTGGTTGTAAACTCTTTTCACATTCAATTCAGATGACGTTCTAGACATTTATCATAATGCAGTTTGTTCTGTTACAGACACGTTCAGCAAAACAGATATCTGAGAGCCTTGGGGCACAAATCAACCCTGACCTATCCTGGACCAGTTCCTTTAACACACCATCCTCTTTGACTCCCACTGTCATATTGCGTATGTATGAAAATTAAAATCTTGTTACTTTAAATGAATTTAGTAGAGGAGAATGTAAAATGAAATGTGATAGAACAAAATAAAAATATGTTGAATACAAGTCAGAGTATTAAAGTTAGGCATGGGATGATAACTGATTTCAAGGTATTTGAAAACCGCGGTTTGGAAAAGTCACGGTTTCAAAACTACAAAAATGTTCCGTTATACCTTTTCTGCGGTATGTGCAGTTTTTTTTACGTGTCGTCAAAGACAGAAAGTGTTGTGTGCAGTGAAGAACAAACGAGTCACACGGCCCCTCCCCCTCTGGTTTGTGCGAGGCTGCAAGCAGTCTGAGAGTCACCTGTGTGTATGATGATGGCCAAAGGAGATGAGAATCCCTGAAACTTTTTCCCCTGTTGAAAACACGAAGTCTGCCGTATGGAAATTTTTCCGGTAACGTAGGCTAATTATGTTCCGTACACAACGATGTTCTGTACAGATGACGTTTTAGCGCCGATCGTTAAATAAATACTTCCAGGTCGTACATAAACTATATATCTGTGTCATCTTCATTTCTCCCTCTTTCTCCCCCAATCAAGACAGAGACTCACCCACTTGCCATTTGTTTCAGTGTTGAAATAAATACTATTTGGCTTGCTACCGAGGTCCGAGGCAGATAACATGGCTAATTAATTAGCTAACGTCAACTAGTTTACTCCCTCAGGTTAATTCACAGAGCCGAGAATAACAGACTAACGTAAAGTACTACGTTTCTGTGATTAGGTACAATAATAAAATTTTGCTTATTGCGTGTTTCACGACTATACTTTTAAGCCTCCTGCCATTGTTTACATCTGTTCAAAATCACAACATTTAAAAAAACAAACTTTGCCACTTTGTTAGTGTTGTACGGAGAGAGACGCATATGTGTGTGTGTAACACACTTGTGCTCTCTCTCTCTCCTTGTGTGTGTGTGCACACATTCTCGTACCTCACCACTCCAAACTTAATCCTTTAAAAAAATGACTTTCCTGCATCATAACTTGGACTGAAAGATGAATGTGTAGAAAGTGGTCATGTCTCCAAAAACTTTGTTGAGCTGCAGGTTTAATGACTGCTTTTTAAATTATTTATTATTATAATTTTTTTTTTTACAGAAAATGTATTTATTTTCTGATTATTGTTGAGCTGCAGGTTTAGGCTCACTTAAGTGACTGCACTTAATTTAATTAAGAACAATTCAATTATTTATTTAAATTATTGTTTACTGTTCCAAAATGTTCTATATGTTTCTTAAAAATAAAATATATTGTGTTCAGTAAAAAAGTTGTTTTCTACCCAAACATTTAAAAATAACATATTTTAGACCTGTAATCGCAATACGGTGATACCGTGATATTTTTATCTAAGTTTATCATACCGTGAAAATCTCATTACCAGCCCATGTTAAAGTCATTAAAAATAAATGTTATTAATCCGTTGTTAAATCCATTGAATTGCATGTTGTAATTCCCCTGGTCTCCTGATCAGAAATAAGCTATTCAGCAAGAGTTATTCTTATTTCTCTTTAGCCAAAACAGAGGAATGTGCTCTGTCAAGTGGCCTCAAAGACAAGGAAGCAATTGTAAGTGCAAATCTAAATTTCTAATGTCCATAATTTTGGATTATGGTTCCTGAAGTGCTAAGAGCCTGTTTTTACCAACATGTAATCAATGGTGATGGCTTGTTCTCACTCTTATACACACTAGTTTGTGCGGAAACTCTTCCCATCTCTTTCGAAAAGCTCTGCAAGCAATGTAACATTGAGTGATACAACACTAAAACAAGATGGTGAGCGTGACACCTTATATTTGAGACTATACAGAAAATAAATACAATTATTCATTTGAAATGCATACACATATCATTAACTCCAATGTAATTCTGAACTTTTCTCTTCAATGATAGCCAAAAGTGAGACTATTCAGGCTGATGACCTGGGAGAAAAACCTGTTTGCTCTCCAAATACATCTCTCGATACAAGCGGGCTGTGGAAGCAGAAGGTTCCCTGCGCTATAGAGGATGGCGACGTCCGCAGCACAGTGCAGAATGTTCTTGATGGTGCGGAAGATGTGTTGTCAATATTCTTCAGCAACAGCACTTCAACTCTGCGAAGAATCAGAACCAAAGAGAGGATCAGAAGGAGAATAACCGATTCCTCAAAGAATGTCAAATCAGTTGTTCTAACTTCAGAGCCAGAAGATAAATTAATGGATGATGTAGAAACAAAAAGCCCAAGCAAAAATAAAGATATCATTCAGTGGACCCCACTAAGTTTATCAGAATCTATTCTTAATGGAGACTGTCCGGACTTGTCTTTGACAAACAATCACAGCACTGTAGCATCCAGTGAAACTAATGGTGATACTGTTTTCAACTGCATTGCAGAAAGTAGCCAAACTTTTCCACAGAGTGTAAGACTCAAGTCTTATCCAGAAGGAGCTCATTGTCAGAAGTCTTTGTTAGACAAATCTTCTGCTTTCATGCTTTCTAGAAAGCCCAGAAAGTTTGTGTATCAAGTGCCAAGTTCAGATCTGTCAAAGACAGTATTTGAACACAAAGAAACTAAACCAGTATATTTGGACCAAATGCTCAAAGGTAAGATGTTCAATGTATTACATTTTCTTTTAAATGTATCGTGTTCGTATTTTGAACAACATTTTTGGTCTGTATTTTACAGAAAATCCCTTAGTTGAAGAGGAGTCTAGTGACCTTAATAAATCCACAGTCACCAGTGAAAATGCAGTAGATTATCATACACAGCCACACGATATCAAACAGTTATCGGCAGAAATCCATGATCTTGATCTTGGACTGGATATGACACAGCTTTCCAAGGCATTTGCAGAGGATTTCACACAAGAATTAATGCCAGGAGCTCTGCTTGATGTGACTGTACAGTGGGACCAAAATGGCCAAGTGCAACATAAAGCAGAACTTGAGGAGAAGAACGAAGATGGTATTCACAATGACATCTCTAATTTAGCGGACATATCTGTGAACTCTCCAAACAAGTCAACAGTCATGCTTACAACTTTTGAAATCAGTCACGACAGTGGTTGCCCCACAACCTTTTCAGATTTGGATGGTATGACAGCCTCGTGTGCAGACATCAAAGAGTTTTTTCCTTCTTTTAAAAAGGCAAACAACAAGGCCATTTCCATACCGGATGAGGCTATCAGGAAGGCCAAAGCATCATTAGATGAAGCTGCAGGGGATGTATTGATCAACACCTTAAATGGAACTACTACAAAACATCAGACGATAGAAACATTGTGCAAATCAGTTTCAGGAAGCACTAATGCAAATAGATCACCCACAGGACAGTCCATCTTCCCTTACCATTCAACAAGAGTGTGTGTTAGTGATGCTGCAAAGAGTGACAGTCCAAAGAGTTTGAAAATTAATATTTCAAGCTGCTCTTCACCACAGTCAAATGAATCCAATTATAAAACTGGTTCAAAGAGGAATATTACGGTTTCAAATATTGGCTTTCAAACAGAGACCCTTTTGAAAGAGAAATTGCGGAGAGGTTCAGACTCATCAAAGTGCATTCATCAAAATTTGGATTTCAAAAGAAGTGCTGAAAGACGGACTGTGTTTGACATTAGCAGCACACACAAACCCAGCACAGTGCACTCCAGACGTGATGATAATGAGGAGAATGACACTTTGACAGCATCTCAAAATGCTGATGTTACAGAATTGTGCAATCTTTTGGAGGAAGAAAATAGTCAACATGAATTTACCCAGTTCAAACCAACAAATACTTGCTCAGACAACCGCACTACAGAGAAAGAGTGGGATCTGGATATACTCAAGGGAATTGACTTTGATGATAGTTTTAGTTGTGATGTTGTGAAAGGAAAGCATCCCATCAAGACAGACACTTTTTCAGTAAATGATTCTGATCGCATTCAACTTGAAGATGCTGCCAAATTGTCATGCACCATGTCAAAGAAAACACAACATGCCATGGTGCCTTTGTCAGTGAGTGAAGACCGTTCTTTAGTTGATAGTGTACCGTCTTATTTAAGTGATAATACTCCAGTCAATTGTTTTGGTTTTAAAACCGCTAAAGGGACAGCTATAAGCATCTCAGAAAAGAGTTTAAACCATGCAAGGCACTTTTTTGAAGAGGACGATCAAAAAGCCATATTTAATGGGGATGTCAAGATGGATGTTGGAGTAATAAAGCCAGAGCATGCTAAAACAGAGCCTTCAGTCAATACTCTGACAGTATGAACACGGAAAATAAAACCTATGTTCAGACTAAACAAGATGGAAGTGTCAGCTGTGTAGATGTAAATGGAGCTCGTAAAGAGATAAATAAGCAATTGGCAGAAAATGGAGTAACAGAGCAGAATTGTTTAGGTGAAAAAACAGATGTTGTTTGTGTTGACTCCAATAGTCATTTTGAATTTAGTACAGCTAGTGGAGCAAAGCTGAAAGTGTCTGAAAAGACTCTTCTGCAAGCAAGAAGATTTCTTAATGATGTTGACAACTTAGAGGAGTCGCAAAAGCACAAACTCGTTTTCCATGCTTCTGGAAAACATGATACCGTTATGTCAACAACTAGTCTTAGGAAAACGAAAGCTGTTTCTTGCAGTAATACCTCTATGAAAAGAAGTCAGCCACACTTAGTAAGTGAAATATCTGATGGTGTGGATAATCTTTCCTTCAACAGTGAGAAGGTCTTTCGAGAACAGCTATCTAGCAGTGATTCTAAAGAAGTTATTGCAAAGATTACGCCTCAGTCAGAGGAAGGCTATGGCTTTCAGACTGCCAGTGGGAAAGGAGTTTCCATTTCAGCTGGTGCCCTTAAGAAGGCAAAGGCCATATTTAAAGACTGTGATGAAAATATTGACTTGGAATCTGTGAAAATAGAGGGAACGAATGACAAACTGGATGTTGAACTCAAACAAGTAAATCTATTTACTGCAAATTGTAAAAGTATGATATTTTCAAATGTGTCTCTCATGGAAGACAACGCTGTTCTCAGAGATTCTGACCTGACTGATGACATCTCGTTGCAGCCCTCTTCAGTCCAGCAACCCCCTAAGGAAGAAGTATGTGAGGAGAAAGGCCTTCAAAGTGAATTTTCTAAGCATGCTTCTGAGTTGCTTCCTCCTAACGGCAACTGTGCTTTCAGTACTGCCAGTGGTAAGAAGGTGTCCGTCTCCGCTGGGGCACTACAGAGAGCTAAGGATCTGTTGTCAGAGTCTGTTAATGGTTTCTCTTGTGCTGATGGATCTCCAAAGACAAAGCAGGCTGTTAATATCCAAATGAATGCTAGCTCTATAAGAAAACACAAAGGATTCTCTACAGCTGGAGGGAAGATGGTGGCTATCTCTGCTGCTGGGCTGCAAAAGGCAAAAAATCTCTTTAGAGATTGTGAAGAGGAGAGTTTATCATCTGAAGATATTCAGCACCAAGGTTTCAGTGATGTCTCAAAAAATCCACTGACTAAGGTACCGGCAGCATTTGCAGGCTCCAGTGATGTCTCCTTCAACCATGAGCATGAGACTGGTAATTCTTCTGGAAAAAACACAAGATTCTCTACAGCTGGTGGAAAGAAAGTGACTTTCTCTGCTACTGCCCTGCAAAGGGAAAAGAGTATTTTAAAAGATTGTGAAGAGGAGAGTTTTGTTTCTGGGAGTCTTCAGCATCAAGTCTGTAAAGGATTCAGCACTGCCAGTGGCAAAGAAGTTACTATCTCTGAAAAGGCACTGAGTGAGGTTAGAGTGGCATTTGCAGGTTGTGATGACACCTCCTTGTGTCATGGACCTGAAAATTCTTCAGGAAACAACATAGGATTCTCTACAGCAGGAGGGAAGAAGGTGGCTATCTCTATTACTGCACTTCGGAGGGCTGAGAGTCTTTTTAAAGATTGTGAAGAGGAAAATGTATCATCTAAGGAAGTCCTACCTCAAACTAAGAGTTCTGAAAGCAGTAAGGATACAGTAGATGGAAAGTTTGAACAACTAAACAAGAAAATCTATGGTTTCAACACTGCGAGTGGTAAAGGTGTGTGTGTATCAAAAGTTGCCCTTGAGGAAGCTTCTAAATTATTTAGAGATTGTGATGTCCAAGTTACTGTTACTGATAGCCAGCTGCTACAGAGTGATTCCTCAAAATGCCATCCTCATCATAAAGACAAACAAACCAAAACTACTCTACATCCTTTGCCATCTAAAGCAACTCAGAATAAACCTGCACAAATAGACTTGCACTCTTTGAGTTTTAAAAGTTGCACAGATACCCAGCAGAAGTACTTTGAGCAGGAAGCAATGGCTTGCACTAAAGCTTTATTGGCAGATGATGACCTGAATGAAACGGCCAATTTGGCGATGACAGAGGACAAAAAAAGTCCATCTGTTCATGATCTACAGGCAAAGGGATCTTTTGCCCAAAACAGAAGAAAGCGTCCATTTGATGCCAGAAATGTAGCAGGTATAGGCTACAGAATGTTTCATGTTTTGAGTCAGCTTGTATGAATGAATACATTGAAACTTTTAAACTCATTGTATATAATACTTTGTTTAGATTCAGGTCAGCCTCCTTTGAAAAGACAACTTCTCTCAGAGTTTGACCAGACGTTAGATGCAAAGACCTCAGGCCTAACACCACTGAAAACCTGTCCAAATGGTTAGAACTTTTATTTATAATGAAAAAAAAAAATAATAATTCTACATTTTAATTTAATATGAGGTGTTATGTTTAACCTTTGTATCTTTTACATTTAATCCCTGTTGTAGGAGTTCTAAGAGACAGGCGTGTCTTCAGTTATAATGTCCACCTCAAGCCGAATGTCACTGGTCCAGATTGGTAGGTTGTTTTAATAGTTAACTCTTTACCATTTAATATCACAAGACATCTTTAAGTCTTACAAGTTCTTTTAAATATGCAGGCATCCTGTGTGCCAAAAGTCAAATGACCTCGAGCGACCATGTTCAACTGTATCTGTCCAAAACAGACACAACTCAGACCCTGAAGGAGGGGTGTTTGTGCCCCCTTTTCAAAAGGGTATGAAGACTTGGACATCAAACTGTCAAGATGTCTCTAAAGTGTCCACTGGTTTTATACCACCTTTCAAGAAGGAAAACAAAGAAACAACTGAGCATAGAAATCAAATAGACCAAAATATGACAACTTCTACATCACATAGTGATAGTGTTGCACAATACTGTGATAGGAAGAGTCTGCATGAGGTTTCTAACCCTAAACCAACCACTTCAGTGGAAAGCATACCTTTGAAAATCGTGGATGCTGAAGAGAAAGGTAGCAATTTACTGTTTTGTATTATAAATATATATTGTCTCATAGTTTTGGGATTGTGCCAGTCTGTACAGCTGTTTCTACAAATGATATAGAGATTAACATGAATATTCTGTAAATACAGCAATGAATCCAACATTTTTTTTCTTCTTGTGATGTTAATAGACACGCAGGCATGCCGAGAGTCCTTAAACCTAGCCAGGGATATGCAAGACATGAGACTCCGAAAGAAGAAAAAACTGTCTATCCGTCCTCTACCTGGCAGCCTTTACCTTGCTAAGACTTCTGGTGTCACCAGGACAGGTTTGAGAGATGCTGTGGGATGCAAATGTCCTGGTCAATACACACAGGAGGAGGTATATTTTGATAACTTTGATACCTAATTATTCCACTGTTTTAGGTCACTGCAAAACTATAATTGTTTCTGTATCTTTCTCCACCTCAGCTGTATCAGAATGGTGTACATCACAATGTCTTACAAATAACAAGTGAAAATGCTGAATCATTCAGATTTGACTGTAATGACTTCTTCAAACATGAGCTCCTTATGGAGTCTGGTGGTGTCCAGCTGGCAGATGGAGGCTGGTTGGTTCCAGACAATAAGGGCACTGTGGGCAAAGACGAATTTTATAGGTAAAGATATGGTCCATTTTTACTATATTAATACAAATAACATTTAGATCTACACATTACTTGCAGAACAACAGTTTTCATGGAATAAGTTTGGATATTTTTTTGGCAGAGCATTGTGTGACACCCCTGGTGTTGATCCCAAATTAATCAGTGACGCCTGGGTATTCAACCATTACCGATGGATTGTATGGAAACGGGCCTCCATGGAAAGAACTTTTCCACATTTGATGGGTAGCCTATGTTTGACTCCAGAACAAGTACTTCTGCAGCTAAAATTCAGGTATTGAATCTTAGTAAAGCTCTTTTTCACCCAACATTTTTCATAAATAACTCTTAACTATTTTGTATTTGCACTTAGATATGATGTGGAGGTGGACCACAGTCAGAGATCTGCACTTAAGAGGATCATGGAGAGGGACGACACTCCAGCTAAGACATTAGTGCTCTGTGTATGTGGTGTTGCTCAAACTTGTCAAAATCCAGAAAAGCCAGTGACAGATGTCAAAACTCCTAATGCAAAGATAGAGTCCTGTGTGGTCTGGCTCACAGATGGCTGGTACTCCATCAAAGGCCTGTTAGACCCTCCGCTCTCTGCCATGCTAAACAAGGGCCGTCTCCGAATCGGTGATAAGATTGTGAGCAGTAGAGCTGAGTTGGTTGGTTCCCAAGAAGCCTGTCCTCCACTGGAAGCTCCTGAATCTCTGATGCTGAAGGTTAATTTGGAGTACAACTAAGATGATCCGTGACTGGTCAATTCTGCCAGACTTGATTTGATTAGTACTTTTTGAATTTCAGATTTCAGCCAACAGCACACGACGAGCTCGGTGGGACACTAAGTTGGGGTACCACCGTGACCCTCGGCCAATCAGCCTCTCACTATCATCACTGTTCACTGCTGGAGGTGTTGTGAGCTGTGTGAATATTGTGGTGTTGAGAAGTTACCCACCTCAGGTCTGCTCTACTTTAACTGCTATGAAGGAGACGCTTTGATGTGTAAAAGCTTAGTGGATTATTTTGCTTTTGTACCAAACAAATGACTGGGTTTTTCATCAAACAGTGGATGGAGAAGAAGCCCAATGGCGTCTTTATATTTCGCAACGATCGTGCAGAAGATCGAGAAGCCAGAAAACACAGCAACTCCAATCACAAATCCATGGATCTTCTTATTTCCAAAATACAGACCCAATTCGAAAATGAAATGGAAGGTAGGATTTGTACTTGATTTTTTTTTGTTTTCATTTACATTACATTTTTTAGAGGTTTGTATGCAAGCATATAAGGATCAATGGGTATTTTTCCTCCACATATAAGGTAAAAAGAAAAGTCGAGGCCAAAGGAGGACATTTAGTCGACATGAGATTGAATCTCTGCAGGATGGGGAAGAGTTGTATGAGGCAATGGAGAGGGATCCTGCTGTTGAGGTTAATTTGTGTCCACATTTTAAGGCATTTCTTGCTTATATTCACCAATTGGCAGTAAACACAAAGAAAGTTGTAGTCAATAAATCAGCACTGTGTGAATATAACCATTTAATAAAACTTGATATACTTTTCACGTAGACCCATCTAAGTGCGAGACAGATGGATGCAGTGCATAAGTACAGATGCTGTTTGGAGGAAAGGAGGCAGGCAGAGCTTCAGGAGCGTGTGCAGAAGGTTGTAATGGAAGCTCAGGAGGCCGAGGGTGGGTGTCCTAATCGAGATGTCACTTCTGTTTGGAAGCTCAGCATTACTGATGCCAATGACCTGCAGAGCAACTGTGGTGAGCTAAGTGGATATCATTTTTACTATTTGTTTAGGTGTTGAAAGAGCCAATTTAACATGTTTTGGCTGGGTACTATTTAATTTCCTAGTTTACACCCTGAATATCTGGCGCCCATCACCAGACTTGTATGGCTTGCTAAGAGAAGGCCACAGATATAGGGCTTATCACCTCGCTACATCAGAGGGGAAGAAACGCTCAGGCATTGCTCACATTCAGCTCACTGCCACCAAGAAAACATTCTTTCAGGAAGTTGAGGTAAACTAAATGATTAGCAACTTTGCTCCCTCCACAGACTGATTACTTCCCTGTTTTCATTAAAGCATATGAAATTGTCTTGCATAAAATGTGATTGAGCCAGGTGTCTCCAGGATGGTTGCATCAGCATTTCCGTGCTCGAGAATGCGTACACTTCAGAGAACTTCAAAACCCTCACTTCAGCTCACCTTGTGGGGAGGTGGACATTGTGGGATGCATTGTCTCCATAGAGGGCAAACAAGGTACATTTCATTAATTCCCCAATGAGTCTACCACTACCAGTTTCCTCAATCCTTTATATCTTCAAATGCATTGTGACTGTTTGCATGTCTTCTCAGGCCATCCCCCATTACTGCATCTTGTGGATGAGAACTTTGACCTGGTCTCTGTGAGATCCTACAATAGTGTGGAGCAGTTAGCTGTAGAAGAGCTGGTAAAGATGCGAGCACTGGTTGCTCTTAGTAATCTTCAGGTGAGACCGCTCTCTGGGCCTGTGCCAAGCCTTTATGCAGGAGAACAAGCAGTATTTGCCGTAAACCCCAAAGAATCCCATCTGCAAGAAGCTATGACCTGTCTGAAGACTTTTGTCCAGGTTAATGAATCAGATTTTAAACTTTTGTTTTTAAATACTATCAAAGAGTGTTTCCTCGTGTCTTTTGTTGTTGCTTATTAGACTTATGTCCGTTGTTTATACAGACTTGTGAGCGTTTTTTCAGCATTGCGGAGGAGAAGGTCTCAGATGTGGTTCCTTCAGGTGTCTTGGGTTCTTTTCAGTCTCCACGAACTCCTGGTGTGCAGTCTAATCCAAAAATGAATGGCAGGGTTAGTATGAGTTTTCTTTTTATGATGAAAGATTGGTTTTAGTGGTGCTTGTTAGAGCACGCGTCACTGTAATTATTAACTCCAACTGTTTATTCTATACACATGAAAGCACCTACATCTTCAGTAAATTTCTTTAGCTGTAACTCTTGTCAAATACAAATTATACACAGATGTCCACAACATTAACATTTTAATTAAGGAATTATTGCATTATATTACTTTTATTGTTAAAAGTAATCTTTATAATAATAGTGATTATTAATTGTTAACATTTATTCAATTACATTCAAATATACACAAACATTCAAATACATTTTAAATAAATGCTGTTCTTTTGAAAAAAAATTCTGAAAAAAAAAGTTCTGAAAAACTGTTTTCAAATAAGACCTTAACGGTCTTAATTGACCTTATTGATCTGTTAATTTTTATTTAATATTTATGTTTGTTCACTAGAAACAATATCAAAGCATTGTTCCTTGTGTTGAAATCCCCAGGTAACCCCTCAGCAGAAAGACGGCGTTTTCTTGCCGTTCACTACTCTGAATAGAAGAACTCCTGCATCTGCATGTAACAGTGAGGGAAAAGATCCCAAAAGTTTGAAAAGAAGATGCGGTTTGGATTACCTGTCACGTATCCCGTCCCCTCCACCCCTCACTCCTCTGAAAACTACAGCTTCTCCCTGCGTTCACAGGACCTTCAATCCCCCACGGAGATCTGTGACTCCCAAACCTCCACAGAGCGAGTCACCTCGAGCCTCATGTCCCCCACCGGGAGAGGAGAAATGGGTGCATGATGAAGAGCTGGCGATGATAGACACCCAGGCGTTACTGGAAGGCTAATGGGAAAAGTGTGACTCTCCTGGTGAAACACTAAATGTGAGTTGAAACACAAGATTGAATCCCAGCATTTAAGGCATTGAGAACTATAGGTAATGAAAGCATTATTTCTACTGTTGGCAGAAATGCAAATGGAACTGCTGTCCTTGCTTTCTAGTTGCCTGGTTTACTGTGGTTCTTTGATGGTAAATAACATGAAAGAGATGCACTTTTTTACAATTACTGTAATCATTTTTAAACTTCTTGTTATACGTGATTGTACTACTATAAGTGCGGAAGTTAGCAATGTTCAGGAGAAAAAAAGTGTAAAGTATATGTAAAAAATGTTTATATATTTTAATTTTTATTAAAAGATTTGATAGTAATTTTGTGCAGAGGTCATATCACAATCTGTTTTCAAAATTGTTCTATTAATGAACAGCAGGTGGCGTCTTAACACTTGTCTTTGACTTGCAGCGAACAGTTCAACTCTGCCATTTTCATATTAAATCTGAAGAAATGACAATGGAACAAGTAATGTGAATATATTGCTTAATAACCATCAAATATTGGCAGCAAAGAAGGCAATGGGCATTACAAACACACTTATGACATACTTCTCTTGATCTCGCTGGCAAACTCACTGTCAAGCTTATTTAACAGACCGCAAAGATAGTTCTTCTCTTCCAAACAGAACAATTTCATATTTAATAATCTGTGATCATAATATTACAATTCCAGGCATGTACCCTAGAGAAAATATAGAATGTGGCTGCTTGCTCTTCAGATCACTTTTAAGGATTTTTGAAATTTAGAAGAAACCCAATAATCTGTTCGCTCGTCAAGGAATGCTTCAGAAAACCACAGACATGCCAGATTTGCAGTTAGCTGCCATCAGTGGCTTTCCTCCACAGTGTTCACTTTTACATCTATCCTCTATCATTGAGAATGTGCTGACTCAGCACACATCCAGCTCTATTTTAAGATCTCTGGCCCACAATGATAAAGATAGCTGACACTCCTGTTGTGTAGCACAGAGACATTAACGATGATATCTGTTAGTGGTTGACGGAGAATAGCATTATCGTGGCCTAAATGTTTCCATGAGCCCAGCTCTGAAAATACTTGTGGTACAATGAATTCTAAAGTCTGGAGATTCTTTTCCCATTCAAATGTTTGCGGTTGAAAATATAGATTTTTTTTTAATGTTTTTGAAAGAAGTGTCGAAGGCTGCATTTATTTGATCAAAAATATAGTAAACAGTAATATTACAAAATATTATTATAATTTTTTTATTTGAATATATATATATATTTATGTGATTTATTCCTGTTATGGCAAAGCTCAATTTTCAGCAGCCATTACTCCAATCTTAAGTCACAGCTGTGCGGCTTAATGTTTTTTTTTTAACTCATTTTTGAATATATATATATATTTTAACAATGTCTTTACTGTCATTTTTGATCAAAAAATACATCCTTGCTAAAAAAAAAAAAAAAAGCCCAAAAATAGAAAAAAGCTGTTGGATTTTGTAGTCTGGGAGTAATTAAAATAGTTTTGTTTTTTAATGATTTTTTGCTGCATGAGACCACAGGGTTAAAGTCTGTTTAGCATTTGTCATGTTTTCCCACATTTACATTTGTCTTTCCATGTGAGTCGTTATTTTTGTGAATTACCTCTAGAGGCCTGATGGGCTGCTTTCAGGCAGCTGCTCAGAATTTCGTTTTCTCTTGTGCAGCCATTTGAATTATTGCAATGTCTATATTTCCTGTCACTTCAGAATATTTTGCTGTTGTAATTTGTATGTGTTTTTGTCTAGCAAGGTGGTGATGATTACTTCTTTATAGGTTTTTATGACGCTAAATCTTAACATTCTTCAGAAAATTTAAAAACGTATCTTTCAGAGTAATGCATCAGCCAGCCATTTGTTCCACCCAGAATTAAACCTGCAGTCTTTGTGTGTAGTCTTGATCTTAACCCATAATGCTATCAGGGCCCCATGATCTTTGACTATCAGTACATTTGTACTTTCCAGCAGAGTACATAAAGCAGGGCTTAATTACCACTCTTACTACATAAAACCTAAGGCCGTCTTCATCCGCTCTGAGCTGCCCTAATCCAGCCTCTTAGGCTGATTCTGGCTGCCCTCTCCCTTGACTCTGCTGAATGAGACCTGATGGAGAGGTGGAAAGAGATGAATGAAAGAATCTAAAGGGGATGGTGACGGGGAGTGGACATTTGATAGTCCCATATCCTCTCTGCAACCCCACCAGACTGAATGAATTAAGGGTCCCGTTTAGCTGTAGCATTGGAGAGCCAGATACAAGAGCTATGATTTAGACTAGACCGTATCTAATAACAACTCATTCAAGAACTGTAGTCTGGGCAGAATTTTAGCTGCAGCTGTAAAACACCAAAGCACCAAGAACCCCCCCAACACAAACAAAAGTTACTCTTTACAATAAGGTGTCATTTGGTAATATTAGTTGATGTATTAACTAAAATGAACAATGCATGTATTACACTATTCATCTTTGTTAATGAAAATACAGTTCATTGTTTATTCATGTTATTCCACAGTGCATTAACTAATGTTAACAAACATCACTCATGATTTTAATAATGCATTAATAAATGCTGAAATTAACATTAACTAAGATGAGCAATACGTCTACAGAATTTGATAAGTAGTTCATGTTTACTAATGTTGTTAACTAATGTTAAGTATTGAACCTTATTGTAAAGTGTTACCAAAAAAACAAACAAACTGGGGAACATTAAAATGTAACCTCTAGTGGTATAATGGCAAATAGCTTGTGGACTAGTAGTAAAGTAGATTCATATCCACAGTTTCCACACTTGATGAACACAGAAAATTAATGGTTTATTTTTTTTACAGCCGTTACAAAATTGTGACTTAACGAATTCGAATCATAAAGTGTTACTCTGAACCAGTTCTTTTTTTCCTACTATTAATAGTTGTATCACACGCAGCCATACTAAAAAAACATTCGACATGGCAGCACTACTTCTGAATTGACAGCACAGATGACTCCTTTGAGTAGGTTCTGTTTAATGAATAAGAAACATACATTGCAAACGGTGTGACTATAGACTACGGTTCTCAAATGTTTGACTCTTATAAGCCATTTGCTTTTAGTGTATCAAAAATTTGTTTTGATCAAATCAAACTCTTTAAAAAAAGAGATTCCAAAAGGGGTTTTCACAGCGACGCCATGGAAGAACCATTTCTGGTTTCTCTAAGAACCTTTCAGTGAGTTTCTTGCACCATTTATTCAGCAGCACCCCACACAGCTACTGAATCTAGAGCTCGAGTGACTCCTTTGAGCAGGTTCTTTTAGTGAATCAAAAGCACACAAACTAACTGTTTGATCATATTACAATAGGTAATTAAATATACACATCTGTTTTTATGTTCATCTGGTATTGTTGTAATCATTTGGCTGTGGAGTTGCATTTCCTTTCAAAATATACATTTTATTTATTAAAAATGTTTTAATACCTTAATACCTTTTTTTTAACCTATAAGTCCCATCCAATGGGCCTGTTTTCTCTCCATTCATTCAGATTCATTTTCTTCAGATTGCTTTAATTAAACCTTGTGATTGGCATTTGGTCAAGCACTTCTGTTTCAAGATCTTCCTGTTCCGTACCTTTTGACTCTTTGAACTTTCGCTCTCAAATCATCCTTTCGCTCCTCCTCTTTTTATTTAATTTCCATCTCTTCCTCCATAACCCTCCACTGCACCTCTCCCGTCCCTCTTCCAGCCGATTTGCAGTCGAAATGACCTTCACAGGCTGTTGACCTTGTAGACCCACCACCTGAGGTCTGGACCAGAAGAGCTCGCGGAGTGACCCTCGACTTCACCCAGCTGTAAATCTTTTTACGCTCACTTTTTTCAACTTTTAAGCTCATGAAGATGCGCAAGGAAAGGAGGATGTGCAATTTTGTTCAGGATTTGGAGTTTGGGATTTTGTGGCTGGGTTAGTTTAACGATCACAGTTTATTTTCCATTACGAACGAGAGTCCCATTTTATTCGCTTATGAGGAAGCAGAGTATCGATGGTCCATGCAGCTAGTGGAGAAAATGATTTGGAGATGCTAGAAGTCATAAAACGTGAAAAGTAAACAGCAGTAAAGTGAAGTGTCTCGTGCCCTGGGCATCGTTCATTTTTTCGTCAGAACCGTTTAAAGCAGATTTCCTTGTAAATAAATACTGTACCACTTTAATGGAACTCAATCTTGGCATGTTCTCCTGACCTCAACACCTTGTTTCCAAAACCTTTCCATTCTACACTGTTAAAAACCAAGGTTCCCCTTTAGTGAACAGTTCTTTAAAGAACCATTTTTTCTTGTGTGAAGAACATTTTAAATATCTAAAGAACTTGTGGAATGAAAAGGGTCCATGGATGTTAAAGGCTCTTCATAGAACCATAGATGCCAATCTTCATATGAGTGTAGACTCCAAAGAACCCTGGCTTTTATTGATCACTTGAAACGGTTTGTAGTCACAATAACAAATGTTAAATATGTTCTTATTTTGTCCATGAAGTGGAACAATATTGCTGGATGACCTTTTGGCTCATCCTTGCTTCAGTTTCTTCTCTTTAATACTTCCCATATGTTTTCTGTCACTAATTATATTAGCTTAAGCATTTGTCGTGATTCTTATGTAGCCTTGTTTTTATGTAGAGTTAATGAAGTCATCGAGATGTACAATCAGGGTTTAATCAGTTCGAGGCTTCTCAGGATTAAAAAGGTGGCGGAGAGGTTGAGGTGATGATGTCTCAGCTGCTTAGAAACAGCATGAGATCTCATGACGTACATCAGCATGACATATTTGTGGAAGAAGGAGTGAAATATCATACTGAAAGAGAAACTTTGTGACTAGACTAACAGTTCCGGCCTCAAGCTGTTTATTCCATCCAGCGCTAATTGTGTTACTTCTTATACACCTTGTGATCTTCTACTTTTCTCTTCTGGCAAAAAAATTGAATCCTAAACGAAATCCTAAACGCCTTCCTATGTGAAAATAAATTTTGCCCCGCAATTTAAAATCACTTCTGTGGTTTCTGGTTTCTGTGTAACAGATGGTGATTTGCTTGTATTGTTTTACCCTCTCCAGTCAGTGTCTTGGATGCCCACACACCTTACTTGCGGTGGGTGATCTCATATCTTCCACAGTAAATACTCAAGCTGGGAGTAATTCTGCCAAGCATCATTATGTGCTGCTCCTGGCCGTTGTGCCTCATTAGAACCTGTTACCAGAGTACTCCGGCCTCCCAGAGGGCCCTGGAGGTGTTTTCTTAAGCGCTACACCAGAGGAAACCGCGTGGCCTGCGCAGCCTTTTCCGGCCTGTAAACGCTGCATTTATTTTTGAAACTCTTCTGAAAATATCTCCTCTCTAAAACAAGATGCTATGCTCAGAAAGACTGCCAAGCTCTAACCAGCTTACCAAAAGATGTAGAGAGAGAGGGAATATGTTCAAATTAAAACGAGATTGAGTAGTGATAGGAAATGCTGAGAGTTGGATTGGGAAACACCGGTTTCCTGCATTGTTTGTTCAATAATGCTGCAATGCCGCTACTGAATCTACACTGCAACCACTGTAGTTCAATTCCCATACAAATGATTCTTTTGAGCCGATTCATTTAGTGACTCTAAACAAAAGAATCGCAAACCATTTTTTTAGGGAATCAAAAACATATGACTTTAGAGATGCACACTGTCCATTTTGACTGGTATTTTATAAATGTAAATGAATTAAATGTTACCACAATTTTGTTTGTTTAGTTTTGTTGTTTACTATATTTGTTGTTTTACTATACCATATTCTATATATATATATTTTTTTTTAACGTAATTAACGTAATAAGTGTTGTTTACGTTCAGCATGTGCATGCTGACCACTGAACGAAAACGCTGATTGCGTTGATTGTTAGAATTTGGGTACCAAATGGTGGAAGATGGTAACTCTGGGAGAAGAATTGCTGAATAAATTGTTATTGTTATCTTTGCACACAAAGTATTCTCGTAGCTTCGTAAAATTACAGTTGAACCCCTTATGTTAAATGGATTTTTTACCGATGTCCTTGCTACGTTTCTGTGCATTGATCGTGGTAATATCATTGCTGTATATAGAGCGACAGAGAGCTCTCAGATTCCATCAAAAATATCTTAATTTATGATCCGAAGATGAACGAAGGTCTTGCAGGTTTGGAACGACATGAGGGTGAGTAATTAATGACAGAATTCATTTTTGGGAAGGAAGTGCTTTCTTGAAATGGAAGTGGAATACGTTTAGTACTTTTTTCTTTCAGAGGACTTCCCACCTAAACGGTCACCACAGAAGCAGCGCACCAGGTTTTACAGTGACGTTGTTTTGCCTCGGCTGCATGTGGCTGGTGTTCTGTCAGGATAACACGGCAGCCAAATCTGCATAAGGGATCAAAGATCAGTTCCCTCCTAACAAACAGCCCAACACATTGCAATTACAAACATCTGGCAACAGCTGGGTACAGATGTCAGGCCGTGCCCACACCCCTAAAACCATCAGGATGCGGTCCAGATGTGAAGAGGTCCATCTCACGTAAGATACAGATGTTGTGTTTCTCAAGACCACCGCAAGGCAAACTGCTTTTGTCTGAAGTACTTTTTAAATTTAGATTGGTTTGCTACACCCAGTTTGCATGTGAAGCTGTGGGACAGGCTAGAAACAGTCGCTGTGAATGAGATTCAATTAGAGTTGATCGTGTTTAGCAAAACAAAAATCTGCAGTTTTAACGTCAGTCGGTTGGCCTTGCTTTGCTAGGATTGCATTTGATCAGGCTGAAGTAGAGCAATAGCAAATAATGCTGAATGTAACATCAATTTTAGATTCGATTACAATTCACAAGTGTGATTCAATTCCATTTTCAAATTGGTTTAACGGACTGATCTGGTAAATGTTAGTAGTAATGTCAACAGTATGTACTTTATATATGCTAGTTTTAGAAAGTTTGTGGTCTGTAAGAGATTTTTAATGCTAATGCTCACCCAGGCATCTTTTGTTTTACCATAAATGCAGTACAAGCAGTAATATTATTATTACAGTTCTAAAATAATTATTGTATATTTTAAAAGTAATGTATTCCTGTGATGGTAAAGCTGGATTTTCAGGATCATTAGTCCAGTTTTCAGTGTCACATGATACTTCAGAAGTCATTCTAATATGATTATTTGGTGCAAAATAAACTTTTTATAACTATCAGTGCTGAAAAGATTTGTCTGTTTAATATTTTGTGGAAACCACTTTTCCCCTTAGGATTTTTGATGAATAGAAATCTCCAAAGAACAGCATTTAATCAAAATAGAATATTTTTCTATTATAAATAGAATAGAATACATTCTAAATAAGTGAATTAATGAATGTATAAAAAAGGCCTTACTGTCACTTGATTGATTTAATACATCATTGCTGAGTAAAAGTATTAATTTATTGAAAAATTACAGATCCCATAATTTTGTTTATTGTTATGCACATGGTCTAAAAATCCCATTTATTTTTAATAAAAATACATTTACCATTTGTATGCCTTCAGGAAACTTAAAATGCATTTGTGATGTATTCTATCAATTATCTCTGTGTCATGAGAACTGAACTTAGGACTGTGGCATTGGTCGAGCAACTTTCATCAACCTTAAACAATATTTTCTCATTATGTCACTCAATTCAACATTGCTGAGCGCCTCCCATGCAAGATTACACATCTTTCTAAATTGGATTATTGCAGATGGGGAATCTCACAGGCGCAAGCGGGAATCTAATGAATGTGCAGGTGCAAATGAAATCATTACTGTATTCTCCTAGGATGTTTCAATCAGTCCACAGGTTCCTGTCACTTCCTGAAATTGAGTCTCAAAGAACATAAAAAGATGCCAAATCAGTATTCCCTGTGTCGGCTGTGACCGAGGTGATTTCCTGTTTCAGATGTTTATCTGATTATGGGTTTATATCATCTTATGCAACCTGCCTCCTGTACAGGAAATAACAGTGGAAATTTCAATTTTTCAAAATATAATTCACATGCTAGATTATACATGACATGAGATATAGTTAGACACCTGTGGATTGATTTGGATTCATACTCTCCTATGTGTGGGAAATCCTGACTCAAGAGGCTTCTATTTAAATGCTGTACTTTTGAGATTTGTATTCATTAATGGCCAAAATCAGCATATTAGAACGATTTCTGGAGGCATGCTGAAATTGCTAATGATTTTTCATTGCCTTCACAAGAATAAATTACATTTTAAAATATATTAAAATAGAAACTTTAAAATTGTCGTACTATTCCATTTTCTTTTTAATTAAATAAATGCAGCTTTGGTGAGCATAAGACTTATTTCAAAAACATAAAAAAAACATACAATTGTAGAAGAACCTAGCAGGATGGTGAAGTCATGCTGTAGAGTTGGAGTTGCAGGGAAGACAAGAAGCTCAGTCTTTGCCAGGTTGAGCTGTATAGGTGATGTTAGGGCTGTGACGGTATTGGATTTTTCCTTACCGCGGTGAAGCAGCAACAAATATCGCGGTTTGGCGGTTAATCGCACGACCCCCCCCCCCCCCAGTAAAAAAAAATTGATGTGGTCGCACTTGTGCAAGTATGCGTCTGCACGCTGCAGAGCCACAGCACATTGTAGCAGGAGTCAGATTTCACTGATCACGTGAAGAGATGCTATTTTAGCGCGAGCGCTTCGTGGGTAGAGCTACACTCACTGCATCAGCAGAGCGCGAAGGTGCACGCAGCCGGACTAAGCTCAACACACTGGAGGATTTGGTTTTCAAACTAAAGTAAAAGACTGCTTCTTAAACCAGAGAAGGTGACACAAATAATACTGATGAAAAAGAACGGGTTGAATGTTAAACACTTTCGTTACCATATAGCTATAAACTAGATTAATCAATGCATGCTGATGAACTTTTATCATAATGTTGTATCAAAAAGATAAAGTTGCGACCAGTGGGAAGAATGAGTAGAGCCCTGAATGACTTGATCAAGAACGCATGCAGCTTGTAAATGAACATGGAAATGAATAATACTAAAGTCGTCATCTTTATTCTTAAAACAGCTAATTAAATTAACAATAATAACAAAATAATATTAATCTCTATAACTTTGTTTTTTTTCAATATCTTCTGAGTTTAATAGGAATTATGGAACAGTCTTTGTCATCGTTTGTAACCCATTCTTTGTACAAATTATTAAAATAATAACAACCTGAGCAAGCTGCAGAAACAACAAGCGAGCTTAACATGCCACATGCTTTGTTCTGGTGATTTGTGCTAAACTTCGATTCATATTTCTTTAGACATTGTTTTTCGGGTAAGACTCCGTGGATATAAACGCACTTGTCCAAACACAACTTGTTGAAAACTGTGTTTGTTGAAACGGATAGGTTGTAACAGCAAATTAGGATGTAATTAATATTATTTGACTATTCGTTAGGCTACATTTATAATAACAACCTTTTTAAAGTGCAAAATAAAATATGTTTTTTCTTCATCCTGACCCGACCGTTCCTTGAAATATATCTCGTTTCCAGAATCTCACAATTACATTTCCTCTACTGAAAGAGAGAGATAACAAATAAAAATGTAGTCTGCACAAAAATGATTTTATTGTAGGCTATTTATTTTATTCGTCTTGTCCAGAATCAAATTAGTTTTACATTTTGTTGTCAACGTAATAATAAGTGTCGCAGAGAGAAAAAATAATAATACTGTAGGCCAGTTTGTACAAAAATGTAAAAATAGCATGTTTGTTATTTTTATTGTTCTTGTCAAAATACTAAATTTGTTTAACCTTTTGCTGTCAACACGGAAAAGTGTCGCAGAAAAAAAAGACATCTGTCATTTAAATTTATATGTAAAATATGAACAAAACCGTTGGCTTAGACATTGCAAAATTAAATCTCTTTTTCATGAAACCAAACAATTTAACTTCCCTTTGAAGAATGTCCCGTGTCGGACTTGCCTGACATGGGTTTCTTCACAGTAAACTGACCATTTTGCAGTCGCAGTTGAAGCATCCACACTTAGCTACACTTCATCTTTATTCTGCTCTGTCACTCATCGACGGGGCTCTAGGCAAAACCCTGCCGTGCCGCCCCCGCTTCACTCAAATACGATTTTAAAGATGCAAGTGAAAGATTGGATAATTTGTTTATTAACAACTACATTAAAATAAAAGCAAGCATGGGCATGTGCTATTAGCAGTCAGGGCTTAATCTGAACAAACCCGGTCCGGATAAGCACCTCCGAACTCCGATCATCTCATCTGACGGATCCTCTTCCTCCAGAGAAATACGTTTGTCAGGGTTATAGTAGTTTTGCATTTTTAAATTCGTTTTTATTTTAATATTGCTTTCAATTTTCGCTAAAAATTTAAGTTTCGTTTTTATTTTTTTATAATTTGGTTAATTTTAGTGTAGTTTTTATTTAGTGGAGTTTTCTACCCTATACAGGTTAGTTTCGGTTTTAATTTGAGTTTTAGTAATTCAAGTTTAGCAGAATTAACAGAACACTTCCAGAGCACAGACCAAAGACATTTTAATTTAAACGTATTGATGCAAACCACTAGCGACACAAAATTAAAGCATGCTGAGATTAGAAAATTATTAATTTTATTATTTTATATAGTCGCTATTGGTTTCGTTTTGTTTGAGCTTGTCATTGTTTTTTATTCTTCTTTCTTTCTTTCTTGTCTTAGTGCCTTTATTTTTGTCAAATACAGTTCTTAATACAACATATTTCACCGTTTAAACATGTATACAACATTTCTTATTTTTAAATTCGTTTAACAAGCATTTTAGAAGTAAAAATAAAACTTTCATAGTCGCAAAAAAACCCTGATGTGGCTCGTTTAGGTGACTTGGTTTGCTTTGCATAAAATAAAATAGTTTACTGTTTTATAGATTACATGAAACAAACCTATATTTGACAAAAATAAAGTAAGTGGCACTGAGAACTAATTTCACCCGAAGAGAAGGCAAAATATCTGCGTGCACTCAAAGCAAACGCAGACTCTGGACTGTCATATAGGATATGGGTTACACAAAATACCCAAACATTACAAAAAAATGTTGAATAAAATAACCGTGATTTTTAGAGTATATGCACACAATAAAAGCAACTGATGCAAGCTGGTAATCACTTAAGTGGGTCAACGGAGTGATTGCGCGAATTATCCCTTCCCTCTCCATCCTCTGATGCCGGATCGGTCACCCCGCTTTATTACACCAATTAAACACTGTATACGATAAACGCTAAATATTGAGTATTCCACTTGGCTAAAACACAACAAAACACGGTTTTGGGTGTACGTAAGCCTATTTAATAGATAATATTACACCTGTTATCTCCACCGCGCTTTCTCTCTCACACACATACATTAGCTATAATCTTACCTTTTAGAAGCGCGTGTCTGGCTTTAAAACTCATCAGACAGCACCAGCAGCAAAAGGAATTAATGTCTGGATAGTTTTATTCGATTTGATGACATTTATGAATGAACATTATAATGTTTTGCATGTAGAGTAGCCTATTGATGACACTCAGTTGGAGTTAATTTAGATGTAGAATAACTAAGTAGTGATAACGAATGCCCAAAAGATAAACTACAAATATCTGTCCCTTTGCCCCCCTGACCGTGTTGCTGCCGAGGCGACTGCCTTGTCGCCTATATGCACATGCAGATCACCTGTTCTGTCAGGGTGCCGTTATGCACATGCTGCGCACTGTGCGCAATAAAACACATGACACAGAAGCACTGGTGCGTGCGTGCAGCGCGTGAGCGAGAAGAGGGAGTAAAAACACACAGATATGCTGTTCTGAAAGGATGTCGGGAACGGGAGATTGTTAGACCGCCCACTCCCGTTCAAATTACACCAGAGTTACCGACCGTTACCGTGTTTTATTCCCGCGTTACAAGACATTTGGTCGGATCCCGCGAAAAACAGTGCGGTGATGACGGTGATGACCTCAACACCGCGGTCGCATCTCATTATCGCGGTGAAGCGGTAATGCGGTTATCGTCACAGCCCTAGGTGATGTTCTTTCATTCATGCAGAGATGTCCGCCAGGCAGCCTGAGATCCGTGTAGTTACCGTTGGATCATCTGGTCGAAATGAGAGATAGAGCTGTGTGTAGCAATGGTATGAGAAACCATGTGCCTGTATGATGGGACCCAGTGATGTAGTGTATGTGGTATAATTAATGTAATAGGATTAGTTTGTGTTCATTGAAATTAAATGTTGTGGTCAGGATGAGTGGAGACATGGAGAGAACCATTACAGCTCATTGAAGAGCTTATACCTTAATGTGCCGTGCATGAGTAATGTTAGAACCAGATCCGGTCCAGACTGATCCTGCTCTTCCGTTTCTGTAAGTTCCCTGTAGGGATTGGAAAAACACTTTGGTGGATATTACACCCTGTTATTCTTTCTCTCCGTAGTCCCTCCAGCAGCTTTCTGTCTTTAGGCCATTCGAATACTATGTCAGTGTCTGGGTCAGAAGGAAGAACATCCTTCTGACATATATATATATATATATATATATATATATATATATATATTCATGTGTTTAGGAAAGGCCCTGCAGCTGAAGGTCATGCTTTGGGATAAACTGTGTTAACTGATCAATTATTAGTGTATGTAGTAATTTCGAAAACATTGAAACTATGTCGCTACATGCCAATATTCTTAATACTAAACATTTTCAAGCATGGCTGATAGATGAAAATGAGAAGAGTGTGTATCAAAATTATATATAATATTTAAGTCATTCAAACGTACCCCTTAATGTGACACAGCTTAAGCATACCATTTTTAAAAGTAATATTTTATTGATGCTTTCTACATTCTGAATTATTAGCCATACTAATTGCAGTCATTAAATTTAGAAGTAATATTAGCAAAACTGCAGGGAAATTTATCAAGCATAAAAAGTCCATTGTCTATTGTTATAGAGATGTTTGAATCGCAGCTCACACAGAAGTTACGTTCAAACTGAGAAGCTTTCTGCTAAACTGACAACACGTGTTAAGACAGAGCCGGTTACTTTAGGTATGAAACAAAATCTCAGCTTTCAAATGTTGTCATTTTTTTAGAAAGTCAAACAATAAATACCGCTTTTTGTCTCTTTAATGTGTCGTGACACTTTACTGCCTCGGTTCAAGTGGCAAGTAAACTGATCTTTTTTTCCCTCAGATTAATTAATCAAGCATGAAATAAACATGAACGAACATCAGAAGGCATTTTATTTTAACCGCATAAAGATGTCAGTACACATCATTTTTCAAGATTAAGTCCACAAGTTAATCTATTTCTGTCTGATTTGTTTGTCGGAAAACTTGGCGGATTCAGTGTTATGATTGGTCAGATCACCTGTCAATCATGTTGACTGGATTTGGCCCAGAAAAATGTGCCGTACAATGATAAATGTTACTCTTAAATGCAAAAAAAGGGCATTGCTTACAGTATTCTCCCTAAATATTTTGATATTCCTATAGAATTCCTTTCTGAAATGAACTGTTTAGATAACAGCAGTACTTTTCTCCACTGTCATCATCAATGGTTATTACATCCACCTAAGTTCCCTCCTTCCTTGTTCCCCTTCTGTAAGTAATCATTACGAACAAGGTTCATGTGGGGACTGCTCCACATGTAAGCTTCCAGTATGGCTGATCTCCAGTCTGGGATTCTTTGTCTTGATAGGTCTGAGTCCACAGAGCCTACGTATGACAGTTACAGGGCCGCGTCGAGAAAAAGATTAATTTAACTTGTAAGCGAGTTGATTGATTGTTGTTGTTCAGACATGGATGAATTACTTTTAGAGGAGATGTTGCCAAAGATCTCGATTGCAATGCTATTATATTATCTATTCAATTATTAAGGGGCATTTTGAAATTTTGCTTGATGGATTGCAAAATTATCTTGTGCATGTTGTATCGATTAGTGTCAACAGGATTTAAACCATTGAGGTTGTGTGTAATTTATCCCAACCCATTTGATTTTATCATTAAACCGAACTCGACACTATCAGAAAAGACGGAAAGTTCAACGCAAAGTGGAAAATTTGCATTCGACCTTAGATTCCATCCCAAAAAAAAACATTTAATCATTTCAAA
This sequence comes from Gymnocypris eckloni scoliostomus, assembly GCA_027564155.1. Lineage (NCBI taxonomy): Eukaryota > Metazoa > Chordata > Actinopteri > Cypriniformes > Cyprinidae > Gymnocypris > Gymnocypris eckloni. The sequence continues at coordinate 7,355,981 of CM050417.1, read as the reverse complement.
ACGGATGAAGTTCAACTTTTAAGCTTAAGCAGGAACCAACTATGTCTTTCAAGTGGCTTTCACTTGATGTGTCCTTCTTATTAAAAGTAATGTAGCAGATAATCAAACATCCCTCGTCGACCCCTGATTGATGCCTCTGATCTTTGGCCCATTTGATCTCCTTCATGACCGAAACCTTTCATTTGTTTACGGCTTGGCCCGCCAGATATGATGCTTTTCCAAAGCAGTGAGTCATGGGAAAATAGACATCCTGACATCAATGGTCCAGAGATTCTCTGATTTGTGTCCACGTCTGCATCGGCAGCTTCTTTCAAATCATCTTGTGTTTACATCAGGACTGAAGGTAAAACCTCTGACGGATGACACAGGAGATGTATTTTTAGGGTTGGCCTGGTCAGCAGACCTAATTAACTGCTACTGATTATAGTATTTATGTAAACCAACTCACCCTCAGCCATAATGCAGCCCAATGGTGCTGCTCGTAAAAACATCTGTGCATGACTAATGTTGTTAGGTGACGTGACTGAGTGGACTTCCCATGGGCTGCCTATCTATTAGATTTACTACAACCCCAGACTGGATTCGGATCCAACATGCAGCTAACCGGTTCGTTTGGTTCTGAAGGTGCAGCACAGTGCTTTTCCTCACAAAATCCTCAAATATCTATTAAACCATTGTAAAACATTCACTAAGATGGGTATGGATATTCTAACCACTTTTATGAATCCTTTTTGGTCATTTATAAAGGTGAGAAGCATTGAAAATAGCCATCATTGCCATTCTTCGGAATGTATCACTTTATTTATGTATTTATTTATCTGTTAACTCTATATTCCGTATTGAATGCGCAGTATACCTAAAATGTATTTGAGAATATAAAAATCTAATTCTAAAGAAAAAAGCATTAGGGATTCCCCATATGTCAAAAACATGTTTATATATATATATATATCAATGCATATACATTTTTGAATGTACATTATTCAAAATATACATATTCTTCATACATGTTTTCTTGTTATAGAAATCTATTCAGATATTTTGAATTTTTTAAAAATCTATTTAGATTGAAAGTTTTAATGAAATAGGACAAAAATATTTGTCATATTTGTATATTTTTAATATTAACAAAACAAATAAACTTATAAGCTATATATTTATCATATGCTTGAAGTCTGTTAGCAAGAACTGTTTTTGCCATGTGTGATTTGTCATTCTGAACATTAAAAATGCATACTATTATTTTTGTTACACAGTTTACCATTTTTCACAGTTTCTCCTTTTGTTTTCACAGAAGAAAGTAGGATTGGAATGATATGATGGTGAATAAATTGTTAGTGGGTAATTTAACTCTTTAAAATGACTAGTTTAAACGTTAGATAAGCTCACCTTAAACCATTACTGAACAAGAAGGTTACATGTGATCCCAAAATAATCTCTCAAATTTCCACGAACGTCCACCATTTGAACACTAGGGAGGAAGTCATTTCATGTACTCTGGAAGTATTTCCCATTTCTTGAAATTTTTGGCTGAATGTAAAATTCAAAGTTGGATTTAAGTAAAAGACATAAAAGCTTTCACTGTGATTTATTGGGATATGTGGCTCTGGCTCTACAAAGGATGGAACACAATAACACATACATGATCCATGGACTGCTACAGGAGTGATTTCCTCTGCTCTTCTCCAGGGGTGACACTGATGCTGCACATCACTGAGGTAATGCTCTCGACATGAAGCGGCTAACAGCGAACTGGCACAAAAGATTGCAAAGCTTTGTGAACAGATTAGAATCTAAACTTTAGATGATGTAGCTGTTAAATGTGATGAGGGAATCTACTGAACTACATACTGTAGTCTACTTATTAATTTCTTAATCCTACTGATGTGAATAAATGGGGAAAAAGTCAGGGTTGTCTAATGGAGAGGATGAGTGTGGTTATAAATTACGTGATATTTTAGCACCACTAGTAGCATCAAACTGAATTTGGTTGAATGGCTAGACATAAAACTGTTGACTCGATCAATGGCATGATTATATTAAAAACGATTGGAGTTTGGTTTGGTGATATGTGGCGAATAAGTGTTGAAAGCCAAAATCTTCAATCCTATACAAATTTTTCAATGCTTAAATGGAGTCAACACGCACATGCACACATTTATATTTATATTTTAATTGCATTTACCCAAAAATGTATTTTATGACTGGAAATACTTTTTCTATTTAAAATGCATTTTGTTATAGATTTTGATTTAAGAAACTTAAGTAAAAAAATATCCATATATTTAAACCATGTAATTTGCATCATATATTTAAAACATCTTACAGCCAGAAAAATACTTTTTTTGGGGGGGGGGATTGCCATACTAAATGTTAAAATATGTGATATAAGTCACTGCCTATGTTTACATGCCACTAATCAGACTAAGGAATTTTTATGTGACATAGGCAAACCTCTTCAATTCTATTTACTTGCTTAAAATGCATAATATTCTACCGGACCTCCCTCATTTTGTTGTCTACAGTTCCCATTCAAATGCAGGTACTTCCGTAGATGTAAAAACATGCAGTATATCATGCGTGTCACAGCACTCATCCAGTACCCAAAGAGTATGTTTACAAAGCAGTGGTGTCTTCCGGCCTCTAACCAAGTGCAATTATACAAAAAATATGGAGTTGTACACATGGATACCAAACAGTTTATCATTCCAGATAAGAATTTGGATTAAGGAATAGATTTGGTTTAATTTCAGGAAGGCCTCCAGCCACTCTCAGGACGCTGGAGCTCTTCAGCACCCCACTCACATCTGTCTCCTCACCTTCCTCTCAGGGAGTCAGCCAAAAACACATCATTCAGTCAGATCCCCGCAGACCAAATGACCCAAGACAGCCGTGAGTGCTGGAGCGTCCATCTGGGATACAGCTACACAGAGGTCGTTGTCTCATTGTGTTTATTCAAATATGTCTTGTAAGTAGCAAAAGAAGGATGTCAGTTATGCCATGCTGCTGCTTGTTTTCCTTTCGGTTAATTTATGTCAGGGTGCCAAAAAATCTAAATATATATATATTTTTTACAGCGATTCTGTAGGTCTTAAGTTCTTAAAAAGTCTTGATTTACACTTCCACAAATGAAGGCCTTGACAAAGTCTTATATTGGAGCAGGAAGTCTTAAAGTGATAGTTGCCGGTAGCCATTGACTTCCATAGTATGGAAAAAAGTCTATGGAAGTCAATGTCTACCATCAACTTCTTGGTTACAAACAATCTTCAAAATATCTTCTTTTGTGTTTTTTTCTTCAGTTTTGCAACAAGTGGAGGGTGAGTAAATAACAAATTTAATTTTGGGGTGAACAGTCCCTTTAATTCATAAAGTTTGCCATCAAATGTTGCATGCAATTAAAATAGTATCTTTCTCAGGGTTTTTGACTCGTTTTACAATATGAATTGAACACGGCAATTCACACACATTTGTGATAAAACATTGCAGAATTTGTGTGAATTCGTACAATTTGTGAAAGATCACACGGATTTTATGAGGTTAGGAATTCATACGAATGTTGACCCTAACCCCACTTCTAAACCTACCTCTCACAGAAACCTGAGTGAGAGAGATTGTACGAATTCGTGCAAATTAGTTGCCTTGTAAAATATGTAGGAATTGGTCATGAGATAGCTTTGGAATTTAAACATCCTTAGACAAGATTCATTTACTTGAAAATAAAAAGACAGTCTTGTTTTCTGAAAGAAAAGTGTATGCTCAATTTATTGACTTATTTTAATCAGAAAACAAGATTTCCCATGCAATTTTGCTTGTAAAATTAATGGGTATTTCCATAATTTAGTGGCTGGGAACCACTAAATAAATAGTAAGGTAATCAAGCTTAAAGCTATTTTTGTCATAATTAGTGTTATAAGTAATGCAAATCAGTTGGAAACTGTATTTTATAACTTTCAAGTGTTGCTATACAACTCATGTTCTCCATAGACATTTACATTTAGAGAACATATTGGCGTGTTGCGTTCCTTTCATTTTATTCTTAAAAATGTCTTAACTTGGTCTTTATAAGGTCTTAAAGTCTTAAATTCACCATAATAAAACCTGCAAAAACTCTGTTTTAATGCTTGAATGCTCTTGTGTAGGAGACAGGAAGGATTGACTATAGAAGCATGAAGCCGTTGAAGGGTACAGATCAAATGATTTGCACTAAATTTGCAGATAGTTCAGCTTTATTTCTCTTAGGGGTCTTTTTATTTAATAAAAGATCATTGTTCCCAAGTATTGAATTTAATTAACTCTAAGATCCTCCTGTGCCCTGAAATTCGGACCAATTTAGAAAATTGTCCGTCACAGCCTATAGCATTATAACTTGAGTGGAAAATGATGTTGTTGAGTATGTTAATGTCCTGTGACGTTTGCTCAGAAAAATCCAATCACCCGTTTCAGCAAGAGTAAATGTGTCATATTAAATGTAAATTGCAAAAGCACTGGAAGCGCAGAAGTTGTTGTGGAACAAGTTTAATGCCACATTACCGTTTGTTGCATTAGTGGAAGGGGTTTTGTGTTACAGTTTGCTTTGTCAATCAGAGGACTATTGGCAGTTATGATGGAAAAATACATTTCTGCTTAATGTAGATTGGGAGTTGATTGTTCCTTTTTGTTTGGTCCAAATGTTTTGCGCAAGCATCGTTATCCATATATTCTTACCTTTGAGTGCAGATATGTGTTTCCTGCGAGACTTTCCATACATCCTCTGAGAAGGTTCAGTTCACATGCCAGTCAGTGTATATATTACAGCACTCATGCAATAGTACTTAAATCGTCTCTTCCTGCTTGCTCGGAGCGTGATATGTTTAGAGACGTTTTTCTCTCCTCAACATTCTGTTTAGTTAACACCGAATTCCCTTTTCATTCATTAATCTTTGTTTGGAGAAAAAATATTACCTTTTAAGTCACAAAACAAGAGGGAACTCCATATCTGTAATTCTCTGTTGGTCTCTAGTGAAGAAAAAACAACAGTTTTGAGCATTTACTTGCTTTAATGTTGTATTTATTTATTTATTCACTGTGTAATGATTTAGGCCTTTTTTATCTATAAAAATAAAGTATTACAAATACTATTTTTATTTTCTCCTAAGACAATGAAGAGCAACATACACATAACATACACATACACATCAAATATGTAGTTAAAAATTACTTTCCATAGTAAAACATTTATAAATAATGTATTATAAATAATTTTATTTCTTATATATATGCTGAAAAGCACCAGACATCAACATCAAATTTGTGTTTATTTAAAATAATCAATAAAGGATGTATAAATCCTATGTTTATCTTCTCCTAAAACACTGAAAAGCAAACAGACACCAACATCAAATGTGTGGTTTAAAAATATGTTTTTTGTTTGTTTAACAGTGTTTAATTATTTGTTTGTTTATTTGTTTAACAATGTTTGTTTAATTTATTTATTCAACAATGCACTTAATGTATTTAATAACTATTTATTTTATAATAAATTATATAAAGTGCTATATTCTAAACAGTATTTTCTCCCAAAACACTGAAAAGCAACAGACAGTGGTAACTTATTACAAAAATGTGTTTTATTGTAATAAATGTTTGTTTAATGTTTGTATTTAATTTATTTGTTCACTGTACATTTAGGCCTTTTGTTTATATAACAAAGTATTACAAACACTAGTTTTTATTATCATCCACTAAGAAATGACACCTTCAATAACTACACATACATCAAAGTGTATCTAAAATCTTCAGTAAAACATTTATAAATAATGCGTTTAATAGTATTTCATATGATATGCTGAGCAGTGAACATCAACATCAATACTTAAATCATAAAAGTTTTATGAATCCAGTTTTACTGTTCTCCCATAAAACACTGAAAGGTTGCAGATGATCACCAACCTCAATGTGGGTTTAAAAATATGTTTGTGGATTGTTGTGCAGTGGAATGGTAGTGGGTTTAGGTTGGTTGGGGAGGGTTGTACTTTTGTTGTACTGAACATCAAAGCAGGATGTGAGCTGAGCATTTACTATGTCAGTAAATCTTTGGAAATGCTGTGATATTTGGTTAAGTCTGTTTGTTCAGTTGCGCAGTGTCCATGAAACCAAGAAGCACAAGTGACATATATCTTATGTATCTCAATTTTTTCTTTTAGAGCACATGGAGACTGAAGATTCCTCTTGAACTCATCTGCTTCTCAACACATTTCCCTTAGATTATCAGCTCTAAACTTTTTCATTAATTCTTCCAATGTCAAATTTGTGGAGCAACTCATCTACAGTAATATTATAGCTCTATAATTGTAACGTGTAATAACAGTAATAATAGTTTAACATTCTTATAATAAATTACTCTTATTTTATGCAACACCGGTTCTGTTTATAAAGTATCAAAAAACCTGCATATTCCTCTAGTTGTAGTCTCAGCCCCAGCGTCCAAATGCCATGCCCATGGACCGCTTGCTAAACGTCTGATGCATATGGTACACAAAAGTGGAAACTTTTGAAGTCGTCATTGGATTGGTTGAAATATACAGGATTGCGTCCCACAGTTCTTCTATTGTTCCGCCTGGAAACAAAGATACTGTAGCCAGTATGAACCCCTAGGGTAGGTAATAAAACTTGCGTTTAATAGCGCCCGCAGCAGTGAAGTGTTTCTGTCTGGAAGGGTTTATAATTGACCGGTGATGATTCTCATTGTGTGGGTTGGCAGATGATCAAATATGATCGAAATAAATTAACTTGTTGAAGTTAATAACCAAACAGGGGCATGTATGCTAACTCACCATTGTACTTTTGTTGTACTGAACATCAAAGCGATGAAGTGAGTTTGTCTTGGTGTCATAGGGTTGATGCCAACATGCTGTATATTTGGTTAAGTCTGTTTGTACCAACAGAATAAGGCTGAAACTTCCATGATTTCTCGATCATTGTGTCTGAATTTTAGAACACAGATCATTGTTTTTCTGCCTCCTCAACCTGATCATCCATGAGGGCAACCAAGGGGGACACAATCACAATTATAGCCTTGCTGGACTTTGTCCTCCCCAGTTTCTCGGTAACAGTTGATAAATTAAACTTTTGCCAAAACCTGTCAGGAGTAGGGCCACAACATCACCTCCATTCTAAATGTGAACCAAACACTCTCCTTGTTCGGGCTTCAGTTGGCAAATGCCGGGAATATTCTCCACAACAGAGCGAATAGCATCCCATGTCTCCATGTCCGCTGTCGTTTTAGACTTCCCTAACCTAAACTACAATCTTAAATTTGGTGCTTAGCATCTACCCCCCCATGAAAGAACAAAGCTGTCATGTTCACAACACTCTTAAAAATGTATGTGCTTATTATGTTCTTCACAGCGATGTCATAGTAGAACCATTGTTGGTTCCACAAAGAACCATTCAGTCAAAGGCTCTTTATAGAACCATCTCTTTCTTGCCTTTTTATAATCTGAAGAACCTTTTTCCACAAAAAACCTTTTGTGCAACAGAAATGTTCTTCAGATGTTAAAGGTTCTTTATGAACCATTTAGACAAAAAAGGTTCTTCTATGGCATCGTTAAGCACCTTTATTTTTAAGAGTGAACTGTGACGACGAGCGCTTATCAGGATCAACTAAATGCTGGATTTTTAAAACTATGTGAAATATTTCAACTTCGCAGCATAGAATCTTTAAAATACATAGTCTGTTATTGTGGTGACATTTCCACACCCCAAAGCATAAGGCTGAACGAAACAAACTGTGATTGGTTGTTTGACATATGAGTCAAACAGCCTCATGGACAGGCCTTGGCCAATGAAAGCTGCCATGGATTCTGATGGCTGAAGGTCTGGCTACGTGAGACTACATTGCAGCTAGTCCAATTCCTGAGAAAATGACTTTTATGTGCCTTTTTTTGTGAATCAAAAACATACAGCAGGACCAGTGTAGTCCGATTCCCCAACAAATTGCTCTTTTTAGCAGGTTCTTTTTAGTGAATCAAAAACCTAAATCAGGGTTCCTCAAATCTTTCCCTGGAGGGCCAATCTGCTGCAGAGTTTAGCTCCAACCCTGATCAAATCTACCTGTGATTTTCTAATGATCTTGAAGACTCTTATTAGCATGCTCAGGTGTGTTTGATTAGGGTTAGAGCTAAACTCTGCAGGAGTGGGCCAGATTTGAGGATGCCTGACCTAAATCATGACAAGTAGTCATATTCCTGAACAAATGATTCTGATGAGTCGATTATTTTTGGTAAATTAAAAACATCCAGTGCAATCAGTGTAGTTTGATTCCTGAGCAAATGACTCTTATGAGCTGGTTCTTTACAGTGAATCAAAAATAAATAACATGACCAACATAGTTCAGTTCCTGAACAAATTACTCTCATGAACAGGTTTATTGTAGTCAATCGGAAACATGCAGCGTGACCAGTCTGATTCCCGAATCATTAAATATCCGAACTGGTACTTTTAATGCATCGTTCATAAAGAGGCCAGGTTTAAATCAGTCTTTCAGATCTTTATTCAGGTTGCATTATTTCAACAATATCCATATCGAAATAAAGTTTGGTGTATTACTGATTGCAATAATCAATTATTTTTGTAATTCTTTAAAAAGTGAACATGCAAAAGTGCTGTAACTGTTTAGTGAACGTATCCCTTTGCAAACAAACAGTTTCTTCTGTTTGAGGGGTCAGAAAGCAGTTTCTATGCTAGCGTTCTGTTGGTGCAATCCTGGAAAACAAAGAGGCTCATGATCAGATCTGTGATATCAGCCAGTGAGGACTCCTAGATACTCAATACAAAGCATAGCCATATGTGCAATATTTTCACAGCGTTCACAGCATCGTTGTTTACATTTCAAGAGTAAAATAAAACTCCAGAACTCGTTGTGGTAGGCTAATAACTTGGCCAAGCTAGTTCATCCTAATGATGGCATTGTTCACGCGGTAATCAAGAGCATAGTTGCACTGAATCAACCCAAGCCATCTGCACGATGTATCTCGCTGATTCTGAAATGCTCCTCTTTCTTTGTCAGATATTGTGAGGTCTGTTTGTCCGGCCAACTGAACACTTGAGAAGACAATGACTGAAATGGTAGGGAATTATATGAGCCAACAGCGGAAAGATCAGTCGAAGTCCTTCCATGATCATCCAACATGGATAATAGGCATCCATTTGTAATGCCAATTCTGCAATCCATTTAGTCACAAACAGATGGGATGCCTGCATAAGAATCCTAACCCAGAGAGAATAAATCTGTTCAAAATACAAATTAAGTGAAGGCACAATATGGGAACAAATGTTTTCCAATCAGCATGTACTTGATGATCTTGTCTCTTTTTAGATTCATATGTTTTCCTTGGGTTTTAGAAGCAGCATAATTTACCTGTTTACTTCAGGGAAAGAGAGCAAGCAGCGGTTTCTCCTAAACTGCTGTAAATTATTAGTCAAAAGTAATAAAAGTACAAATATAAAATATTTGTAAAGTATGAAGTGTGTAAATGAAATGTGTATACATACCGTGTGTGTGTGTGTGTGTGTGTGTGTGTGTGTAATATTCCCTACAAAAAAAAGTAGCACATCTGTTTTAAACATTAATAATAATGAGACATATTTCTTGAGCTGCAAATCAGCATATTAGAATGATTTCTGAAGGATCAAGTGACACTAAAGACTTGAGTAATGATGCTGAAAATTCAGCTTTGCCATCACAGGAATAAAATGCATTTTAAAATATATTAGAATAGAAACCAAATAGGAATATTTATATATATTTCACAATATTACTATTGTGTTTTTCACAATTTTTTTAATGCAGCCTTGGTAAGAATAAGAGACAATTTGAAACAAATATTTGATTTTGATTCCTACAACTTGAAATGTAAGAATATATTAGTGTATCAGTGAATATATTAGTGTAGTGTATTAAATGTATTTGTATTTTACCTAATACATGCTGCCCTATTGCAAAGAGTTGCATTGTTTTGTTGAAAATCTAGACTGCTTTTGTGGAAAAGAAAACATAAAAAAGGTTGAAAGTTTTTTATAATACATTGATAACAGCAGGCTACAGTGTTTGTTTATATGTTCTGTATTAACCTACTGTATATCTTAACAAAATAAGGAAGGGCCATTCGATTCATACACTTGATAAGCCTCGCGCTTTGAAGTGATGCAAAGCCCTCGTGGGTTTGTGATTCGGCGATCTCTCCATCTCCATCCAAACGTAACTGAACCCTAGCGTGGCCCTCGCTGAGGAAACAATAATTCTCTCCTGTTTCAACAGCCCAAGATAACTGAGAATAAAATAATGAAGTTAGTTGTTTTACAGGAATAACGAGAAGGGGGCTGAGACCAGGCCTAAGGACGGTAGGAATATATGTGAAACCAGTGAAGACAAGCCTTACATGACTTTGATTATGCTCCATGTACACGGGAACTTTTTGGGTTTGGCAGGCAAAATGTAAAAGTGCTTTTGGTTCACCCTGCTTGTAGGGTTAGCAAAACATTTAGCCCTTGATTAAAGTGGACAAACTAATCTCACTTTAGGCCAGGACATTTTAAGCACTGCTTCACCATGTGCATTGAAAACAAGCAGTGTGCATTTTATACCCTGTTCTTTACTTAATTTAATCCTGCTGGAAATCAAATCCATACCTAAATATTCCATGCTGCACTTGCAAAACGATGGCAAATTATCAGGCCTTCAAGTCAGAATGGAGGATTTGCTTTAATCATGAACTGCATCTGGAAATAACTGTATTCAAGTGCAATATTCAGGGCTATAACAGGCCTTTAAGCCACCCCACTTTTTCATCCTAGGCAGTCTTTGTCTATTCATGATTACTTGTCATTTGTCATTCATTATATGTATTTACCCCGGTAATGGCTTTAGAAAATTCAGCGACTCAATTTTAGTGCCTCAATTTCTTGAGCCAAAGTAAAGCAACACTAAACAGGGAGTCTGTAAAAGTGCTCTCGTCTAAAGACGGAGAACAAAAAGATGACACGAGGGCGGGTATTTGGGTCCCCTTGATTTGAGCCAGCTGTGAACCCATGTGCCGTTTGGGGTCTGTCTAAGGTTTTGTCCTCCGCTTAAATTTACTTTGTCACCACATACACATGCAGACACACCATTACATGGTCATTTGGCAGTAAATATACATTTTAATGGCTTTGTTTATGTTTAAAATGGAATCTACCATTTGTGTTCAATCAGTGGATGAATGCAGTGCGGTGTTTAGAGCCTTTTAAGACACATGTAAAGATAAAAGGGCAGGTGTTGCCTTGTTTTTATCTACCCTGCCCACCGTACTGATGTTTAAATATATGCTTCCTGGTTTTAATGTGTAGTAATAATGGACCCAAGCTCAAGTTTCCTTGTCATAAATAACAGTAAAAGTACAAACACTGACTGGCTAGTAAAAACCCTGCAGTAATACATATTTCTGTTGCCAATTTCTACAGAAGCACCAGGGATATTTGTCACATTTTGTCTGTATTTGTTCACTATATGAGGTTTTAAATAAAGAGTCCGGTTACTGTTTTGTTTTATTTTGATCCATTTTGTTTTGTTTTAAGACACCTAACTGTAATATTCAGATGAAAATCGAACTTCAGTGTTAACATATTTAAATAATGATAATATTAATAATACGATTATTGGTTAATATCTTCACCAGAAAGTTGTTATTATTATTATTATTATTATTATCATCATCATAGACATAATATAATAGACATATTTCAGGCAAATATAAATAGTAAAAAAAAATGTTTTATTAATGCAACAAAAATGTGATGGCCAACACATAATTAACAAACTGAATTACATTCAGTTAAACTATAATACTTAAAATACAAGTGACAACTTGCTCCAACTTAATGTACAGCAGTGAGGATACATTTGTTATTGTTGTTATTATTATTATTGTTGTTTCTGTTAAATATTTTCGCAATCACCAAGTGATGATGTTATAAATAATAATAATAATAATAATAGGCTATTATTATCATTATCTACATCATGATCATCCTCATCATCATCATCATCTATGGGCATGATGACACATTGTCTATGATGAAAATGAAGCAACATGCCCTGCTATTTAAGGTTTAGCTCTACATCTATGTGCAGTTGAAATGAATACTACTAGATGGGTACTTGGCAAGTCTTTAGTGCTTACTTTATTGTAAAGTTTGAAGTGAATGAAATATAAACAAAGATCAAGCCTGTCTGGATCGCTCTGTATCCATTAAATCAATTAAGCAGGAATATTTTGACAGAGTTGTAAATCACTGCAGACAGAGCAGTTGAGATTGCCAGGGATGTGTCTCTCTGATATGACAGGGATTGTGTAAACAGACTGAGGAGCCGTCAAACAAGGGCCCCGGGCAACACGTAAGGACCCTTTTCTCAGAGTTAAATTGAAAAAGAATAAAACTGAACTGTTTGTTAAAAGTCTGATATGTTTAAACATTAACTCGTTACCTTTTCTGTTAATGTTCAGGATCTAAATCTACCTCTTGTAATTTCACAGATGAGATGGGAATAGGCCCTTTCTCATGAAAAGTCGCTTCAAACACACCCGGCAGTGTGAGGAAACTGGCCAGGAGAAGAGACAAACAGTCTGTGAAAGGAGCCAATGTGAATGAGGTAAGTGACAGTTTGATGTTATGAAGGGATTCGACTAGCAGGTGCTTTGGAGGCTTTTTTAAAACAGACACTTGAACTTTTGTGATTTGTACATTTTTTCACAAGCCAAGAACAGCGAGGTAACGAGGCAAATAATTGACTAAATGAATAAGCTAAATTATTTTCATGTCACCCCATAATAAACCTCTCAGCATATTATCACAAATCAACAAGCCAGACCACCGATCACTACTGCCCAGAATAATTCAGACCACTGTCACTGAAATAGCTGTGGTGGAGCAGTTTCAAAGTCTGTGATGTGGCCAAAACTCTAACCACAAAGCACTGCAGCAGATCCCTCAAAACATTACCTGGCTTTTCCACTCGAGTGGTTTATAAGCTAAAACGGGCAATATCCCTCCGTTAACAAACAATTGTGTTTTGCTTGTGTTTGGGTGATAAATGCGTGAGATGTGAGCACTCCAAATAAGCACCAGAGTTTGTTTGGATTCCTTAGAGTAAAACAAATGCAGACGGCAATGGAAAAATGCGGTTGACAACCGGTAAGAGATGTGAATCAGCCAGTATAAACACATTTCAACAGATTTCCTTTATTACTGAATATGAGTTGGTTTTATATATTTGAGAAGGGATTTGCTTAGAATTGTGTGTTTGACCTTTTGTGGAAAGTCATTTGAATGTTTTTTCCAGGAATGACAGTGACACTGCAACGCGCTCAAAGCATCTTAACTCTGTTTTCCTGTGGTTTACACAAAAGCTTTGAGACAGTCGTGCGGATTCACGAGAGCTCGGCCCGGCCCGCCGGTCTCCATTACGTCTCTGACATGTTGGCTACATATGCTCCCCTGATAGATCATCCTAATCAGTGTTAGCATTGTGCAGACCGTAAACATTTCCAACGTGAGATTAATCTTTCAGTGTGTTTTGTATCTTGCTGTAGTTTGCTGGCGGCAATGTTAGACTGACGAATCTGTTCGGTTTTTCGTTGTATCCTGTTTATGATGGTGGTGCTTTGAAATCAAAATTGGTGTGACAATCTATCTAAAAATCTATATTAAGTCTATATTATTTAATTATTTCTCCTGTCAGCAGAAGGCCTGGATTGAATTCTTCTGATTAAAGCAGTTTGTGCAGCGCTGGTGGGGATTTTTGTGATACTAGTCCAGAAACTAAGACTTTTAATACTCCAAATTGCTTCAGAGGAACTGTGTTTGCAATTGACTTACAGTAAATTGCTTAGGATAAATGTCTGCTAAATTATACAATTTAATTTCTGCTTTTTTTGGCCTAATCAAAGATGTTGTACTGAAAACACTTTGCTCTGCTCCCATTACCTTCTTTCTAGCATACATCAAGCTGACATGAGGTAAACACTGTAAACATGACCTCATTGTGCAAAATGTAGTGTACGAACTGCCATTGAAGTTATAATCCGAATCAGATACCGAATAGTAAAAGACTGACTCCACCCTGTTGCATTTAATATCTTCACCGCAAACAAATAAATACAACAGAATGACAGTGTTGAATTTGACAGGAAATAACTGTGGTCGCTCAAGACATCGTGAATCAACTACATGCTAAAAATGAGCTCATGGCTTTGCTTGCAAATGTTCTGGCTTCTCTGCTGATCCCAAAACATTTAGTCATCTTGGTTGTAAACATTTGATTGAGTGTTTACCAAATTGTGGACATGCGTTTATTAGCTTAGATACATTCATAGTTGTTTTGAAGGCCATTTTTAGCCTGTTTAGGTGCATGTAGAGCTTTTCATTAATGAAGTCAGTTTGAAGGCCAACTTGGAAAGCTAGTTGTTTCTTCCTTTGAAAGTTGCTAAATGTTTTTTTTTGCATATTTTTTTTATTTATGAGTAAAATACGGTCTGTGGTTAACATTACTCTAAGAGATTGTAATAAATTACACCTATTTTCATACTACATATGTACCACAAATCATGTGAATTTTGAAAATGTTTTGCTTTAAAAACTACAACTACCACAACTACATGCTATTTTTACCTATTTTGAACATACTATTTTAAACATGTTCAAACTTTCATTTGTGGTACACTACTACACTATCCAAAAGTTTGGGGTCGGTAAGATTTCATTATTATTATTATTTGATTAGATTTTTTGGGAAAGAAATGAACACTTTTATTCAACAAGACTTGATCAAAAGCGACAGTAAAAACATTTAGAATGTATTAAATATTTTGTATATCAATGCTGATATAAATCGTATCTGTTAACAATATTGATCATAGTGTTTCTTGCACATCAAATCAGTGTATTAGAATTATTTCTGAAATCTACCTAAAGATTAGAGTAATAATGCTGAAAATTCAGCTTTGCCATCTCAGAATAAATGACATTTACAGTTTAAATAGAAAGTTATTTGATATTTTAATAATATTTTAAAATGTTTTTTTTTTTCTTTGCATTTTAATCAAATAAATGTAGCTTGAATGCCTTGAATCAGTGATCATTGCACTAAGAAAACATAGTGTTTAAGGAGTAAATCTGTCTGAAACTTACAAAAGTTATGTCCTTGTTTACCGTCCCTGTAAAAGTCAGATGTCTCTCGCCATGTGCTACTGAAGGAAGAGGATCTACAGTATATCTTTATTTTCTTTCCCATCCAGCACACATGAACATTGCAGGTTTTTTGGACTCGAGGGTGTTCGAGACAGATGATTTTTCTTCATTTTTCAGCCTAACTTGTTGCCAAGCCTGTCTTCTCCTTAAACTCCTTTCATTTAAATAAACTATATAATATATTTTTTCAGGAAAACGTAATCTCCTGTCTAATGTATTTTTGTATCTAGATTTTGGCATGGCCTTGCGATCCCATGGGCTCCTAAACATTATCACTTGATATACCATGTAGACTGTAGTATGCGTCGCTTCTGCTCGATGCATGAACTTTCAGGTCATTGTCAAGGTTTATTTACACTCATTTGCTAATGAAGAAATATGAAATGTATACGTTCATGCTTTAAATAAAACAACATAAAACGCTGCACTGTTATTTTTTTTAAGAGGGGTGCCACACAAATACAACTAAATATGTATATTGCATGTGCTTTAGTATGTTATCTATTCTAAAAAAGGTATTTAAAAAAAATCCCCATTGCTATTTAGAAGGAGCATAGAATGTATAACTGCAATATACTTATGGAACAAAATAATTAAATTATCTTTCAATTTATTGTTTAAACAATATTGTATGGAACTTTCTCTTAAACAAATAAAGATTTTTCTTATCACATATTATATGGGTGCATTTGAGGCTAAAAGTGATTTTCCTGATGGATGCATTGATAAAAATATCTGGAAAGGTGTTTTGCTCCATAGTGAAATTATTGAGTGGGTTTTGCACAGTACAAGGTCCTTAGGAGTACTTTGCCTTTGTCTGTGTCAAAAGGATTTATATGCAAACAGACAGTGATTTGTTCTTTTGTTGTCTCTTAGGATTGATGGGACAAGAAAGTGATCCAAGGTCATGGCTCCAGCTCTGCAGCAGATGAAAGTAAACGTCCTCCAGGGCGTTCAACATGCTTCTCTTAGACAACCACCAGATGGGAGGAATTGTTCAGTTACATGACCTGACGTTTAATCTGTTGTCTTGGCCTTCTCTCGCTCACTCTCAGACAGACAACATTGCAAACCTGTAAGAATGACGGATTCTCAAGATGTTATTTTCACTAGCAATAACAAGTAAACATGGTACAGAAAAAGATAGATAGATACATAGATGGATAGATGGATGGATAGATAGATAGTGTGTTCCAAACGGGATATATCGCCCTCCGAAGGGCACTTCGGAGTGAAAACATTCATGTTCACCATATTGAAGTGTCATTCCAAACCGAAGTGCTCGAAATAAGCCACTTCAAAGGGCCCTTCGGAATGAAGGATTTCAAAGGGTACAACTGATGGACACTTTGGGCTCCCATGATCCTTTGCATTGATTCTTTGCATGATGATGGCACCTCTGAATAATGACGCAGAAGGGCACTTCAAGACACAGTTGTTTGGTCCCCTACACCATTCAACCCTTCCAAGCTCCCTTAGAACCCACAACTGTGTCATTTGTTTCTGTGAAACAAAAGTTAAATGTGTACAGAAAAGTTATAGTTTTATGACATACATTATAAACCACATGACATTTTTTTTCATGCTATTTGATTTTTTTTTTTTTTACAAAAATTATATAGCCTACCAAGCGGGCGTTTTGTGGGGTAAAATACCCCCATGGGTGGGGTGAAATGGTGAATAGTTAGTGAAATGGTGAAATTAGTATTTCTCATAGTAGCCTACATCACTCTTGTCAACGTAGTCTAATAACAATACAAATGTTTCTTGACTTTATCTTGTGATTATTTTGGGAAAAACAGTAGGGGGCGGTTACCCCCCACTCTACTCTAAATGTATTAACAACACATAAATTCAGTTCCGTCTGAAGAAGACTGGTGGCACCAAAGTCTGAGCGAATCACGTCACACTGTTTTGACCCGCTGTCGCCGCCGTTCGGTGAGGTCGCGCTATTACCCCGCTTCTACACGTGCTTCGTGAATATTCATGAGAGAGTGGGAAGGGCTGGTGTCGAGTTTCACTCCTGGAGGTTGAGAAGTGTGTTAGAAGTGTGGATTCTAGAGTTGGATGCTGTTGTCGATGCTGACGGACTGATTTCATCCTGTCTGCTGCGCTCAGTTTGGAGGACAGAGCCCTTTTGAATTGGCGCAGCGTCTTTTGAACTTGACAACAACGGGAAAATACAGAAAACTGGAAATATACTAGTGGAAGTTGCTGTGGTACGAGAAAGATAACTTGTAGGAAGATGGATATAATCTAAAAGGGATTTTTCTGAAACGACATTTCATTTTTGGCTGGTTTTTCTGACATTACGTAGCACAGACCGGATCGCTATCACTGAAAAGCAAGAACAGATGAGTGTAAGTGTTTCATGGAAAAAGTGCGTCAGTGGCGTTAAACTACGACTTTATACCCCATCATGCCGAGACGCGGCAAACTACAACGCTTCCATCGCAGTCAACGCGCGCGCATGTGGCAAGCTGTTTTAACATTTGTTAATACAACTGTCTAGAGTCTATTTTGATGTTAGTTGTACTTGTGGGAAAGTTGTAAAAAAACACTAGCATTTGGTCTAGTAATAAATACTAATAAGCCTATTAATTGGATCACTTAGATATTTGTACTTATTTATTAATTTAACTTTATTTTCAGACTCAAGGTCCATTAGCAATAAAATAGACAATACAAACCAAAACAGTACACATTAAAAACACAGTTATAATACTTCCTCATAGAGGACCAATATCGCACTTCAGTAAGCCTAGTATTTGTCAACAACATTATAATAATATGTGAATTGTCTAGCCGACAAATACATTTATACATCACATTTTTCTTTAAAGCAGGGAATGATTGCACTCTTGCTTTACAGAATAAATCACTTGCACTGCACCATCTTGTTTTTTTTCAGCAGGATCCTCATACAGTCATTGTAAGCAACCTGAAGCTTACCTCGGCTATCTTTCTTAAACTTAACCCACAAGGGAGCAGTATAAAAAGAAGTACAATATGCTCTAAAAGGTTTATCTTTTGCTGATTTTCTCATCAACATATTTGCTTGAGCATATAACTCACGACGTTGCCTATACATATCATCATCATCATCATTCATTTCATTATGTTTCATTGTATTATTATCGTTATTATTGTTATTATTACATATCAACTAATACATTGCAGTTTTAAATTAAGCAATTGTAATAATGAGATTTAAAAAATAAGTAGTAACAGTTGGGACAGACCATAGTGTGTGAAAAAATAAGTGTACTGCCTAGATTAGTTAGAAGACCTGTTATTCATTGCTGGTGAAACTAAAATGGGAAACATGAACCGTTGGAATACATTATTAGTACAAATATTTACAAAGTTATTTGAATGAATGAATGATGCATTTATATATGCATTTGTCACTACTGGGTTACTTATTAGTAATTAAAACACTAGTAGCATAGTAACAGATGCTAGTTAGTTTATAGAAATAAATGTTAAGCCAACTTGCCATAGTCATTTGCAGAAAGACTTCACTAGAATGGAACCATAATGTCAGATATGATCACTATGCATGCTATAATATACAGAAAATACATTTATAATTTATGTAAACACTGAAATCACCGCATTGATCACGTATCTATAGCTAAGAAGCCCTCATGTACTATGTAGTGTTTCATGTGGGACCCAAAGCTGAGAGGAAACCATTGAGATATCAGGGAGAAGTTGAGATTCAAACTTGAGTGCATTGTTTCTTAGTCACAGTTTCATTTTGGACTCAGTGCATCATCAAGTCAGTTGTTTGCATCTGTAGTTTAGTGCAGTTTGTGTGCACTCTACAGTATGATACGAATTGATTTATGATAGTTATTGTAAACATTCTGAAGTGGAAGTGCATGCATTGTTGTTTGTTTCTGGTGGATGTGGTAGAAATGGATGTTAGGCAACTTTAAAAATTTTTTACTGGAATGAATCAGACCTACACCATGCTGTTTGTAATAAATCAATGCAATTAATCAGACAGTGTCAAAATGCAGCTGATATTTATATCAATACTAAATTTGAAGTTAGGAGCTATTGTATTTCCTAACCATAACTCACAAGACACATTATAAGTCTATTGGTTCAGAGATATGCTGTGGTTTACTGTGCTTGCAACTGCTGCAGTTTGAACACTGAGCTCCAGTTATTTGTATATTCTGCACTGCTGTTTTTAATCTAGCCTGGTATTGGTGTAACCATTGTGCAGGCCACAAAGCCTCCCCAACGATTATTTTCGTTGAGGGGGTGATGTTTATTGCATAACTTTAGTTCTTTGCTTTTGAAAATGAATCTGAGAAAACATAATATACCAGCTGTGGCAGCCTGTAAAATCTTTGAGAGGTGGGCTTTATAAATCTAGACCTCCAGTATTATAGAAAACGGAAGGTTACTTAATAAACCCTACAAAATTATTGTATCGGATTTCAAATCCAAGAAATAAAAGGGTTGTTTCCGCTATGCAGCATTTCCAATTAAATTGCAGTTTTAATGTATTTATTAATGTCACCCACAGCCTGACCTTTCTTGGCTGGTGTATCTCAGATTATATTTTTGGCAACGTGTTGCACCTCAGAGGAAATCAGTTGCAGAATAACAGGGGCAGATGTCCAGTGGTCATTTATTTAACTTTCTTGACACACCAGAGCATATAGATTTCCTCTCCTTTGCAAGACATTCCTCTTAAATTGTTTCATCAGTGGAATTCTTTTGTTAGCCGTAGAGAAGTGCTGTGCTTTTGTGCTGGTGACTGGCCGGGGTTCATCCAGACCACATTCCAATTCTCCCTCTGAGGCCGACAATAATTAATATTCATCAAGATAATAAGATTGTTTTCACTCATTTAGCTCAGTTGACTTCCATTTGTCTGGTTCATTGGTTGCCATAGTGCAATACCGCAGTGATTTAGCTACTGTTTCCGCCGCTCTTGTTGAGCTAAAAGGCTATTAGAATATAAAGCTCCGCCCATCATCACCCGTTAGCTAAGCACCACATGTTCGCGCTCGGTTTTGGGATAGATCCATAAGATTAGTGAGTCACATCCCGAGTTAATTCAAGGTCCAGTTTGTTCAGATGAAGTCATGTGCTTGAAAATGAAACGTGTTCCTCATGCAAATAAGCAGACCGTGCTGGGTCGTTTATATTATAATGGTGTTTAAATAAGAACAACATGTTTGATTCGACAGCCACAATGAAACATTGAGGATCTAATAAATCAAAGATAAAACTAGGAGGTGGCTACATGCTAAACAGGAAGTGTAGTTGATTCTGGTGTGAGTTGAGCTGAAGAAAGCTTTAGAGCTTGAACCATTTTTTATTAGTCACTGGACTGAGTGAAATTTTTAAAGTTTGCAATGAAAATAGTCGCAGAATCGATGTCTCAGACAGAGGAAAACCAGATCGAACGCCAAAGGGCTTTTAAGACATTCCAAAGATTATGTCACCAGACTTTCATCCCAGTGGACGATCGGTTAATTTCTCAGCTCCATCCCTGACCTCAGACCGTCTCGGATGAACAGAGATCTATTCGGATGTTGGGAGAGAAAAAAAGGGGTCGTTGCGGAGTCAACCCCTCACAACTTTACATCACTCTTGATCTCATCCGTTTGGCTTAGGAAAGGATTCTCTGATGATCAGACAGTTCCAGTACCTCTGCTGTGGTGTAGTTAAACCCATCCTTACAGGTCTCTGGTGGAGCACTAAAGCCGTTCGCAGTTGCAGCATCTGGTCTCCAGAGTAGTGTGCAGAGTGGACGGCAGAGATTGCAAGCCAGAGGGCTCTTGCCCCTGCATCTGCATTTCTCATTAGGTTCTCAAGGGAGTTGTGCCTGTACACATGTATTGTAAAGCCACGTGGGGTCAGTTTGACCTCCTTCTTATATTTACATAAAAGGTGTAGGTTTGTATCCCGCATGAACTATCACCTTTGTGCCTTTGGGCTATGTGCCTTTGCTCCTTGTCTGTTCAATAATTATGGAGTTGAAAGTATATAGTTATATACTTCATACAAATAATAATATTATTTATGTAAATAATAAAATGTTATGTATATATATATATATATACACTCACCAGCCACTTTATTAGGTACACCTGTTCAATTGTTTGGTAACACAATTACTAATCAGCCAATCACATGGCAGCAATGTATATATGTATATCAATGCATTTAGGCATCTAGATGTGGTGAAGACGACTTGCTGAAGTTCAAACTGAGCATCAGAATGGAGAAGAAAGGGGATTTAAGTGACTTTGAATGTGGAATGGTTGTTGGTGCCAGACGGGATTTTCCTAATATTTCAAAAACTGCTGATCTACTGGGATTTTCACGCACAACCATCTCTAGGGTTTACAGAGAATGGTCAGAAAAAGAGAAAACACCCAGTGGGCGGCAGTTGTGTGGACGAAAATGCCTTGTTGACGTCAGAGGTCAGAGGAGAATGGGCAGACTGGTTAGAGATGATAGAAAGGCAACAGTAACTCAAATAACGACTTGTTACAACCAAGGTATGCAGAATACCATCTCTGAACGCGTAACACATCGAACCCTGAAGCAGATGAGCTTCAGCAGTAGAAGACCATACCGGGTGCCGCTCCTGTCAGCTAAGAACAGGAAACGGAGGCTAAAATTCGCACAGGCTCATCAACATTGAACAATAGAAGATTGGAAAAATGTTACCTGGTCTGATGAGTCTCGATCTGCGACATTCAGATGGTATGGTCAGAATTTGGCATAGAGAACATAAAAGCATGCCATCTCTTTTGAGTTAGTATGGCTCATTATTGCCTAGACAGTTTCCAATGCATTGTCATTGAATATTCCTTTCCATCCTGAAATGTTTTTGGAAGTAAAGTGGTTCGTGAACATTGTTTCTTCTTAACTCTTGAATTCTACAGATTTGCCCCCGGAATCTGTTCTGACCATGTATTTTGTAGATGTCAATCAAAAGACAAAGATTTGGCTTTAGATAGTACATAAACATAAAATGGATAACTGTCAAAGTAGCATTTGTTATAGGCGTAACTTGAATCTCCTGGGGGACAGAGGAAGACAAAATACTGCTGCTATGGCTTGTACGTCTCAGTCTGATATGGTTTTGTTTGACTGTGGGGGCAACAACTCAAATATACGGTTCTCCATATGGCAACAGGCATACCGGACATGATACCTCTCTTTGAAACTATCTGCAAATGGGATGGTACAGTCTGTGTTCAGTTAAAACTACACACAGTGAATTTCATAAACTCTGTACTGAACTCGTTGTCCACTCGATGCCGCCAGATGTTTCCAATTTCGCACCGTAACCGAAGCTGTATCAGCTGGTGTCATGTTCAAAGGGCCCAGCAGCACGTGTGGTTCTTTGTTTTGTTCAGCGCGCATACCTCCTTCCACAAACATTTCCACAAACACACTCAGCAGGTTGGAGGGTGTGGGAAAAAGATGGTCCCCTGAAGCCAGAATATCGTAATGCTGGCCAAACCAAGGCTGATAGAGCCTCCTTTTTTCCCATGGCACAAATGTATCTGATGTAGATTAGCAGTGCACGTACATATCTGAGGCCCGCAGATGGTTTTCTTCTTTCCCACAAGCTCCTGTGGAGCACATCTACTATGGATTATGCTGGACTACTGTATTGAGAACGTAGGTTCAACTCAACTATTGAGTCAAGGTAAAAGGATGGTGGCACACAATGCGTTTAATGAAGCCTTGTATCCTTAATCACTGGTTTAATATGAATATGGATGGAAATTAAAAAATATTTTGATGGTTTGGTTTTTCTGGTTCTTCATCGGTTCTAGTTAAGAGTATTTTAGTATTTGTAAGGAATAGATATTATTTTTTAATGATAAATTGAAAACAATTATTGCGGATGTGTTTACATGCACTGTTTAGTGGCTTTTTAGTTTTGGAATAGATCATATGTGTGGTCATTTTCTTTTTACATACCAACGGAAAAAAACCCAACAAAACTACAAGTCATTTGAACAACCAGTCAGTAACTACATTGATTTAAGTCTCACAGTTAGTTGTAAGTTGCACGTTTGATTCATTAAAAATAACTGGTTTATATGAGTCATTTTTGCTCAGGAACAGAACTGCACTAGTGAGAAGAATCGACTCATTATATTCATTTGTTTTTTAATCAGACTACACTGGTTGTGCTGTATTTTTTGATTAATTCATTTGGGAGTCGGTTCTGGTATTTTTTATATCTATTAATTGTTTTAATGGAACTGAATACGTTTCTCAGTTTCCTACTGTAGTTATAAGACTCAGTGTGTGGTTGGTGTTTGCAGATCTTCAAGATACTCCACTATTGTAGATAAGTGCTTCAACATGAAGCCTCTCTTGCCAAGTCTCACTGGATCTCAGAGTGACTGAATTGCTCAAACAAGCAGAAGTTGTATTGATATTGATCACGGTTGGCCAGGTTGGTTGTTTTTCTTGATTTATTTCTGTTATCTTGTAAAAGAAATACATTTTAGGAAAATAATCCCAGTGTGACAGCATGTTAGCTTGAGATCAAATGATAGTCAACGTGAAGTTAATTTGGCCCAGCACTAAACATCCTTTAAAATGGAAATATTTTAGTTGCCCAATGTTGAGATTGATGGTGTTACTTTATGGCTGCTTAGGGTTTCTTTTTAAGGTCTTTTTGGCTTTCAGGGCCTTTTCTCACTCGTCATTTACACTGAAGGGGCCAATATATTGTCTTTACCTTATCCGCCCTCTCAATCTAACCGAAATGAATGTTAGAAAAAACACAATTCTTTAAAGCCGTGTTTGCAATCATTACAGTCTTCCAGCACGAGTGTTGTTTGAGGTGTCGTGAGCGATGTGGACGTCTTCCACTGGTTGGGAAAGCGTTTTGGACATCGAGTGATAAATGATCAGCGTTGGTCTGGCCAGCTGTGGTTGTTTTCATCCCCAGTGTCTTGGCCAGAGTGGTTTCAGTGTTTAACAGAGCAGCTTCTTTGGGATTGTTTAGCTCCAGATTTCTGCTCTGTCAGATCTTTGGAATTGTTGTGTGGAATGGAGGTTCTTGCTAATGGAGGAAGGCAGCAACACTTGCTCAGAAATATTAATGGTCTACATACCCACAAATCTGCTATCTTCTCCTTTTCATAATGGAAGATTATAAAAAAGTACAAAACTGCCCTGAGGTGCTTGGAATCAGCAGGTGTGAACAGCTTGGAGACCATTATTAAGTGTAATTGAGGGCATGTTTTAAATTAAATTGGGCAGACCTGTTTTCATTTCATCTGTGTCAGAATTAGTCAAGGAATAGACTGTGCCTGGCACACCGAGAGTTTTCTTTTTTTCTTCAAATGGGCCATTTTCATTAATTAAACCACAAGCCCTTTGTCGTATTAAGTGGTCTGGGTTAAACACATGCCCCAGAGCATTGGAAAGACGCCCAAAGATGGAAAGTCAGAAACGGTGATAAAACACTTTCAACATGCTCTTATAAAATTAGCAGATTTGTAAGATATATGGCCAACGTTTTGACCTGATTTGATTGGTATGAACTCCACTTTATAAATATATGGTTTATAAAGAATATGGTATAGTTACAACCCTTTTATATATAGCTAGAATCCAAGAGTATTTCTCTTCATGCCATGTAGTTTAACGAGGCATTAAATTCAAGAAAAAGAAACGTATCTTGGACAAAATAGCATTTGTCTAGATTCGTTTGCCGTGGTACATGTCCAGCCTTTTGGAGGTCAGTTCCAGCTGTTAGTAAAAGTGGCAGTGCCCGTTGAACGCATTTGTGTAGCTTTGTTTCAGCCTTTTATTTTTGTTCAGTCAAATTATTAATCTTAAAACCTCAATGAACAGTTTTAGAAGGCTTATAGTGTGTTTATAATAAATAAATTATAATGCTTTAATTAAATGTATATATATATTGTGTGTGTGTGTGTGTGTGTGTGTGTTTACATGTATACACACACTTATGGGTGTCATCTATTTGGAAGCTTTATTTATGAGAAGAAGTGTTTGGTACACATAATCTACGTTGGAGGTATTGTGTGTGGGTGTGTGTGCCTATACTTTCTTAAATATACGAGAGTGTTCCTGCTTGTGTGTTTCTCAGTCCCTGTGATGCTGACAGACTGAAATTAGCTTTGGATTCCCATATGCACAGGGCAGGCTTCCAGCAGACCCCAATTACAATGCAGCAAAGCCAGAGAGGGTGCAGGGCAGACTGTGTGGAGCCCTCCTGGTCTGCTCCCTCGCTCAGGCACACACACACACTGTCACTACCACAGACTTGACAGACTACCGCAATGAGGCGCACAGCACGCACAGATCTGACTCACACACACAGGCGCTTACACACACTTTTATGTGGACACCTGCATCATCAGACTCATTCACACACATTTTAGATTAACAGCATGTGCAGCTGTGCGCAAGATTCAACACCACCAGTCACACTGGAGTTAATCGAGTTAAACCTGCACACACATTGAGACCTACTTACCTACTTAAAACAAATACCCTGTGGGGTAGAAAGTGAAAGAAGTAGTATTAGAATTTTGTAGAGGGGTAAAAATTAATATAGCTGTAGTCCACCACCAGAGGGAGCCTCTCTGATTCCTACAGTATGACAGAACAAAAATATTTTATTTTGATTCTGTTTTAATTTACTTTATAAAAACATGTGAAATCCTGTGGTCGATTGTAAAGAATTTTATTGTGAAGTCATTTTTCTTTCACAGTGATTGAGAATGACATGATTATTTCCCTTGGACTGAAATTGATTTGTTTGACTTTTTGTAGTAATGCAGAGACATATGCTCACCGGCTCATCTTAGAACTGCTCATGTTTTCATTTTGTCTTCAGTCCTTGGTTAAGACTTAGACTTAGATTGTCAGAAAATCTGTTAGTCGCAGGAATCAGCAATCAAGACCTATATACATCGCTATTTTCCCAAATAAAGTTTAAGTAAAAGCATTTGTTTAATTTTTTTTTATTAAAACATTTTTAATTATGATTTAAATTTAAATAAAAACCTACTTTTCTTGGAAAAATTACACTGCATACAGTCCATACTGTTTGTGTTTAAATCTAAGTGGCACTGGCTACCTCTATCTAGCTTACTTTTAAAAATGTGCTATAAAGGGAATCAATGTTGATTTACAGTGTTGTTTCTAGAGATTTAGTCAAAAGCGAGTCAAGAGTCAAATGTGGGGGTTCAGTTGTCCCTTTGCATGTGAATACAATTTTCCTGTAATGCTTTCATTCCACAAAGGGAACCAGAAAACCACGCAATTCATAATTCCTCGGATAATAAGCTCTCTTATAAATTTCAATCTTTCATCTCCTTTCTGCTTTGCAGATCCGTCATACTTGAGTAGCTGGGCTGGTGAGTCAAGCTCTTCTAACAAGCATATGTAAATATTTAAGCTCCCGTCTTACAGTATGTTTATAATTCATTTGGACCTAGAAAAGGGCCTAATCCAGGAATCATAATTTCAACAATAAGGTCGTCGTAGTTTGCAGGTCCACAAGCTGCAATTTTATGGATGAGCAATTGCTCATTTAAAAAGGAGCTGGAGGAACACTTAGAGGAGACCTTTGTGGTTTAAATATATAAGAATTGGCCCACCAGCATTTTTCTAGCTTCATTTTGGGTATTAGTATTGGCATTAATATACGACAGGGTTAACACTCAGTTGGCTTTAAAGGGTCCTCTTGGTTCTCTTTTGCATCAGTATGGGCTGCAGTTGAATAGTTTTAGTAAAAAAGGGAGGTCATGTCAGCCACAATCTCTATTTAGGCTCCTGTCCATCATTGCACAGATATTCTTCTGTAGGAGAACATTCCTTAAGTTTACACCCCAAAAGAAATGAGAGTTGAAGGGAAAATTAAGTATTTTAAACTTGGATCTTTCTAAAAAATATACCAACATTAACTAAAATAATCATTATGACAGGAATTTAAAATATATATTTGTTAAAGCGCAAAAACTATGACTAAGACAGTCAGACAATAAGACCTTTTTGGCACTTGTCTAACCACTTTATGGTTTCCTTTCATTTTAGTACAGTGAAGCTTCTCATTTTAATTATAGCAATAATATCTTGACTTATTAGCTGACAGTAAAATGCAGGCACTACATGTGTGCACATGGTGTGCTGCTGCATTATTAAAGGTGAACCCATGCAACATGTGGAAAACCACTTAAGCATTCTTGTCATAACTGTAACTGAGCCTGCTTGTGTAATCCATCTTGTTGTAATGCATGCATTTTTAGATTTTTGGATAATGTCTAACCACTTTCTGTTAGTTCACTTAAGCTTGCTTCTCTGACTAATGTCGTTTTCCTTTTGTTCTGTCAGGTTTTGTAAGAAGAATATTCAATGAAGAGTAAGGGAAGGACGATTATGGATCCGTTGCATCAAAACAGGACTTGGTGGTGGATATTGGTGATCCTTTATGTGGCGCTACAACTCATGACCATCCACACATCTATGGTGCCAGGAACCTTGAAGCTCCAGCTAGATGAGGAACAGCCAGCAGGAACTGTAGTAGGTGACATTAGTGCTGGCCTCCCACCTGACATGACTGCAACCCACTATTTCATCTCAGATCATCAGGGTACAGGTGTTGGCACCGATCTGGACATCGACGAGAGTACAGGTATCATAAAAACCGCAAAGGTCTTGGACCGTGAAGTACGGGACCGCTACAGCTTCATTGCAGTCACCATAACCGGGATAACCGTAGAAGTCACCATCTTAGTAAATGACATCAACGACCATGCTCCAGTGTTCCCAAGAAAAAGAGCTACGTTTAAGATTCCAGAACAGACAACCATTGGCACCAAGTTTCCTCTTGAGCCTGCCATGGATGCAGATGAGGACCAGCTCACTACGCAAGGCTACATCATAACGGATGGAAATGTAGGACAAGCTTTTTTTCTTGAAACCAAACGAGGATCCAACAAAGTGCTCTACTTGGATTTGGTAGTCAATGCAGTTTTGGACAGAGAGACGAGATCTTCGTACACTTTACTCTTGGAAGCATTTGATGGTGGTTCACCCAAGAGGACAGAACAAATGATCCTAGATGTGATTGTGCAGGACATCAATGATAATGCCCCAGTCTTCAACCAGAGCCGCTACCATGCAGTGATCTCAGAGAACCTTCAACCTGGGAACAATATATTGCAGGTGTTTGCTTCAGATGCTGATGAAGGCGACAATGGGTTGGTGCTCTACGACATCAACAGGAGACAGAGTGATCCTGATCACTACTTTGTCATTGACACTAGAACTGGAGTTATCACTCTGAACAAGCCTTTGGATTTCGAGATGAGAAGAGTTCACGAGCTTGTGGTACATGCTCGGGACAATTCCAGTCAACCAGAGGTCACCAATGCCTTCGTGACCATCCAGGTGCGAGACTACAATGACAACCAGCCCACCATGACCATCATCTTCCTCAGTGAGGATGGTTCTCCACGCATCTCTGAAGGAGCACAGCCTGGCCAGTACGTGGCTAGGATTTCGGTCACAGACCCTGATTATGGTGAATATGCCAATGTGAATGTTTCTTTGGAAGGAGGTGATGGAAAGTTTGCTTTGACCACCAAAGACAGCATCATCTACCTCATCTGTGTAGATCAGATCCTTGATCGTGAAGAGCGAGACCATTATGAACTCAGAGTCTTGGCCACAGATTCTGGCACTCCTCCATTACGGGCAGAGTCTTCATTTTCTATTCAGGTCACAGATGTTAATGACAACCCACCTTTGTTTGACCAGCCAGAATACACAGAGGTTATTCCAGAGGTTGCCTTTCCGGGAAGTTTTGTTGTACAGGTTACAGCACGGGACAAAGACCAGGGACCCAACGGAGATGTTCAGTACAGCATCCTGCAGAACAAAGAAACTCATTCAGACTGGTTCAGTGTTGACGCAGTCACTGGGATCGTCACCACCTTGACCCAGCTCGATTACGAAACGGACCCTATGCCGAGTGTAACTGTGGTTGCTGCTGACAGGGGTCGACCGCCTCTATCTTCTACAGCTGTGGTCAAAGTGATCCTACAGGATATTAATGATAATGAACCTGTGTTTGTCAGCAAGTTCTACAATGCATCCATCAAGGAGAACACAGCAGCAGGGACCTGTTTCATGGAGGTAAGACTATTATTTCTTTGTCTGGAAAATGCTGTATTTGTATTATACTGGTTAATCTGCAAACTTCTAGTGTTTCTGGCCATGAAGTGTTTGAAAACCCCAATGTAGAATGACTGTATATTTAAGACAGATTGTTAGAGTGTGCTTTTTAAGTATGTAAACTGAGTAAATGGAAACAGTCATTTTAGGAAATTGACTTGGAAACTAGCATGATGAATTGTAAGATTTTGAGGAGCGAGCTTAAGTAAGCTTTGTTTAGATTGGACTTGCTTCAGTTGGGAGTTACTCACTCTCCTCAGGCTGTGGGGGATTGTTTTTTACTAGCTGTTTTTACTTACATCTCATGATGGTTTTCATTGTAGTGCAGAAGGTGTTGCAGATGAGTTCACATTTAAAGGTAAATCACTAGGGAAATGAATCATAAATAGTTAAGCATTTCTGGCTGCAGTTCCTCCTAATGATTATTTTATAGTGGTTCCATTAGTGATTATTTTGTTCTTTTTTAAATAAATATTAAGTTAAATAGTAAACCTAAAAATATTTCTGAAAAAAAAAATGATTCCATTGCAATATAATGAGCCAATTTGAGTATGCTGCCTGTGCTGTTTGTGTTTGATTCACTACAGTGAACCGAATTATTTGTCATTTGTTCTGTAATTGGACTGTCTTGCGCTCTGTTTCAAGCTGTTGATTCAATAGGTGTTGTGACGTTACTGAACAAGTAGTGTAGGAAACTGCCAGATTACTTTAGTATGGTATTCTGTCTACATTCGTGGATGAACGTTCTTTTGGTTCTGGTATTTACAAAGAACGGGTTCTAGATTCATAACTAGGGATGGCTCGATACCACTTTTTCAGAACCGATACCGATCCGATACCAAACATTCTGAGTATCTGCCGATACCGATATCGATCTGATACAGCACAGTTTTTTAAATCAGTGTAGAATTTCTATATCTCAGTGTGTGTTGACCTACTCCTCACTATTTTGTGTTTTACACACAATCAACTAAATATAGACAACTTTACTGTAAAGAAAAACAATAAATTAATAGATATGTAATTATAATCTAATTTATAATAACAAAAATACATTTATAAACTAGGTAAGTGGATAATTCAGTAGCAAAAGTTACACTAGAAAAATTATGAGTGCAGATTAATTTTCTAAAATTTAAATTTGTGGGATTTTTTTATTGGGAACTAAGAAAAGTGAATAAGTGTAGGACTAAATCTGGTAAAAAATTATATATTGCTCTTTGTATTGTTGTAAAATACATTCATGGAAAACAAGTAATATATTTATATATAAATATATATGCTGTAAAATTAAAATACATTTATTTTAAACGTACTGCATAGTAACGAGGCAGCACCATATAACAGATGAGACGAACAAGAAAGCAACTAGACGAACAAGAAAATATTAATAATCTTTCACTGTGCAAAAAAAATAATAATACGAAAGACTCCAGTACAGAGCGGCATAAAGCGCTTATGCACATACCCTGCGCAGAATGATGCGCTTGAATCAACACAGAGTGTCGGCGCGCAGGCCCACAGTGCTTATGTGCGTCCCGTGTGCAGAATGATGCGCTTGAAGCAACACTGAGTCACAGCACAGGCGCAGCGCTCCGGATTCCGTATAGAGAAGTTCAAAGCTCAAAGGAAAGAAATATTAATGCGTAGTATTAAATCTGTGCCACAGTTTATTGAGCCTTTTCTTTTAACCGTTTTAAATGTCAGTTACTGTGCTTGTGAAGAGCCCTTCATAGTGCTCTCTACAACAGTATTGTGATCTAACAGACACCCGGTAGAAAGTAACATGATTTTGAAACCGCACAAGACTCTAGCTAGATAAAATCCTTTTATGCAAAACGATTGAACTTTATTTGCAGATCAAGTATTATAGGAACAGTGGAGAGAGTTTATCGTCTTGACTCTAGTAACCGAACGCGGCACGCAGTTTGAATGCTGAATGGAGGATGAAGGACAGCTGCAGCGGAGAGAAGCGTTTACGTGAACTTGCCTTAAATATTAATTTGTACCTCACATTAAATTATGTAACGGCTTCAGAACACTTGAAATATAGTGCATGAAAACTTTATGGTGTTGTATAATGTGTTTGTGGCTTTTGTGGGGCTTAACAATAACACAATATTAGCTTTGCAGATTATCGAATTTGGATCGGTCTCATCAGACCAATACCCCGATCCAGCAGAAAATGCCAGTATCGAAGCGATACCGATCCTGAATATCGGATCGGCGCACCCCTATTCATAACCTTACTTTTCATGTGAAAAAGTGTGAGAGGTCAGTTGAGGTTTGCACTATGGTCTCATCTGGCCTTGAATTCATAGTTCCTGTTGTCTGCTGACTGCTAAAAGACAAAAACCTTTTTTCTGTTCTCTGTGTTTTATCAATGTCTGTACAGGGACTTCAAAGTGTTTTTCTAATAAGTTTCTCCTCAGGCAAATTCAAAGCTCGTAATACATTTCCTAGTAAATCAAAATGTGTAATTTCACATGGTCACATATCAAGTGAAGGCACATTAATGCTTTCTCTGTGGTGGATTTGTGCTGGCGGGTGTTGAGATACACTCCAGCGAGCTGACAGAGGGCCCAGCAGACGGGAACTTGGCCCTGGGGTTTCTCCGGAGAGAGGGAGAATCGTGCCTGGGAGAGGTTTTGGGACTGGCTGACTCCTTTCTGCTGTAGAGTGGGAATAGGAGCTGCGCAGGGTCAAGTGGGAGGTCTGGGAGTAAAATTAGAAGTTTAAAGTGGTATTACTTAAGTTCGGAATTAGGAATCTGATCAGCAGCACTCGGGTCTACAAATCAAGTGCAAATCAAATCTGATCGAGTGGCTCCTGTCTTGCTGTCAGTTTCCATCCTCATTGAATGAGTGCTAATGGTTCACAGACAGTTGCCAAAAGACTTCAGTTTTCAACACGAGAACAATATAAGGAGTTACTTAGTCTATCCTTACAACCATCAAAGCGAACTTGCCAAGGACGAGGTCCAAACCAACTGTCTGTCAGGCTGTGGCATGAACAACTGCTGTAGATGGGAGCTGGCATGCCACTCAAGAGCAGTTGGGAGTTTGATGATGCACAGACTGCAGAAATCACTGCCAAATCCACATCCAAGCATCACAGCACGGCACTTGATGAGTTGCTTTTTTCCCTTCATCAGAGATCCCTGAGTGCAGAGTTCCCACCGCCTCCCTTTTTCTGAATCAAAGCTTCTGTCCAAATGCCATTACAATGGGGCTATTGTGATCATTCATTAATCTGAACTGGGCTTGATTTCATTTTTCCAGTGTATCCCTCACAGCGGAGCATGATTAGGTTAATGTGTACTGGCTCTGCCGATTTACTACATTTTAGGTTTTGTCACTTTATTTGTGCATCACTGCCGTTGGGCTGAGGAATAATTAACTGGGTTTTATTTCTCTTTTGGTGGAATTTCCACACTTTGTAATATGAAAACTCTAGAGACTATACCCAGTTTTATTTTAACCATAAAGATAACATGCAAAATACTTGTGGCATTGGAATCAAGGGTGTCTAAAATGATCAGACATGCTACTAAATTCTTATGACCATAACTCTGCTCTCAATTATTTTATTATTACACTTATTTATAAAGCGTAAAACTGAGTTAATTATCAGTCAATTTAGTTTTCATGATATCATTGTTAGTTGGGGAGTTTTCTAGTTTCAGTATGGTTTTATTTAAGTTTTAGTCTAGTACTTTAGGGCTGCCAAAGTTGTGCTAACATTTAATTCAAATTGTATTCAGTTAATTTTCTTAGAATAGTCTAGTATTGTTTGTTTGTTAGGGGTGTGAATCTACACTGATCTTACAGTTCGGTTCGATTACGATTATCATGTCATCGATTCGGTTCAATTCGATATCACGATGCATCACGGTGAATTGTCGATGCACTGCATCCTCGATTTTCAATTTTACTTCACATGTATACAATTTTGTCAATAAATACAATCAGTCAGATATATGAACTGAACCTTTAATTTAACCTGCTCAAAGAAAACACGCTTCTTGAATGTATCAATCATCAAACAAAACTAAGTCTGGGCACAGAAGACGACAGGAGCATTTAGAACAAATACACAAAATTAAATACAAAATACTTGTCACTGACAGGGTTAACAGCACAGGGTGAAAAAGGCTGATGTGGTTTCTCAAGTTAGTTGTATTACCCCCTGCATATTTTATTTGTGCGTGACATGATTTACACCAGCAGTTCTCAATTCCAATCCTCACACCCATCCACCCACCCACATATTTTGCATGTCTCTCTTTGTTAACACACCTGATTCAGATAATTAGCTCATTAGAAGTGCGCTCCGTGCATGAACTGTGTTCCGATTGACATGCTCCCTATACACAGTGTCCATTGCTCCCTACTCCCTGAGCAGGGAAAATCCGTTGTAGTTTACTTCACTTCGGAATGTTCATTCATGGTTTGCGCTGCGCAACGTCTTCAAGCACAGACGAGTGTGACATCATATACCTCTGATATATACAATTTTAATTCACGTCTTGCACACTTATATGCACTTTGAATGGAATACTTTCGCTTTGAATTGGAATCATGGTGGAATATCCTGGGATGTCCACTTCACAGGGCACTTACGTTCGAAAAGAACAAACATCTGAAGCGATAAGAGTAACATATACGAAATGTGCAGAGCGGGTGGGGAGGACTGGAATTGAGAACCGCTGATTTACACACAGTGTGTCTTCTCCAGGTCGTGCTTACCAGGTTGTTCATAAAAGCCAGATGTTGGCTTTTGAAGTAGTTGGAGCATTTTTAATTATACACGCAATCACCTCTCTCCTCCATTGTATGCTCCTGCGACAAAGCATGTATGCGACAAATGATGTCAGAAAAGCTTCAGTAGATTATAATTGGTTATGGTCTATTACTGAACCGATACCGAATCGTCCCCGTCTGCATCGGGATGCACCGTAGAAACTATTAATTCCGACACCTATTGTATGTAGTGGCTTTTTATTATTAATGGAGGCAAGTTGTAAAGATTTTGCTTTATTATATGATTTTTCCCAGTTATGCTAGTTTTTGGTTTTATTAATTTTCATTAGAGATGCGTTGATTGCAATTTTCTTGGCCAATTCCGAATCGGATTTTCTTTTTAAGAGCTATAATTGACAGCATATACAAAAATAAATCTACCTTTTTCAATGCAAAAAATGACTTGCATAATAAAAGAAATTACTAAGCATTACAATGTTCCCAATCTGGACTAAGTTGGGAGTCCAGTTGAGTCATTTAGTCATTCATTCAACCGATTCGTTCAAATGTCTAATTCTTTCAGAAACAAGTCAAGTGACTACTTTCTTTATGAATGGTTTACTGAGTCATTAACTCACTCAATTAGTTCAAAAACGTGGATTCATTTTGTAACAAAACACCACTGTGTTGCTCAGAGACACAACAGTTCTGCTGTGTGGCTTTGGTTTGAACTATTTTCATCAGCTGAATTGAGCAAAAGCAATAAATAAAGTGTCTAAAATGTCACTTAATGTTGACTTCTTGTTTATTGAACTACTATTGTATAAAACGAGTGTCAACTTGTGCTGATATTGGGGGAAACTTGGTTATGTAATGTTGCTTACCTGTATCATATATTATATATATATTTTTACTACCATAGTATGCATCTATGTGCAGTTGCACTCATTTGTTTTGATTTCTGCAGGAGTCTCTTTCTCACTCAGACAGCCTCATGATACAACATCAATACATTATCAATCTCTGTTGTCTATGTAATTATCATTTACACTGAATGCAATAAAATCAGAATCTTTCTCGCACAAAAATATTTGGTAACCAAGTTTCAGTGCTTCGCTAGTTATTTTTGTTATTGATGCTTTAATCAGGCTCCTTGTCCGGTCAGGCAAGGAAAATCCTCTCTCACTTGCCTTTAAAAATCTACTTGTCCTAAACGAGTGTTAATCGAGCCCTGTGGTGGT
Organism: Gymnocypris eckloni scoliostomus; assembly: GCA_027564155.1. Lineage (NCBI taxonomy): Eukaryota > Metazoa > Chordata > Actinopteri > Cypriniformes > Cyprinidae > Gymnocypris > Gymnocypris eckloni. Next base: position 7,320,508 of record CM050417.1, on the reverse strand, counting down.
TTCCCTATTGTTTACTCTGGCCCTACACATATTACAAATTGCGAAATTTGTGTCTCCACTCACAGTGAAGAACGTCCACGCCGACGATATGTTTACAAGCGTATGTGAATGTAGAGATGAAGTCAAAATGGGCCGATCATGCAGTGAACCGGGTGCACTGGTCCCTGTCCGGTCAGTAGGTGCATCCTTAATTTTCATGTAGAACATTTCTCGAGTTTTGTACTAATACGTGTTTCAAAGTTGACAAAGTTTTGTCAGCAGTCCTTTCATCAGTTGAGGCTGTTTATTTAGTATGTAAGCAACGATCCCAGCTGGTATCATACCAAAGCCATAATTCCTGCATTGATCCAACCCTGCTATTGTGTATTTATTAGAACCCTCTCACCAGTCTGAGAGTTTGGAGCTCCTGTGGAGGACACAGATGAAAGGCTTCTCCTTGGAAGATGCACAAGAATGGCTTGGACTCAGCTGCCGTTTTGTCTCCTCTGCTAGGACACTTCACTTTTAAGGCTACTATTCACAACACACACAACTGCGGCCTTGGACATATTCACTACCGGAGTGACGAGCGTTTTTCATTCTGTGTGAGGCAGCTGCATAATTGGTACATTTAGTCAAGTCTCTCTTTTCTTAATGATTTGAATTGAGAAAGCTGTGAAAAAGATGGAGTGTGGTTGCTCCACAGGTCTCCACAGCACAATAAAGCAGGAAAGGCTTTTGTCCTGTTCAGATTCATTGAGGGCCCTGAACAATCATCTTTTAGCATAGTCTTGTTAGCAAGGCATTCTATTTCTAAAGCCTTTATTTGCCTTTTTTCCCCTGAAACACTCATCTTTGTGCTTGTTTGTGCTCTTTTTCTATGATATATAATGGACTCCAGAAAATAGTACCATTCTCATGCAGTAGGGCTCGAGATAAATTGCATATTAAGGGTATAGTAGCAGTACTGGTCTATCTTTATAAAATTAAGCAGTATTGTGAATGTTGCAATGATTTTAATGCACTTTTTTATTTGGCCATTACATTAAAGATGAGTTAGGTTAATTTCACAATTGTTCTTTTCTTAATTGTTATTCATAAATATGAGAGATTAAAAACAAGTTTCATGTTTAAAGGAATAGATCAAGTGAATCACTGAATCAGTTTCTATGAACCTTTGAATAAGTGACTGTGTAGCATTTTTCAGATCTCAAAATATTTTAATGAAGTACATTGATATATTTTGATTGTATAGTTATTAAATATTTGTCCTTGCGTTCATTCAGTAAAATCATTGTGTATAGTGTATAACATCTTTAGTTTTACTCTTTTGAATCTTCTTAGATATATAATATATATTGACTGAATTTTGATCTTCCTGCCCAATAGTCATCTAAGGAGGCGAAATGATGATTGCCAACAATCCTCTACTGTCATGGCAAGTTTCCCTGGCTATTATGCGATGTTCTTCCTTCCTCATGGGGAGCTCTGTGTCTCCACAGCTCCTTATCTGATCTGACTTCACAACTCATTAGGAGGGTGTCAGAACAACCAAACCACCCCAAAATCTTCTTAGAGAGATCTGTCAACACTGGAGGCTCTTTCAGAACTTGAGAGGAGTCCGAATATTTGAGCCAAACCAAAATAATTTGGCATTTGCCTGTTTCAGAATTCTGAGTACAACTTGTGCGTCTATCAGTTTTCCTTTGTAGCCTCAAAGACGTTTCCTGTCTCAGTCGTGCCTTGGCAACTCTCTGCTGGAAGTGAACTCCAAGTCCTGGTCTGTCCTTGAAAAGACATCACTGATACTGTTCCATTTATCTTCCACAGTCTTTGATTGCCCCCTTGCCTTAAAAAAATAGACTTGCAAGGCTTTCTTTGGTCAATGGCAGCACTATATGTCTTTACCTCGTTGCCAGGTTTTTCAAAGTTGTATTCGTGTTCGGGACAATTTGGGGCATATTACTCATATCACTGCAGCCAGAGATGTGATCACTCACAGCATCAGACAAGTGTACTCCATCTGTGTCTCTTTTCCTCCATCTTCAGACATTAAATCAGCCAAATTGTTAGAAAGTCAGAAGCAGAAAGAGGTTTCCGGATACTGACAGCAACTGCTGTCCAAAAACTTGATAGTAGCATGTGCAATTCCTGAGCTTACTTATTTTCCACACTTTTCCATAGCAGTTAGCTGAACACTAAGAAGATCCAGAATGCATCTGGACTATAAAACATTTATCATAAATTCATATATTTATAAACAAACATCTAAAAAGGACAGAAAATTCGAAATTTTTATTTTAATTTTTTAAATTATTTATTTTGTTTGTATTTCTTGTATTACTTTGTGTTTCTGAATCTTCAGCAGTACTGGCCTTCAATTAATTTTTAGATAATATGTTCAGGCACTCTAAATTAATTTGAGTCATCTTTTTCTTGTCTAATTTAAACGTGTTGATGAAATATGATCTAAAGTAGTTAAATTCTATGAATATTGTAGGACTTTCAGAAATGATGTGTATTTAATGTAATCTGTTTTTGCTGTGTTGCTTCAAAAATAGTTTACAGAAAATTTACATTTGAGCTATGCTTTTACTCAGTGGCTCAGTTTTTCTTTGAATGCTAGACTCAAAATATCAACAAGCGGAGCTCAGCGGGCTTTTGCATGGACCCGGTTCCTGGTCTGAGGAGGAGTGGATGTCTGCATGCCTCATTAAGCTGCACACACACTACCATATGGCATTTTTCTCTTGATCAGATGTCCAGTTTTTTTGTTTCAGAATATGCCTCAGATGCTGCCTTTTTCCTCTGGTCTCCAAAAGCCATTCTGCGCTTTTCCAATGACTTGGTCACACTGCTTTAGGACACAAAAGACGATCATTCCTCCAGTCTGGTTTGGTGCCAGACAACTTTGCATAGTTTTTGCTCGTTTTCACAACGGCCTTGAATAAGAGGATCATAGCAACCGTTTTTTGATAAATCTCTTTGGATTCGGAAGCATGCAACTGTATAGAAAATGCCTGGAGAGCTCAACATGACCACTTTTGGTTATGAAAGTTGACTATTTATGTTGTTGTTTTTTGTAAGAATAAAGAGATTTTGATAGAATTGACCGATTTGAATGCCGTTTATTTGCTCGAATGCAAAATGCAGTGATTGCAGTGATTCATTTAGTTCAACTAGTTGACAATTACAAATTTGTAATTTATATTGGTTTCTTGTTTTGACTTGTGTTTTTTCCAGTTATTAGTTTGCTATCTTTATTTGTTACCCTGGACCACAAAACCTGTCATAATGGTCAATTTTTGGATATTGATCAATAATGAATAAATAAGCTTTCCATTGATGTATGGTTTGTTAGGATAGAATAATATTTGGTTGAGATACAACAATTTGAAAATCTGGAATCTGAGGGTGCAAAGAAGTCGAAATATTGAGAAAATCGCCTTTAAAACTGTCCAAATGAAATTCTTAGCAATGCATGTCATCACTAATCAAAAATGAAGTTTTAATATATGTTGGTAGTGAATTTACAAAATATCTTCATGGAACATGATCTTTACTTAATATCCAAATAATTTTTGGCATATAAAATCGATAATTTTGACCCATACAATATATTTTTGGCTGTTGCTACAAATATACCCATGCTACTTAAGACTGGTTTTGTGGTTCAGGGTAAAATTTTGGTTTTATTTGTAATTTTTAAATGTAAAATTGAATATATATAAACCTTAAAAATTTAAAACAACAAAGATGAGTCACATTTGTTTACGTCCAATTCTCCCTATTAAAAAACATAATTACCTACGTCTTTTGCCTCAGTAAACGCCTAATTTGCTGCTTATTTAATAGTTAGTTAGGTAGTTATTAAGTTTAGGTATTGAATAGGAATAGGGATGTAGAATACAGTAATGCAAATATTGTCCTTGATAAGTACTAATAAACAAATATGAATAATAGGCATGCTTATAAGCAAAGAGAATTGGTCCCTGTACTAAAGTGTTACCTAAATATCATATATACTTCAATAAAATGCATTTCTTATGTATATATTAAAGAGTAAAAAAAGCAAAAAAGCACGAAATAAAAAGCTAGACCCTGGGAAAAAGGTACACACACGCACACATATATGCAGACACACACACACACACATACTTATTGGGCAGTTTTGCACTTGTTAATTGTAGTTCTCATTACACTACAGCATAGTTTAAACAATTACAAGTAGCTTCCAAATGTTTGCAAGTTTTGTAGATGTATCTGCATAAACAGAACAAAGAAATGCCAATTGAATGGTTCCAAATTCTCTTCACGTTGTTGAATGTTGCCTTGCTAATATTAACTTCTGAGCTCCCTGTTTAGTTGTGTGCAGTTGTTTACAGGCAAACCTTGCAATCAATGTAACCAACTAAGCAAATACAAGAAGATGGAAAGCCAGGCAGACAGTCTCGGTGGCATACTCCTGTCCTCTCCCCTGCAGGCGCTCTATCACTTTCGGGCCAAGCCTCCGCTGTTTTCAGTTCTCCTCCGTGCTGCTCTTTCCTGCCGTGCCCCTGCTACCCCGGCTCTGTGGTTTAGCACAGTATTTACACAGAGCAGCCAAATTGCAGGAAACGAGATGTACTACTTAATGTGTTTGCAAATATAATACTTCCTCGAGCACTTTGTTTGAGGCCAAGCGGGCGCACTGAAGCGAATATAAACATGGACGTACATCTGGACGTTTTGTGGGTGTCCAGGTCAGAGTTGCTCCACTTGAGGCAACTGCCTGTGTTTTTATAGCACGTAGAGCCCATCAATTCAAATCTAATGCATCTGTTCAACTGTAGCAAGGGGGGAAATGTGTGACTTACTAGGGTGTGAAGGAAAGTGCTCACAGTGCATTGCTTAGCAGTGACAAATTTAAGATGTATGTGTGTGGTAAGACAACAGCAAGAAAGAGGGAGAAGAAAGACTTAAACACCGACTTGTTCGGTGGTTTTGGTATTAGATATTTTTTAATAATTACTTGGGACGAGTTGATGAAAAATGTTGAAGTCTTTCATGGTCTTGTGGTTTGTTCTGTGTTTTCATTACAGCTGTTTGGTAGTCACTAGTCAGGCCTTGGATCTTAGTCAAGGTAGATGGCATATTAAGTTTGACACAAATGAAAATGTGAGGCTTAGCAGATAGTACTGGAGATTTTCAGATATCGGTTGATATTATGCATGCTCATTTCTTCTATTTTTACAATTTAGATTACCTTTGTGATCGCTTAATGCTCACTTAAAATAAATATTTAAAAACTCTAGTTTAATAACATTAGATATAAGTGTATAAGTAAATTATCAGCTTGTTTTTACAGCAGATTGACAAAAACTGTATTTCCTTAATCTGATTTGATTTTGAGTGTCATTCAGAAGAGCAAACATTTGTTTTTCTTTTATATTTGACACAGTTGCATTCTTTTTGAAGCCTATGGCTCTTGAGGGACAGGATTTTACTATGGCTTGGGGGTCCAAAGCTCACATCTGGAATCGGTGTAGTGCTGTTTGGGATGAGACTGTCCATCCTGCTTGTCATTAGAAGCTGTTTTTTGCCAGATATTGTGCTGCAGGTGAGCAGGACCTCTGAAGATCACTGCCAAGATTCTGTGAAGATAGTGATGGATGAGCGACAGAGATTGAAAGAGTGAAAGGAAAATACACTCCAGAGGGACAGTGGTGTCTGAGCAGTTGGAGTGAAGCCTCAAATCAGCAGCTGGAGTTAGCTGTGAATGCTTCCCCACCAGTGTCACTTCCTCTGGCCAATGTTTGCTTAGCGTCTCTTTATTCTTCCTTCTCTTTCACTTGTCCTTTTTTCTAGCAAAAATATCTAAACAGCCCTAAACAAGTTAAAATTTCTTCAAGATATTTTTTTTTCTGAAGGATTTAACTAATTTTATGGAAGTCTGTTTCCATCTCAGATTGTAAATAAATAAATGTTACTCAGAATTGGGTTATTACATCTCACAATATGGCTCTTCCAAAAATAAATAAATAAAAATCTCACAATTATCTGTTTTATTTTTTGCTCTGAGGCAGAAATGGGCTTCCTTACATTTCAGGCTCATCATGTTGCGAGGCGCACTGTAATTTCATGGAAGTGCCCTCTCGTAATTCATCTTGTCTTTTTATATATATTCCGGCCTTAACATCCTAACCGCTGAGCAAATTGTCTCCATATTCTGAGCGTCTCTGCTTTAAAGAATGCATCCCTTATGTCTGCCAGCAACCTCAGGCCCCTGATTAAACTCTGCCAGTTGCAATAACGAGAATGCAATAATGCTACCAAGCAGGCGGCGCTCGGGAACTGAACCCAAGTCAGATTTTCCTGTTTCTCATTGTGAATAGGATTACTTAGAGTTCAGTGAGATGAGTAATTGATAGTGTAAAGGTGAGAGAACATCATTTTGTTTGACTTTGCTTTTTTTATGACTTAGGTCCATGTTGAATAACATTGAGAATAAGATATTTGAAAGTGTTTTGCTTACTTGGAAGAAGCACATCTGTAAATCTCAAGTTTAGTATAGCAGATTTACAAACAGCAGAACACACAAGATGTCCTGCGTCAGGAAGGAGTCAGCAAACTTGATTTCTTTATGCATTTTAAGGGTTGTGCACTCATACTGTAGCTCACATTGCTTTTTGATTACATTAATACAAATGTTTTGATGCTCCAGAAACCAAAAGGCTTGTTTTAGAATGTTTCTGACATAGCAGAAGTGCATCCATGAAGAACACATATAATTGTGCTGTAAATCAGATGTGCCTGCATATAGTTTCACAGTAAATCAGATGTGCTTCCATAAAAATCACATAGTTGTATTATAAATCATCATTAGAAGATCTCTTGAGGACCTCTTCGTAAGTGATTTGTATAATCGTAAGGTGTTAAGGTGGGAAGAGACATCATAATCTGCCTTAGATTCCTCTCTAGATCGACTCAAACGCCTATGAGACACAATGCACCGCCAGAAGGAATCCAGGAGAGAATCAGATTTATGGTAAACTGGGAACCTCCTCGGATAGTCCGCGAGCTTGAGAAAGAACGAGTGTCAAGCTTAGTGATCTTAAAGGTTTTTCTCTTCTGAAAACGATGGTCCATCAGCCCTCCCTCACAGCTCATAAATACTAGGGGAATTAAATCATCCCCCCTTAAAGAGGAAGGATCTTTAGGACTTCTCACCGATCGAATGGAAAACCGGTGACCTTCCGCTCCTGAGCTTTTACTAGGTGTTAGAGTAACTTTTTCCCCGCTTCACTTTTCTCGAGTAGGGCAGTGCAGTCAGTCTCAAAATACTTCATGGTGTATTGCCCAGAAACGTGGTTTTCAATGACAGCACCTTCATCTTCCTCAAATCCTCCTCGGCTCCATTAAAATAGTCTGGAGGCGGTAGCTAGGAGCGCAGGGGGCTTGTTAATGATTCTTCAAAACAGGCACGGTGTTGCTGAGAAGGTAGCAGGGGCTGGACACATGTTTCCAACTCTGCCTGAAGTCAGAATCCATCGGGGCTTCATGATGGAGTGCCGGAGAGTAAATGAATGGTCTAATGCGGTGCTTCTCAAACTTTTCCACCTGTGATCAAACTAGAACTATTGGGCAACTGATGTGTATTACTATTTTTAATACCCATTTCTTAGAGAGCAGAGTGGCGATGGCCGGTATACTGTATATGATTGAAGTGCTTCCAAAAAAATCAAATAGATGTATTTTAAATCATTCATTAGAAGATCTCTTTTGGACCTCTTTCTTAAGTGATTTGTATAATCGTTAGGTGCTTAATTGGGAAGAGACATCATAATCTGCCTTAGATTCCTCTCTAGATCGACTCAAACGCACCTGAGGGACTCAATGCACCGCAAGAAGGAATCAAGGTGAGAATTGGATTTATGGTAAGCTGGGAACCTCCTCAGATAGTCCGCGAGCTAGCGAAAGAACGAGTGTCAAGCTTAGTGATCTTAGATACTTTTGTCTCCTGAAAACGATATTCCATACGCCCTCCCTCCCAGCTCATACATACTAAGGGATTTAAAACGTCCCCCCTTGAGGAGGAAGGATCTTATTTAATTTTTATGTTTTATTTTTTGTATTTTTTTTATCACTGTGGCCACACCATTCGGTTTGTGGATTTAAGCTGATTTTAGCTTGCTTATGCTGGTCTTCCAACCTGGTCGCGTGGTTTCTCAGGTCAAAAGGACCCAAAAATCTCTCTAAAACTTGCCAGTGTGATTTACCTGATTAGGTTGGGAGACCAGAAAAAAGTGCTTAGGCTGGTTTAAGCTTTTTTTTCTGTAAGGAAGTGCAAATGCACTTAGATACTCAAAGGCAATATTAAAATTGCATATAGTTCCAAAATTAGATTTTAAATGTGATAAAATAACAATACCAATTTATATTATGTTTATATATTTTTTTAATGTGGTAATTTTCATGAGCCGTATCAGCTGCGGGTCAGCACAGTTTGAAACCACTGGTCTAATGTATTTCCATCAGGTGCCCCACTGGAATCAGATCCCAGAATCAAATCTGTGCACCGTCATCTTCTGAAGCATCAATGCTTTGATCTTTTAGCATCCCTGTGCCGTTTCAGCTACAACTTTGCTTTTCCCTTCAAATTTCTTCCTCACGTCAGACAGCCAGGAGGTATCCCTCACAAGATGATTTATGCATTGCTAATGCACCTTTTACTGGGCACAAATTTCAGAACATGTCATATTATCAAATGTCTCTAATCAAAAGCATTAATGCTGTCAGAATACTGTTGCTTGACTCAGGTTTAGAAATGCAGACCTACCGGGTTCTGATGCAATAGCGATTCTTCTTTCTGTTTGAAGTCTGGTTCAAGTGTAAACCTGACTGCTTTATCAAAGCCTTCCTTTTCTGTTTGAGAAGTCCTTCTGACATTTTAAATCAAATCAAATCACCTTTATTGTCACATCACCACAGCACATATGCCTTGGTGAGTAAAATTCTTGAGAGCGTGCTCCAGAAAGTGCAGAAACAATTTACATATAGACAGTACATACTTACAGACTTATACAGATGACAATGTGCAATATACACATACATATACTCAGTACACACAGTGTACTATTAGACATACTTACAGTTATCAATAAACATACACCGTATGTACATATTCTACATAGTGACAAAAAAATGTATAGCCTGAATGCACTGTAAGTCGCTTTAGATAAAAGCATCTGCTAAATGCATACATGTAAATGTCTACATTATGTACACATATATACACACAATAATATGCGTAGGTGCAACAGATTATACATAAGCTGGATATGCAATGTCATGGATGTGCATTGGATGGTATCCATTGGTAGCAGATAGATTGTTGCATTAGTGCAGTGTGTGCGTGTAGTCCAGTTTGAACTGTGTTAGAGTTAAAGTTAAAGTGCAGTTGTTTATGGCATACTGAAAAGTGGGAGTATGCTGTAGGGTGTATTAGTTCTGACTGTTCATTAGCCTGATAGCCTGAGGGAGAAAGTTATCCCTCAGTGGGTGTGTGACCTCTGCTCTGTTTCCTGAAATCCACCACCAGCTCCTCGGTCTTGTCGATGTTGAGTGAGAGGTGGTTCTCCTGACACCATTTAGTCAGGGTACTCATAGCTGTCAGTGATCAGGCCTATCACCGCTGTGTCATCAGCAAATTTGACGATGACGTTGGAGCTGTGTGTGGCTGTACAGTTATGTGTGCACAGGGAGTACAGGAGTGGGCTGAGGACGCAGCCCTGAGGAATAAATGCCTCTGTACTTTAGGCAGCATCCTCAATGTTTTTAAGTCAAGACACAAACTTGATCACCTCTTCTCCTGGATGCCACTTAGAAACTATTCTTTAAAGACAACATGAAATCAAAATGGACCATATTTATATCTTTGTACATATTTCAGTTTTTTTTGTTGATGATTCTTTATTTCAAAGAAAAATACTTTTCAAAATGTAATAACTTGCTGTCTCTCAAATGCCTTTTTTTCCTGTAACATCATCTGAAAAGCCCAGCATGAACCAAATATATTATTGCAGTCTTTCTAAAATCTTAACAGTAGTTAGCGCAATTATAGCCCTTCTGAAGAAATCCGTCTTAAACCAGCCTAAGGTGGCTTGCTGGTCCTAGCCTGGTCTGTTGGCTTGTTTTCGAGACATTTTAAGCTGGTGAAAGTAATTTTTCTTATTAAATATCTTGCTTCGCTCTGAAATATGTCATATTGCAATTGGGTTGCTGAATGGGGCAGAATAATGTTTCATCTTGACTTTAAATATTTAAAGATGCATTCATCACTGTGCTTAAATTGGACTGCATCGAACACGCCGCAGTGCGGTTTTCTTTTCTGTAAGATTGTGTGGCATAAATCTGTACTGGTGTTGGTGTCTATCAACTCTAACACTGCTAACCATCATCTATGCTTACTCAAATGTGATTATTTGTGACCTTTCTCTGGCTTTCTCTCTCTCCTAGCTTGCCAAGTGCAGTATCCTGGAGGATTTATTACAGAGGCATTTATTTCTCATTTATTCCTTATTCAAGTATCATCCAAAAAGTCCATGCTTGCTTTCTTTCATTGCAGAGAAGAGAAATATGAACCTTGGATCCCAATTCAAATGTCCAGATCATTGCAAATGGCATTAGCAAAGGTTTGTTATAGTTGTTGATTTGCATGCATGTAAACGGAGACAAAATGACGTTTCAGTCTTTATTCCATTCTTAATTGAAGCTCTGTCAGCACATCATCTCAGAGAACCACATTTAGTTGGCTCAAAAGGAAAAATGACCCTTGGCAGCTGCCGAAAAAGTTTATGATCGAGTGAGAAGTGCCGCTGCGGGTTGTTTGAATCTGGGCCTAATGACGTGGGTTAAAGGAGAAACTTGTGAGGGTTTTTGCTGGTGTCTCGCGATGGATTTTAACATAAGTAAAGTATCCATATTAATCTGCGTTTGCCATCGATGAAATGACTTACAGCTATTCAGGCACACGAGCACACACCCTTCCTTGGCACCGGTAGTTTGCGGAGTGGCCACTGAAGGCAAAGAGAAAATGGATTGGGACAAGTCCGGAAAATATGAGCGAACAGAACAAAGAGCAGGAAAAAGGTGATTGGCATGCAGTGGCGAAGACTCCAAAAAAAGTAGAGCAATACTGATTGATGGAGGCTCAGACAGAGAAGAGAAAAGAAAGAAAGGTGGAGGGACTTTTAAACAACTCATTGTGATGAGAAATAGCCGTTTTAGGAATTGGGCTGCAGTAATGGATGACACGATACAGGGCTCTAGAGTGCGACCAATTTGGTCGCACGTGCGACCTAATTTCTCTCGGGTGCGACTAACAAAAATCCCAGGGCGCACTGGTGCGTCCAGCCATTCGAGAAAAGAAAAAAAAGTATCCGCGACTCAGAAACTCTGTGGTTCAACAAAAGACACCCCCGTTAGGCTTATATCGTGGTCTAAACCAATCAGAGATAGTGAAGGGCGGACCCCCCCTCTGATTGGCCGTGGTCCAGATATTCCTGTATGTGTGTGTGCGTGTTGACAAATGCGTCACGTGTGCTGCTGCAGTCAGACAGAGAGAAAGAGGTGAGTAGTAGAGATGCGTGCAGTGTTGCCAACTTAGCGACATTTAGCGCCTTTGTAGACCCCCATAGCAACATTTTGTTTTCCAAAAAAAGCAACTAGTGACAAATCGAGTCTCTCAGAGTGTCTCTGTGATCGCCGCAACGGCGCGAGATCAGCGCGCTTTCTCTGCATCTGCTCTGTTCAGCGGCGTCTGAGAGAGCCCGTTCAGTTAAAACAGATATTATTGCTTCTCTAAATGTACATGCAAATATAGAAGAAATCACAGCACAGGAATTGTCTTGTCTTATATTGTGTATTATTTGATTTCATCAGACAACGGCTCAATACAATTATAAATTAGTATTTTTGTGCAGACTAGCTTCTTGGAAGGGAGAGCTGGTTATGAATTCTTAAAGGGACGTGTTTCAGTCATTATTTCATATTTATCCTGTTGACTGACAACATAAACAGTCAAATATATAAAGTAAAACAGTTTTATTGAGAATTTGGCTGCATTAAAATTAGGGATGGGTACCGAAACCCGGTATTTAATCGGTCTCGGGGCTAAATTATAAAAGACCGGAGTATCGATAAGCTCTGATGTTAACGGTTCTGCTATCGGTACTGGAGAAATTAAGAAAACACACATACATTTATTATTGCTATATATATATATACATTATCTTGCAAATTCTATCCCACCAGAGTCACCAGCTGTTTTTATATGCAATAATATTCAAACTCTTGTCTATGATGCATTTTTGCTATTCGCAATTCAGATCGCGCTCACGTGGATGAGTTTCAGCACGCGCAACATGAAAGCCCTGTTTATGATAGAAGAGAGAACTAACAATTAAAACATGCTTACACTTTAGGCCTGTGGCTGTTATATTAAACTGAGTTTATTTAATGTTTTTTTTTAGCTTCTAAAGATTATAGCCGTGTTTTTTCTAGCACAACTTCCTTCTCTTCACAGCAGCGCGCATTCGTTCCTCCCTGACCAAAACTTAACGTCAGAATCAGATCAATCGTCTGTTGATTGCTGTAAAATACCGTCTTTACAGTTACTAAATTGCTGGACATGTTTGATAATAAAACGTTGAAAGTACAATCCACACGAGAGACGCTGTTCCTCAGGCTGAAGTGTGTGTGCGTGTGTGTGTGTGTTGTTTGCGGCGTGTGTGTGTGTGTGTGTGTGTGTGTGTGTGGCGCTCAAAACAGACAAGCAAAGTACACTTTGAGCTTGAGCGCGTCCAAGCGATCAAATACACACAAAGCATGTAAAACGGACGGCTTGGAGAGTATTCACTTAAACACAGTTTATATCTTAAAGTGAACGAGAACAGTTGGGAGAAAATTGTGTGTCAATATTTTGTCTCAGTGACAGATTGGAGCTTCTTCAATGTTAATCAAAGAACAAAATACAAAGACAAAATCACTCACAGCTCTTAATCTGAATAAAGTAATAGCTTTAATAAGCATTAATCTATCAATATATACAGTGAAAACTATGCAGTGTTCATTTATATTTGATCACTTTTAGATTTATTTTGTAGCTATTACTTATCTGAACATTAATGTTAGTAGACCATCATAGATAAATGAAAGCACTGTTTTTTTTTTTTACATTTGTACATTTGTTTTATGGTATGACAAATGGTATATTTGTCAGTTTATTTAACTTTGTTTCTTTGTTCATGTTCTTACTCTCTTATCTTATGTATATAAAACACTAAAAATGCCTGCACACTGGTGCATTTACAAATTGATGTTTTATATTTATTTAATGAAATATTTATTTAACATTTCAGAATATAAAGCCATGTTAATTAAGCTGCTAATCTATCATAGAAATATATATTTCATACATATGTGTATGTATGTATATATGTATGTATATATATAAATAACAAAAAGTACAGATAAGAATACCGTTAAAGTACCGGAACCATAAGCAGTATCGATAAGAGTAGTAATACCGTTAAAACCTTAACGATACCCATCCCTAATTAAAATACAGTATGAGTACAGAGAGACGATTAGACAGAACAGAACAGTTATTTTTTTCTTTACTTTTAGTCATTTAGCAGACGCTTTTATCCAAAGCGGCTTACAAATAAGAAAAAGTAACTAAAATTAAAAGTTAAAACTATACATATTATATACACACATTTAAGAAGATAAAGACATGAAATAAACATGACAAATGCATACAACATTTCAAAACTAAACATTTAAATGAAAATAAAGCTAAAAAAAAATCACAATATTAAATCAAGAAAAGGTATGAGTATAAAAATGCTTCTAACATAACACTAAAGGCCTAAGTATACTTTTTTGCATAGTAATAAAAACTGTAAATACTTTTTTTTTTCATTATGTTTAGTGCAATTATTTGGTAGTCTGTGGTAGGATGGGGCGCAGGATTGTTTTATGGGTTTAAGGGGGGTTTTGAGAAGCACTGCACTAGAGCATCCCTTCGTTCAGACACAGTGGAAGATCTGATCAGAATCAGTGTAGAGGGGGCAAGTCTGGAAGATGTTGATGCTAGAGAGAGTGGCCAGCTGGTTTAGCCAAGAACAAAGATCAAGAAAGCTAAACTACAGGAGTTGGCCATCCGAGGGGCATGTGACTGCAATGGAGGATAGTCCATAATACATTGAGCCACGAGATGTTCAGTTTGACGCCCTTCAAACACTTAATTTAGATTTTATTTAATTTATCTTGAGATGTTTTAAATTTAAATCTCTGCTCAGTGAAGCACTTTAAGCACCAACACTTTTTCAGTAAGTTACCTTTCTTGTAGAATTGTGCTTCAAATAAAGAACTTTATGTTGACCAGATTGTTAGTTAGTCGTTTACTAGTCAATATTGCCTATATGAAAATTTGGGTGCACCTAACTTTTGTGCCAGTGCACCTAAGAAAAAAAGTTAGGCGCACCAGTGCACCCAGTGCAAAAAGTTAGTCTAGAGCCCTGCGATAATGAGAACAGACTTTTTTGTCTTCAGTTTTGAAGGGAACTGCTATCGTACTGCTAACTAGTTTGGCTAACCAGTTTAGATTTTATTTTAAAATTAATTCGCTATATGTATTTTTTATGCAGAAATAATGAATCGTCAATTAGTTTGCATTTAATTGTATACTGCAGAAAGTAATGAAAGCAGATAAATGCTGTTCATGATTTCCACAAAAAATATTAATCAGAAAACAGAGAACTGTTTTTATGCACCAAATAAGCACATTAAAATGATTTCTGATAGATCATGTGACACTGATGACTGCAATAATGACTGCTGAAAATTCAGCTTCACATCTCAGGAATAAATTAGATTTTAAAATATAAAATGCACAACAATCATTTTACAATGTAATATAAACTTCACAATATTAATCCAAAGTTTTTTCATTAAACTCTAGATCAGTGGTTCTCAACCCGCGGGCCAGACGCCCACGGTTGAGAACCACTGCTCTAGATGGTGCTGTCCAATAGGTCAAACTCAATATGACATAATGACATCATCACATGTTACAGCTGACTTGTTCTATTTGTATCAGCTGCCAATGAGCTTGCTGCTCAACATTCAAATACTTGGCTAGGGCTTGCTGTTGCAGTTGCCACGCTTCACAACCTCTTCACCTTCCCCAGCTCCACCTGAATAGATCTGCTATGGGTTGAGTCATGTATGCTGTATGGGGGTCATTTCATATATGTTACTGTACATGTGCAGCAGCAGTATTTCTTTCATGTTCACAGTAGGGCTGTCAAATTGGCTGAAAAACTAAAATTTACATTTTATACTAAAATATTATCAAAATTCGAATTATATTCAAATTTAAAAGGTATAAATTCAGTTAGGAAAAAAAGCTTTTGGCTTCTCTGAGGCCACAAGAGGGTGCATCGAGCATAATATTACTAAATGCAGGTTTCTTCAAAGTAGGGCTGGGCAATATGAGCAAAAAATAATATCTCTGTATTTTTTGGCTGATTTGTGGTATATGGTACATATATCGGTATTTTGTATTTGGATTAAAAAATTATAAAGTGAATGTAACCATGTAGGCATATATAATGTGCAAAAATGGTTAAAATCACATGACATTCTAACATTGTAATATTGCGATCTAAAAACTAAAATAATGCTTTTAAAGAAAAGTTAAATTTACTAAACTAAAAAATAAAAAAAATTTAAAAGCACAGACTAGGCTAATTGAGTAAAAAGGCTATTTTGATTACCCCATTACAGTTACTTTACAGTTAGTGCTATCAAACAAACACACTTGTAGGTTTAAAATGTTAAAATGTAAAATGTTAAACTCAAAGATTCATCATTGCTGATACACGTCATTTATTAACATTTAATCATATGATCGCAAGGTTCATGTTTACGCTGTTATTATGCATGCTCGCTGGCAAGCTAATTTCTTAATCTAGTAATTAAATGTTTTTAAAAGTTGAACTTACATGAATTTTACATGGCTTTGGTCTCTCTTGTGTGAGAAGCGAGTGCAACAATAATAGATGTCCCTCTAGAAAATGCAATAAATATGCATTCTGTGTGAATGGCTTGGTTTCAGTTCATCTTCTCCACATTGATGTTCTCTTTTTCCACAATATTTTGAATGTGCAGCACCGCATTTAGTGGGTTCAACTGGACAGGCTAAAAAAAAAAGCATTAAAATGCATCGACACCTCGTCATCGCATTTTGTGTGGCAAGCTGCCTGATGGGCACCTAAAATTAGAATGCAGCGTTTTGCATTTGAATGTGGATTTTTATTTTAAATTCAACGAATATTCAAAAAAAAAATTGACAGCCCTAGTTCACAGCAGCATGTTGTGGATGTATTGGCAGTAGCAAGACTCGGTACAACAGCAGTGTAGCAGATCTATTCCAAGACCAAACTCATTAACAGTGTTATGTCCATTACCATGCCAATCCCTCCGAGAGTTGTCATGACAGAACAGTTTTTACTGCATTTTTGATCAAATAAATGCAGCCTTTGTGGATAAGAGCTTTTAAAAATTGTGTCAAACCTTTTCTGCGCATCAATGGGACCCCCTAAGTGTGCATTATAATAAGAAGAGGATTTTGAGAAGAGTATTTTCTTAATTATGCTTTACTGTGGCTGCCGCATCTATACTTTTTATTAGTTAAGCAAATAAAGCATCTCTGTCTTTGTGAAGTTCATCATTGTGAACATGTCTAATTCAACATACTCATGAAAGGCTGCTTAGCCATTAGTGGATTATGTCTCCAAGTGAGTGAGTTTATTCTACAGAAAATCAATGAGCTGTTTAAGAGCACATACATTTGTTGAGTCTGTCTGTTGAATGAATGCCTGCTGCGCTCTGTGTGTTTATCTAGTATGTGTGATATATGCCTGGCCGACAGTGGCAGCAGCAGGGCATGGGTCACTGACGGCCAAACTCAAAGGACACACCGGCAGACTCCTCTTCCCCCTCCTCTTCTTCCTCTGCTTCTTTCTCTTCTTTGTTTCTCGTTTGTGTACATATGAGGTGACTTCCTTGTCTTGGCGGATCTGTCTCCCGGGGTCCTGATAAGGGATCTGGGTGGTCTGATGAGGTGCCAGCGTGATTAGATTAAATGTATTATCTGTTTTCCGCCAGACGGAGAAGAAGCGAAGTGCTATTGACGCAGACAACACTTGTACTTTTGAAAGAGACTAATTTCACACCTAAATAATTTAGTCTCTCTTTTATCAGCATTCACTGATGCGCAAACACTGTCAGCTATATAGTTGTTAATTGGTCATAGTATTTTTCACATATCTATTAATTTATAAAAAATACATTTAAAAATGGTATGTATGCATTCATTGATTTGACTACCCTTATATAATAAGCATTATGTGGTGTGACTCATATAGCATGATTAGGGTTGGGATTCGAGCGTCAACCTATTTCTGAATTAAATAATAAAATGTGACTTAATGCGACTTATAGGCGACTATTTTTTTTTTCTCTCTCTCTAAAAATTCTTTGTTTGAGATCTTTGTTTTCCAATATAGCTTGCACGGAGTTATGCTCTTTCCTCGTAAGAAGCTTGCTGCAAAATCTACAGGATTTGGCCTACTTTGTGTCTGTGAACGTTGTCATACGATTGGCCAAAACACACAAATAGTGAGGATTTTGTTGGCACCAAAAATGCTGGAGTTTCGATCAAGGTGGCTAGAGCTGGCGACCATTAAAAACACCTCGCAATCCATCCTTTAATTAATTTTCTGATTTTCTCCCTGGAGTGAAACCAGTGAAACTTAAGTGATTTAATTATAAGTCAACTTTTGTTTGTAAGGGACTTGAATACGGGCCAGAGATGCTGATGATATTCTATAGTAGAGTTGAGCGCTCTGGTCCAACACAGACAGAGGAGTCTCCAAAACAATCTATCCAACATCATCTCATTCAGTGAACTGATTTTTTCTTTTTGCTCTGTGTTTTTAGAAGTAAAAGAATCCCTCACAGATTCTCATAGACCATCTGTTTTAATTTGTTCAGAGAAAGTGTTGATGGTTGTAATCAGAGATGATCTTAAATATTTATAGCACTTAGTAAGTAATAAATTACGAACTACCTTTGATACAGGCAAATTCGTTCTTTGTAAAATATTAGTTCTTGTGTTTCTCCAGCGAAATACAGACTAAGTCCCATTGGGTGAGAGCACTTTTTTTCTGAGATCAACATTATACACCAAAGACTAATTTATAATTAAACAAAATTGTTTTTTTTTGGGGGGGGGGGTTACCCAGTGTCTACATGACTAGAGGAGTTTTAAAGCCAAACTCTTCTTCTAAGGACCAGAGATTAGCTAATATTGTACATTATTGCTTACTTGAAAATGCTTTCATTTATTTCATTAACATGGCAGCTGTCTCTTTGTTTCCTTCTGGCAGGTGGTTTGAAGTGCACTATACTGGAGAATGAAAGTTTTTTAAAGAAATAACTTAAGAAGCAGTCTTAAAAGCTTTTAAGAACATGTCATGTTTTTGACCCTTTGTGACACTTTTTCCACTGTGTGCGTACGCTACCTTTTGAGTTCATTAGCCTCAGAGGCTTTGGTTTTGAGACCAGCACAGATTTAATGGACACTTCAGACCCTGCTTTCGCTTTCTGTGCTTTGATATGACTTGTGGTGGTAGCGGCTGCTTTCTCATGCTAAGCAACCATCGTTTTTCCATATCGCAGACCATCGCTGGCTCAAATAATGAAGCTCATTAAAGTCAACTGGTAGCTTAGGCTCAGTAATGCTGGAGACACCAGAGTTTGGTGTGGTCTTTGAGAAAAGCTTGGGTGGTGTGGTGACCGTAGCGTCTCAGTTTGGCATTGCAAGTGTTAACACATCTAATGGGGTATATATATATATATGTATATATATATATATATATATATATTATAGAATTTGACTTTCAAACATAAACAGCATAAACCGAGTAACACCTTGAGAAGTATTAAATGGAATAAAAATGTGTTTGTGATGGAGCTAGAACAATCAGCAAGTGTTCCTTACAACATAATTCATGAATTCAAATTAATTCAGCCGAACCCAAACCCCTCTATTTAGCTCCCCTCTCAAAATCTCTCAGAGGAAGAAAGTCTGTTTGGGCACAGTTGCTATGGAGACTACTTTGATGAGGAACAAATGACTAAATTTCAATTGTGCATTGGTCTTTCCTTATTGATCAGCTCAGTGTTAGTCTGCTGATTTAATGCACGGCTCTAAAATGCTCTTATATTATTTGCTATGGCTGTGTAGAGGAATCAGTGGTAAATACTTATTTAGATGTTGTCAGATACATTGCCAATAAAATCTGATTAATTCATTATACATTTTCTGGTAATTATTTTGGAAAAATGTTTGAATAATCTCTTAGGCTCACCAGGGATGCATTTGTTTGATCAAAAGTTTTGTATAAACAGTGAAATATTATTACGTTTAAATAACTTTTTTCTGTGTGACTATATTTTAAAATGTAATTTATTCCTGTTATTCAACCATTATTCAGGTTTTCAGTGTCACATGATCATTCAGAAATCATTATTATATGGTGATTTAGTGCTTAAGAAGCTTTGGTGCTTCTTAAGATGTTGAAAACACATCATACTCACTTCAAAGTTCAAAAGAACAGACTTTATTTGAAATTGTTTTTTTCAGTGACTGTATTTAGTCACTTTTAATGCATCCTTGCTGAATAAAAGTATTAATTTATTTAAAAATCTTACTAACACCAAACTTTTGAACAGTAGTGCAAAGTGTCGGAATATATCTCTAAAGATTCAAAAAGCAGATTTCAAGTTCTTACATTCTTTGATTTGAGCTCATTAGTTTGAAATATTAGTACATTTTTTGGTAATTATGAAACTAATTTCATAAATACTTTCAAATAAAACTCTCAAGATAGTTTTGATTCTTTCAGTTCGCCTTTTTTAATAAACTTTCTTTGGCTCTCTGTCAAGACTCACAAGTATGACCTGTCACCTCATTGTGAACAAAGAGAACTGTGAAGCTTAATGTTGTATGTATACTGATCCTTTAAGCCCACAATGCTAATACTGAGTCTTCATTGGCACAACGAGTGTGTCTTGACAAATCCCCTTCTCATCAAAACAGATGATTTGACCTATAAACTGCTCAAATTTACCTCAACCAATTTTGTGAAAACATATCATCCCACAAACTGACACCAGCAACTCGAAGATAATTTGAAGTAAGGTTGATCTCTTGTTTAAACGTTTATATTTGAATCATCAACACCAGGTTGTCTCTGTCTCCCAGGCGAATGGATGTGAGACGACCACATTGTGATGGTAAACATCCCGTCTGAAAGCAGAGGGAACCCCAGCTGGGGTCATACACATAACCACATTGTACGTGAATTGACTCCTCATGTTGGATTAGCTGGTTAAATACAGTGATCCTTTCCCTCCGACGCACAATCGTGACAATTAATGCATTTGAATGCGGGTCTCAGAAAGGGCCACCATGGTCCTTTCAATATCCGCCAGCTCCATTTCTACACACCGTTCAGTGCGACGATCACAACGGCATGCTTGGCAACCCTGAAAGCGTCCACTTAAAATGCCCCATGCGGAAGTATCAAGACATCACTCGTTTAGTGAATGCATGCCATTGTGTAGCATAGACATTGAGAGACGCCGTTAGAAAAGTCATCAGAGCATGCAATGCGACAAAACTTGGTGTAATGCATTTGGATTCGGCTACAGCTGCCAAGGTAGTGCTGGAGAGAGAGTTTGGCATGGAAAACAAATACTTGTTAAAATGTATTGGGATCCAGAAACCACATTTTTTTGTCTGTTTTCCAGAGACAGAATCCCAACTCACAAGTTCTGGATAAAAAGGAGTGAGGGAACTAAAATGTTGCGGAGACATGAAGAATGGGGGTAAAAGTGGAAAATAGAGGGGTATGGGGTCTGATAGCGACTGAAATAAAAATAGAATCTGGATGGAGATGGTGTCCTGATGAGGGCCGCCTGCTAACCTCTCAGGCGCCACTCTCCCTGGCTCAGCCGGGCCCCAGGAGCAGGAGGGGCCAGACCACAAAACCATCTGGTTGCCGAGTCTGTTGTACCGCTTCAGTTGGGGGTCTACAGCTACTGAGGGGTGTTTTTCTTGCGTTACAAACTATAGATAGCTGTTGAGATAAAACTGTATTCAGTTTGTTTGCGATTTCACTATTTAAGTGTGTTGATCTACACTCTTAAAAACAAAATGTATTTTTGGTGTTGATGGTTCCATAAAGAACCTTTAATATCCATGGAAACTTTCAATTTCACAAAAGGTTCTTTATAGTTGAAAAACAATGTTATTTAACTTTTCACTGAAAGTTTCTTTGGGGAACCAAAATGGTTCTTTTATGGGGCTTTCGCAACGCGTAGTTCTAGGAACTCAATTCTAGGAACTAGCCTGCATGGTGGTTCCTAGTGAACCAATTTCTCCCTCGGCCGTTTTCCTGGTTGCATTTGCACTGGCAGCGAGAACTCTGAAGTGGCCGACATCAGCATCTTTATTCACGGCATTTACAAACGTCAACATCTGATGAATGGAGGACGCATCAGAGCTTTTCTTGTTGTGTGTCGTGGGTTGTGTGATAACAGAGATGGAGCATCATAATTTGCGCAATTGAAAGAGCATGAAAATCTAACTCAATCTCCTATGACAACTTGCAGTGCTACATTTCATCAAGGCTGAGAAAAGAACATAATGCTGCAGACAACAGGTAAATGCCATTATAGCTGTTTTCCATGTTCGTGGAGTAAATATTTTCACATGTCTTTTTAAAAATGCTGGGCAGGCAGCGTTTCTTATGTGTTTGGCCAATCAACATACACTTAAGTCACTGGTAGTTCCTATAGAACTGTTTTAGAGCCTACTCTGAAGTAGGAACTAATTTAGTTCCTAAAACCGTTCCTTCCACCAATAGTTTTAGAAATTATGAAAAGGTTCCTCTGGTGTGAAAGCCCTTTTTGTCATATCACTCTTAAAAATTGTAGTAATAATACAGAAGAACGATTTGGGGTTTTCCAAAGTGAATATTTTTTTAAAGAACCACTTTTTGGTTATAAGAACATTTTAATAATCTAAAGAAACGTTTTCCACTATAAAGGACCTTTTATAAAGTCTAAAGTTTCTATATGTAAAAGGATTTTCATGGAACCGTACATGCCAATAAAGAATCTTTATTTTTAAGGGTGTCGTATCTATTCTACTAAAGGCTAAGATTGCAGCAAAGCCGAGCATAAAGTCTTACTAACCCATTTTTCAGAGAGACGTCACAGAGGAACGGTCCAACATTTGATTAAAGAGTCTCTACGGTTCTTGACACTGACCCAACAGACAGCGAATGGATAAAATGAGTCAGACTGATACTTTCGACTGACATTTAAGCAGAAAAAGATCCACCATAGCATTGGTTTCTGCACTGAGTGGCCTGTTCCACCTGACACAACCCTGGGGGGATGTGGTGACCCTTCAGCTGATGACTTCATCACTTACAACATGGCTTCTTTAGGTTCTTCTCATAGGAAACAGCTGAAGGAAAGCATCGTTTGATTTGCATTCAATGTCACATTAGATCAGCTTTCAATCAGAAAAGAAAGGTTTTTGTGTATGGATAGAAAAGACTCTTTTACTTAGATTTGAGTGACTCAAGTTACTTATTTACTCCATTAGGACATGCCAGGTAGCATTAGAGAATTAGCAATTAACTTCAATGCAGCAGGGAAATGCAACAGAACTTTATATACATCCTCATATGGAATACATTTAAAGGAAATATATTTTCGCAACAGTTGGAAAATTTAGATTTTAAGTGGATTAAGGAGACTGTATGTCGTTTTTTCTCTCTTTACAGAGCAACATCTGGATTCTGTTAGCTCTTTATGGACAATATTTCATTTCTCTCCATCTGTCATCTTGACACTGCTTCTTTTTATTGTCTGTATGTGTTTAAAGAGGGGCTGCTGGTTTTCTGTTTGTAAAACACAATCATTTTTTTCAACTTTTTTTCTGAAATATAAGGAAAGTAGAAAAAAACACACACAAACATACATTTAGCATGTTAATGTGCACTAATGCTCGCTACTTAACTTAACCCCATCAATCATTTATTCCTGGTATTGCATACCCAACTGTTATCAACGCAATATTACTCTTTGTTTAATAAGCTAAGCATCAAAAAGTAACCCAACATCATAGCTCTGTGTTGGCGTTTTTACTTTTTTAATCTTGCAAATGTATTCTTTCAGATCTGATCTGAAAACCATAGATGGGTTTCTTCTTTAGTTAATCGCATGTTGTACAGTCCTATGAAAGTTTGGGTCTCATTACTGTAGATAATGGTTAGGAAGATCTGCCTTTCTGTGCCTTTGTTCCATTTGCTGTGTTTTTGTTCTCTGTAGGCCATTTGATTAATGTGGATAGTTTTGGTTGTTTCAGGCACTCCGAAAAGCACTTACTTCGTTTTACTTTATAACCCCTGGCCGCTATCCACTCTTACACTGTTGGTCTTGTTCTGGAATATCGGTCACCATCTTCAGTCTTCTGCCATCTTTCTTATTGACATCTCCAACTCAAACAGTGAACTGTTTTCAGTCTCTTTCTGTTTTCTCCTTAACACCTTCCTGAAAAACTTCTCAAGCCGGAGGATGGCAGTCCTTTTCATTATTGCAAATTCTTGAATGAGCTTTATGAATATTTAGCATACTATTCCTGTTGGGTATATGCTGTAAAGGCCACCACATAATGTGTTTCCCTGGAAGCCTGCTGAGATGGAGGACTAGATGTGGCTTCACCAAAATGGGGGTTTTGTTTGCCTAAATATTTCATTACCAAAGCGAGCCCTCAGTTCTGACTCGGGACACCATTCATTTTGATATTTGAGAATCGGGTGTACCATCTCTTGAAGGAAAGCATGGGGCCGATGACTTTATCTCCAGGCAGAAGTTAAGACCCTTCATCTGGTAGCAATCTTTCTGTGAGCCTGCCTCATCCAACCACAGTCTAATTCATCAGAAACTGTCATCTGCCCATGGAATAGTGAAAAAAAGTGAATGGATGGGGGGAGGACATAGAGTGTAAACGTGGGGAGAAATAGATGATCTTTTAAAATGGAAAAACACCAACTCAGCTTTACCATTTGCATGTAATTGCTTTAGGATGAAGCTGATGCAGGTCTGGATTTGTAAATGCGGTGTGTTTATTTTAAGACAAACTCGACCTCTTTAATGTGACTTGGAACCTCTGGTCAGCAGTAACTGTCTGCTCATTATTCTTAAGAAAACAATGGCTTGTGAGGGTAATGAGGCTAATTTTGTCAAGCACTGTGCGTGGAGTTGATTGGGTCGGCCTTTTCATGTTGGACAGACTGTCACCATGCTCTGTTTGGTTAAAGTCGATTTAAATTGGCCACAAATTGCAGCAGCTCCTGAGAAAACAGTGTGAATAGGTGCAGGCTGTGATGAATGGCATACAGAAGATCAAAGATGGGATCCTAATTATTTAGAGAGCCTGTTCAGAATTGCTGCTTAGCATTACTTTCAGATTTTTATGATCTAGTGTCTCCAAGCAGTATCCCTAAAATATAGACTTATAATTATTATAATATAAAGAAACTTATAGAAACAATAGTAAACTAGCTTTAAAATGAAACATAATAACTGACATCAAAGGCAATGCATCAACTTGGAAATTCCAATGGAGCAAAACTAGAGGAAGTTTCTTATAGTTTGAATTTATTTGGGTCAAATCTAATGCCACAACTTCCAGGACTATGGAAGTTTAAGTTAGCCTGTAGCTATCACAAAGATGTAAGCCAATCATATCCGCTTAGCCCGAAAGACCTAAAGCACCAGGATCCAAAGTAATATTAGCAGTCTTGCGTGAAGATAAAACGCCCATCTCTGAACTTAATATCTGTCTGAGACGCACACAAAGACATCCGATATGAGCCAGTAGAAAGTTTCTCATCAAGGAAAAAGGGAAAGTTTAGTACAGTCCTGTCCCTGGGGTTTGTGGGATACTGGACGTCTGCTCTTAGTTGTGAACTAGGGAGGAAATTAAGAGTCTCTTCGCAAAGCCGCCCAAAATGAGTCGAGCAGGGCAAGCATGCAAGGATGCTGGGAGTCAATAGGCTAGAGCTGGCCCTCTGTGAATAGTTAGAGGGAATAGACCCATGTCAGAAACCCAGCTGCCTGGCACTGAAACTAGAGATGGTGCACAGATTTCCTCTCCCTTATTGCATATCTCCTGGGGAAAGCCTGGCAGTGCCAGAGGTTAATATCCCCTCACTAAAGGCCTCGACCTCGAAGTGACAGACATCATGTCAGATGACACCAATGTGTACCACAAAAATCTATATCTGGTTCATAGTATCTTTGTCCTCCCACACCCCTGCGTGGAGTGAAACTTGCCTTTATACTGTTTCTCATACTGACCAGGGTGATACTCGACCCTTTAAGAACTTTCCAGATCGTACAAGATTAAGAACGACACTTTCATCCAGCTTTGAGTGGCTCTGTTGTCATAAGCAATTATGGATGAAGGAAGTGCAAAATTCTTCCATGGAAACAGTGAACTTTCTTCAGACATGGCTCAGGCTTTGCTGTGGTGAATTGCATACGTTTTTAGCTTTCTCAAAAGCCAAACGATCACACGTTTCATGTAACAGTGCAGAGTTGCGTGCCATTCAAAACACAATTGAGAATTGCTTTCACATTCCAGCTGAAGTTGAACTGAGGTAGCTGACAGGAAGTAGAATTGCAGTTAATGTAACTGTAATTTGTAAGGATGTTGGTTGACAAGCTTTGTAAAAGGTTTAGTAATCACATAAAACTCGGGTTTGATTGACTTTTGCATACAAAGTCAGTGCAAAGACGCAAATTCGCACTAGGTGACACAAATTGGACGACAGGATTGCCGCAAATGCAAGATATATGCCTCGAATGCTTCTTCTGCACAAGTTGAATAGTTTCAGCTTGATTGGAAAATTTGCCTGATGCATTGTTGTGCAAGCCAATCATTGAAGAGGGCAGGGACATGGTTCTATACAGTACATTAGGGGTCGACCGATATGTGTTTTTCAGGGCCGATACCGATACCGATTATTACAGATCAAGTAGACCGATAACCGATATTTTGAACCGATATACGTGTCTGGTGTAAAAATGAAAATGAATGCCAAAATGAATAATAACAAGAGCTCTGACAAAAAAACTTTCTTTAAATGCTTTTAAACATGTCTTTAATTCTGAAAACTGTTAATAACAACAACATTAAATAAACAGTAATATTAATAATAATAACATAAGTGCAGGATCACCCAGAAGCATTCTGTAAACATTTTGTAAAACTTAAAGTAAACGTATTTAGCGTATTGTGTGATTATTCTCAACAAAAGTTGTAATAATTGTTGTAGTTGTATTACGTATACAGTAATATATTCGGCTAAACCGAACTTATATTTTGACAGGTATTTTGACAGGGCCATGAGGACCTTAAGTTTCTGTAGCCTATGTATATATGATATGACGATCGTTTTACTCAAATGAAATGGTCAAATGCTCATGAAGTGACTCTCCGAGCAGTTCTGGGGATGTTGTTCATGTATTTATGTCCTCATTTAGTGGGGCAGATGCTGAAAACACCGCGAGCATCACACGCTCGAGTATGTATGTGTGCAGTAAATGAAACCGCACGTGTCATTCATTAACAGAGATGCAGAACATGCAGGATTCATATTTAAATAGTGTTTTGTGGCTTAATATTTATAGATACTAGTCCATAGCGCGAGTCGATTTAAGTGTACTGGCCTACTTTTGATTAATTCATCCAAACTTGACAAATTCCATGACATTCCGTTATACGGTAAATTCCATTATATGACTGCATTCCGATTCCGCCCGCATTTTCTGCATCGTGGACATCATAGGTTATATTGAGGTGTTTTGCAACTTCAGTGTAGTGGATTGTGATTTATTGCAACTTCAGCAACGTCTGCTGCTGCCTTACCTTTGAGAGACAACTGATGCGTGATCACTGAGGCAGCTCCAGTTAGCAAGTGCTTTCGGTGTGAGACTGCCTTCAGTTTTCCGCGTTGATTGGTCGGACTCGTGACTCCCTACATATCAGATGAGCGGTGGGCGGAGATTGCTCTAGGCCACAGAGTGTTGAGCTCAGACAGGCTGCATCGGAGCCAAATAGTGCATTTAAAAATTTAATAATTTCACCTGTATTATTTATTCACCAATAAATAATGTCACCTGTAAATAGTATGTTTGTTTGCATAATAAATGTTTTTTTTTTTTATAAAAAACAATTATCGGCAAATCTGTTTTGAAAATGGCCGATATCGATAATCGTAAAAATGCTTAATATCGGCGCCGATAATCGGTCGACCCCTACAGTACATAGGTTGTTGATTGGGTTTTGAGAACTCAAAAATGAATACAAGCTTCGTCAGTTGTGGAGGGATGGTGAGGTTTAAATGGACTAAATAACTTGAGAAGTCAACCATATGTCACCAGAGCAAAGTCTGTATTTTTTCACCAATTAAGTTATGACAGTGATTAAGAATTATGAGGTCAAAGAATCTTTTTAGGAATAAATCATACACACGAAAGAATAGTTCACAGTAAGATCTATACAATGCTTCATTACATGCTGACTTGAAAGATCCTGGGTAGTTGCCTGTGTGTTGCCAGAATGTTTTATGTTGCCAGTAAGTTGACTTTTTTAAAATAAGCAAATAAAACAATATCCTTTCCATACAGTGAAATTGTATGTAAAATTCTTTAATTCTTCCAAAAAATATATCTTCTGCAGTCATACTGGCTTGAATCGACATGAGGAGTGAAGTTGACTACCCCTTTACCTAGATGACTCCTTAAGACAACCTTAAGAACATCAACCCCTTTTAATTTTGTTTGTACAGGGGAAAGGTTAGCATAACTCTCTGTGATTCCACAGCAACACAGACTGAGGCGTCCAACAGGAGCTTCCGAGGCCAGCTGTCCTGACTCTTACTCCCCCAGCGAGCATGTGTCTTCCCCTCAGCTCAGATTTTTTATATTCATCTCATCACACATTGCTTGGCCTGCTCACGCAGTTGCGTCTGGTTATCTAAGCTAAGCCTGGTGAGATGTGTGAGCTATTATGTTGCGCAGATCATTTGCCACACCCAAACAAAGGCGCACATGTCGAAGCCGAGAGTGTGTGATGTGACCACACACAGCGGCACATTTGGTCGGCTTCACACATCCCGACACACATACACACACACTTCACTCACACCTTTGCTAAGCCACTTACAAATTAGTGTGTTAGCAAGTGTGCTAACATATCAGTCAACAGCTTGAGTGTATAAATTGAACTTGTTTGAATTTTCTTCGTATTTCATGCATAACAAAGAGAGATTGTTGTTGGGTTTCAGACGCTCGGGTCGCTGGGTCTTGAGAACCGTGCTGCCCTTCCGTGCTTGGTCTTCATTCATCTGTGGTGTCATTCACCTCCCAACCCCCACATCCTGAATAACACTTCTTGAGCTTGTTTATGAAATGCTAGTAGAGCGCGACTCCCGGAGGATTGAAACAGAGAGGAGGGATGTCTGCGACCCACAACTATCACCCCCCCTAGTCATCATCCCACAGGTTCAAATTCTGGTCTGGCAGGGGTAGCGGATGGACGGGGATATAAGAGGTGAATGTCAGAGTGAGTTAGTCCAGTTGCCTGTTGTGGTCTGACTAGACCGGGGAACAATATTTTTTTAAGATTGTCCGACAGGTTCAATCTTTAGGTTAGTCAGGTTAGTCATTTAGCTTCCTCACATTCCTACAAATCGTGTCCAAATCCAGCGATACGCTGGAGGCGCTCCGCAAGGCTCAGATTCTCCTGTTTTTAATCTTTTCACTTGCACCGCTTGGCAGTTGCGTCCTTCTTTCTCAAACACGTCGGTTAACAGCCACACAGAGGGCTTGTCATGACCCAGACTGAACTTGGGATTACAAAATAAAAATTAAGTTCAGGAATTGAGGAAAATTAATTTAAAATAGTAAATCAAGTATGTTTCTAATTAGCTTGCTATCTAGTTAATTTCGCAAATGTCTTGTTTCTGCTTTCTCTTAGCATGTTTACAAATTATTCGGCTGGTATCTTCAGGATACACCAGACTGATAAAGTGTGTGTATGTGTGTGTGGGAGGTGTTTCAGGGCAGCCACTGCAATAACTTCTAGCCTTATCTGTGAGTCTTTGGCTTCTGCTGCTTTATTCGTTCTAGTACATTGTAGTTGACCTAACAAATCTTCATTCACTTCGTCATGACTTCACCTTTTACCCTGTGCACCATTATTCATTGGTATTGGCATCACTATTACTAATGTTCATATTTTAAGAACAATTTAAAGGGGTCATATGATGCGATTTCAAGTTTTACTTTTTTGTTAGTGTTACAAGCTGTTTGTGCATAGATAAGATCCCTGAAGTTGCTTCTTAATCGGAGCGTGCATGTGTGTGTGTGTGTGAGAGAGAGACGGGTCACATCTCAGCACATCAGCAATCTTAATCCCAGTGTGTGTGTGTGTGTGTGTGTGTGTGTGTGTGTGTGTGTGTGTGAGAGAGACAGGGTCACATCTCAGCACATCAGCTATCTTAACCGCGGCTTGTGTGTGTGTGTGTGAGAGAGAGAGAGAGAGAGAGAGAGAGAGAGAGAGAGAAATTATTTGTGCAGCCACATAACAATACACTGTCAATTACCCAGAACCATTTTTTAACATTGTAGCAACTTTTAAAAACATCCAGAACCCATGGACACTTGTACAATCACATAGCAAGTTTCTAAAACATTCAGAAATCCTTAGTGACCAAATAGAAATACCCTAACAACCACCCAAAACACTTTTTCAACAACTTGGCAACTTTCAAAAACATTCAGAACCTTAGCCTACTCATAGCAACACCCTGGCAACCCATGGACACTTGTACAATCACATAGCAAGTTTCTAAAACATTTAGAAATCCTTAGTGACCAAATAGAAATACCCTAACAACCACCCAAAACACTTTTGCCACCGCATAACAACTTTAAAAAAATGTTCACAACACCTTAGCAACCACCCCAAATGCTCTTGCAGCCACATAGCAACATCCTAAGTTGTTCTGGGTGTTTTTACTTATATATTCTTCAGTGAATGTCACAATCTGAAATCAAATCAATCTCAAAAGTTTTGAATGAAATATCTGCTGTATATGTCTACAGAGAAATAAGTAAGAGCATTAATTCCAAATAACAGTAATAAATTTGATTTCTAAAATAACAGAATGAGGCAATTTCTCAGCTCACTGATTTGGCCTTGTTTGCGCTCAAACAAAATCCTTTGAGCTTCGCATTTGGCACTGCCAAATCCTCATATAATTTTGCTTTGTTAATAAATCACGGAATCTAATTCATCTACTCGCCCAAGTCAAACCTCATTGTGCGGCCTTTGGAAACAAAGCACCTGGCTTGAATGCCATGACATTAGTTGAGTAACACAAATTATACAGTTCTTGGAGGGAATCGTGTGGTTGTGGCTGCCAGTTAGCATTGTTGTTAGCTTGGCAATCACGCAATCGGACCCAGCTGCCTGAATATTGTGGTCCAGATGGGCGGATCTGTCTAGCCCTTTGCACAAATTTGGGAGTGCCATCACACTGAAATGCCAGCTTTAGCAGTGATGCTAGTTTTCAGCAGGATTTCCATCAACACTTGGCATTGCTCCAATCTGGAGCGGTTATGTAAATCAATGATCAATAAATTGAAAGTTACATGATATCCTTGGTTGTCTGTGATATTTAGCCAAATGCTAACAGACGGTTTAAATCTAGAATCTCCTATAATTGTTTTGATTGTAAATGTATTTATTGCTCATGCTAAGTGAAGTAGTGCTATTGGCCCAGTCTGACTGGTACAACATAGTGAATCAGTGTTTTACCTCATGTCTTTCCAAAAAAAAGTAGGCTTTACTCCAAAAGTTATCTTCTGTTTCCACAGTCTTTGTAAATAGTCTCTCGTTACTCGGCCAAAATAGGACAATTGGGACATTCATGATGACTGGTTGCTTGTTTCAAAAATTTTAGACATTGAAGCATCATTTTCATTGGCAGGATTTTGGTGTTCCATCATTTTCATTCAGTTTGTTCAATGTTTTATATTGACTGTGCAGATGAGTTATTGCCCTGGTGGCAAACGTCAGCCTGACCCTGGCTAACCTCTACATAATCTTTGTATAAAGAAACCAAGAGCGGTTTCTGTGAGTCATACTGAAGCTCTTTTTTTTCTCTCTCTCAGCCCAGAAAGTATTTTGACACTTAAAGGAGAAGTTCACTTCCAGAATGAGAATTTCTTGATAATTTACTCACCCCCATGTCATCCACGATGTTCATGTCTTTCTTTCATCAGTCGAAAAGAAATTAAGGCTTTTGAGGATAACATTCCTGGATTTTTCTCCATACAGTGGACTTGGTGAACAACGGGTTGAAGGTCCAAATTGCAGTTTCAATGCAGCTTCAAAGCGCTCTACATGATCCCAGCCGAGGAATAAGGGTCATATCTAGCGAAAAGATCAATCATGTTCTAAGAAAATAGAAATGTATATACTTTTTTAACCACAAATGCTTGTCTTGCACTAGCTTAACCTCACGCATTATGTAATCACGTACGTGTGACGTAGGCAGAAGTACCGACCCAGTGTTTACAAAATGAATGTGCAAAGAAAGTCAAACGAACGCCCTTTACAAAAAAGGTCAAACAATGATGTCGGACGATTTTGAGAAAATAAGATGGAGTTTTTAGTCCTACCCTACATTTTTTAACCAAACTACGCAAACTAACCATCTGTGTCTTTTCCAACGTTATTATGTAATGCGTGAAGACACGCGTGCATGCACATCACAGAACTGGTGCAAGACGAGCATTTGTGGTTAAAAATTATATAAATATTAAAAACAAATTAGGAAAATGAACCATCGTTTTACTAGATAAGACCCTTATTCCTTGGCTGGGATTGTGTAGAGCCCTTTGAAACCGCATTGAAACTGCAATTTGGACCTTCAACCCATTTGTTCCCATTGAAGTCCACTATATGGAGAAAATTCTGGAATGTTTTCCTCAAAAATACGTAATTTCTTTGCGTCTAAAAAAGGAAGACGTTAACATCTTGGATGACATGGGGGTGAGTAAATTATCACCAAATTTTCATTTTGAAAGTGAACTACTCCTTTAAGCCACATTTAAAAATGCATGAATGTCCTTTCATTATAAGTAATATAAAGATAAATATATAAAATATACATTTCTAAAATAGGCATAATCCAGTTACAACCCTATTGCCTAAATACGTTTCGTATCCATTGTATATTTCCTCGCCAACACTCTCTCTTTCTGTCCAAATCTCATTTATTCTCTCATTTTGAAGACTGCACTGTTGTGTGTCTGCATCTCCTGGGCCGCCGGCCCACCGGGCTAATTCAGACAGCCCCCTGTAACCGTGAGAACACTTTTGGCTGGCTATTGGATAATCCTTTGAGCACTACGTGGGCTAATTGATGAAAATGACCCCGGTGCGGAGAGCAGAGCCATTGTCTCCACTGTCACAAAGTCTCAAGCCATCAACAGAGACCCTAACAGGATTTCTGCACACACGCCATCCATCCCTAATTTGCTGGCCCAGGAAACTGTCAGAGCCCACTGGAAGCAAGCTCAGAAGCGGGGTGTTTGTTCTGGTTTTAATGTGGTAGATTAATCAGCTGCTGCCAACCTCAAAAGCTAAGTGTAAATGTAATGAAAGGAAAGTTGACTTATGTGATTGAAAACAAATGGGACTTGTGATTTGGACTGGTGCTATTCCTTCTATATGGTCTCTTTGAGCCTTTGATTTAGTAATGTCATGATTATTTAACAGCCCCCAAGGTTTCTGATCACACCAATTATTCACACATGCACAATGCAGGCTCTGATGTTGTTTTATTAATTAAAAGAGCTGATTTGCCCGGTAGACATGTTGATGTATTTCCAATATACATTCCTTTCTGTTCTTTCATTCCTCGCTTGCTCTTTCAAATACCCTCTTTCCCACTCAACACAACCACACACACTTTCTAGAGCTATGTGTGAGAATGGAGCCCTAAAGAGTTCTTCTGACCTGAGAATAATGGTTTTCTTGGTTTCCAAAGTGTTGCATTCATCTCGGTGGAATGTGGTAACCATAGATTACCTGACAATTAAACCCACTCATCTCACCACAAACCCTGCAGTAAGAGCAAACAAATATGCAAGGCTGTCAGGTAAGGCGTTGCTAAACAACATTAGTACAGAAATAGCTCCCAAATGTTATGCAACACATACTTATTAGATGATTACGCAACAATTCACATGCAAGAGGGGTGGTTGATTGGTGTTTATTGCTTTTTTAAAACTGATTACTTTTGTGCGCTGTTTATGTTATACTACTGTTCAAAATTTTGGGGTTGGAAGATTTTTTTTTAAAGATATTCATACTTTTAGTCAGCAAGGAGACATTAAATTGATCAAAAGTGACAGTTAAGACATTTATAATATTACAAAAGATTATATTGCAAATTAATTCTGTTCTTTTGAACTTTCAGTTATTTAAAATCTCAGTCATTTTCAAAAATATTACTGTTTTTGCTACATTTTTAAATAAATACAATTTTAGTGAGCATAAGGGGCTTCTTTCAAAAACATAAAAAATCTAACTGTACCAAAATAAAAATAAAAACAGTTTGTTTAATGTTTCATTTTAGTGCAAAATATTTTTTGTATTAATAAAATGATGAAAAACAACAACACAGTCATGCATGAACGTAAATGTATGGTCTTTCAGCCTTTTTTAATGGCCATATTGATATATAATGTTTATTAAGATTTAATATGGTCAATTACCTAATTTACCAGAAAATTTAATTATATTAATGTTTTTAGTCATCGACAGCCTTAATTTAATGCTCTAAACTAGAGGGCTGCACTGGGTTTGGGCTCCTGCGGGACTCAATGCAAATCTCGCTGGAGCGGCCGGTTTTACCTTTGCTGCGGGTGGGAGTGGGCGGTCAGAAAAGGGAACGGTGGGATTTAGTATGTAATAGACTTCAACACACAAAGTTAAGAAAATTAAAGCGGCTTTTACTTGACAAAAGCAAGGCAAGTCAGACATCTGAAAACAATTCTCAATCGTCACTGAAAAAAATGGGAAAGAGTTAAACTTAGAAAGTTGCCATAAATGTGCTAAAGTGTTAGTTTACAACTGACATAAACCTGCGGGTGCGGGTTTAAGAAAACAGTTCACAGCACTCTTCTCTAGACGTTTAGGGACTCTGCGAGTATGGGTTTAATTTGCTAATTTAATTTAGAAAATCTACTAATTGTGATAAATGGACATGGCTGTGGTGATTTATAGGGTTAAATTACTCCGTTACATGTCCATCAAGATTATATGCATTCACGTAGAGGAATTCTTGGAATCTGCGTTCTTCATTGAAGTAATTGCAAAAAAGGTGCTTTTGTGTGTGTTCATCATCATGGTTCATTGGTTTGGGCAGACCTGCTAATGTTCCCTCTGCATGACGACACATCGCCCTGGCAACTGTTGACAGATTACCACAGCAACACACTGCTGATGTCACAAAACCTGTAGGCATTCACATTTTTACCTTTTTCTATCATACGATTGTCCTTCTCACTCGTTTTGGGCACAGCTGGTCGGGAAACAACTCAGATTTAAACTGAAGAAAGAGCTTTTATCACTTCATCATGTTGCATCTGGATGTTACCCTGTAATGTCTTTGTCCTTTTTGAACTTTTGAGACATGCTTAAGTTTACTCTTGTTTCGAAAACACACAAAATAAACCAGACTGATTGGATTAAATTTCACCTGCCTCTTCCTGCTGGTTGATGTTACACAGTTGTTAGTCGCCTCAAACCGACATTAGGCTATATTACATCCAAAGATTTCCCAGGAGTCCCATAAACACACTAAAATACCACAGATGTGAGACACTTGAGCAAACTCTTGTTTCACTAGTTGAATAAACTTTCATGTTTAGACACACACACCCACACATATAGACAAGAAACCACACCACTATACAAGGGGTGCACACAGACTTTTGTAGTATTTTACATTCTAAGTGTCAGATTCTGATATTAATCTTTATTTGCCAGTTATTTTGACAAGTTCCACCCATTTTCAGTCCCACTTTGTGAAGTCGTTCAACATTCTCTTGTAGTTTGATACCCGGACTTAATCTCCCTTGTTTCTTATATGTCTTACTGACTTCAAATCAAGGTCTTTCCTCAGGCATTTTAATTAGTTCCTCTGAGATAATCCTCACATTTGAGATTTAAATGGCATAAAACGCTTTCACACTTCCAAGATGTATTGCGGTTTTAAGGTTTCACTGCTGTTTCTCAGAACACAGATTAATGACATTACAAAATGGTTACTAAACCATTTCAGGAATGAATATTGTATTATTTGAGATAAGCTTCTCTTTGGCACTGATAGTGTAACATGGGCCTTACACTGCTAGTGTAATGTTTGCTGCATTTCAGAGAACAAATATGAAATAAAAGAGCATTTGGAAGGTAAAACTAGTTTCTAACATTCATATAAATGTTATATTCATATAAATGCTATATAAATGCATCATCCATTCATTCATACAATAAGGACTAGTGTGTGTAATGCACATTCCTGCTTGTGATGATCATTGAAATTTTTTTTTTTTTCTTGTGTCAGGAACTAGTATGGCTTTTATAAATGATCTGAGGATCAAATGCATATTTGCTTGTTGCACACTCAATGCATTCATTTGGAGTGAACAGTAAATAATCCCTCAGTTTGTAAACAAGCAAGACAACGTGTTGTGCAGACAGAAATCCACTTACAATGGAAGCCTTTGTGGCTGTTGTACATTTGCCCCACAGACTTCAATTGTAACCACATAACTGTCAACGTATTATGTTATTTGTTTTTGCAAACTGAGAGACATTTTGAAATTATTTTCTATGACTGAGCTTAGCTCAGATTTATCCTCTAGCATTCATGGAGAATCAATCAGAATGCATTGGATTAGACAAACAAATGTCATGTTTAAGGGTCAGATTGGTTTGAAATGACTCCTAAATATCACAACAGCACTTTTTGCTTTTTCCTTTTTACAATGCAATGAAATAAAGAATCCTTAGAATTACAGCGCTGGGCAGTTTGCCATGAGTTAACAGCGCTCTACTAGGAGAGTCACCATTTAGCAAATGAATAGGTTGTTTGTGTGTGTGTGAGAAGAACATAGAGATATGAAAGAAAATGCAGGCATTGTAGAGTACATCAGAGGAATTTGATGTAATGCTACAGTAGATATCGGCTACTTCTCAAGGCCGTTTCCCAGTGTTTGAAGAAAGACAGAAGACTTTTTGTTCTCTTAAACAGTCACTGGTATACTTTTGCTTGAGAGTTGGCTTCAAAGGGTCTTGCTTTAACATTCAGTTCACAAACAACTGAAATATGAATTGGTGCACACCATGGTACAGCTAGCAAGTGTTAGATTAAGTTAGTGCTAAGTATTCATTGTTTTCTTGAAAAGGCATTTTTTACTAAAACCCATCACTTGGAATGGTTGCGTGAGGCCAATGTTTTCTTAAAAGCCTTTTACTGTAAATACTGAAAACTTCTGTTCATTCAATACATAACATCTGGAGAATCAATGAAGTCGAGCACATCTGGAGCCCCTCTTCGCATGCATGGCCAACAAGAATACTGAAGTTCAAAGACTGATCAGTCAGCTGTAATTATAAGCTAATCCTGTCTTTACAATATAGAATAACTGGTGTAATTTTAGGCATCACCACCAAAGTTTTATGACTGTGTGGTTTCACGCATGATCACACTTTGGTTTGACCATCCTTAAATTTAAGCTACTTCTGAAATTGTGTTTCTCTACTGTTTCTTTAAGCAGTTCACGCTGTTATACTCAGCTTCATCTTGTTCTAATCCTGTATGACTTTCTTCTGTGGAACAGAAATCCTTTTAATCTACCATTTAAACCGGTCAGTAAGATGTTTTAATGTTTTTGAAAGAAGTCCCTTTTCCTCACCAAGTCTACATTTATATATTAACCATTTATAGGCCATTAACAGTAATATAATGAAATATTATTATAATTTAAAGTCTCTTTTTTAATTTATTCCTGTGATGGCAAAGCTGAATTTTCATTCTTCAGTGTCTTTCCATAACATTCTAATATACTGATTTGATGCTCAAGAAACCATGATATATTTTTTCAGGATTATTTTGATGAATAGAAAGTTCAAAAGAACTAGAACTAGAAATCTTTTGTTACATTATGAATGCCTTTACTGTCACTTTTGATTAATTTAATGCATTCATGTTGACCCCATCTTATAAACATCTTTCTGATCCCAGACTTTTGAATGGTAGTGTATTTTGAAAAATATCTATATATGTCAATATAATGTAAGCCTATGAGGTCCAGTGATTGATATTCATTATTGTATCAGTTAAAGGACAAAAACCATGGAGACATTCTTTAAAATTAACAGATTTGGAACAATATGAAGTAAACATTGACAGTAGTTTCTATCAGTTCTATTTCAGTACTATCTCTTGAATATAAATAGCTAAACTTTAGGTAGCGGAGAGAAAAACATTCAAGTTTGTTCCCTATAGGCTTGTCATGGATGCACATGTACCACAGATGAAACTTGGCTATTTAGTTAGTTAAAAGCTAAATTTATCTTCATGATACTGTCCCATCAAGTGCACCGGGCTTCAGTTACCTCCCTCTTCACCTCCCACATTTTTGGGAGTACAGACAAACAGTGTCTCGAGTACACCAGGGACCATATTTCCATTCACGCTGACCTTATTTTACATGTGAATTATATACACTGCAAGACTCCCTGAACCCAGAGTGAACCCGCTCTTGGATCACGGTGTTCATGGAGTTGTCCCAAGTCTTTATGAAATGCATATGCTTGCATAGGCCTTAATAGAAAACGTGACATACATCTTCATTCTGTACGTCACTGATTACAGTTAAGTGAACATTAGTCACATTTCTGTACGGAAGGTTGTGAGATGTCATGTTGTCTTCGCAGAGGAAGTTGCTTATACTTGGTTTGATAGTTCAGGAAGGTTTTGCTAGGTTTACCATGGTTTTGTTTGTAAAGATTACCTCATGCACTTTCAATACATACCATACAGATTGAGAAACGTGTAGGAGCTGATGTAAATACTCATTTATCATTTGTATGGGCTATTTCATATCTAATTTGTACCATATTCAGGTTATAGTTGCTCATAATTCAGGTTCAAGGTTCTCAATAAATTGCGGTTAGTTCATATTCCTGAGATGTTATGACATGTTTTGCATCATTTGTATTGCGTTTGTTTCCCAGTAGATATATCTGGCCTGTCATAACATATCCATAGACTTTTATTAGCGTACCTGCAACTCTTTTCGTTTGTCACCGATACTCTCTTGCCAAATCTCTTGTTGGTTTTCACTGACTGCTGTACCCAGCGCTCTTTGCCAATTTGTGAT
This sequence comes from Gymnocypris eckloni scoliostomus, assembly GCA_027564155.1. Taxonomy (NCBI): domain Eukaryota; kingdom Metazoa; phylum Chordata; class Actinopteri; order Cypriniformes; family Cyprinidae; genus Gymnocypris; species Gymnocypris eckloni. The sequence goes on along the minus strand of CM050417.1, from coordinate 7,281,796 downwards.
TTCATCTGCTTCTCAAAAGCCTGTTTAATAAGGAGTTTGATCTTGATCACTGTGTAGCTTTAGCAAACAAGAAAAGCGCTGTGTCGATTGCTCAAGACAGATTGCAAAGTAGAATTATATAAATGTTAACAGGTGAGAACATTTTAAACTGAACTGAACACTTCTAAACTGATTAGAAAAATGCAGTATATATTTTAGATTGTACTTTTTGAAAGTTGAATAAAAATAAGGTTAACAATGTTTCTCTCTGAACGTCTGGCTCAAAAGGCAAGAAAACCGTATCAAGCGTCAAATGCTGTTGAATTTTTTAATGTGTCATATAAAACCAGAGAACTGCGAACATGGAACAAAAAGAGCGGATAAAACTGCACTATTTCCTATGAGAACCACAGTTAACTCTATATTTGTGGATATTGTGTGGTCCAAGGAATGTAGTTTTTTTTGGCTATTGCGTACAGAGACTTTGTTTGAGGACTCGCTAGCGCAGTTGCATACATCCAGCCTCCTTAGCTGTGTATTTAAATGAGATATAGGCTGTCAGAAATAGTCTCTGTGAAGCAGCAATAAATCAAGACAAGTGCTTTTTTCCATGACTTTGTCAAGAGAAAGGCGAAGGAACAGACCTAAAGTGATTTCACTACCATAGTGGTATCTATTCAAGTTATGTTGCATTTCTTGGATAGACCTCTTTGTGGATGTACTCTTGAATGGACAAAAGTGCAGTGTCAGCGGTGTTCATGATTGATGAGGAGAAGAAATGCAAGAAACATTCCATCCACACCACCCACAAATCATGCATCTTGCATCTTTTCTTGTATACATCTCAACTGCCCTCACAACAAAACTCTGCATTTGGTTTAAAAGATAGAGAAACTCTACACGTAAGAAGTATTGGTATTTTGGTTTATATATGTGTTATACACACTGTTAAAAGTACAGCAGATGCCTTCAAACTGTACTTTCACACATGTACTGGCTCCAGTTCGGCCTTTATGTCTTCAAAAAACAAAGAACTAGCTCTTGGGATATGCATAATTCACAGAATACAAAGCATATGGCGATTGCAGATTGTAAAAAGCTGAATTTATTTCAAGTTCAAATGTAGCTTGATGTCTTCATATGCCATTATGAAAAATAAAACCTCGCTTTAACAGCCCAGTTGGATTTTAAATGCTGTTTTGAAGTTACTGAGAGATTAGTAGTGAAGGCTCAAAAGTTTGGTCTCTATGTCAGCTCAGCCCATCTTTAATTCAACCAAACCGTCGGGATGACAGCTGTGGTCCCCATTCTGTCTTTATGTATTATAAAAGTTCAGCCTCAACTCTTTAGCTCCTCATAGCTTTTATCTGGTGGTGTCGGGCTGCCTTTAGCCCTTCGCCGTGTACCAGAAATGAGACGTAATCCTCTTGAGTATCGGACCCTTCCTTCTCCATACCCGTCACACACTTTCTGCTGTTTTTCTTTATTTTCAAAGTACATTGGCTATCATGTGAGACCTGAGTCTTTAACCCATCAAATGAGCTTAGGTTTTACTGGTGAGGCAGTGTGCTAGATCCCATGATTCATTATTAATCCGTCTCTCCCTTCGGTTTTTCTTCATCTCTCTCTTTCTGTCGCTCACGAGCACAATGCACTTGTTCTTTGAGTGAGTTCAGCTTTTCCAATTAACACTTGCCTGTCCTGAGCGCCAATCGCTTTTACAGGATGCATGTTCAAATCCCTCATTAGCCACACAGAACTTAGTTCCGTGTGTTTGTGTTTTAGGAACTTTTTCAAAATTTCTTGTAGATGCCAGAATAATTGAAGATTTCACATCTAGCTTAAAAGACCTTTTAGACTGAACTCTATTTTTGTTTTACAAAGTTATCCAATTTAAAAAGTTAGCCGGTATCTTAAAATGGAAATGGTATCTTATGCATCCAGGGAGCAGTTTAAATTAAATAGCAGGGATTTTTATATAAAGTTAAAGTTTCATAACCTTTGACCTCCTCCAGTGGCGTTCCATAAGCTGAATTTCGAAGAGCAATCAGCAATATTTTCATACTCTATCTGCCGTATCTTTTATTCTACCTTATCTTTATATGGTAGTAGTAGTAGTAAGAATAGTATGCAAGTATGCTGTTCCAAATTCAGCCTTAGTGATCTGCCTACTTAGGAAACATTTTAAGACTAAAGAAAGCACTCCTGGTGCAAAGAAAGCTTCTTTTGGAAAAAAAATCTAAAACAGAATTGCATGTTTTTGCTGAAAAACAATCCCGGAATGCATGGTGATGAGATCAGCCGAGAGAAGTATTCATTCATTTGTAATATCATTTTTGTTTTATCTTTTAGAGTGTTTATGCACTTTTTAAGTCTTTTTAGTCAAAAAATTAACTTTTTTTTTGTACTCACTGTTTGTGAATTACAACTAGCTATTGGTGATTCTTTGAATTTAATAAACTAAACCCAAATGATATTATTCGTAACATGTTATTTCAGTACAGAAAAAGAAAATAATGATGCCTAGTCTCTTGTTATTAAAGACAGACCGGGACCTCCCTGGTTCACTGATCTGATGTTTTTATAGGTGGCGGTTAGTGACCTATGATGATTATTACCGCCAACATGGCAATTAAATACAGTGCAATGCGTACAGTAGTCAACGTTAAATGATGCTTATACTGCCTTTTTTGGAAAATGCAGTGCTGTAGATTTGCAATTACTGCTAAATTATTAAAGTTAACGGTGACCTAATATTGGCTCTCTGTAATTTAGGGTCATGTACTTGCATTTTAATGTGGTTCAGTGTCTGTGACCAGTGGCTTCTCTTTGCCCCATCAGCAGATTTCCCCTGTAAGCCGGAAAAATTGAAAAAACATACTTTTCCTAAAGTTTTGCAAAGCTTCAGTAGATTTCAGTCCAACACTCTCAAATCTTCCCGTAAGACCTGTAATTTCTGCAGTGCCAACTGGATGTTGGAACCCTATTCCTTCATTATTTTTTTTCTTTGTCTACTATTTACTGATCTACTCAAGAGAAACATATGTTTTACATTGTTAAAGATAGGAAATAATTTAATATAAAATAAATACATTGTTTATTATTTTTATTCATTTATGAATTAAAGAAAAAATATTTAAAAAATCATTAATAATACAAAAAATATATATATATATATTTTGGGTCAGTAGACCTCTCAATATTGCTCTAGCAAGGCTGCATCCGGCTGAGGAAGCATATTGACAGTTTAATACCGAGAGGCCTGTGTTGGAAAGAGGCTTCAGAAGCTGCTCCTACAAAGCCAAAACAAAACACATGCGGATACGGGTGCCTTTCATGTTACAGGTGCTTTAGAAATCTAGCCTGTTTACTGCTATGATACGAAGACCATATGTAGCCTCACGTGGATGCCTATATAGAGGTGTATTACAAACGGCATAAATCTTCTTGTCTTGAGACCACGTTCTCTGTTATGCACATTCATGCTTGTGCTTGAAGTCTTAAAATGAAATTCACAGTATTGCGTACCTTGAGAACAGAGGGATGGAAGTCAAGATGAAAGGGAAAGAGGAAGCGAAAAGGATGATCTTGTAGGAATGTGGGCTTAGCTGAACCACATGACCCCTGAAAGTTGGGGAAAAAATAAGTTTATATAGTTTATAATAGAATGTATTTATTTCAAATGTATTATTCTTTAATAATAAAAATATATATATATATTTTATTTAATTAAATGTATTTTATTTTCAACTGAAATCCATTGGTATTAAAATTTTATTTGTATAGGTTATTTTGGAAAATTAATAGATTTTACATAATGTTACCTCCACATATTTGTGTAGTTAGAAACAAGATGAATGAATTAAGTAGGCCAAAGACCAAAATACATCTGAAAGTTGACTTAGACATAAACAACTGACCCAATTGTTATTTTATATTTATAATGTGTTCAGTCTTATTCTAAATTAAATATACAATTAAAATGCTTATTTTCATAATCTTTCATAAAAATGTAATAACGTTTTCTAAAACCATTTTTTTGTGGATGTAACCAAGTCCCTGTAGGCAAGGAGAAATAATATTAGGCTACTCAATAACCATTTTCATCCAATAATGTCAAAGCTTAATGATCCAAATGGATAATCGGTGGATAATTCTCACTGATTATTTAATTTTATTTGGAAATATGTCTCATTATACTGTTTAAAGGGGTCATATGATGCTTTTTTAAAAATCATTATTTTGTGTATTTGGTGTAACAGAATATGTTGTCATGCTTTAATGTTCAAAAACACATAATTTTCCTAATACTCTACATTATTGTAGTTCCTCTATGCCCCGCCTCTCTCAAACGCTTTGTTTTCTATAAAGTTCCTCCTGCCAACAATTGCAGTCTGCTCTGATTGGCCAACTGACCCAGTGCAGTGTGATTGGCCGAACACCACAAGCCGCGTCGGAAATGTAACGCTCCTTTCCATAATCATGAGCTTCAGCTTTCAAAATGAATGTAAAGACAGTTAATAATGTCCTTAGTTTACCATCAGTTCAAGCCTGAAAGAGGAACAGAGTCGTGTGACAGACACCGTGATGAGTCTCGTATGTTTGCAAACAAGCCGCAATTAAGACGATTTCTGACGCGCTGTATACTCAGCTGTGATGTGACCTCTCTCTCTCTCTCTCTCTCTCTCTCTCTCTCTCTCTCTCTCTCTCACACACACACACAAACACACACACATGTGCAACAGTCAATAACAAAATACTTAAAATAATAACAAAACATACAGTTGCTGATTCAGAAGCGCCAGGTTGTCATAGTAAAATCAGAATTACCTCCTCTCCTAAATTCACGAAACGCTCATCCATAAAATGTGTTGCTGTTCACAGCTTCTCCCTGACACGGCTCCATCAACACTACTGCGGTTATTGAAACCAAGCCTTATGCAAATATTTCCACTCCGGGACGTAGACATGTGGGGGTGTGTTTGAATGAGCTGTTTTAGAGGGCATGGCAGAGTCTTAACTTTGATAAAGAATATCTCTTTGGTTTTGAGACTTTAGTCTTTGCATCTTCAGGGATCTTATCTATGCACAATCAGCTTGTAACACTCCAAAGAGATAGAAAAACTTGAAATCGCATCTGATGACCCCTTTAAATGACTACAAATTTAATGTTTTGTGTTGTCTTTAAGGTTTATTATATAAGACTTCCAAGATTTCTTGTGATTCAGCATTTGACTCTCATATAAAGCTTCTGGGAAGCAAACACAAGGTATTTAGTGTGGTGTTCATCAGCATGAACCTCATGGACATGTTCTCATTATTGCATCTCGACTCATTTAAACAGAAGGGGAAGAGGCCACTGAGTCAAGTTACGGGTCAAGTCTCTGGAGAGCGGCAAAGCCGGCTGTCAGCAAGTTTTTGAATATGTGAATAAGCTGGGCTGGATGGTATAAAAGTGTGTGTGTGTGTTCGTCAACTGCTAGATATTAACCTAAACCATTTATACCATGCTAGATATATTCATGGCATAAGACTGCTTCACATTATTTGCATAGAGCAAAACTATCCTATACATGTCAAGACGAGAAGAAATTCGTTCTTAAAAGGTTGTTTATGGCTGCATTAATATAGAATTGAATTGATGATTGAAGACTGAAAACATGGCTCATCCAATCAGAATTTAGAATCCATCTTTTGGTGCATGTGTGTGTTGCACATGTTTAATTTACTTTTGCATGTATTGCTTGAGTATTTTGTGACAGATATGGCCTGAAAGACAAATTGCCCAGCATGTGTGTGTTGTTATAACCCGTCCCCTCTTAAATGCCATTGGTCTCTGTGCTCTGTGCCCTATGCTCTTTCAAGCTGTAGCATGTCATGTTTTCATGGAGATAACAATATATACCCTGACATTAAAAGACCCAGATGTCGTAACTCAAAACCGTGACCCATCTAAAGTCATTGGAGTGATGAATCACTCATAACAATAGAGCAGGCCGTGATAGAGATTCTGATTTATGATAAACACCAGACCAGGCTCAGTGAAAAAGAAATGTTTTTAGATGAAAAAGCCACTTCAGAAAAATGGCAAAGTAACAGTTGAATCTGATCCCAGCCTGGAATGGGGTTGTGTGGTTCAGACGATCCTCAAGGATTCTGGATTCATTCTGAAGGTTCTACTGTAGGATTAGGCTTTAAACAGCACTGCTTCATATTAAGGCTGAAAAATGATATTTGTGCTCACTTAAAACTTTCCATTGCTGGGTTTCTCTTTTAATAATGACTTCAGTTGAAGAAATGTCTAAAGATTATTTGCTTTATTTAGAAGCAGGAGATATGGCATATACTTAATTGCAGAGGCAGATGAGAATAACAAAGATACTAAAATAGCATTTGAATTTTTTAAATGGAAAAAAATAAAACATTACATGGACATGGACTTATTGTATTTCATGGAAGACCGTTTGATTTGGAAAATGTCACTACCATAACCATTGGGTTTATGCTAGGTTTCACTACCTATTTAAAACGTTGGGTTCTGTAAGATTTTTATGAATACTTTTATTAAGGATACATAAAATTGATACACAATTATAAAGATTTTAACTTATTACAGTTTTTTTTCCTTTGGAATAAATGCTGTTCTTTTGAACTTTCTGTTCATCAAAGAATTCTTAAATAAATATATCATGGTTTTCGCAAAAATATCAAGTTTTCAACATTGATAATAATAAGAAATATTTTTTAAGCATTAAAAATTAGCATATTATATTGTTTTTTTAAAGGATCTTAGGACACTGAAGATTGGAGTAATGGCTGCTGAAAATTCATCTTTGCTATCACAAAAATACATTTTAATATTAAAATAAATATTTAAAGATCTGTAAAAATACAAAAATATATATTTTACTGTGTTTTTTATCAAATATATGCTAGTTCTTTCCTGTTTCTTGTATTACCTTTCTTTGTAGAAACTGATCTGGACATCTCAGTTATCCTATCTCATTACAAGTAGATACAGACACCCACCATGTGGTACGTGCTTGGGTCGCACATAAAAGACAGAATGGATAGTGTTGGGGTTAAAGGTCACAGGGGGGCAGGTGGCTGTTTAGCTGACCTTTGATCCCAGACCTCACATGGCAGTCACACCCACGACTGATCAGATTAGACTTAGTTTAATCTGCCACCACGAGAAGGCAATATAAAACATAACCGAGCACTTAGCCTTTGCAGTGGGACAGCTAAATTGTTTTATATCATTAAATGGGTTCATTATTCAGTTCCCTGACATGTCTTATCTCTTTAAAACAATAAATAGTCAAAACCACAGTCACACATTATATTTGTGTTTTTAAAAGGCTTAGGGGAGATTGTGGTTTTTATATACAAAGGTAATGCGAATGCTACTTCACCGAATTAATATTCATGAGCTAATCTGATAACTAACAGATCTTTCCTACTCTTCTGCACGTATGAACCCTGAAACGTTTTCAGTGACGTATCTCTCTATCTAGAGAATGTGTGATATCACGATCCCCACTTGTGTCCGACACGTTCTCTGGCCATGTGCGATCAGATAAAATGTTAAATCATCGTATCTGTGTTACATTAGGGTTGTGTGTGTGGACGCCCTGTTGTGCCTCAGTTTGTTTATCATAGGGAATGTGTTATCGCCCCTCGTACCATTAAGCAACATAATAAATGATGCAGAGCATGCAGACTTCTTATTGAACACATTTTTTGCTGAAGGTTTGTTACACCTCTCACTGAAGGCAACTCTGAACTCAGAGGACACAGTGTTAAAACGTTCAATATGTGATGTTCAATATGTAAAGCTTATTTATGTAACATTTTTCTATGAATTTTGAATGCTCGTAATTCTCAAAAATGTCCTCCAAGAGAGGGCTGCTGTGAAGACCTGAAGACTTCATCATCTTTTTTTCAAGTGAAACTGATGTTGTTGTTTTTTTATGATACATTTTACGGGAACTGTTACGTGCCATGTGTCTTTCCCTTGCTCTGTCTCCTCATTCATTGCTTTCAGGTGGAGATTGCTCATTCGTTGGGTGTCGTCATTATGGGCACGCGTCATCAGCTGTTCCACCAATCCACTACTGCGCTGCTGGGTTTAAAAACCCCATTCACAAGAAGAGAGGCAGATCTCCGCCAGATCTCATTTGACTAGCCTTCACGGAGATGCCTTGTTGTAAAATGTAACCGCTGTTTGAGCGTTAGAGACATGAGTAACACTCTCTTGAGTTTTGTTGTTAGACTTATAGCATATGCCTAGCACGCGACTTGTGAAAGCGCATGCCCAGCTAACACGGGAGATATGTTATTGTTAATTAGGCGTGGAGTGTTTGCCAGTATTGTATTTTTGTTTTTAGTTAGTGTAGGTTATTTAAGGCGGCGCACCGCTGAAGGTTTTCGGTTTTGTTTCTACATTTTCTTTTCTTTGTCAGTTAGTTTAGTGGTATGATTAAAATTAGATAGTCTAGTTATGTTCTGATTATTTCGTTGATTTGGCAACACTCCTGTTTATTTCCTTTTATTTTTATAGCTATTTCTCTTGATCTTGATGTGCACCTAATCGTTCATTCTATATGAATAAACGTTTTGAAACGTTTGTACCGCTTCTTCTTGGTTTTTTCTGGCTTCACACACAGTAACTGTGCCTCACATAAATGTTACGTCATCATCCCCTTTTTTAACTTTAAAACACGTAACATTTGGTGGTGGCAGCGGTGGGATATTCCTTTAAAGGGATATCTTATTTCCTTGGGATGAGTTTATGAGCGCTGTTACTTGTGTGTGGGTTGGAGCAACCTTGAAAGAGGTATTGTCTGAATGAAAGATCTTTAGGAGGTTTCTTTGGATTCTAGCGTTTGTGGTGGTAAGTTAGTCAGAATGGCTGATTTTGATCTGGATAGTTTTGTGAGTGCACCTACGGTCGAACAAATAGGTAAGTGTAGGAAAGATGATTTATTGAGAGTTGCCGAACATTACCAAATTAGAATTTCTAGACAGCAGCTTAAGCGAGATATTAAAAATATTTTAGTGCAGGAGCTAAGGAAGTTGGAGGTGTTGAAACCGGCTGATAAATCTGAGGAGATTCTGAGCTCTGGAGCTGGTCCTTTAGGTGAGGAGGAAGGAGTGGGACTGATGAGGCGGAGGGTTCCGAAGCCAAAACAGTCTTGCCGCCTTTGAACCTTCTTCTCCGTCTGTAGCGGGAGATGAGTCGCGTCTCAGAGTACGTTTGGCGAAAGTCCAACGGGAAGAGCGAGAGGGCAGAGGACCGTAGAGCTCAGTTAGATCTGCAACTCCACATCCGTCGTCTGGAAATAGAGGCGGACACGCAGGTAAAGTTGCGTGAGTTGGACCTAAGAATAGCCAGAGAGACACCGGTTCCGCCTATGCTTCCTGTATCAGTTGCTCAATCTGCAGTCGGCTGCTGGTGCGGCAGGTGCGAGTCCGACGTTTGATGTGAGTAAACACATTTCTCTTGTTCCACAGTTCAGAGATGCTGAGGTTGACTCATACTTTAATGTATTTGAACGAGTTGCTTCTATGCTTAACTGGTCTAGAGATGTGTGGCCGTTACTGCTGCAATGTAAGTTGACGGGAAAAGCTCAGGAAGTATGTGCTGCACTATCTTTACAGGATAGTTTAGATTATGACATTATTAAACGGCAATTTTGAGGGCTTATGAGCTCGTGCGAGGCGCATAGACAGCGATTTAGGAATCACAAAAGTTTCAATCAGACGCTCGTTGAGTTCGCTAGGGAGAAGAGTTTGTTATTTGACCGGTGGTGCACATCTAATAAAGTATCAGATTTTAATGCTCTCCGTGAGTTGGTTTTGTTAGAGGAGTTCAAAAGTTGTATTCCTGATCGTATTGTGGTCTATCTAAACGAGCAGAAGGTGACATCAGTGTCACAGGCGTCTGTTTGTGCGGATGAGTTTGCGCTTACGCACAAGAGTGTTTTTACTCTTGCTCGGACTGAAAACGTTGCGCATGTTCCTGCTGTTTTGAAGGATCAGTGGCGTTCGAAAAATGTTTCAAAAGCTAAGGAAGGCAGAGAATGTTTTTACTGTCGCAAACCGGGACACCTTATTGCTGATTGTCTGGCTTTAAAACGCAAAGAGCAGGGTGTCAGTACTAAAAGTGTCGCGTTTGTGAAGACTGTTGATCGTACAGATTATGAGAATTGTGATGCCTTAGATGTTAGTTATCAACCTTTCCTGATGGAAGGATTTGTATCTGTCAGCGAACACTCTCCTGATCCAGTCAGAGTTACTATGTTGCGTGATACTGGAGCGACGCAATCGTTTATAGTAGCCGACGCGTTACCGTTTTCTGAACGTACTTTTTGCGGAAGTCATGTGTTAGTCCGTGGTCTTGAGATGAGTACTATGAAAGTTCCTTTGCATCAGATTCATCTGAAGTCAGATTTGTTTTCAGGACTTGTGAAAGTTGGAGTTCGTGATAGTTTACCAGTGCATGGAGTGAACTTCATTCTTGGTAATGATATTGCAGGTGGTAAAATGGTGCCGCTATTAGAGGTTTGTGATAAACCTGTTTTGTCCGATGACCCTGATGAAATGTCAGAGAAATTCCTGAGGTTTTTCCTGTTTGTGTTGTGGCGCAGGCTCGTAAGTTCGCTGATGCTGATGATTTATCTTCCACTTTCATAGCACCTACGCTTGTAAACGATGTTCTGATGCCTGATGCAGGTAAGCCAGATGGCGCAATCATTGTTTTGAAATCAGATGATTTGAAATCAGAAGTCACTAGTGAGAAAATTATTGCAGCCCAAAAGGAGGATTTTTCCGTGGAAGAGGCGCAAAAGAAGAGAAACGCTTATTATATGCAGAATGGGTTACTGATGCGTTGGTGGTGTGCTGACGTTGCGAGTGATTCAGAATGGTCTTCTGTGACCCAAATTGTCATTCCGACGTGTTATAGACACTTAGTACTTTCACTCGCTCATGATCATGATTTGTCTGGTCACTTGGGCATTAAGAAAACATACCATCGAATTTTGAGACATTTCTTTTGGCCCAGAATGAAGGCTGATGTAGCCAAATTTTGTAGAACCTGTACGACCTGTCAATTCTCGGGTAAGCCGAACCAGGTGATTCCGCGCGCACCGCTGGTTCCTATACCAGTGATGGGAGAGCCTTTTGAGCACGTTATTGTCGACTGTGTTGGACCGTTACCTAAATCAAAATCTGGTAATCAATACTTGCTTACAATAATGTGTACAGCGACGCGTTTTCGGAGGCGATTCCACTGAGAAAGATCACGGCACCGGTGATCAGCAGCGCTCAGAAATTCTTTTTCAATGTTTGGTCTACCAAAGATTGTGCAGTCTGATCAAGGTACGAACTTTTTGTCAAAGATTTTTACACAAGTGTTAAAGACTTTGAATATTTCTCACAGAATTTCAAGTGCCTATCATCCTGAGTCTCAAGGTTCTTTGGAACGGTTCCATCAGACCATGAAAGCGATGTTGCGTCGATACTGTATGGACACAGGTAAAGACTGGGACGAGGGCATACCGTTAGTTTTGTTTGCTGCTAGAGAAGCAGTACAAGACAGTTTAGGATTTAGTCCTGCTGATCTTGTGTTCGGGCATACTGTCAGGGTCCATTAAAGATGCTTAAAGAGAATATTTTAGATCACGAATCGAGTGTTAAAACCACAGTGTTGGACTATGTGAGCAAATTTCGTGACCGATTGCACAAAGCTTGTACTATGGCACGAGATTCATTATTGCACGCTCAAGTGACGATGAAGAGTAAATACGACCGTAAAACCGCTCAACGTCATTTTAAGGAAGGAGATCAGGTGCTCGTTTTGTTGCCTGTTCTTGGTTCTGCTTTATCTGCACGCTTTTCAGGTCCATATGAAGTGCTTAGGAAAATGAGTGACACTGATTATGTGATTCAGACTCAGATCGCCGAAAAATCTCGATGTCATGTCAATATGCTGAAGGCGTATGTTGTTCGAGAGTCTTTACAAGATGTTCGAAGAAAATGAGTCGAATATATTTTGTGCTGCTGCGCTCACGTGTGAGTCGTTTGATTTTACTTCTACACACGACAAGGAGGATGATGGAGTCTTGATACGACACACGTATCAGCAGTGCGCTAGGTTGAAGAATTCTGAAGTACTGGCTGATTTAAATTCTCATCTGTCTCATCTGTCCGAGTCTCGGAGTAATGATGTGAAAGAAATCATTTCTGACTTTCCTTCGTTATTTAATGACGTTCCTTCTCGCACTACGATTTTAGAACATGACATCGACGTGAGTAATGCTGTTCCTATTAAGCAACATGCTTATAGGACGAATGTTTTTAAACGTTCTGTGATCAAGACTGAAGTTGACTACTTGTGTGAACATGGTTTAGCGAAACAGAGTTTTAGTCCCTGGAGCTCACCTTGTCTACTTGTGTCTAAGAGTGATGGCTCTGCTAGATTCTGCACAGATTACCGAAGGTAAACTCCGTAACTGTTCCTGACTGTTTTCCATTACCTCGTATGGAGGACTGTGTGGACAACCTGGGGTCCGCTAAATTTGTCAGTAAATTAGATTTACTGAAGGGTTACTGGCAGGTGCCGCTAACATCGCTCGCCTCCGATATTTCTGCCTTTGTGACCCAAGATGATTTTCTGCAATATTGCGTAATGGCGTTCGGGATGCGCAACGCCCAGCCACATTCCAGCGGCTTATTAATATCGTGCTTGCGGGTGTCCGAGACTGTAACGCATATTTAGATGATCTCGTGATTTACTCGCCTACTTGGTCTGCACATGTGTCCACGATAAGAGAAGTGTTTGGGCGTCTTGAGAAAGCTTCACTGACGTTAAACTTGGCGAAGTGTGAGTTTGGTCAAGCTACGGTTACGTACTTGGGCAAAGAAGTGGGTCAAGGTCAAGTTCGACCCATAGAGGCAAAAGTAACTGCAATTGCTGATTTTCCTGTTCCTGCTACACGCAAGGAACTCCGCAGATTCCTGGGGATGGCCGGTTACTACCGGAGTTTCTGTAAGAATTTTTCCACGGTGGTCAACCCTCTGACGTCCCTCCTCAGCCCTTCACGTACTTTTGTATGGAACAATGAGTGCCAAAATGCCTTTGATAATGTCAAAGCTCTGTTGTGTAGTACACCTGTTTTATCAGCTCCTGATGTTGGACGAATTTTTAAGCTCGAGATTGACGCAAGTTCTGTTGGTGCGGGGGCAGTGCTGGTGCAAGAAGACGCTTATGGTATTGATCATCCCGTATGCTACTTCTCACGTAAGTTCAATAAACATCAATTGAACTACTCTACAATAGAGAAAGAGACGTTAGCTTTATTATTGGCTTTGCAATATTTTGATGTTTATGTGAGCTCAACTAATTTGCCTGTCATTGTGTTCACGGATCACAATCCCTTAGTGTTTTTAGGTCGTATGTACAACCAGAATCAGAGGCTGATGCGTTGGTCTTTGATGGTACAAGGCTACAATTTGGTGATCAAACACAAGAAAGGTTCGGAGAATATAATTGCTGATGCTTTGTCTAGAGTCTAAGCTGTTGTGCTCCTAAATATGTTGTAAGGCTGAAAGAGGAAAAAAAACATGTACTTTTGTTCATGTTAGTTTTTTTTAGGGGGGAAGTGTTACGTGCCATGTGTCTTTCCCTTGCTCTGTCTCCTCATTCATTGCTTTCAGGTGGAGATTGCTCATTCGTTGGGTGTCGTCATTATGGGCACGCGTCATCAGCTGTTCCACCAATCCACTACTGCGCTGCTGGGTTTAAAAACCCCATTCACAAGAAGAGAGGCAGATCTCCGCCAGATCTCATTTGACTAGCCTTCACGGAGATGCCTTGTTGTAAAATGTAACCGCTGTTTGGAGCGTTAGAGACATGAGTAACACTCTCTTGAGTTTTGTTGTTAGACTTATAGCATATGCCTAGCACGCGACTTGTGAAAGCGCATGCCCAGCTAACACGGGAGATATGTTATTGTTAATTAGGCGTGGAGTGTTTGCCAGTATTGTATTTTTGTTTTTAGTTAGTGTAGGTTATTTAAGGCGGCGCACCCGCTGAAGGTTTCGGTTTTGTTTCTACATTTTCTTTTCTTTGTCAGTTAGTTTAGTGGTATGATTAAAATTAGATAGTCTAGTTATGTTCTGATTATTTCGTTGATTTGGCAACACTCCTGTTTATTTCCTTTTATTTTATAGCTATTTCTCTTGATCTTGATGTGCACCTAATCGTTCATTCTATATGAATAAACGTTTTGAAACGTTTGTACCGCTTCTTCTTGGTTTTTTCTGGCTTCACACACAGTAACTGTGCCTCACATAAATGTTACGTCATCATCCCCTTTTTTAACTTTAAAACACGTAACAGGAACTTTAAAAGGTGCATTCACCTACAGTGAATGGGTGCCATCAGAATGTGAGTCCAAACAGCTGATAAAAACATCACAATAATCCACAACTAGTGTAAGTAATTAACAAGCTGTGTGCATTTAATAAATAAATAAACAAAATCATCTACATCTTGGATGGCCTGAGGATGAGTACATTTTCAGCAAATTAGCATTTGGGTGAAGTATTCCTTTAAACCACATAAAAATGAAATCAGAATGACCTTTTAATTGTTTTTGCAGCTGAGTAAATCATCTTTAAGACATCTTCTGGATATTGCAGACACAGACCTATAATAATGGTCATATCCTTTTACAGTTTAACTCAAACGTATTTATTGCCATCATGTACTCATGGCTGACTCTCAGGTTAAGTGCATTTGGCTTTGCTTTTGAAAGACTAGCAGACAGTTTGTATGTACAAATTCCATATTCACAAGAATCATGCATCAGAATCAGAGATGTTTATTTGAATATAAGCAGGCTTATACATCAGAAGTGAGTCGGTCCTTAAGATAGTCATCACTGACGATGGAAGAAAAGCACTCATGTTATATCCTCCGAATGCAGACAGAAACCAAAATCTTTAACTGTATAAGTGATACTTTTATCTAAAGTAAATTTCAAATAGTGATAACGTGATGGAATGGGAGGATGCTGAAGATTTGAGGATGTTTAATGTTGGTCTGGACCAGGATGGAAGAGATTGTTTTTAAGATGCCTCAAGAAGTGCATCATCTCAGTGACTCAACTATAACTGTGCTGTAAATTAACAGGGGGTAAATTAAGTGATGTAGAGAGTTTGTTGAGCTTGTCTGGTTGATTTAGGATGAAGTGCATCCAAAGGCCGACAGCATCATCCATCAGTTTTCCCTCTGCACAAAATGAGATGCATGAAAACAGTACTACAAGGCTTCAATCGGTCAAAATAATCCAGGACGTTTTTTTTGTAGTTTTTGTAGTTTTTTGTAGTTTTGTGTTTTATTATTGCTTTTTTAATGTCTATATAGGTTTTATTAATTTTTATTTTACAAAAATGTATATGAAAATTTGAAAATAAATAGCTGAAATAAAGTGTATGTATGACACACAAAAAGCTATTTTGAAAAATGTGTGTAATTGTAATTGTTTATTTGTACATACAATGAAAGTCACTGCGGTTCAATGTTGTTTTGAATCCCAACGTTGATGAAAATATAATCTTTTGTGTTCGATAGATGAGAGAGAGTCAGAATTAGAGCGACATAAGGGTGAGTAAGTCATTATGTAATTTTTGGATAACCTATCCTTTAAAGGTCCCATATTGAACACCTTTCTGGGGTTTTATTTTAGGTTTTAAAGTCCTTAATAATATATAATTGCAGTATAAGTACCAAAAACCATCTCAATATATTTTTACAGCTCTTCTCTCTGGAGCTCTGCTAAAAACAGCTCGATTTGTCCTGTTTAATTAATATTCATGAGCCTCTCTTCTGATTGGCCTTTTGTTTTCTGAGTGACACATGGCCAGGCCAACCACAGGTAGCTAGGGTCATGTAGGGCCGACGTCACAATTGCGTCACAGCACTAGCTGGAAACAAAACAAATGAGGCGCCCCATTCAAACCAGCGCAGATTCGGCTACATAAGGAGCTTAAAATATTATCTTGTTGTGATGTTGGGTGCCAGAATCGATGTAATACAGCCTCAAATTTGAAATTTGATCACATACCTGGAGCAGACAAAAAACAGATGACATCTGTGGTTAAACGCGATAAATTGAGTGGACTGGACAAAAACGATCGTCAAAAATGCTTGCGTTTGTAGCGCACGCTTCTTATCAGAAAAGGTTAAATAAAGTATTGTCTTTTGTTGTTATGGGCGCGTCTGAAGATTTCTTGCATCTCACGAATAGGTCGTGTATGAAATCAAATCTGTGTGCATGTGTGTAAAACAAAAAACTGACAATTTAAATATAATAATTTGTAATTGTAAAAACATTGTTGTGAATAATTGCAGTTTGAATAACAATGTAGCTGTAAAAATAGTTGCCTGCTGAAATTGAAATGTGTTTATATCATCATGACTAGACAGACACGGTGAGTTTGTCTTTGCTATACATGTTAGACGTGATCCTCATAGTAACAATCCTGTCAGATCATTCATCCTTTGAGTGAGAGTGTAACTTTACAGGTTAAAGTTAACCTTTTCGACATGTTTCCATGTTGTTGTTGCTCAGCAGTGGTATGGACGTGATGTTGTCTGGGGGTTTGGCAAAAGGATGGTGGGTGGTGCTCTGGATGGTGACTGAAGGCGGTGACTGAGTAGTTTGGACGTCATATTTTTACGGAAGTCACAAGCGCTCATAAAACGGCACAGCTATTTTATGCAGGCTGTGTGCATTTTACTGTGGACTGACTGTTTTGAAACTTATATGGTAGTTACATATCCCTAGACCTCTGTTATCATGAAAAAGCCAGGAAATTTCAGTTTTGACAATATATGACCTTTAAGAAAGAGCTGTCTTCATACTAGAATGATTGAAATCCCCCATGAGGGAAAACCCATAACAGAGAAAAGCATCTCCAGAATTTCACTCTCCAAAGTATATCTATACTGTATATATATAGTATATATATATATATATATATATATATACTATAGAGTATATATATATATATATATATATATATATATATATATTTATATACTCTGAAATAAATATAGTGTAAAGCTTGTAGGAAGAGTCAAAGGTTGTGCAAAAGATGTTTAAATATTTCTGATCTGGAACACTGTGGCTGGAAATAGCAGTTCTATCTGGGCACCAGCTGTTGTTTCGTGAGAAAACACACGCCATTTATTTTCTCGCTAAAGAGGTAGCTGGGATCTGCCTGAAGCAGCTGGACCAGAACAATGGTTCTGTATTACAAAACACATATTTGTGTGTGTGTGTGTGTGTGTGTGTGTGTGTGTTACCACAGCCCTAAACTATTTGTTTTGCTTACCAGTGATGTAATGTTGACATCTTCAACCAGTGAGTGCACCTTAAAGAGTTTTGCTGATCTTAGCTGGTTTAAGTTGGTCTCTAGATCTGACAGACTGGTTTCTATCTGTTTGGTCAGTTTGAAAGAGTCCAAAACTCCTTTAAAACACTCAAACCAGACTGAGAGACCATCTAAGAATGGTAAACCATCTTAGACTGGTCTTTTTTTAGCAGAAGATGGAATAATTGGCAGATACTGAAGCACAAACTCTGTCTCTGAGCTTTTGGAGCTCTTCATGAGTGTGAAAAAGAGCATTTTGGCAACAAAAAACAGAAGTTAACACGTAGCAGAGACTGTAAACTTTCTCTCTGCCAATACAGTGAAACTTGGATGACTGAAAAATAAGAGAGAATGCATCGAAGTACACAGTTGTTGATAGGCTACCTCCTGTATGTTTTATGGATTTATTTGTCAAGAGAGTGATTTATTCGTCTCCACTCAATACTATATATTACGTACAGCTTATTTTACAATATCATTATGCAATTAACTCAGTATAATGAAATAAGTGTGCTTGTATTTAAGTGACAATAGCATAAGCTACATTCTGATCAATCATCATCATAAATGTTTAGGCTTAAGTTAAATATTTCCCAGTGTAACATGCATGCAAAAGTTCATAAATGGGTGTGTTGATGCAGAAAGCTTAATTATTTTATATCTGAGAAGAGAGGTTTAGTTTTTTTTTTTAATTCAAACGAATTTGCAGCTGTGCTCGCCTTGTACATACAAATGTGCATTAGTCACCTCATCTATCATAATGCACACCTCCCAGATTCATGTCGCACCTTAATATGTCAAACATTAATACTTTCCAATCTGTAAGAAACTGTAAATCTCTATCGCATGTTTTTTATTACATAATGTCTACCGACTTTGGCCTAACATAATCAGTTTTTGTGTCGCTTTTAAAAGCAACTTCACCGTCATTTTTCACAGAGGTCATTATTCCTCTTGCGACCATGTGTAGGCTGCTAATGAATAGTCTGTTTACTTGCGCGAACAAGTGCCAGTGAAACCGAAGAAATTGATCTAAACACACTCTGGCCTGTGCCGTCTCCTTCGCCAAACTGTGTGTTTTTCTATACTCGACCTTGGCTTGAACCAGAGGAATGACCTCCGCTGGGACCGTCCCACTGCTCTAAAAACAGTCGTCTGAGGGCTGCGGCCCAGAGCGTCGTAGCACGGCTTGGCACACGCCAGTAAGCAGCCCCAGCGGGCCTCACAGAAAGCCGTGTTTATCGGCCAGTGGCACGGGCCCATGTGTGTTTATAGGTATGGCTCCAGAGAGCTGATATTAACTGTGCGACCTAAACAGTTATTTTAAAATGATAGCGTCCGGCCCACCACACACAATAACGGCCCTTTGCAAATGTTGCTGGTTCAGGTCTTAACTTGTTTAGGGGTAGTTCTGCACTGTAATCACACATATATTGTTTTTGAGATTAAAAGATGTAGGAAAAATAATGGTCAGGCAGGATAAAAGAACCTTGGAATGGATAATGACAACTTTGCTTTAAGTGCCCCTTTTATACCATTTTGAATATTGCCTTTCATGCAGTGTGTAATGTAGCAGTATGTGAATGCAAATTAAATGCATTAAATAATATTAAATGCATATTTTGAGAAAACAAAAGCATTGTGTGAGCTGAGCTGACATGCATATAAACCTATTGTAAGAGACTCCCAAAACAATATTAGAAACCTTAAAAATGGCATTATAGAGGCACTTTAACAAAGGAAAAGAAATACCAGATGTTATATGAATACTGAAGAAAATTAGTTATATGAGTCTTATCTGTGTGTTTTATTTTTTATATTTTAATATTTTCAGTTTTTATTTTAATTTTTAGTTAAATGTTAGGGTTAGGGTCATATTGACTATATTTAATCATTTGGATTAAAACCGACAGTTTTTTTAACATATGGTTCTTCGTTTAACTTTATGCTCATCATGCCATGTTAACTGTGTATGCCTGTGAAACCCAAATGAATAAATGATAAGAATGGTTTTGTCCATGTTATCGAAGTCAATGAGGTCTTAAATAACGCTGCACTCCATTGTATGAAAACCCCAATTTTTTTTTTTTAAGATTCTTCACAGAAGAAAGAAACCAAAACCAAATGGGCTTTTAAACAGAATTGTGGTGTAAATAGGAGTTTCCATTCCCATAACTCTGCAGCAGGATGAACTCAGTGTGCCAGTTTGTGATGAGCTTGAGGCAAGCGAGTGCTTTTCTCTCCAGCAGAGACTGTGATTAAAGCCTGCTGAAATGAAAGAGCGTGTTTGTGAAGTGGTCTCCAGGTCCCTGTGCGACAGTAAAGCACCTTTCCATTGTCATATGTATCTGGACCATGAAGTGCCTGCAGCCACAGAGAGAAAGCACGAGTTTACTGCCCTCCATTTCTGTTTCAGAGTGTCATGTACAAACAATTGAATCGTTGAATTTTCTGCTCGGGGAACATTTCTATAGAGGTTGTAAGAAGTTGATGATGTCAGAGATGAATAGAAATATTTTGAGCCTAGAGGTTAGTGCAAATGGAACGGCACATTGTGAGTAAGCAATGTGAGCAGGAATGTGTCTTTTCATGTTTCCTGTCTCCTCTCTCACTATTTCGATTAGCAAAGTGGCAAAAAACTATTTAAAAGATGTGATTTGTGCATGCATCTACAAAACTTGCCAACACAATTTCAAAATGGTCTGTGAGGTTTTCAGTGACCTTAGTGTGTAACATCTTAAGCGTGTTGATATGGTGTTGTGGTCTGTTCTCATCACACATTTTGTGTCAAATTATACACCATAGTTTTAATATGTAGTTATTGGTTTGTTAGAATTACATCTTTGATGACAACTGTGAAGTCAAAACATTAGATCTTTTGTAGAATGTAGAATAGAAGTTCATACCTGACTTGGCATGTTTATAGTTCCGAATAATTTTTCCTTTAAACTCACAATAGCTGTTTTTTCAATAAATAAGACCCATGCCACGGAGGAATGGGCCTAGATTTTGTGGGCATTGTTGATTTTGTTTGTTTTCCCATAAATATATGCTTTGAAAGTTGATTTACAAATTGGAAACCACCATGAACAAATCAAAGACATCTGGTCATGACAACAACCCAGCATTCATGTATCTTTAGGAGGAGAACACAATCATGATTGCTGTAACTCAAAACGAACCCTTGGAATGCTCTGAATGACCCTCACGTGTCGTTCCAAACCCGCAAAAGCTTTGTTTGTCTTGTAACACAATTTAAGATATTTTTGATGAAAACCAGGAGGCTTGTGACTATTTTGACGATGTATTTCATACTTTTCTAGGCCTTGACAGTGTTATTTAGTTGGCAGTTAATGGGATAGTCACAAGTAGCGGTCGACCGATATGTGTTTTTCAGGGCCGATACCGATTATTACAGATCAAGTAGACCGATAACCGATATTTTGAACCGATATACGTGTCTGGTGTAAAAATGAAAATGAATGCCAAAATTAATAATAACAAGAGCTCTGACAAAAAAACGTTCTTTAAATGCTTTTAAACATGTCTTTAATTCTGAAAACTGTTAATAACAACAACATTTCCATTGGTTTTAATTTACAGTACAGTGCAAATGAAGGCATAAAACATTAATTTAATTGATCTTTTAATCAAATGAGAGTTAGACTTTATTTTTGGCAAACAAATTAGTTTACTATTAAAATTAAAACATGGAAGAAATAGCGTATTGTGTTATTATTCTCAACAAAAGTTGTAATAATTGTTGTAGTTGTATTACGTATACAGTAATATATTCATAAACCGAACTTATATTTTGACAGGTTGCCATGAGGACATTTTAGGTTTCTGTAGCCTATGTATATATGATATGACGATCGTTTTACTCAAATGAAACGGTCAAATGCTCATGAAGTGACTCTCCGAGCAGTTCTGGGGATGTTGTTCATGTATTTATGTCCTCATTTAGTGAGACGGCAGACGCTGAAAACACCGCGAGCAGCACGCGCTTCAGTATGTGTGCAGTAAATGAAACCGCACGTCTGTGTCATTCATTAACAAAGATGCAGAACATGCAGGATTCATATTTAAATAGTGTTTTTGTGGCTTAATATTTATAGATACTAGTCCATAGCGCGAGTCGATTTAAGTGTACTGGCCTACTTTTGATTAATTCATCCAAACTTCGACACATTCCATGACATTCCGTGTTATTCGGTAAATTCCATTATATGACTGCATTCCGCGATTCCGCCCGCATTTTCCGCATCGCGGACATCATAGTGGATTGTGATTTATTGCAACTTCAGCAACGTCTGCTGCTGCCTTACCTTTGAGAGACAACTGATGCGTGATCACTGACACTGAGGCAGCTCCAGTTAGCAAGTGCTCTCGGTGTGAGACTGCCTTCAGTTTTCTGCATTGATTGGTCGGACTCGTGACTCTCTACATATCAGATGAGCGGTGGGCGGAGATTGCTCTCAGAGATTGAGAGATCGCCTCACTCTCACAGAGTGTTGAGCTCAGACAGGCTGCATCGAGCCAAATAGTGCATTTAAAAATTAAATAATTTCACGTGTATTATTTATTCACCAATAAATAATGTCACCTGTAAATAGTATGTTTGTTTGCATTATAAAAAAAATTTAAATTATCGGCAAATCTGTTTTTAAAATGGCCGATATCGATAATCGGTAAAATGCTTAATATCGGCGCCCGATAATCGGTCGACCCCTAGTCACAAGCCTCCCGGTTATCATCCAAAATATCTTAAATTGTGTTCTGAAGATGAACAAAGCTTTTACGGCTTTGGAACGACATGGGGTAAGTGATTAATTAATTGATTAATTAAGTGATTAACAATATTTTCATTTTGAGGTGGAGCAACCCTTTAAGTAAAAAATAAGGCAAACTATTGCTGATTTGGAACTGTCCTGCCAAAATCTAAACCACAATTGTTATTTTTATTTGAAGAAAAACAATTTACAGAGGAAATATATTTGGGTCTGCTAATTAAATGTTTACATTTTCATATTGCTTAGTGTTTAAGGAAAAGAGAATTGTGGATAAAGTACCTCCCTTTCCATTAGATGCAAATCCAGTATCTGCAGGCTAGGAATATGCTAATTATTTCACTGTCAGTAGCCACTCACAGATCACATTGGAACGACAAGAGAAAGTGGACAACCTGATCTGGCTCCCTCTGCTGTGCTGTGCCAGATTGAGTTCAGGAGAACGGCTATTAGATTTTCCTTGAGGACATTTATGAGTGATGTGGCCAGTGACTCCTACTGACCAGCATCTAAAATGACATTTCACTGAAAGCAATATATCTAGTAGTCAAATGATGTGTACATAATGTCAAGTCCACTTACATTCCATGTATTTTCATGTAGGCCACAGACAATTTTACCACTATCATACTTTAAAGCACTGACCGCACTACATTTGACCTGTATAAAAGTTGTGCTCTCTGACTTTTTTCAAAGAAGGCATGCGAAGGCCGTTATCCATCGGAAAAACCCTGCTGTTCTCTGCAACTGGCCTCTCAACAACCCGTCCAACACGGGTGCCAGGCGGCAGGGCTGCGGGTGGAATTTGCTACCGTGTGCGTGTTGTGTTTATGCACTCAGTCCTGCGAGGAAGTTATTGACCAGCAGAGCAGTGCCACAAGCCACATCAGTACCGTTAGATCCCATTGCCATTATTCCATCTTTGCTGACATCCCTTCAGCATCCCACTTATCTCTCAGTGCAATTCATCTGGGTTCATTCAAGTTTCTGAAGAGTGGAGATGGTTTACAGCTTCAAAGGCAACATTGGTCAACAATATGCCTGAAATAAATAAGCTATTTGGCCCATTTTTCCAAAGGAGTGTGGTCAAAAAAAAAAAAAAAAATCTAATTAATTAATTAAATCCACACTTTTTATACATTTTTTCACTTATTTGATTTTATGTATTTATTATAACATCAATATCCACATCCGCTTAGCAGCTTGTTGTTCAGATCACCATCTCATATGATTTTGCCATTTCCTTTTCTGTCTTTTTAACAAAAACATGGGCTTTCATGCTTGTGTGAAAGCGTAAAAGAGCCGTGTCTCTTATGAGGCATTTCAAAAACAACCAGTGGGGCCATTAAATTGACAGTGATTGGGACTCTTGCACTGAGCTTCTTCTGAGATGTACGGTGTGATGGGGTCAGTGCAAAGGGTCACCCGGCGTACATTTCCAGAGGTGCTTTTGGCATGTTTATTGTTCCTGTTAAAATGACCAATGGAAATGCTTGGTCTTTTAATTCTCATGGGGAAGATTTGTCAGAGGTGGCACGAGTCTTAGTTTTGATAGGGTTGGCTTCCTGCTCACTCTGAGCTTCAGTAGACCTTAGAGAGGTCAATAGTAAACACAGCCAGCTCTTAAACTTGCCTGTAAAAAAATTACTTAATCAAAAGCTGTTGTAACAGTTTGTTTGATTTTATAATGTACTATAAAATAAAATAAAAGTTTGTGTGTAATACGTTTTGGGTAATGTATCAGTTCAAACTGATCTTCAAATAATTTGACATTAATTTGATTAAATAATTGGCACATTTAATTAATTATATAACTTTTTTTTTTTTTTACTTGGGATATAGTACATGAATCATGGACTACTGTTAAGACATTTTTAGGTTTTTGTTCTTTTTAGAGCCTAATGGACATGCTCATTGTGAATTTGTTATGAAATCGTTGTATGGAAAGAACTAAAATAATATTTTTGTATTTCATGGAAGAAATAACTGCCTCTAGGTTTGGAACATCATGAGGGAGAATAATTACTGACAGAATTTTCATTTTTGAGTCTAGTTTGATCTCTTGACTAAACTGGGCAGACATTGTCAGCACATCAGTGTTTATTCAAATGCATTTTCAAACATTTATTTGAATGTCATATTCTCTGAAAGCACATCAAGTTATTATTACCCCTAGTCCATTTTGAGCCCATAACTCCTCATGCCATTAACCCCTCTGTCTCTGCTTCTCCTCTCTGATATCCCCAATCTATCACTTTTCTCCGTACATGGTTTGGTGCCTTAATCACCTCCAGCTGCGGAGGGTAGATGAAAGACAAACACTCACAGTTATGGATACATGAAACGGGAAACCGTACTCTATAGTCCCTCCGCACTGGTCCTCCTGGTGTCATTAGTCCTTTTTATGCAGAAATTGGCCTTCTGTGATCTTCTGCCAAAAATCTGCACCTTACCCCAGCCGAAAGTACCTGTAGCTTCCCCTCCCCGTCACCGCCAAGGCCAGAGATGAAAAGCTCGAAGCTGTGTTATTTTAGAAACCAACCCCTTTCAAAAGTCTTCCAACCCCAATATTTTCAATCCAAAATTCTGGCCTTTACACCATACCTGATATAAATTGCGGTCAACTACCAGAATACGAGTCTGCATCTGATAAAACGCGAAACATGACCAGTCCGTGTCAGCTGCTTCTTTCGACCCAAGACTTTTTGACTCTTTCTGGACATTTCCTGGTGATAGTGTCCTGGCGGACAGCTCGTACTGGGATGGAGCCCAGCTTCCTTGCATGAAGAAATAACTAGAGTGCTCAGTGATCTTGACATGTATATGATGTTTTACAGGCATCCCATTATACTGCAGATCCCTTTTAATGGACATCTGGAGAGTGCCGCGTACTTCACAGATCTGGAGGAGTGCTCCGATGATGTCATGCCGATCCATTACTCAAAGGAAGGAAATATGTACAAGTGATGTTTGCTAATACGAAAGCGCCATATTGCACCCATTGACAGCTTGTTCTGAGGTGTAACGTTGCAGTAGATGCAGGTCAGTGTGACCTTTGGGGTTACTGCAAGCCACTTGAAAGCACGTCATAAAAACTTCACTATGGAGAGAATGCATCTGGTATGTTTCATAACACGTGTCTGTGTTATGTTATTTGCTGTTTTTGTCCAAATGGATGTCCATTGGTTATTTTTGAGCAATGCTTGCCAGTGAGTGAATGCAGTGAATCTGTTTTATCAAGCTGTAAGCTGTTTTGACAGCGGGGTAGCTTATTGGAAGATGTGAAATGAAGTATTTAAAGGGATAGTTCAGCCAAAAAAGAAAGCTCACTGTCATCTCATTTCAAACCCATGTTACTTTTTGGAACACAAAAGGAGATAATTTAATGATTATCTGTGCACTCAGTAGCCTACAGTGGCAGTGTACATAATAACTCAGCTTAAAGCAATACATGTTCCAACTGGTTTTGCCTGAAACACAACCCAAAATGTAATGGTTTATACTTTAATCATGATGACTGACTACCATTAGCTCATCTATTGTCTGCCATCCAGTACTTTTCTGTTCAGAGGTGGCAGGAATGCAACTTTTGCACTGAAGAAGCAGGTGAACAATTCTATTAATCATTCATTCAGACATTCATTCCATATTTCCTTTGATATTTCAGATATGTTTCAGAAGAAAGCGAGCCACATGGCTTTGGAACAGCATTTGTGTGAATAAATCATAGATAGATAGATAGCTTGGAGCAGTCGAATGGGGAATCTACCATATATATATATATATGATTTATTCATACTAATGCCATTCAAATATTATGACATACTTCTTTTTCCAGTGTTGCAAATACCTTATGACTGGGAGCGACAGGTTATTACAGCCTATTACAGGGCAACAGGCTATTTAACAACAACATGTTTACATGTTTAAAAGCAACCAAATATCTTGAATTATTCAGTCATGTGACTTGTTGAAGTGTTTTATTTTTGATGAAAACAATGTTTTTAGGCAAATCTAAGGTGACATTTACACTTGTGCATTTCGTTTATATATATATATATATATATATATATATATATAAAACATTGAGCATGATGTTATTGTTTACACAGTCGTCGCATGTGGGTAGCCACTCCGTCGTTTTCAAAAGTTTTAGTTTTGGTCCCATTACACTGAAACGTAACCCTGGAGTTTTAAACCGAAAACGGGATCTGCAGGGTTTTCAAAAGTCTCCATTTTTGAGGTTCGAAAACACCAGAATTGTATAAACTAATGGCATAACCGTAGCAAAGGTAATGCATTTTAAAACGAAAACGCACAAGTGTAAACGTCACCTTAGATTTGCCTAAAAACATTGTTAAATATCCTGTCGCCCTGTAATAGCCTGTAATAACCTGTCGCTCCCAGTCATAAGGCATTTGCCATACTGGAAAAAGAAGTATGTCATAACATTTTGTTTGGGTGTTCTTAACACCAAGTCATTTATTACATTTTATAAAAGAGCCACCGTGGTTTCCCTAGAGGCTACAACCTCCATTTACATTCCAATTTTGCACCAATCTGTGGTGATTTTGGGATGGAAAAGTTGCAATATTGGTAAATTGTTTCTGTGATATTCAGATTTTTCACATAAAATACATTTACAACATGGATGAAAAAAGTTACTGCATCCACTGGTAGATTTGTTTTTGTAGTCTCGGTCTTAAACAAGCAAGACGTGTTACATGTCAGATGCTTCAGCTCTGTGGTCTGTAATGAGCCGAAGGGACGTGCGGCTTTCACTCGGCCACCGGTCAAGTGGGCCAGAAAGTTGTAGGAGGTATCCCATTTCCCCCTCTTCCTCAGCTCTCTGAAGTGATGCCAAGAAGAAAAGAAAGAGAGAGATCACTCAATAAACAGCTGTAATAACTCATAGCATGTCCTTCAATATTTATCAGTCCATGTCTTTCTGTCCCCTTTCAGCACTGTCTGTCAGTCACACACATCTCTTTACACTTCCATCCATCTCAATTTTTTACTCAATCCCTGCTTTCATATTTGTATCTATCCATCAGTCATTGTTCGTGCATGTCCTCTCTGGATTTGGGAATCTTCCATCAGTGTGCTGTTTTTTGTCTGTCTGAAGTCATATGATCTTAATGATAGCTTCAATAAAATGCTGTATTGAAATTATTGGGAGCATAGTATGTTTATGGTGTGCTTGGCTTTGTCTGTAAGTATCCTTCTGAGAAAAGAATGTGCTGTTTTCTGTTTGATCTCTTATCTTCCCCGCTATGGAATGAAATCAGACATAGCAACAGATTGAAAATATGAAAGCCATATTGTGACTTAAACTGAGATATTAACTCTAGATGTCAGACAGTACACTGTATTTAAACACCACTTTTAAACTAGAGGCCTTGATTGGTCAGTTTACCCCCAAATTTAAATCTTGTCATCATTTAATAATTTTAGTCTTATATTTAGAGACATTTCTGTAGCTTTTTCCTCCATGAAAAATGAAATAATGTGGATCTGCTCGTTTATTTTAATGTTTAAATGCTTGCCTTTTTATTTTTTTTATTTTTTATTTATTTATAGATTTAAAGTGCAGTAGAGTGTACTGTTTGTGTAATACAGTGTTTAACTGCACATTTATTTTATCACAATAAAGATTGTAAAATGCGGTGCATTAATATTAGCCAGTGCCTCAAATTTACTGGTGAATCATTTTCTTTAATTAATTGAAAAGATTCATCCAAAACAATCTAATTCGCTAAAATGAATCAGACCTCCCAATAAATAAATGAGACATATTTAAAAATGTAGATTGGGTTATGTATTTGGTTAATGTATAATGTTGTATAAGGTGCATACTTTGTCAATTTGTTAATCTGCTACATAGGCAAGGATTTTATTTGTTTTAAAGTTAAGCTAAGTTTAATCAGTTTTAGTGTCAGGACTTTTGTCTGTTAGCATTGTTACTTTTTCTGTTTCCATCAAACTCTGTATTTGACTCATTATAGTTGTTAACTGCTTTTACGATACTTTCTATGATAAAAATACTTTTTGGTCCTTTTTTGTGGTTTGACAGTCTCAGACCCCCATCACTTTCATTGTACTGCAAATAGCTGCTTTGAAATTGAGCTATTTTTGAGTTATCTATTTCTTTAACTTTTGTTAGTTCCTGTATTGTGTTTTAGCCTTTTATAGTTTCCAAACTAAACCACAGTTCCCATATGTGGAACTTGCTACAAGTTTGTGCAACATTGAAATAAAAACTGCTATTTCTTTCGGTCAAAACTCTTGACATTAGCTGCAAAGAAGGCAAGATGTTTGAAACTGAGCTCTTTTTCGTGAGATCACGCTGTTTCAGTTGGATCACTCTGTGGGTTGCTTGTTATTTAAGCAAAGTCACCACTGTACTCTCCCGTGTCATGTTTGTATAAGAGACGTCGCTCCAGATGACCCCAGTGCCAAGTTACACCAACTCGCTGTCTTGTACCGCTGTTATTTGGGGGTTTTGTCTGTTTGGCTGATGTAATCTTTGGTTTTATGTTTATTGATTTCTTCACTGAGAAGATCAGTAGAACAGAACAGGCTTTGCAAAAGCGTATTTGTCTGACACACTCTGATTGGCGTGTTAGCAAGATCACAAACTGTTCTGTCGACTACAGTGTTTGGTTTGGCTATGAAAGCTTCACAATCAGATGGTTTGGTCTTGAATGCTGTACGATGGTTTGTTTAAATATGAACGTGCCACAGAATTAAATGAAGCAGTTATGTGTGATAAATGAGCTACGTAGCAAATCTACATATCTTGTACCATTGTTGGATGATCTTGAACTTAATTTGCATGAAAATTGTCCCACAGAACAGTTTCACTGTCCTCTATCAATCACAAAACCAAGCAATATTGTGATCAAATTACCAACTTATGGGTGACCTTGAGTCAGGGGTTTGTCAAAAGACATTTTACAGACATCCAAGTAAAAGTGGTTCATTTTCATTCCAAGGTGGTCAATTAGCAAATCGAAAACCTTCGTTGTCATATACAGCGGTTCCTCTTAGGAAAGCATCAGTCGGGTCTCTCAGTTATACATTAGTCACTAAATGAGCTGTGTAGCCTTGAGAAAACCCAATGCAGTGAAACCAGATCCATTGCATTAGCAAAAACTAACGAGAACTGGACAAGCTTATTCTTTCTTCCTATTAATCTTATATTCGCTTACTTGAATGTTTCTTTTTCTCCCAAAAAAAGGAGCCAAGAGGAATGGTGCGTGAACCACAAAACTCTACAAGTTAGCATTGGACTCCTTTGGCTTGTTTCTCAGCAACAGTTCGCCCAGCCAAAGTCTCGCTTGGCTCGCTCGGGGCGGTTCGCATCTTTCGCTCGCACAAGGAGAGAGAGAGAGAGACGAGGGAACCGCTAGAGCTCCAGAATGCGCTCCAACGTCAGTGTTGCCTGGCCAGTGTTGCCAGAATGCACTCTTGCCTCACTTTCACACCCTGAAAATAAATTATGAATGACATTTAAACCACACTTAACTTAAAGACCAAACCTCTGTTTTTTTGAGTATCCCAAGACAGTAACATTGGCTCAACCAAACAACTGTGAGGTAGTGTTTATAACTTTTTGAGATGAGTTAAGAAATCTATTGGGTGAAATTCAGTTTTTGAGGTCATCTAGCACTTGTGTGCTGTTGGCGTGTCTGAGTCTACGTGTTCATGAGTTACAGTGAGGAAAGAACAGAGGATTTAGCACAGATTTCGAGAAAGCAGCGCAAGCACACTTTGACCCACTTATGATTCAGTAAAGATTGAGATTCCACTAAACTTCTTATGAACTGTTAT
This sequence comes from Gymnocypris eckloni scoliostomus, assembly GCA_027564155.1. Taxonomy (NCBI): domain Eukaryota; kingdom Metazoa; phylum Chordata; class Actinopteri; order Cypriniformes; family Cyprinidae; genus Gymnocypris; species Gymnocypris eckloni. The sequence goes on along the minus strand of CM050417.1, from coordinate 7,251,746 downwards.
TGTACTGGCAAAGGCAACCCAGTTCTTAAAGAGTACATCCCCAAATCCCTCGGCTCGTGTGTGTGTGTGTGTGTGTGTGTGTGTGTGTGTGTGTGTGTGTGTGTGTGTGTGTGTGTGTGTGTGTGTGTGTGAAAATATATGCCTATTTTGGTGTTTGAATGAACTTTAGGTACCCCCTCAGGGCCCAAAAAGACAATCATTCAATGGCATCTCACCACATATTCAAACACACTTTAAGAATTATGAGCCACTTTATTTAAATCCTTTTTGTTGGCGAGATGGTAAAAGAAACTCAATCCCACTTCTGGTTTCAGTCTTCTACCTTTGAAGCTTTTACATGCTTAATACCAATTTTTTCCCATCGACTTATTTAATTTACCATACATATAGTCAACCTGACAGATGTTTTAAAGATGGCTTGTCGAGTACAGTAATAAATACATTATTTCTTATTTTGACCAACATGCTTCATTTTCTGTTCAAACAGTGCTGTGACTGATAGGAAATATTTATCTTACAGTGCTGCCCTGGAGCTCTTTAGTTGAACTACATTTGAGACCCACAAGTCCCCCAGACGTTTCCCAGCTTTCTCTGCCCAAGCCAGGCTTTTATGGAAAATGGCTTTGTCCATGAAGCAGATCCTTGGTCAAACCGCCCCTTCCATGGTTTGTTACCTCAAGCTCTCACTGTTCAGGCCTCAGGCGTCCAACTTCTGTCAAGCTAGCATGAGAGGAATAAAGATAGGTAGTGTGGCGTTTATGAATATTGTGGCCCCCCTTGCTTGGTTGTAAAATATCAGGGTTTGCTTCAGGGGCTTGGATAGTTAAAAGGTGGAACATCTCTCCGCTGTGGGCTGAGACTTCTTGTTTTCATGATGATTATTTTTCCTACACTTGCTCCACGGCCTCTGCCAGAACCCAATCTCAGACTTAGATACCCTCATCTCAATGTCATTAGGATCTGTTTGCACTGTTTCGGCCGTCTTCCACTCCAGACAGCTCATGGCTGAAGTGTAATGTTGTTTTAGGGTTGGTAAATGTCAGCCGAAGCTGGATTTTTCCTTTTATTTGATGAATAAAAAGCTGAATAGAAAGTAATTTCACTTTCCGTATTTGCATGGAATGGCATTTCATTTTCTCCCAGATAGTCATCATCTCTATACAAGTCTCTTTCTGTCTTTCTTTCTTTCTCTCTCTCTCCCTCGTTCCATTTGTTTATCTGTCTGATGTTCTCTCTTGAGCTGTGTGCTGTGACTGTGAAAGTCTTTATGTCTGCAAGCTGCCAGTAGCTTCCCTCCTTTTGGCTTGATTGATCAAACCCAAGTGTAGCAGAGGAGCTCTCCATGTGCGCTCTTAGTTTACCGCAGTATATGTACCTGCCGCAGAGCACCAGAGCAACGTTTGAATGCCAAGGGCTGTGAACCAATAAATGTGTTCAGTGGTATTGCTTAGTGGAGTTGCAGTGTTGTTGGATTATAAAATGAAGGATAAAAACAATTCATTCAAGCTAGAACTGGAGGGCATGTTGAATATTTTCAAATATATTTGTACTATCTTTATATTTTTTAATATGTACTTTTATAGATTCAACATTGTATTACAGTGCACATATTATATAGACACGTTTCCTGAAGATCAAATAACTTTGTTTCACAATCTCTCCTCGCCTTGTGAAAGTAACAGCATTTTGACCGATGTTTTAATATCTAATCTCCTTTATATACTTAACTTAGATATTTAATATATAATCTCATTTCAGTTTCAGCAGTGATGTTTAATTTCCTCTAATCAGTTCAAGCTGTTTTAATGACCTTATTTTAAATTAACCTTAGTTTCTATCATACATTTCAATTTGTACCTAAATGTTTTAAAGGGGTCCTATTATGCTCTTTTACAAAGTCTTGATTTTGTTTTGGGGTGTACTAGAACTCTCATGCTTGTTGAATAATCGCATTATTTTTCACATAATTTTACAATTATTACAATACCTTTCTCCCCAGCCTGACACAAACAGCTTGATTAGTTCCGGGTTTGATGAAAGGCCTGCCTTTCAAAAATAAATGTGTTGTGATTGGTTAGCTGTCCCAGTGCGTTGTGATTGGACGAACAGCTTAAGTCGCCTTTCCACTATCTCCGACAAATGACAAGCGGCAGACCGGAAGTCTTTCATTTCCAATGGAGAGTAGTGCGGGAGCTGCGTGGAGATACGATCACATGCATATGCGTAAATTTCGGATCTGATTTGAGCTGCGGATGCGTTCAAATATTTGAACTTCTGCGGCTAGACCGTATGCGACCGCTCGACCGGATGTGATGTATTCTATTAAAACTATGAGCGTAAGATTAGAATTACCAATATTTTGTTCACTTTAACATTATTTTTAAACACTATTTCTTTAAAATGGTACTTTAGAATAATTATGGCAGAAATATATATTTTATAATTATTAAAACATTATTACGTTGATTAGCGCCATGAAACCTACTATGTTATTACTTTGGGGGTCATTTGTTTTGTGACGATACATTCATACATTATTTAAATTCATTAAAATTATGAATTTTACCATGGTGTATATTCCGAGGCAACGGTTGCTGCAGGACCAGTTTGAAAGTACTGTGTGACTGCCACTAGGGGGAGAAATACGACAGTCGTTTCAGAATGTCGTGTGCAGTGGAAAGGCGTCTTTAGACTGTTTCAGTACTGTCCTGCCCCTTCCAAAACAGCAAGTTCGTCAATGTTTCTATATCAATTCAGACCTCGAGAATATTGAATGAGAGGTTGGTGCAGAATCTTTGCACGCACACATATTGCAAGATATATTATAGTGGTAATTTTATTTGTTTTTTTGTTGTTAACTAAATCACGTTTTAGATAGAATGTCAACAACAGCTTAAAAATAACTGCACTGACTATGTACATATAAATTAAACGGTAATATGTATTATGTTCATTGATCTTTAATTCTAACTTTATAACATGAATTGCAGTGAAACTGTTATACAGTTGAATTTATTTATACCATAGTCCCACAGACTTTTATACTAAGTGTGGCGGCATATATATGCAAAATAATTATCTGCCAGCGGGAGCCGCTGTTGGAGTGGTAGAGAGCGAGGTTTCCCCGGTAACGCTGTACACAAAACAGAGCTCCGCTCAGGCGCTCACAAATGCTGCTTTATCAGACATTACATGCAAGATGAAATGAAAATGACTTCCAAAATTTTCATCAGAAATACAGTCATATGAAAAACACCAGCAACGTGTTTCGATTTTGAAATGTGCAGTGCTCAAACAAACGTTCTCCCCACCCATCAACCATTCAAATTCCCATTGGCGGGATTTATTTTTGTGATATCACAAATACAGAAAAACAACTTTGTAGTTCAAACTCATCGTTGTAGTTCTTGAAAAGGGATTTTTTTTAGCTAAATATCTCCCTTTGAAGTGGACTTTGAGATTTGTAATGTTGTAGATCTGTAGATGCCCAAACATACACACTACACACACTGACTAAAATTCAAAAAGTGAAAATGCATAATAGGACCCCTTTAAATTAAAATACATGTTGGCAAATATAGATTTTTTTTTTTCAAACTATTATCATATTTAAATATATAAATATAATTTATAAAAAATATTATAATTTATTATTATTAATATATATTGAAAAAAACAATACTGTAAACATGCATAATTTTAAGTAGATTTATTCATTTTTTTAATGTGTAATTTATTTGACAACAGTTTGTTTAAACGTGATTGTTTATAAGAAAAAATCGAAAAATGTCATGATTTTGAATGATTTCAGGGCAAATGCATATTGCATATAAGTATTGATATCAGATTTCATAAAAAAGGCTTAAAATATTTAGGTTATTTTATTTTATTTTTTTTACTCAGCCTACTCACAAAATCATGTACTGCTGGTTGGAAATCAATTCTCACATAATTATTCCTATTCAGTATAAAGACAATTACTGTTTAACATAAATAAAGGTCAGGACCTTTGATTAAATGCCATTGAAACTTGGTCCTAAAACTCCCAAACACTGAAAGCGTCTGGCTTCTCTCCTTAAACTTTTCGGTACATTTGGCTAAACATTAATCTAATGTGTTCTCTTCTCTTCCAGGTTACAGCTACTGATGCGGATGGTGGCTCTTTTGGCTCCATCTTCTACTCGCTGGGCTCTGGTCCAGGCAGTGTGACCCCGTCTCAGTTCACCGTTGGCAAGCATAATGGACAGATCTGTACTACCACCAGCCTGGATCGTGACCAGGGACCAGCCAACTATGACTTTACCATCACAGCTGTGGATGGGGTGAGTGTCCAGTAATTCCCAGCAACCACATCCCTCACCAAATCAATTGTGACATCAACTGTGACTGGATTATTTTCAGAAGTGCAGCAAATAATGTCTATTTAGGAAGCCAGTGAGGAAAGAATTGCCTGCATAGTAATTCTTTAGTAGCGGTTTAGCATCATGTGCCTAAGTAATACTTTAAAGCGCCAGGCGTCAAAGAAAGGAAATATCATGAGACACATTAAAGCAATCAAGGGGCCCTAAAGAGCATCAACTTGTAATATTTAATAAGTTGAGGCTTTTCCTGACATGCCATTTGCTCCATATGGGATGCCAGGTGGGCAAGATGTTTAGCAGCAAGAACCAAATCCCACATGTATACTGTGCCCTTGGCAGATTGCAGTTCTCTACAGGGAATATAATCAATCTGTGTCCTCCCTAGAAGTAGCCTTTGAAATATTTCAGTGTTTCTTGCTAATTTTATTCCAAATATTTTGTCTAGTGTATTTACTCTAGTCAATTGTGTTATGTTTCCTGTGTCTTAAGATTATGCTATGGATGGCCAACAGCCTTCATCAGCTGGTTGTATTATTATCTAGATATATTTTCTAGTATGTTCAGATCAGTCCAATCTTTAATGACCATTAATTCACATTTAATCTTGGCTGTTTTTCTAGGGCGGGCTGAGTTCAGTGGCCTATGTGCGTGTGGACCTGATAGACATAAATGACAATCGACCAGCGTTCTATCCTCTGAACTATGCAGTGAGCCTGAGTACGCAGAGCACCCCAGGAACCTCTGTCCTGAAGGTGACTGCTCACGACCCAGATGCTGGAGAGTACGGCAGAGTGACATATCGTACTGTACCTGGAGGGAGCTTACCTTTCTTCACCCTCAACAAAGATACTGGTGAGACTATTAAAAGTACACATTCATTTTGGTAATTAATAGCTTGGATGTATTTTTAATTGGTGTGTATGTGTGACTAGCACTACCATTCAACATTTTAAAGGTTGCTAGGTAACACTTTATTTTGATAGTCCACTTCAGACATTCTACTAACAATAAGTAACTTTGCAACTACATGTCAACTAGCAGTCATTAGAGTATTCGTAGACTGTCTGCTTAATATCTTCAAACTATTTATTTTGATGGGTCCACAACATACTACATACTGACTATGAGAAACTTTGTAAGTATATGTCAACTTATTCTACTAAACGAATCAAACCTAATAGTCCAGTTAGTAGATATGTAGTTGTAAATTAAAGATAATTAGTTGACATGTAGTTATAAAGTTACTTATAGTTGGTAGAAAGTCTAAAGTGGGCTATCAAAATAAAGTGTAACTTAAAAGGATTATTTTCTTTCCTTTTTTTAATTGTACTGATCCCAAATTTGAATGGTAGTGTGTGGGTGTGTGTATAGGATGAATATATATTGTGCTTTGTGTCTTGGATGTATTCTGATACCTTTAAACTTAATGAAAATATTTCTTCTGGGTGTGCATTTTCTCAGGAGTGATTTCACTATCGCGCGCTCTACATGGAAAGGCAAACTCAGTCATTACTATGGTGGTCTCAGCCCAAGATGGTGGGGGCCTTACTGCTCCAGTCAATGCCAGGGTCAACATCAGCATAGTGGCAGGACTGGTCGCGCCCCCTGTGTTTGAACAATCTCAGTACTTCTTCGTGGTCTTTGAGGATGTCTTGCGTGGAACACAAGTTGGCGTTGTGCGGGCCAGCACTAAGAACGGTGGGTGAGCTAATCTCAGAGGTTTTTTATTCCCCCCTTTGGTCACAAATCCCTATACAACACGTTATAACACATTAACCAGACTTCAGTGTGTACCCACATTTATCAGTCACATGGACTCTGTTCAAGTGTGCTGAAAGACGTCTTCTGGCTTTTTTCTCCATGGTGCGCCACTTGTACAAATATGTATGGAACCACTGTACACACCTCATTAACAATCAACATTAATCATTGATTCTGTTTAACTGCTTCTTTTTAACAATTTGCTTTGGATATTTTGAAGCACTAAGTTCTGGTCTCATGTGTTGAAAAATAACTTTTCATCTTTGTTTTTGTCCTACACTGTGAAGTAATGGGTGTCTGGCCATTTGCCTCTTTCTACTCAGGTGTCTCGAAGGATATCTCCTACACTATTAGTTCTGGTGACCCCACAGGCTACTTCACTATTGATTCAGAGACTGGGGCTTTGAGAACGAGCTTGCCTCTGGATCACGAGGCCCAACCCAGCTTGAATCTGGAAGTCCAGGCACACTGCGGTAACCCCCCGGCCTTTGGCCAGACTAGGGTACGAATTACAGTGTCTGACGTCAACGATAATGCACCTGTCTTCTTGCCCTCATCTTCCGAGTCACTGATTCTACCTGAAGACACCCGGATGGGTACGGTGGTGTATAAGGTCCAAGCAGAAGACCATGATTCTGGACCCAATGGTCTTCTGAGTTTTGACCTGTTCACCGGCGGTGCCCAGAGAACCTTCGGCATTGATCGCAACAGCGGACAAATCCGCCTGATTGGCAGTTTGTCGTACGAGACCATGCCTCGCTATGACCTGCAGGTGATTGCTAAAGATAGCGGAGCACCTCAGTTAAGTTCTACTTTCACCCTGGTCATCCACGTACAAGCAGAGAACGGCCAAGGCCCTGTGTTCGATAGTCTCACATACCGAGTAGAACTGAAGGAAAGCACACCTCTCAACACTCGCTTCCTGCAGGTACGAGCTGTAAACCGAGACGGCGGTATCACCCCTGGGCCGTCTTCTACATCTTCCGCCCCACTAGCCTACCACCTGCACCCAGATGGTGACGCTGCAGGGTTTGGCATTGTGTCTGACAGCGGCTGGCTGTTTGTGAAAAGTGCCCTGGACAGAGAAGCCAAGGAGATGTACCTGCTCACTGTACTGGCCACATCAGGCAATGGACAGCTGAAGAAGACGGGTAGCACTACAGTGCGTGTGTCAGTGATGGATGAAAATGACAACACCCCTCGGTTTACCCAAGAGAGAGCGTTTCTGGCAGTGCGCGAGAACCTGCCAGCAGGCACTGGCTTCGGCCGGGTGTCTGCCACTGATCGGGATGCTGGTCTCAACGGTCGGCTGAGCTACCGCCTGCTCCATCTGGATCGCCACTTCCAGATCAACTCCCACACAGGTGAGCTTCATATATGGCAGACAGTCTAACAGACCAATGACAAGATCAGCTTGGCACCTAGACAAGTCTAGTGGTATTATCTTTGTCTGTAAAGAGTAGGAATGTGCAAAACTATGTATTTTGAAAATGTAGTAGTTGGTGAGTTGTTATTAATTAGTCAGCTAGTGGAAGAACTATATTATTTGGCTGATTATTTGTCTTATTGCTAAGATATTTAGCACATAAATAGGCTAAGTAACTATAAACAAGCTTTTATAGTTCTTACAAAAAAGGCAAGTAATTGGAAGTTTGAGAGTAATTGTATTAATTTTGACAGATTTTAATTCCAAATAGATTTTAGTGTGGCCATGTTCTAAAATGTACTTGTTGCTAGCATGCTAACTAACAGATTTTCATCAAATAAATAGGCTAAATAACTATAACCAAGCTTTCACACTCCTCACAAAAATGTGGAACGTGATGTGGAATGTTAATTTGTGAATTTTGTATAGCAGCTTTAGTTTCAGTTTTAGTGTGCTAGTCTGACAGTAACTTATTGTTAGCATGCTAACTGACAGATATTTAAAATTCAAAAACTGTAACTATAACCAAACTTTCAGTCCTAACTAAAAATAGACAATATTACTCTAATTTTAAAAATCTGATTCTGAAGGAGGTACATTTTTTAATTTGAATTTAAAGTAACATCTTTCCAAAGAGAGATTTGTCATGCTGATAGTCTGACAGTTGCTGATTGTTAGCATACAAACTGACAGATATTCAACAAATGGGTAAAATAATTACTATAACCTTTAATTTCAGAAAATATTATGACTGCTTGTTAGCATGCTCTCTTAGAAGTTTTGACAAGAAAAAATAAAAAATCTGCTACTGTTAAAAACTGTAAAAAACTAGATATGCAAATCAGCCAACCTCGTAGTGAACCCGTAGTTCGTTGTCGAATGACTATTTGACTGTTCTGACCCATCCCTAATGTGGAGCTGTTGAACATACTAGCCTTCACATACAGCTCCAGACTTCTGGCACTATGCTAACTGTGGGGGTTCCAGTCAGGATGCACCATCTGTGCCTTCTGCCACAGATGAACTAGTGCAATAAAATAGTTTGTCTTACTCTCTCTCTGTGTGTTTTTCCCATCTGTTCTGTTCTTTTAAAGGTGAGATAAGCACAAAACTTTCCCTCGACCGTGAACTTCAGTCCAGCTACCAGCTCATGGTGGTGGCTCAGGATGGAGGGACCCCTCCACGCAGTGCTACAGGCACTGCTTTCATCACGGTTCTGGATGAGAATGATAATGCGCCCTCCTTCAGCCATGCAGGAAGAGAGCACTTGCTGCAGGTATGAGATATAATATTAGCTTCTTAAATATTAAAGCTATGTCTTCCAGAGGAGAAAGAATGTACATTTTAAATGCGTACTACAGGTTAACTGTGAACGAGTTCACATGGATAATAAACATGGACTAAAAGAAATACAACTCTGATTTTGGGGTTAATCAAAATGAAATTAAATCAATTAGAATTATTTTTGGAGGCTCATGTGACATTGAAAATTCAGCTTTGACATCACAGGATTAAGTCTTTTCAAATAGAAAACTTTAAATTGTAATAATATTTCACAATATTACTGTTTTAATGTATTTTGATCAAATAAATGCAGCCTGGGTGAGCATAAGAAACTTCTTTCAAAACCATTAAAATGCTTACAAAACTCTAGAATGAAATATTGTGTATTCTAACATTTCTACAAATATTTTACAGAGGAAAACTAATACAGATTTCATATACAGAAGTGAGCTGTATTTGATAAAAGTGTTTACTGAAATCTCTCTACAGGCATTAGAAGGTCAGCCATCTGGATTTCTTCTGGGAACCATTCATGCAAAAGACCCTGATGAAGGAGAAAATGGAACTATTTTCTACTCCATGTCTGGTAAGAAAGATGCATTGAATCAAAAACTGTTGTTTTGATGTTTTACAGTGTGTCAAAATCAGATGTAAAGTATATTGTCTGTCTGCAATGAACAGGAAACTTCTGATTTAATAAAAAAATATAAGATTTAGTTTCTTGTTAGGCTTGCACGGATATTGATACTAAAAACGTATGCTGGTACCAAAAATATATCATACTTGACCCGTGCCATAATATTCTGCTATTCATCATAGCTCAGACAGCATGACGTGAAGTATAGAAGGTAATGTGTTGACGTGTGAGGTCATTAAATATGTTTTGTAACACATTTACTGAATTTGACACATAACTATTTCATTCTGTAATTTATCTGTAAATCAAATCCAGATGGGATTAACACTGAATTCATGCACACTTTCTACAGTAGAAAAATAGTCAGTCCAATCATTCTTTATCACGCTGATGCACACAAACCTGAACCTTTCCATCCTGTCTTTGCTGTAGGTCCCAGAGCCGAACGTTTCACACTGAACCCAAACACCGGAGAGCTGCGCTCCTCTTCCCCTTTGAGCCATTCGGAGCGTCCTGAGTATAATTTCATCATTCTGGCCTCGGACCGAGGTTCACCCTCTCAGAGCTCCACCATAACATTGAAAATTCAGGTCAGATGAAACGGTGACTAGGTTGAGATACACCTAGAGTCTGTTAATCATTCTAAATCATGCAAATTAAATCCACTGGATGACAGATGGATTAAACATCTGAGCAGTAAAACGCCTTTAGCCTTTCTGGACCCTCAATCTTCCTAACAATGTATATTGTGCCTTGATTAGTTATGGCTATAAACCTTCAAAAATTGAAGTTAACACAAAGGTCTTTGGTCATATCAGAGGTTGGCTTTGTCGCAAGTTCAAAATAACACCTTCCACCACATGGATCTACTCATCACCTTTTCATAATATGCAAAATGATTTATTTAATACTGTTATATGAAAATATGAACTTGTAAATTATCCTCTACAGGAATGGATCCGTTTACATCCACTTTCAGGTTAAACATCATGCAAAGGAAATATGAAATGATCTAGTTGGCCTAATCAAGGCTTACATTCTTGCATTGCAAATTTCCATAGCCAACTCATCTCTCCTAGTCCAAGTCGTGTAACCTTCCCCAAGCAATGCCGGGAAAAATACTCTCAGCTGGCTAATTTTAGGTGCTCAAAAATGAATGTCTTAACCCTAGACTTTTTTTCTCCATTTTTTTCCGTTGTTGTCTGCAACATTTTAAGCATGATATTACGTTGTAAAACACTCAAAGTAGGAGTGACCGACTCCCAGCTGCACCGATACAAGTGCCAGCTGTGCTTTCTGCTATGCTGCGTCAAAGTCTCGTAATACAGTTCAGTAGCCCTTTGAAGAACAGAAGACTCCTTGTGAAATACCCCAGTGATCAAATTAATATTTCTCAACGGAGTGGAAACAGACAAAACGGACAGCAACAGTAGTAAATTCCAGCGTGCCTGGAAAACACATTTATGCTGTATAACCATTCAATATTGTTATGTATGTGCCAAGACAAATAATAAAGTTCATAATTGATATCTAATTAGAATAAAAGAGCTCTGGCAAAGCTTTGATTCTTTCAGAAATCAATAGTTTGAGTCAAAAGCAGCTGTGTGAAAAAGTAGATCTTGTGTTGGAACGTGCTTTGACATGTCATTTACTGCTTAACGTGGGATTAATTACCCCTCTGTCCTATTATGTTTCATTAGAAGACTTGGCCTCGAGAATCTCGTTACTGCCAATATACTAATCACACTGGTGCATAATGATGATTTAGCCATAGTAAAAAAAAAGTTTTTTTCATGAGCACCTGTGTTGTAGTGCATACTTTTATTTTCAAACTTGTTTGAGTTCTAACGCTTAGGTTTTGTGGTTTAGTGTCTCGCATGTGCTGTGTTTGTATATGTGTCTTGCCTTATCTAAATGTTTGTTTCCATCTCTCTCTATGTGTCTGTCTCTCTTTCTGTGCACGCACACACATACACAGTCTCTCATAACTATCAAAACAACATCTCGTCTGCTTAGAGAAACTGCAGGCTTCCATATAAGGAAGCAAGGTTATTTTGCTTTGAAGTGTTTGACTCATCTATGAGGATTCTGTATTTTTATTAAGAATAGTTGCACATTTGAATGTTCTAACAGTTTCCTATTATGATTATGTTTACTTTAATCCAGTATTATTTTTCCTGGCAGTCACAGACCCATCAAATTAACTCTGATTAATGCTAGCAGGTTTGTTGTTTGAGCTTGTAAAAGGCCCAAAAAATTCCCTGTAAAAAGAGAAGAAAATGTGGGCTGCAGTATGTTTCTGTTTTGTTGTACTTAGTTTAAAAATGGGTTACAAGTCTTTTCTGATATGTAGTTTAAAATTAATAAAAAAACTAACATAAGACTAGTATTTAATGGTAATAAAAATAATAGGACATTTTGTTTAATTCCATACAGTAAAAATGAACACAATTATATAAAGTAAATGTGTGTGTGTGGTTTTCGTTTTAATTTCAATTAGCAGTAATACGTCTGTTTAGATCCCATGTAAAATCTAGGTCTTGAAGAAAAAAGTAATTATACAAAAAAATTGTACACAAATCTACAAAAATGGCTTTGACTTATCAAAACCATATGGGACTAACATGATGCAAAACTTACAAAAAGCTGAATAGGAATTCTTAATTTCTTTTAACTCTGTAAAGCATGAGTTTAATGCAATGAAAAATATACAGTATAATCCCAATATTTACATTCCTATTGTCTAACATTTAGTCATGCTTTGCATTCATAATTTCAGTTTCTAAATCTAATACATAAATGTCTTTCTTTACAGGTTGTAAGCTCAAATAAAGGGTCACCCACCACTAACTCCCAACCAATAATTTTGAATTCAGTGGAGGGAGCTAAACCCGGCTCAATCGTGGGGTCTGTTCGTTCACCTGATTCTCAGACTCTTCCTGAAGTAGGCCAGGTCACGTATACTGTGGTGGGAGGCACTGACTGCGATGGCACCTTTGTGGTAGACCGCCAGACGGGTGATGTTTACCTGGCACGTGAGCTTGACTTTGAAAAAGCTCCTCGATACACTCTCCAGATTGAGGTTGATGACTTCTCCATGCCTCTCCCTAAAAGTCACATTGTTACATTGATAATCGATGTCCAGGACAGCAACGATCATGCTCCTGAGTTTCCCGAAGACCCCATTATCATAGTCGTCCCTGAGAACACAGATCCTGGATCATCCATCTACACCTTCCAGGCCATTGATAAAGACGGAAGCGGACCCAACAGTGAAGTGCACTACTCCATCCTGCAGCAGTGGCCAAATGTTCCAGATCTCCTGTTCCTGGATCCAAACACAGGAGTTCTTTCTCTGGGAATGATGTTGGATCATGAGAGGATCTCTTCACTACTCTTGGTGGTTCAGGCAACGGATTCGGCCCCCGATGACAGTCAGCGGCGCCGTGGGACGGTCACAGCCCGCATATTTGTCACTGACGTGAATGATAACGACCCTGTGTTCGTCTCACCGTCTGTGGTGAGTGTGATGGAGGACCAGCCTGTTGGCTTTGTCGTGGTCTATGTCATGGCTGTAGATGCAGACCAGGGAGAGAACGGACGTGTGACGTATCGTATCCAGAGCGGCAGCACTGGAGGAAAGTTCAGCCTTAACCCAGATACAGGTAAACCAATCAACAGCTCCATCTCAATGAAATACATGGTGTTAACAATATACTGTATGTATGCTCTAAATTTAAATAAATTTGTTAATAAAAAAAATTTTTAATGGAAGTAGTTTGCAACAGTAGTAGCAAACTTCTTATGATTAAACTGATGTGCGACCAGGACATTAAGGGATTAGTTCAATTTATATAATTTCCTCACCCTCATGTCATTCCAGACCCTTATCACTTCCTTTTTTCTGTAGAAGATTGCATTGCATGCAAAATGCACCATCATTTTGATTCTGCATTTCTGCTTGACTCACATCTTTCCTCTCCTCCCAAGTCACAGTCCTCTAAAGGGCCATTAGTCTTTTAATCCTAAAAACCGTCAGCTCAACATCTCATCCATTCCCAGAAATTATGCCGTGTGCTATGTGTTTGGAACAGTTCCTCTCATCTGTGTGTGTTTGGGCATTAGTACATCATGACATCAAGCAGGAGTGTAAGACAGTACACACCACTCAGCTGGTAGCTATTTACAGCATGTTCTACCACAAACAGATTGTGTTTCTCTGTGTGTATTATTGTGGACCTTGATATGCTTCTGGACCCCACACTTAACCAGAATTTATTAGAATATGTAGCTAGATCATACCAATTTTATGTAATCCTACAGGTTTTGTATGACAGGGCTAAGAAAATTATAATTTTTAGGTGGTCTGTCTCTTTAAAATGACATTTGTCTGCTTTATAAACGAAAAGCCGATCTTGCAAATTCTCACTTGCTTGGGAAGCTCATTATGAATGGCTTCAACTATTAATATAAGAATAGAAAAGCAAAACATCTTCTTTCTTCCTCTTGGTTTACCCTTACGTTATCAGAGCATGACTGGTGAGGAGTCAAATTGTCTGAAAATATTCAAGCTTGTAATTCTAACCAGATTAAGACCTTAAAGGCATGTTAGCTCAGCGTTATGGAGATAGAAGAGAGGGAAAAATAAGTCGAAACAGAACGAAAACACCCTCTAGTGTCTCAGTTCCCATCATGCCTTTACAGCCTGCTTTGAATCATTGCGTCTGGTTCTTTAAAAGCATGAAATTGAGATTGGATCAATAGGAGCTCCGCTTGCTTGTGGTAGGCTAACGACAGGGGCACTGGCACACCCAAATTTGAGCAGGGCACGGCAGGCCGGGCCGTTGCGTGTCTAGAGTGCTTGTTTATGCACTCTTTCTGTTTGCTGTGGAAAAAACTCATAAACTGCGGCCAGATAGTTGAGTTGTTACAGTGGCTCAGTGAGTGTTCAGGTAGGGAGGGCTTTGCATGGGAAAACATAAAATGTTGAATATGTTGCATGACTTCCACTCATTTTTAACACAACAGTAAGGCGTCAACTCTTCGTGCTGTGATGTTGCTTATGCGAGATCAAAGTGTGCTACAAGATGGAAATCATTCGTTGTGCGAGCATGTGAATGAGGCTTTGCTTAAGTGCGAGTGGTTTTGCTTTAAACAATTTACATCATGGCTTCATTATTGTGTAATTGCTTAAATGCAGTTCAGCAGGCGATCACTCAAAAGAAATGCCAGACACTATGCTTATTACATTCATCATGTGGTAGCCTAACACTTTTGCTTATTTCCCCTGTAGGGTCTTTGTCTATTCTTAGACCAATTGACCGTGAAGAGCAAGACCTATACAACCTGACCATAGTGGCAGAAGACCACGGTTTACAACAGCACAGCAGCTCCCAGTTACTGTCAATCCAGGTGATTGATGTAAACGATGAGACCCCATACTTTGAGGAAAGTGAATATGAAGCTTTTATTGCAGAGAACCAGCCTCCAGGAACTACTCTGCTTGTGGTTTCAGCTTCTGATTTGGACCAAGGTAAAATGCACTCCTATGTATCTCTAACATATAAACATGCAGTTATGTCACATAAGGACCACTAGTGGTGTATTTTAAATATTTATGAAGCATATTAAATTATAAATTATAAATTATATTAAGTAATATTTATTCATTTTAATTAATATAATTAATAAAAAATTGTTTATTATATTTTAATTTAATTATAATTATTAACGTTTAATTTAGAAAATAATTGTTAAGTAATGAAAATAAAATAAAAATGTGTAGGGTTGACGAAAGGGTTGTTGATGCACTTTATAAACATAATTTTTGTGTCATTTTAGTATTATTTATTAATATTTTTTGTAGTGCTGTCAAACGATTAATCGCGATTAATCAGATCCAAAATAAACGTTTTTGTTTAAATAATATATGTATGTGTACTGTGTTTATTTATTATGTATATATAAATACACATGCATACAGTATATATTGTGTGTATATATATATGTATATGCATTTATATATTTATGTAATTATATTTTATAGTATATATAAATATATATAATATTTAAACATAACATATTTTTCTTAGATATATAAATATACAGACTCATATATTATGTAAACAGAAGCATTTATTTTGGATGCAATTAATCGCGATTAATCATTTGATAGCACAAATTTGTATTAATATTTACTTTCACAGTATTTGTTAATATATTGAATTAGAATTTTAATATTGTCCGATTTTGGTTTAATTTTTGTTTGTTTTAATGTTTTGTTAAGTGCTTTTAATCATTGTTGTTCTTTTTTATTCTATTTAGTTTTATTTTATTTCAGTTTAGTTTTAGCAGTTTTAGTAACTCTAAATAGTTGGTAAGGCAACTTTAGGAATTTTTGGATTTTTTCTGTAAATTAAAATGTTTTTCTAATATATTTATTCTATTTTAGCTTTTTAAATTAACAAAAAAAATATTAGTTGCATTTTTATTTACCAATAACAACACTGCTATATATATATATATATATATATATATATATATAGACTACGTCATGAGTACCACATTTATAAGATAGTGTGTCAAATGTAAAAGTAGTTCAACAAAACATCTTGCTATGTAGCTGATTCCAAACAAGAACACGTTTTGTACAAATGTCTCCTTTACTGATTTTGTGCAACATGCTCTCTGTTAATGTGGTTTGGCAAGGTACACATTAGCTGTGGACTCACAAAAACTTGAAGTTGGTATTTTAATCTTGAATTGGTCTGATGGTAGGAAAATCCTGTGTGGAATGTACATATGTGTCAGGAGCAAGATTAATTACGTTAATTTTGTATCACATTATGTTCTTTATTTAATTAATCACAGTAAATTGTCAGTCCTAATAATGTTGTTTACATTCTTCTGTGTCTCTGCCACACAATGGCTCATATAAACTTGATGATGCGATACTAAATGGTACTATCTGTGAACGCACGCATTGAGTGAGAAGAGTTGATTTCCACCTTCTGAGTTTGGCAGTGGTCACACCGTCCTCTTTAAAAGTGACACGAATGTTTGTCTAACATTTCTCTGAAAACACTGGATATCACAGCCAAACCCATCACAAATAAAAGTGTGTGGTTTTAATTGGTGCCAGGCCGGGGGGGTTGTGGAAGGGGAGCGCTGCATTCTCTTGGACTTACTCAGGGGCAAATAAAACAGAAGGATCATAAACTTTCTCTCCATGAACAATTAGCGAGGTAAACAGGTGACACTCTGCCAGATTGCTTGCCTTTTGCACGCGATCTGCCATCCAAGGACCAGGGGAGCGTGATTGAGAACAACTGCTCAGACAGCGGTATTAACTTCTAGCAAATAAAAACAGGGTGCGCTGCGTGTTTAGCCATTCCGTGAGAAAAGTCCATTGTGCAAAGTGAACACAGCCTCTTAAGAATGATGTTTTCTTCACAGACGTGACATTTTGAACTTGCATTCAAGGAAACTGTGTAGATTCATCTCTTATAATTTCTTTATCCTTTTTTTCTTAGGGACCAATGGAATTGTGACATATGGACGTATTGTAGGAGATGATTTTAGTATTCATCCGGTGACAGGAGTCATAATAACCACCAAGGCATTGGACAGGGAATCCCAAGGGATTTATGCTGTGACAGGTACTTCAGATAAAACACAGTTGCTTATTTGCAACAGAGAATTATATGTTTTTAAGAGCATAGATTGAAGTTTTGTGTTTTTGCCAATGTCATGTCACGGTTGGGCACACATTTGTTTATCCAGTTTATAACCTCTCTCTCATAAACAGTTTATGCCAGAGATGGTGGTTCTCCACCCAATTTTGCCAAGACCACAGTACGTGTCACAGTGCTGGATGAGAATGACAATAGACCGGCTTTTGGGAGAGTGTACTATAGTCTGGAGGTACCTGAGAACCAGGAGCCTGTGACGCTCTTCACCATTAGAGCCACAGATCAAGACTCCGGGGACAGTGGTCTGGTGTACTACAAAATCACTGGTATTAATGCCATGAGCAGTACTTACAGTACATTGTTGTATCATATATGTTAATTATTATTATATTGTGTACAAACAGCTAATTGTTCACATATGTTTAGCTCATGCCTAAAGTCATTTTCAGTTCTATAGATACCCATTAATCCTTCCCTTATTGTAGCAACATTTGTTACAACCTCATCAGAACCAATTATTTAATTACATTGGAATTTATTCATATAATGGCAAAGATGAATTTATTAGCAGCTTCCGAAATCATTCTGATATGCTGATTTGGTGATAAGAAACATAAATAATAAGAAAGATTTCCTATTATTAACAATGTTGAAAGCAGTTGTGCAGCTACATAATATTACTAATGTCTTTAAAGTCACTTTTGATCAATTGAATTCATCCATACTGAATAGAAATATTATCTTGAGAACCTTTAAATGGTAATGTACTTTTAGTCACTTGGTTAAAGATGGTATGCATCATTTTGATGTAAATATTCTTTATTCCACATCATTTCACAAAAGTTTGTCAAACAATATGTGGCAGCCTGTACTGACATACACACAACTATCATGGTTATGAATATTTTATTATATTTAGCTTAAATTGATCTAATGAATTACTTGGTCCTGTGAGGAATTCTTTTTTCTTAGTGTTCTTTTTCATTTGATAAAGTAATAATTTAAAGTTTTATAAATATTTGTGTATCATATTGCATAACATAAATATTGAATAGTAAAAATATATATACAGTATATATAATATACATTGCACCCTTCACTGGTCAGCATTGATTAAATGGATTAATATTGTTTTATTGCACATACCCAGAGAGGGAAGTCTCTTACAGGCCAGATGACAATGTTATTTTCATAACTTTCTTTTCTCAGATGGAGACCATTTTGGTGATTTCCACCTTGACAGGAAATCAGGTGTGCTGTCCACTTCCAGGCCTTTGGACCGAGAGTCCAAAGCAAAGTACACCCTCACCGTGGAGGCACAAGATCAAGGAATACCATCCCTCACCAGCACTGTCACTTTGGACATCAGTGTCTTGGACCTGAATGACAACAGCCCAGTTTTCCCCAGGAGCAGCTACTCAGTTGAGGTATCAGAAGATGCATCAGAAGGGTCTGTTGTTCTGGAGGTTTCAGCCGCTGACAAGGATGAAGGGCCCAACAGTCAGGTGGTCTACTTCTTAAACCACGAATCCAGAGGCATGTTCATTGTGGACCAACACACAGGTCGCATTATTACAGCTGCAGCCCTCGACCGAGAAAAAGTGGCCTCCTACAGTTTCAAAATCTACGCCATGGACTCCTCAGCCTCCAACCCCCGTAACACTTCGGCTGAAGTCACCGTCCACATCTTAGATGTAAATGACAACGCCCCCTTCTTCATCACAGACCCGCTCATCATCAATGTGTCCAGCAGTAGTCTCTCCAACCACAAGGTGCTGGCCACCATGAGAGCTGAAGATAAAGACTTCGGTGCAAATGGATCTGTATTTTATCGGTTTGCAAATCCTGTCAAAGGCTTCACCATAAACTCCTTGACTGGGGACATCCAGGCCACCGAAAAGCTCCACATGATGACCCAGAGCCAGCGGACCCTCATTGTGGAGGCCATGGATCAGGGTAATCCATCGCAGTCCTCTCTGGGAGTTGTGATCGTGTACATCAGAGAGCAGAGTTACCAGGGCATCCGCTTCGCTCGCAACACCAGGGATGTCAGCCTGCAGGAGAATGCTACTAAAGGTGTGATAATGACCCTGTACATCGGTGATATCCAACTGTTATTCCTGTAGCTCAAACTGTAAAGTATAGCGCTAAAAACACCAATGTCGTGTGTTCAATTCCCAGGGAATGCGTGAGCTGATACAATTTTGCAATGTTAATACATTTTGGCTGCTGTATAATTAAAAAATAAAACACTAACATCTAAAATCAATAAAGGTTTTTTTTTCTTATAGGTACAGCAGTTGTTCAAATACAGGCTCACTATCCTGATGGATCTAACAGTGGCATCAACTACAGCATTTTCAGTGGCAACAAGCAGCAGTCCTTTAGCATCAGCCCCCACACAGGTAATCTGAATCATTGCATGAACTTATGTTGATTGTAGTCTTTCTAAAGGGGAACAATGTTTCAGTATTAGTTATACTACATTCCTTCTTTAGGTGAGATTTGGGTAGAAAGCTCCAAAGGTCTGGACTTTGAGGAGACCCCACGACTCCGCCTGGTGGTCAAGGCTGAAACCGCATCCTCCAGTTCCTTCATAGCAGTTAACCTTCTCCTACAGGATGTCAATGACAACTTACCACGCTTTCAACTTCACAATTACGTTGCTTATGTTCGTGAGGCCCAGGGCTATGATCATCCTATCATTCAGGTATAGTAATCTCCATTTGTTTTCTTAGTGGTTGAGTCTTCATAAAAGCTGTGGAGTAAATACAGCATATTTTCCGTGCGAGCCAAAAGAGTTTCCTTTGCGTTTCCCACAATGTTTTCACTGTCCATAGTGAGAATATAGGCTCAGCTGTCTCACATAGCCACAACCAATACCCTTTTCAACTGTTTTTTTATTATAATTTGAGTTCCAAGCACAACATTGCTTAGAGTTTCATGTTACGCTCGAGCAGCTGTTGCGAATCTGTTTGTATTTTCATTGCCAATTTCACCGGTAATTTCCTCAGGTGTTGGCGAATGACCTGGACCAGGGTCAAAACGGGCAGGTGACCTACTCCATAAGGTCATCGTCTATGAGCGGCCTCTTCAAGATCGACCCTGTCACAGGCAGTATATCCACTGCTGCCATCATGGACAGAGAGATCTGGACACAGACCAAGTACTAAGTTCTTCCATCTGCTTTTATAGCAGTTTAGATCATTTCCTTTTACCTTCTTTATCCTTAAAAAGAAGTGACGGAAAAGTAATGTCTTAAAATCACTTTTTTAGATAAAATGTTAAATATTTGAAATAGCTAAGAAAAAAGTCATGCCTATGTATTTGTTGACAGAATGATACTTCTATAGAGGCAGTTGCACTAATGCAGTTAAAACTTTATATACCCTGAATATAATTTTTATCTTTGTTTGATTATTATTAGAGTTTGCACTTTAAAATATTTAACGTTTCTTTCCCGTCAGCATAAAAATTGTCTGTGAGAATGTCTAGACTCTGACTCTAATTTCGTTGTTGTGTCTCCAGCCTGGTTATTATGGCAACGGACAAAGGCAGTCCTCGGTTAGCAGGTTCTGCCACTCTCACTGTGATCATTGTAGACCTGAATGACAACAGTCCCACCATCCCTGTTCCACGTGAAGTCCGGGTCCCTGAGAGTAAGTTGACTGCTGTTTGAACTCCATATCACTCCTGTAATCAATGAACAAAATGTCCTATTTTTTCTGGCAGACAAACAGTGAGGCACACCGTGTTGAAAGATTACCAGGCGTTTTTCTCGCCAAAGTCCTTAATGGTTATTTCCTGTCACTGATGTGGTACAATGTGTCCAATAATGGTGGGCGTTGTCCAGCAAAATTGTATACTTTTGAAAGGTGCAACCACAAACGGAAACAATAAATCGCATTTCACACTGGGTTATCAAGATTGTGTATTTCTCTCTAGATACCTTGATTGGAACCGTGATCACTCAGGTCACAGGGAATGATGTGGACTCTGGCCCGGCTCTCTCCTATTCCCTGCTTCTGGACTCGGACACTCAAGGGAAGTTTGGAATACATCGCTATGGAGGCGGGGTCTCCTTGACTGCCCCTCTGGACTTTGAAGATAGAACATGGTACACTTTGACCGTCAGCTCCTCGGACTCCAAACAACAGACTTATGCAAATCTGACAGTGCTTGTGGAGGATGTGAATGATAATGCTCCAGTTTTCTCCCAGGACCTTTATGAGGTATGTTAGGTGAAATCACACTTTCAGGATGAACATTGATAGAAAAAGTACATTAAGATGTTTGAAGTACCCAACAATGTTGGGGGTAACTTGTAACATGTAACCAAATTATGTAATTTAATTACAAAATAAATGTGACTGTAATCTGTTACAATTACTGAGAAAAAATGTGTAGCTAAAGATTACAAAGTGGGTCATAGCTATGCAAAGATTTGTATCATATCTATTAAACTATATCTTGTCATGATTTTAAATCAGTATTTAACCTTAGAATGATCTCAGAGTAAAAAGAGGTGCTTGAGTCTGATTTTGTGGTGGCTGTGCTTTAAATTACATTTTTATAATCTTAATTCAGTGTTGAGTACGACTCTTAGGTTAACCCTGCCTGGTTAAAAAAAACATTCATTAGACATTTAGAAAAGTAATTAAAAAGCTATCAAATGTAATCAGTTACATTAATACAGTAATTAAAATAGTTACACTAAGTATTACATTTCAAATAGTGTAACTTGTAATCTGTACTCTATTACATTTCCAAAGTAACTTTCCCAAAACTGGTACCCAAGATGTTTGAATAATATATATATAGTAAACAGTTATTTGACCAATCCAAAGTATTTTATAGAGACTTGCAATAATAATAGATTACACTAACTTTGATGTTTTACACTTTTAATAAATTATTTTTTCTTGTAAAACTCATAAAGGCACTTGCAGTTTATTTAAATGTCAAAGAGACTCATATTTTGTTTTAAAAAATATCCCCTGTGAGCTTGACATTTACAAAAATATTTATATAAGTAAAAGAAAAAATCTATTTATGCTATGGACTGCTCAAAGCCGTCAGTGTTAAGACCGGTTTATGTCTTTGGCAGGTGACTCTAGCAGAACGCTCGCCAGCAGGAAGCTCAGTTATCACAGTAACTGCTACAGATAAGGACTCTGGAGAGAACGGAAGGATAACATACAGGGTCGTGTCAACAAAAGACATGTTCTTCATTGAACCAAGCAATGGTAACTTATCATTTTGTTCTTGTTGTTTTCCTTTTGTTTATTGTTCTTCATCCAAATCATTGTCAGATGTAGAATTCATTCTTAAGGAACAAGACATCATTTTTTATATAGTGGTTCTCAACTGGTTTTTCTTCAGGGCCCACATTTTAGGATGTCAAGTGGCAATTTCATTACATATCAAATATTTTAATCAACAACTAAATTTGTTAATCAACAACTTTCAACAAAAGTAATTTGAACTGCAGACATACCAAAATATGCATAATGATACTGAATAGAAAAACAATCGAAATTTGCTAATAATTAACAAATTAAGAAATGTGATTTACAGGCCTAAAGAATAAAAAAAAACACTATACCAATTATAATATTGTGTTGTAATTAGCCATATTACCAGTGATAGAAGTTATGCCTAAAGACTATGGTTGGATGTGGCTGTCACCCACCAGTTGAGAACCACTATTTTAAAGCATGTAGCAAAAGCCCTAATCTTACCTTATAATGTCATTTCTTTACATAGGTACTCTGTTCATCAAGCAGAGGGCTGAGTTTGACCCACAGCGCCCTTCCATTTTGGTGGTGATTGAAGCCAGTGATAGTGGAACACCTTCGTTGACTGCGCTTACCACAGTTCAGGTGCATGTGACTGATGTCAATGACAATGCGCCATTATTCCACCAGACTGAGTACAGAGCCGCTGTATCTGAAGATGAAGTTCCTGGTTCAACCATCCTAACCCTGGAAGCAGTGGATGGGGACTTATCTAGGGACAACTGCGGGTTTGATTTCGCCATTGCCAGTGGAAACATTGGTAATGCCTTCCAAATCGAGAGCAGTGTTCGTTTCCTTGAGGGCCATGGATTTCAGACAGTTGGAACGCTGATATTAGTTGATAAGCTTGACTTTGAGAGTGCAAATGGCTACAATCTCACTATTGTGGTCTCAGATCGCGGCATACCACAACGAAGCTCAAGTGTTCCAGTTTTAATCACTGTAATGGACACCAATGATAACCCTCCATCCTTCAGTAGGGCTGAGTACAATGTTATTGTCAATGAAGGGGCAGAAACGGGAAAAGAAATACTTCAACTTTTTGCCGTGGACCCTGACTCAACACCTAATGGAGAGGTTCAATACTCAATCAGTTCTGGAGACGAGTCTGACCTCTTTTCTATAGATCGATGGACTGGGTCCCTTCGTCTGCGGAGGTCTCTTGATAGTGAGAAAGAGTCCTCTCATGTGTTCATCATTCAGGCCTCAGACGGTCAGGGCCACTTTGCTCTTGCTCCTGTAACTGTTGAGGTCAAGAACATTAATAATAACAGACCTTACTTCCCTCTTAAATCACTCACAGCAAGCATTCGTGAAAACCAGCCCCAAAATGCTCTAGTTACCATACTACATGCCATTGATCATGACAAAGGAGCATATGGAGAATTGAGATATTTCCTCATGTATAATGCAGGCATTGGTAAAGATTCCTTCCTAGTGAACCAATTCTCTGGTGAGGTACGAAGCCGCTTTACATTCGACTTCGAGAAGGTAAATGCCTTCAATTTTATTGCTATGGCAATGGATGCAGGCAACTACTCAGCCACAGTCACAGTTCAAGTCTTTGTGACTGGTGAAGATGAGTACGACCCGGTTTTCACTAACTCAGATTTCACCTTCCATGTACCTGAGGGTGCCAAGAAAGGGCAAAGCATCGGGCAAGTAAATGCTAATGATGAGGATGGAGGGGTGGACGGCATTGTCCTCTACACACTCGCAAACAATTCGCCTTACTTTGAGGTCAACACGTCTACAGGAGTGATTTCCCTCAAGATGGATGCATATCATCGACATACAAGCCGGTCCAAAAGAGAAACACGTCAGATGACGTTGGATGTTATTGCTCACAGTCCTTTGGAGAATTCCCGAAAAGGTTCTGCCCAGGTCACAATTGATGTCACTCATACATCCTTCGGGTTGAACACGGACATGAATGTGGTACTTGCCAGTGCTATAACAGCTTCCTTGGCAGTCATTGTGCTCCTGATCATAGTTGTTGTGGTGATATTTCTCTTGAGATCCCAAAGGTACAAAGAACAAGAGGCTTGCGACAGAATAGCATCCCATGGTACCGTTCTGGAGAGTCTTGAAGAATCGAAAGTTCCAGGGGTTGATAAGCTGTATCATCAGACTCTTCCTGTGTATGCAACAGACCAAACTGGGAGTGGAGGAGGTACCTATGCACGAGGTGGGTCTCTTGACCCATCTCACTCCAGTGGACGTGGTTCTGCCGAAGCGGAAGCAGCAGAAGATGATGAGATCCGGATGATTAATGAGTATCCTCAAGTTTCCAGCATCTCCTCCTCCATGCAGGAGCACATAGCTGCTCGTGGGCCCGACTCTGGTATCCAGCAAGATGCAGATCAGCTGTCTGACATTTCCTGTGAGCAGGGGATAGATGCAAATCAATGGTTTAAAGGGAAAAAACTGGGAAGTTTAAGTGGGACACTATCAAGCCAGTTACCTACTTACCGGGATGAAGGTGGTGGTTATCTCGGGGTTGGAAGAGGTCTTAACATCTCTCATCCGAAAGATTATGCTTTCCCGGAGGATGGTAAGCCTGCTGTAGATGGTTCTCTTACAGCTATTGTGGCTAGTGATGAGGAACTGAGGGGCAGCTACAACTGGGACTACCTCCTTGATTGGTGCCCTCAATTTCAGCCTCTGGCTAATGTCTTTACAGAAATTGCCAGGTTAAAGGATGAGAATGCGCCACCTAACCCTCGGCGGCCATTCCATCCCAAAGCAAAGACAAATCCCAAGCCCAGAATTGACCCTCCTCCCCTTATTACCTCTGTAGCACATCCAGGGGCCAAAACTGTTTTGCCAAAACCTGCTGTAGGCCGAACATTTCCTCACCTGTCCTCATTGCACCGATCTCCCATTGACCATGATGGCACTGTTTCCTCAATAGCCATGTCTCCGAGTTTTTCTCCATCACTTTCACCACTTGCAGCCCATTCCCCAGCCATTGCTCCCTTTGCTGGTCACTCGTCCTCTATTATGGGTACAAATGAGCACTCCTTAGAACATGAGGAGACAGAGCTGAGGATTTAATGCTGTCTAAGGAGAGCTCACCAGAAAGCATTCCCACCTGCTCAGGTACTCTAAAATACCTTTCCTCTGGCATAGTCCTCAATATCATGTTGTATGTAATGTTGCCCCACTGGCTGGCCAGAGGTTTCAGAAAGCGGTGCTTTTTTCACCCATCTTTCGACTTACTGAGTTGGAAAAGAAGTAAAAATTACTATTTTATAATGCTGTTCTAACGATCCTGAAGATCAAATGACAATTTTCTTAGCCCAGCATTTGCACATTTTAAAGGACAGTTGTGTTTGATGTCAATGTTTTGTAAGAAAAAACACGTTTTGTATTTTATATTTTTGTACTGATTTTTTTTGTTTAAAAAGAATGACACATGTCAAGCGGTTGCTATAACCTGTGATTTTGTTGACATACATTTATATTTGTATATATGTGGCCGTAACAGTATGTTTGTTATCAGAGCTTGTTTTAGTTTATTAACAGTTTCCATTCTAAAGTATGTTCAGTATAAAGCTCTTAAATATTTGGGGAATATGTTTTTCTGTTAGTATTTATATAAAAACAGTAAAAAGAAAAAAGTACAGTATCTGCAAAATGCCAATGTACACAGTCTTTGCATTTTTTTGCTGGAGACCACAGTGATCATATTGATTTCTACATGCTGCTTCCCCTCCCTTAGCTTGACTAATGGGAACACAATTGTAGCTTATGAAACTAAATATACAAAAAAATTATGTTTTCCCCCATTTTGTGAGGATTATAAAATCAAGCACCAAGTTGCTACTTAATTAGCTAAGACAAGCTATCTGTGCCAGGAATTTTGTAAAACTGCAAAGACATAACAATAACAGAAATGGAAAATATTGTCATGGCAGCTCTTAACAGCACCTCGAAAGAGCTGTCAATGTAACTGGAAATAATGTATTATGCTTTTTATACTCATGTTTGTTATCTAGTCTTTCATTAAACTAAACAAATATGCTCAAGGCCAGTGAAAATGACCATGTTGTTGTTAAAATATAGCCTGATAACTTCAGTTTGTTTTTTTGTCATAGGTTAGCCTGATATTTTTTACTGGATATTTATGTTTGAATAAATACATCAAGTTATCTAATATTATACTTAATTTGACCAAAAGAAAGATTCATTTAAAACTCCACTACTCAGTCAAGGTACTGACATTTATAGGTCATTCTTTGTAGCATCTTTCAATCATTACTGAAAACAATTGGTAAATTGTTGCTAATTATTCCATAAAATGCTGGATTACTTTGTTTTGTGTATGTAAATGACATGGCTAAATAATATTATGACACCCATATTTGTTAAAAAGCACTGGTGATTTGATTTTAGTGATGTTTTTGTTCCTACAATGTACAGTGTGTACAATTTCAAACTAAATAATGGCAGCATTGAACATTCTTCTAGTAAGATTGTGAAACATATTTTTGTAAATTCGTTTCTAACACTTTGAAAATGATTGTAGATGTTGCCATTTGACCATACTTCATTTCTGTGCTAAAACTTCTAATAGTGTTTTTTTCTAAACTGTTTTTTTTTCTCTCAGAATCTTTTTGTCAACATATTTGATGTTCATTGAAAGGCAAAAACGTATAATTTTGAAAATCCACAGTGCCTATTGAAGAAAATCGTGATTTTGTTTATAACTGATTGTTACAATTTTTCTTGGTTCAGATACTTAAGGTCACAGAAGAATTTCAGTCTTTCCTAAGGATACGAAATCTCTCTCCTTGTTAAAGAAGCCTATGTTTATGGCAGATACTTCATTTTGTACACAAAAAAGTCCTCACTTGTAACTGTGAACGTGTTATATTGTGCTGCCTTGAAGGAAAATAAATAATGTTCAGTTTTTTCTGTTCATTTAAAAAGTTTCTCATGATGTTCGAGTCACTGTTCAGTTATAGATGAAGGAAATCTGTTTACATTACTTTTGAATAACACCGTGGTCCAAATAATTGGCCAGCCATTTGTCTTTTGTACCCAGTATAATCCAAATAGCATTGATATGATAAGTGGTGGTGTTTTATTGTAAATAATGCTAAGAAACCTAATCCTTTGAAACATACTTTTCTATATACTTGACAAAGTGCCTGATTAAAATGTATTTACAATAATGAGCCTTAAACATCTTCATCTATTTATTAGTAATAGTATGTATGCATATTTTGTGTTAATAGGGTTTACATGTTCTTTTAGATCTAAAAGAAAAATACATTATATGAACTGCATGGGAAATGTTTACTGTTTTCCAGCAATAAATCTTCATAAGTTACAATACATTTTTTTTCACCAGGTGTTTTGTGTAGAACATTGCTTTCTCGGTTGTCCTACTAAAATGAAAAGTGTTTTATTTTTACTCTACATACAGTTGCAGAAATGGCCTCTATTTTAGCCTTTAAGGATATTCATAAGTAATTGCAGTACAGTCATCTATTGTAGTTTCAACATGGAGAGTCAAATGGACGAACTGAACTCCAAATCGAATCCAGATGTACAGCCAGATATGGGAGAAATATTTTAAGTCAAATAAAAATATGTGTGATTCCCCCTTGAATAAAATAAATACTTTACATATGGGATAACTAATATGTGGTTCATGAATGAAACTGCAGGCATACAAAGACCACAGAATCCTAGTTTAGCTAATGTTTATGTATTTCCCTCAGGTCTCAAAGATCATGCACAGATTAATGAGGAAAATTCTGTCTTCCCTGCACCTGTCCTGCAGAGGAAGTACCAGATAATGTGTCTCTTCCAACCTGTCTCTGTAGAGAGTTAAGACATACAGCACACTAGATACGGTATCTCTCGCAGCCGGTGCCTTATAATTAATTCTTTAAAAAGCAAAAAAGGGGTTTTAAATCATAGAGCCTATAACACATTAAAAAAAAATGGGGCAGGAACGAACCTTGCCACACAAGGGGAAGAATTTAGTCATCATTCTTCCATACTCATACTCAGACCTTAATGATTTGTGGATCTTTCAGAACATATCATTAGAGCCATGCCATAGACAGCTTGGATTACTGGGCATGTCATACACTGTGTTTATGAAGACTTGCCTGTGAGTATTGCCATGGACACAAAGAACCGTCTAGCATTTAACCACAAAATATTTTGACTCACTGAAACTAGTCGTTGAATGTGGGTTTGACTAAAACATTTAAACCGAAGGACATTTGTTGGACTAAAACATTCAAACCGAAAATTATTAAAGCCTACCTCACAACATTTCTACGTAAATATGCGATAGATGGCCGTATTTGACCTTGCTGCTGATTTAGCATCTCTCGCATGTGCAGTTGGCACTTCTTGAGAAGCTACATCAAATTGTAAGAACGTGAGTCAGTTCAAAGACTTGCGAGATGGTGCACATTACTTATGAATGGGAGAAAGTGCAATTTTCTAGAAGAGCAAATGGCTAATTGGTAAAATCATCGCGTCACTTTAAGTTCTGGTTGCTTTATGTCAGCGTTGAGAGACGCATGCCTAAGGTTGCACATTAGCGTTAGCTGGTCTAGCCTGAAGCTTTTTAACACTTCTAGCATAGGAAACAACTTCATTAGACAGTTGTCAGATTTCATTGGTGATTTCAAATATTGTATTTAATTGTAAGCTTTATGAACAGCTTTGGAGAATTGTATGTTTCTCCATTTAAAGAGATATGATCTGTAGGTGTATGACTGAGGCTTTTCAAACATGGCCGCCTTTAAATGACTTAACATTGTGTATAACATTTCTAAACACAAAAACTTGTTCTGTGTGCACAGAAATAGAGAAAATATGATTGTTTTCAGGCAAGAATGCATCGAAATAGAAACTGTAAATAATAAAGTCATGCTTTCTGAAACATTTTGAGGTTAAGTATGTGGCATTTGAGGCATGTACTGACAAAAAAATGTATAACCTGAATGCACTGTAAGTCGCTTTGGATAAAAGCGTCTGCTAAATGCATAAATGTAAATGTAAGTAAGGAGAAGCATATAATGTACTTTAAAAAAAAACATTGCTCCATTTGTTGTCCAGAAACAGACCGTGCCGAACCTGCATTTTGCGAGGATAAAACATTTGCTTGCTCTGTGCAAACTCAAACCCACTGCTGTTGTCAGCGAATTAATATTTACTGATGTAAACTATTACAAAAACCTATGCTTCAGCCAGCATAGTACTTTAGACTAGTCTTCATTTCATTTCGTTTGAAAGTTTATTGAGGCGTTTTGGTGAAGGTCAACAAGGATTAATTTGTACCTATTACACAAGAGGGTGATGGAGAGTCCATCAAGACTAATTCACAAGCAAGACGCTTTGTGGAAATTCAGTTTGACGTGTTTTTTCATGTCTGTTGGAAAGCGCATACTTGTACTTTTTTCACACCAGTTTCTGTTGTTAACACACTCTTTGTGTTTTTTGAAGCTAAACACCACTGTGTAAGTACTCAGGCCATGTGGACTGTATTTCTGGACACAACAACTCTCTTTCGAAAGCAAAATAGACTTTGTGTAAATGACTGTGTTAGTTAATTGCAAGGCTTTTGATGATGCATCATCAATTTTGTTAAATGTTTGTGTATGGCATCTTTGATGAGGTCAGTTTGTTGTGTCTGCATGGGTCAATATGGAGACACATTAGGCTTTGTTGTGATTGTGTCTCTTGGAACAACCGGTCTGAGACTAATTTAGTCTGACATACTGCTTTGATGGCTTTAAAAAGTCTTGTGGCCCTTCATAACAAAGCTTGAAAAGTAACCTTTTAGTCAACCTTTCCAAGGGGCTCGCCGCCTTTCTTTGCTGGTTAGGCCTGGCATGGGTTTTGAAAATGTAATGACAATAACGACTGTCGAATTTAATGATTTTAGCAGAAGGGGAAAAAAAAGAGAGTTTATTTTGCCCTTTGTCTAAAGGGTTCTTTCATAACGATGCCGACCAAGCTTGGCAGACCCACAAAGACGGATATTTCTAGTCGCCAAGGGGCCCATAATATGCTTTCTTTAAATGTTGTCTAGATTTCCATCCATCTGATTGCAGCCCAGTCTCTTTAGACCTATGAAAGAGAGCTTAAATGTCAAAAGGAGACTTCATATACACTTTTACATGTCATGTGAAGTGAATTCATTGTAGGGTGGGGTTTCAAATATGAGCCCCGCCCACTTCCATATTTGTGCAAGCCTTAGAGATACAAAGGCCTTTACAACCTCCAGAGGGCCTTTTGTCTTTCCTTCTGTCTTTTTGTGTTTTTAGTTTTTTCCTGATTTGCTTTCCAAAGTCTTGCTAGGCTACTTGCGTGACTAGAAGGAGTGAAAAAAGTGAGTCTTCAAAACCCATTGGCACGCAATCCCTAATCTATTTTTGGAGCACGCTCCTTTTTTCTCTCAACTTTAGACACACACGGGAAAAAAACAGCTAGGGGAAGAGAGCCAATTGTTGGGTTGAAGGGGTCTGGTTCTCATTTCAGGCCGCCCTGCTTCCCTGTCTTGCCCTGCCAGAGTAAGAGCCATTGCAGTGAGGAGAGAGAGGCAGGCAGGCGGGCGGCTTGGGAGGTGAGCAACTGCGGCCCGGGCTCCAGGCCTGCCACTCAGCCACTGTCACTTAGCAACCACCTACGGCTGGTTCTCATTAGTGGCTCCAGCTGCTTGTATTTCAGACTTCCACGCTTTGCTGTAGTTTGATTCATTTATTTTTTCTCTTTTGAAGGAAAGGAGTTTGCCGTGATGAAAATATGATGCTCGGTGTGCCTCAATCACTCGCAATTCATTTTCATTAACTAGAGTCTGGCATGGCTACTGGGTCTATAAGCTGACAAGGGCTAATTGATGACAAAACTTATGATTTTGAACTCATGGACTCTATTCTGTGGTCAAGTATAGTCGTCTAGCATATTTTCTCAGTTTGACTCAATGAGAAATTGAAAACAGAGGTCACTGTTTCTTTGTGTGTTTGAAGTAAACAACAGTTTTTGATAAAGCGCTTGAATGACCGAGCAAAGGCATATTTGAGACTTGGAAATTCTGAATTGTTGAAGATTCATTAGGTGGATGGAGTGTGTCAATTTGAAACACTGTGGAAATATTGATCTATAAAATAGGTTTTATTTAATATTTAATATTTGTATCTAGAGTTCACTGGGCAAAAAGCAAATCTATAGTGAATTATAATAAATGATTTTGCAAGCTTATTTTCATTTTACATGCTATATATTCAAGTTGTGATGTACGAAACACCTGATAAGGACAATTCACACTATGACAACAGACGCCAACAAACGGTAACAGACACACTCACTGGGTTTTGTCAGATCAGTTTGATAACCCTGCTGGTGTCTGTTGGCATTGGTCGGTGCTTGTTTTCACACAGACCAATGCCATCAGACTTAAATAAATCTCCATTTCTTGGGTATTGGAATGTCTGAGAAGTGAATGCTGTACTCGGATGGCTGTCGTCGTTGGTCTACATCTGTCGGTGCGGTGTGAATTGGCCTGTAGACAGCAAGTGTAAAGTAATCACTCAACAATCGGCATTTATTTCATGTAGCAAAAACATTAATTCATGTCATTGTTCACTTACCCCCATGTTGTTCCAAACCCGTAAAAGCTTTGTTCTTCTTTGGAACAAAATGTAAGATATTTTGGATGAAAACCGGGAGGCTTGTGACAGTCCCATTGACTACCAAGTAAATTACACTGTCAAGGTCCAGAAAAGTATGAAAAGCATTGCCAGGATACTCCATCTACCATCAATTCAATTCAATTCAAGATTATTTGTATAGTGCTTTTCACGAAACAATCATTGCAAAGCAGCTTTACAGGAAATTAAGTTTCTACAATACATTTATATATTGCAGAAACTTAATATATTCAACTTATGGCAACATTTTGTTAATTCTGTATATTCTCTGAGGGGTTGTCATCATCTCTTCGCAGGTGTTTGGTCATCTCGATCATTTAAGGGTTGGATCCAGACTGAAGCTTGTGTAATTCTAGTTACCACGGGATGTTAATCCAGAAACAGAGAAACAAATAGAGACATAATTAGCGTAGCTGTTGTTCCATCCAAGCAAATATTATCTGTTCAACCCAAGCTAAAGCATATTAATGTGCATTTGATCAGATATAACTGCAGTACAAGATTGTGAGATGCATTATATGAATGCTTGGCTAAAGAGATGTGTCTTTAATCTAGATTTAAACAGAGAGAGTGTATCTGAACCCTGAACATTATCAGGAAGGCTATTCCAGAGTTTGGGAGCCAAATATGAAAAAGTTCTACCTCCTTTAGTGGACTTTGCTATTCTAGGTACTACCAAGAGTCCAGAGTTTTGCGACCTCATGGAGTGGGTTGGATTGTAGCGTGATAGAAGATTAGTTAGGTATGCAGGAGCTAAACCATTTAGGGCCTTATAGGTAAGTTATAATATTTCGTAACTGATACGAAACTTAATAGGTAGCCAGTGCAGAGACTGTAAAATTGGAAAATATGATCATATTTTCTTGACCTGGTAAGGACTCTAGCCACAGCATTTTGTACTATCTGTTTATTGAAGATGCAGGACAACCACCTAGCAGTGCATTACAATAGTCCAATCTAAAGGTCATGAATGCATGAACTAGCTTTTCTGCACCAGAAACACTTAACATGTTCCGTAGCTTGGCAATGTTTCTAAGATGGAAGAATGCTGTTTTTGTAGCATGGGAAATATGATTTTCAAAGATAAGTTGCTGTCTAATACAACACCCATATTTTTGACTGTAGAGGAAGGAACAGGACATCCGTCTAGTTGCAAATTGTGATCCAAGAGATTCTGTGTACTGTTTTTAGGTCCAATAAGTAATATCTTATATCTACCTATTACATCTACCTATTGACACAGTGTTTGAGCTGCACAAATATGCTTTATTTTCTTAAGGAGCACTTATAGACTGTTTATGCTTCAAAAAAGATGAATAGGGTGCTGACAACAAATAGCATGCGTTATCAATTTTAAATGGTATGCTTTGTAACCAGTAACAGAAGCTACCATCACTCATGCATAAAGACTGAATGCAAAAAAACAGCAACCTAGAAACAACTTGTAATAATCTTATCGGAGTTTAAAAGGAGAAAATTATTGGTCATCCAATCTTTTACATTTTTAACACACTCCGTTAGATAATTTAGAAGTTTAATTTGGTCTTGTTGAGATATATAGTTGTGCATCATCAGCATAAGACTGGAAACTAATCCCGTATTTTATAATAATATTACCAAGGGGCAACATGTATAATGAAAATAACAGAGGACCTAGGACAGATCCTTGTGGTATGCCATACTTTACTGGTGATAATTGAGATGCCTCCCCGTTTAAATAAACAAAGTGGTAGCGATCGGACAGGTAGGATCTAAACCATCTTAAAGCCTGCCCTTGAATACCTGTATAATTTTGTAGTCAATCTATGAGTATGTCATGATCTATAGTGTCGAACGCAGCACTAAGATCAAGTAAGACTAGCAATGATATGCAGCCTTGGTCTGATGGAAGAAGCAAGTCATTTGTAATTTTAACAAGTGCAGTTTCTGTGCTATGGTGGGGCCTAAAACCTGACTGAAATTCTTCATAGATATCATTTTTTTTGCAAGAAGGATCGCTATTGAGCAGACACAACTTTTTCTAAAATTTTAGACAAAAACGGAAGATTTGAAATGGGTCTGTAATTTGCCAGTTCACAAGGATCTAGTTTTGGTTTCTTAATAAGAGGCTTAATAACCGCCAGCTTGAATGGTTTTGGGACGTGACCTAAAGATAACAATGAGCTAATAATATTGAGAATCAGTTCTTCTGTTACAGGTAACAACTCTATCAATAATTTAGTTGGTACAGGATCTAATAAACATGTTGTTGGTTTAGATGCAGTGATAAGTTTATTTAGCTCATCCTGTCCTATAGTTGTAAAGCACAGCAGTTTTTCTTTAGGTGCGATGAATGAAGCTGAAGTACTAAGTACTGAAGCTGAAGTATGTTCCTGTGGCTCAGTGGTTAGAGCATTGCATTAGCAGTGCAAAGGTTGTGGGTTCGATTCCCAGGGAACACATGTACTGACAATACAAATGTATAGCACTGTAAGTCGCTTTGGATAAAAGCATCTGATAAATGTACTAGACGCTGTACATCAGTGGTTCAATCATAACGTTATGAAGCGACGAGAATACTTTTTGTATGGAAATAAAACAAAAATAATGACTTTATTCAACATTTAGGCACTACATCTCTGAGTCAGCGTAGCGCCATTTTGAAGATTATCCCCTAGATGCAAAATGCGTACAGTCTTCTGTATCAGCCTCAACACAGGGATGGGTCTTCTTTGTCGATTTACTCTCTGATTTGAATGCAAACAGCACACCCTTGTGGCCCGGCTGATACAGAAGAGCGTACACATTTTGTGTCCTGGGGATAATTTCCAAAATGGTGCTACGCTGACACAGAGGAGACGTTATTTTGTTTTATTTCCATACAAAGAGTAGTCCCGTCGCTTCATAAAAGTCAGATTGAACCACTGATGGCAGATGGAGTATCCTGGCGATGCTTTTCATACTTTTCTGGACCTTGACAGTGTAATTTACTTGGAAGTCAATGGAACAGTCACAAGCCTGCTGGTTCTCATCCAAAATATCTTAAATTGTGTTCTGAAGACGAACGAGGCTTTCACTGTTTTGGAACAACGCGGGGTAAGGGAAAATGACAAAATTATCATTTTGGGGTGGAGTATTCCTTTAAGACATCTGTAAGGTACTGGTAGAAATTAATATTAAGTCCATTTTTAAGTCCAGATGTTGTTATTTTGGTTCATTGTTCACAATATAATTATTTTGTTTGCTTCTGTGTCATGTTTCTGAATTGATATGTTATCGTAATATTAAATGCTTAGATAAGAAGTACAAGTTTCCCACTTATTTATTTATTTATTGACTAATTAGCCTTGATAATGGTACCTACAACGTCTACCAGCAGGGGTTAAATGCACTATGCTAACCAGCCAAACCAGCTGATTAAAAGTGTCAACATACCACAAATCACCACTCTCAAGTGTGCTGTAGTAGGAAAATATATTTTAAAACATCCACATATTGTGATTTTAATGTAAAGAAGTGCACTATTCCCCACATTTGAGGCCTAGAGGAGATAAAAAATAATGCATACAAAATACATACACAAGTTTGTCCCAGGTTCATGTACTCCGCTAATGCTAATGGACTTGTTTTTAATCTCTGGTATGTATTTTCTTTTGCGTTTGTTTTATTTGGTTACCTGCATCAACCTATTCTGGCTTATTTCTACTAATAATTTCTCATTTCTACTAAGTGACAGATGAACTTGCGCCAAAATAGGGTCTGACTGAATGCACAGCCTCCGACGTACACAAAAAAAAGAAATGTTTTCATCATACTTTAACAAAATGTACAAAGTTTGAAAAAGTTGATAAAGTTTGCTATCCAACCTATCCACTACTATCTGGTTAATGACATTTTCATATTTGTGTTTAGCACTGTTTTTACACCCACCATCCACCATGACTCTTTCAGAACAGATCTGTGACCCATTTTTAGGTCACGGCCCACTAGTTGAGAACCACTGTGCTGAATGATAGAAACCACTACTCAGTTTTCTTATATGGCGAAAATGAACCTTTCAAATGTGTTTCCTTTCATAAACACACTTTAGGTTCAGTTAAGGTGCTGTCTGATGACTTGTAAAAACGTTTGCTTGATTAACTTGATTAAGTTGCAGCAACTGGTAGGCTACGTGTGGTGAGCCGCTGAGGCTGCGCTGCATATATCAGCAATCTGCATTATACAAAAACAAATTACTAGGTGGAATAATAAACTTCAGAGTTTGTAAAGGTAAACTAAAGGTAAGTTTATGTGCCCAGTGGACCATTGATATATTACGCATATGATGCATCACATGTATAATGATACAAATGAAAACCGCTTTTTTAGACATTCTGTTTTTTGTCACATTACAATTCTTGAGCAGATACTGTGTTGATCTAACCATGCTAATGCAAGACGGGGCTATTTTCCTTAGTTCTATATCTCCATGGGACTCTGGGTCTCAAACTGGATTCGAGCTTTGGGTTGGGGAGAGAGAGTGAGATTGATGGAGTGAATGCGGACGGCTTCCAGTCCCTTGGTGACTTAGAATGAGAGAAAACAGGAGAATGATTGTTTTGTTCTCTCTTCAGAGAAACTGCTGCTGCAAACAGTCTAAACAGAGAGAAGACATTAAACACTCTGATATCCCAGCTACTCCACTGGACAGCTGGTCATGTGACTCAGAAGACAACTTAATCCAGCCACTCTCTAGCAAGGCTGGAAGTAACCTAAATATGAATTTTCACAGAATATGCCCTTTTATTCCTGTTGCTGCCTTTTCCATGTGGTTATCGTCACATTGGCCTCCCAAAAGATAAAGAGTAGGTCCAAAAAGAGCATACTGCTTTTTTTCCCTCTCATTGCTGTATATAATAAATCACAGATGTAAATCTATAACTTCTAACCATGGCAAATAGATAGATGAAGATGGTAATTCATACAAGGTTGACCAATATCTCTACTTTCAATTTCAATCAATTTCAATCAATATTTACTTAGTTGAAATCCTCGCAGAGAACATTTCTCAATATATAATATCTCATCTGGTCCTTTGCAATAGTTTTGTGAGCTATACATGCCCTGCATCAGGTGATAAATAGAGATTATATAATTAAAACAACTTATAATTAAATGATATGATATGGCACTATATTTTATTATATGTATTATATTACTTACAATATATTGCATTTTGTCTTGTATTTTTTTCCTATACATTTTTTTAATCTAACATAAATACAGTATATCACTGATAACAAATGATCATTATTCATGTGTTTTTGATAAAAAAGGAATGTTCATTATGGAAATTCTCATTTTCCAGGGAGTGACTGAGCAATTATTCTGGGCTCCCCATGAAAATGCCGCTACAAAGAGAAACAACAATGGAACATTAAGAACAATGCCAGAATATAATTTGGACTGGCAATAAAATAAGGTAAGCCAAGTTAAACTTTTTGAATCACTATCAGACCATTGAGCACTGTCAGGGGTTACTCTAGAGTGCTGTGCAAGTCAGAAAAGCAGGGAAAACAGGAGTTTCATACCAAAATACACCATTTCAGAGGAGCAGTGGCTTACAAAGAATCTCAAAAAATGACTATTATTGCTTATTTGTAGGTTAATGATTTGTTCTAACCTCCTTATCTTAAGTGTTGAATTGTGATACTTAAATTTCCTTGAACTTTTGTGCTATAAAAGTGAATGATAACTCAAATTGTGCAGCTTATTGAAAAATAACGAAATGAGAAATCATTTCTACGCTCTGGTTCATCTGAAACAATATGGTGAGAAATATTTTTTTACATAGGATGAATGATAAAACCAAAATTGACTCCAAGGGATGACAAGACCTCAGAACACCTTGACAACAACCTTGTAACCATGCACAACACCCTATGATTGTGGCCACAAGTTTTGCACAAGCAGGCAAGCCTGACCCCTACAATGCTTTGTGAGATTGATCTGCTGCTAATTAAAATAATTTATTTTGCACCTCTGATTGCATCTCTTTAAATCTTAATGAGGCCATCAGATACTCTGCGCTCTTAAGCTTTGCCTGTCAAACTGACCGCTTTCATGAATTAAAGGCACATTTCAGCTGAAACATGCTCTGGGGTGTTTTTTTCACCGCTCATGTGAAAGCCATAAAACAGGTTACTCGACTCCTGACTGTTTTATTACCAAATTCACAAGTGAAAATTTAAACGGTTTTGCGATAAAGTGAAAGAAAAAAAGAAATATTAATCCTTCAAGAAAATAAATCTGCTACGTCTTCACAGTATAGCAGCTGGAGCAAAGCCAACGGTTAATGACATTTTAAAAGCAATACAGACATGGAGGTTAGAATAGCGCTAAAATCAAGGGCTTAAAGGAGAGCTCTTTTATCCACGGTGGCTAACATTTAATATGATTAAAAATCGGCTGAACTTAAGAAAGGTGTTAGTGAAGAGAGACGCCAACTGTGATTGGTCTTTGGAAAGGCCCTGTGAAAGATATCCCATGGAGTCAGAGGTCTAAAGTGTGGAATCGCTCAGCCAACATCAGGAGGGTACAGTAAGTGTAGGCAAGGCCACTGCGGAGGAATTTTTCCATCTACCTATTGACACAGTGTTTGAGCTGCACAAATATGCTGTATTTTCTTAAGGAGCACTTATAGACTGTTTATGCTTCAAAAAAGATGAATAGGGTGCTGACAACAAATAGCATGCAGTATCAATTTTAAATTTTAAACAGAAGCTACCATCACTCATGCATAAAGACTGAATGCAAAAAACAACAACCTAGAAACAACTTGTAGTGCTAGCAACAAACTGAATAAACTTGTGAAATGTAAGCAGTATTCTAATATGACCAGTACATACAAAGATCTCAATGTTTCTGCAGGTTTTGAGACCAATGCAATACTTCAATGTTCTCTAAATGTAAAGGGAGTGCACAATGAGTTGAATTAGCAACTCTTTTGAGTTTGAAAATGCAGTTTCTTTCAGATTTCCATTACTTGTTTACAAAAAATAGCTTAACTATAATATGGAAATAACATTAACTCTATTTCTGATGGCACTGGGAAAAGATGATGTTTTTCCTTAGTGTTTTAGTCATGTTAAAATCTCTAAAGATTCAATAATCAAGATATAAATTAAATGCATTTTTTTTGAGAACATGAGCAAAATGAAGTATATGCTCAAAACATGAACAAATATATGCCAGTGGGGTCAGAAAAATAAACTTAATTTAAAAGGAAAACTAGTTTTCATACTTTATTGACAGATATTTGCATAAACTGCATTTTGTATCTCAGGTAAATGTATCTTGATGTAAGGATGTTTAGATTTTGTAACGGAAAGCAAACAAAAAAATACATTCCTCTTTTAACATTTAATGTCAAGACTTTCTGCTCTAATTTAAAACCTTTTTAAGGCCATCATTTGTGGAAAATGTTTAACACCCCCAGAAACCCTGCCTGTGCTATTTAACAAATCTGTTTGCACTATGTCAGTGTCTCATAATTAATATTCATGAGCAAAGCAGATCTTTTTTTTATTGCCTCCTCTTCGCTTTTCAGATCATTTCTACGCCCTGGTTCTTCTGAGACAATATGGTGAGATGAATATTCCAGATCACACTTGGCATTTAATAACAAAATAATTCAGTCAAATAGTTGGACACCTCGACGACACAATGAAGAGCTCTCCCAAATCCAAGCTCAGCTGTCCCAAAAATGATAAACCCGCCTCTAGTAAGCTGATTTCAGTTTGGGGTGCAGTTGAAATGGACATTCGGCTTGCCAAATTCCTGAGATAGTTTCCACACTTTAGATATATTGCAATGTGAAGCCTCAGACAAGTGGAGAAATTTGAGGACTAAGCTCAGTTTTCTCACTGATGAGGTGAAAATAACATTATTTTATATATTTGACAGCTTATATATAAATTAATGCAATAATGATTAATAATAATGACCCATATGCACTTAATATGTACAGTAGCCTCTAATTTAGCCTTGTTTTCATATAATGGAAAAAATAATGAGGAAGAATTGAGGTTTATTAACAAAACCAGATATACTGAAAGAAGTATGTACACCCACACAAAACACTGAGAATGTTGCCTCAAGCAGAAATTATAGATTGTCTCTAATACTTTTTGTATATTATATTGCGCAATTAATACAATTAGTGTGGAACAGCCTGCAATTGCCTATTGCTAATATTATGGAAATCAACAAAATAATGTAAAGTACAGTATAAACAGACTTTAATGTAAACTTACTGTACCCTGTGCACTTTATTGATGTGCAAATACAGGCTTTCATATGGTATGTTACCTTGCCGACACCAAAGAAGAAAAAGAGGTGAGATTTATAGTGCACCTTGGTCTAGACCCTGTTAACTGATCCCAGTTTCATGTCAGACACACTCTGCTCTCACACAAGCTTGTAAAACTTGGCGAACACAATGCAGTGCACATAGAGGTGAGACACCATTGCAGTCAGAACCATCTCCAGCAGTGCACTGGCCTTTTCATGCCTTCTCAATAACATTTTATACTGCTTCATACGGTTCGCATTCCCAAAGGGCCTCAGAGCTGGGCTTCAGCAAGAGGGCGAGGGGAGGGAGTGCTGGGTGGTGCTTTGTTTGTCATTGACAAGTAGCCTGGGCTCACAAATTACTAGGGGACCTCAGAACATTTGTTTATTCTCTGCCCGATAAAGGAAATCATTTTACATGCAGACAGGCAGCTAAAACAATGCATGGAGGATGAGGAAAACGTATTATATATGGAGCATATGGAAAGCATGTGGGTTCAAAGCTGAAAGACCAGAAAATGTCTGTTAAACACCTCAAAGGTCCAATGAAATCACTTGATGAGCACTTTTTTTCCTCCTAATAAATAGTCAGCAGATTTTAATCACACCATGCAATTTGCTACTTGATAGCCAGCTGTAGGGGGTGGGACAATTTCATTATAGAAAGTATTTGATTGATTCAATTTAATTATAATTAAGTAAATCATAGTTTTTTAATTCAATAGATTTAATTATTTATTGTTCACATCATGGATATTAGCTAAAAAAAATCACAACATGCAAGATGCTGTGTAAGATTGTTTTGGGTAAATCTCTAATGCTTACCAAGGCTTTCGTTTGTTTAATGAGTAATACAGTAAAAATAGGCATATGGGAAAACAACCATTTTCTTGTTTGATACATTTCTATAATGGCAATAATTTTCAGCAACCATTGCTCTAGTCTTCAGTGTCGCATGACTAAAACATGATTTCCTTCAGAAATTAATTTAATATTTATTCTTATTTGGTGCTCTAGAGACATTTCTTGTTATTATCAATGTTGATAACAGTTGTGAGGCTTAATATTTTTGTGGAAATGTGAATTTATTTGACGAATACAGAGTTCAAAACTCTGCAAAACAGCATTTATTTGAAATAGATGTGTCAGCATTAATATCTGTAGCACAATGTGTGGTAATTTGCCAGTAATATTTCGATGTCTAAGCTGCTTTTGTGTAATACTTAAGGGGTTTGTTTAAATCCTTATAACCCTAAGTTTGAGAGGTAGTATTGGTAATGCTGGTTCACTTGAACAGAGAGGAAAACCTGGCAAACCTGTGATGAAATATAATAATGTGGCTAAGAGAGGTTAATGTGTTTTATCCTTTCAAAACTGACAATTAACATGCTGTTTTTCTCTCTCACGCTACACTCCAAAACCAAAGGTGTTCTGGTCTTTGTTCTAGCTGAAGAGAGAGCCCAAAATCTGTCATAATCAATAACAGAGTCTGTTTGGCAAATTGATATGTTGCCTTTATCTTTAACAGACCATACATTTGTACAACACCAGTGTGTCTTTAAAGCCTCCACACTAAAGATCATTCACTGGTGGTCCACAGTGGGTAGCAGTGTTACTGGTATCCTACATGTGCTTTAGGATCGTAAGACCACGTTTGATTGTCTTGATATGCATCTGGCAGGCCTATAAAGAACGCAGATGTGGTTTGATTTTTCATTTTAAACCTGGACACCACCAGTGCTTGTATGTACCATATCAAAAGCTAAGGGCACTGGGCCAAGCGCTATATCCTTTATGCCAATAAACCAATAACGCACATGACATTTATCAGCTCATGTTGAAGGGAGGCTCCCTCTCGTTCGTGTTCTACAGTGTTATTCTAGTGAAATTACAAGAAAGTTTCCTTTAAACCAACTTCCTCTCCCGCTTCACGATTCCCTAAAGAGCTGCGCTCCTTCTTTGCTAAGAAGCAGAACCAAGGCTGTCACATCTCTTCAACCCTGTGCCAAACATCGTCTGCCTGAGGGGCAATTGATTCTATTCAGTCTCGTTTTTAGGGAAGGTGTTAAATCGGTTTAGCAGACTGAATCCATGAATGGAATGCAGCAAAGCTGCTCCAACTATTGCTGACATCCATTACTGCGAAGAGCACATGCCAGCAAAGCACAAATCCTGCTCAGACGGAGACTCTGCTTTAGATGGCAATTTAACCATTACAGTAAGACCGAACAAATCCATTTGAATCAACTGTGGGTTTACAAAAGCCAGTGACTTCACGGTTAGCAAGATAAAATGTTTCGGTAAGATATTTGATCATAGTAATTGGTTATTAAACAGCATTATGGATAGGCTTTCAGACTGAAAATTTGAAAAATTGCTATGCAAATCGAGATATACAAATGCAAGATATTCAAATAAACACTTTGCATGCTGCTGCAAGCTCTCCACTTTTCATCATAAATTGTTATAATTTATCGAAATAGTTCTTTGTGATTTGTCAATCATGCCATTGAGCAATGAAATATAGTATCCACCCATTTTTTCAAATTAATTTGTTCCAGAAGTGCCTAATGGGATTTTAAAAAGTGTTTGTTAAAGCAGTATAAGCCATGAAACAAACCAACCTATTTATTGCAA
Source organism: Gymnocypris eckloni scoliostomus (assembly GCA_027564155.1). Taxonomy (NCBI): domain Eukaryota; kingdom Metazoa; phylum Chordata; class Actinopteri; order Cypriniformes; family Cyprinidae; genus Gymnocypris; species Gymnocypris eckloni. The sequence continues at coordinate 7,208,656 of CM050417.1, read as the reverse complement.
TAATGGTTTACTATTTTACAATATTTTGAGTTACTTTACAACTTGTGAAAAGGGTGGCACACAGCACACCAATCACTTGGTCACACAACAGATTCAATCCAACGTTGTAAGCAGCAGCAGCAACAACAACTAGGTCTGGGGCAGGAGAAAGGAACCCTCTCCTCACAACGCACTTAGTTCTGTCTCTTTCTCTTCTCAATGAGCAGTGAAGGTTTATATCACATCCTTCCAGTCATCTCACCAGGTAGAAGACCCAACAAGGCAATTGGGACCAGGTGGTAGTCATTAATACCTGTTAGCTGAAAGCATGGAGGAATGAGAAGGAAAGGAGGAGAAACACAAAACAATACAAACAGCAACAATCTTATATTCTATTCACCAAACATAATACACAAACAAACATTACGTCCTGGGACGTAACAAGATACTATAAAACATGATTTATTCCCATGATGCAAAGCTGAATTTTCAGTATCATTACTCCAGTCTCCAGTGTTACACGATCCTTCAGAAATCATTCAATATATGATCAATATATGCTGATATATTAACAATATTGGAAACTGTTTTGCTGCTTAATGTGTTTGGAACCTGTGATTATTTGATGATTAAAAAATAAATCTTTTGTAATAGTTACACTAATTCAAATGTTTGAGGTAAATGTTTCATTTACCCCTTATATATATATATATATATTTTTTTATATAATGTTCCACTTTTGTCTTGTTTCAAGGCAGTTTGTTCCGTTGTTCCATTTTTAGCAGACATTCCTATACAGGTAAGATTTTTAAATAATTTGAAAACAAATTAGCCTTTCATGTCCACATACTAATTTATTTGGAGCATAGTATTGTTAGGGACTGATGCAAGATTGATAAATACAGTTAATTGTTTTTATTTTATTTTATTAAAGACAAATACTTATAATTTTTAAGTGACCAAGATGTGTTTACTGCATGGCCTCAGCGAATGTTTTGCAAGTTTAAGCAAAAGCACAAATGCTTGAACAACAAACCTTTTAAAGCCTAATAATGACTTTTCATTAATAAAGATAATGACTTTCACAGATTTTGGCCTTTGTTAGCAACTCTCTCTCTCTGACATATGCAAGGTCTTACTCTCCAAACAAAACAGCATTCTGTGTTCTTTCACACATTTTTTCTAGTGTTTATCAGTCCAGTACAAACCGACTCAAATGATAGTTTTTAGGAACTGGGAAGGTCATAAGACACCTTAGAAAAACAGCATGTTTTGAGACTAGATGACTAAGATAGTGTCAAGTATTTTCCTTTACTTTGAAAGTAGGAATATTGTCTCTTTTATGTCCTGTGAAAATGAGATGTCCTCTCTTTGGCTCTCTGAATCTGCATGTAGTCTAGAAAGTGTCTGTGCTCTTATGCCAAACACAACAGCCTAGTGTGATGTAAATCGCATGAGGTGACAGAGGCAAAGGAAGACGCATGTCTGAGCCGTCAGGGCCAGACATTTCCATTTATAGCCTATCAGGGTGCCTTGTATTCACGGGAAAACTCTCCAAAAAAGATGGAAATGAAAGATTTCCTTATCAGAAATACTGCTTGGCCCTTTACAACAACTCTATAAACATAACCGAAGGCTAGCGTGGTGATGCATTGGAAAGAGCGGGGTAAGAGGAGACGTTAAGGAAGGAACTACAACCTGTGCACACCCCTGTGAGACCTACCCAGGTAAAGGGTTATAAACTTCTGGTCAACACCAGAACGTGTGTGTGGCTTGTTAAAGTCACTTGTGAAAAATAGCAAGTGCTTATGCAAGTCTCAAGCATTTTATCATGCTGGAAGCAATCTTAAAATGTCCGAAAACGACAGAACTGGGTCCGCAGGTGGTGTGTGAAATAGGTGATCTCTGGGAGATGTAGCCTCATTTTGGCTGGAATTATTATAATGACTTAAGCTGGTTATCAGTATGATTCCCTTGCTGCTGAGTTATTATTCTTTATTTTTTCCCGCTTTAAATATTAAGTTTAGGATTTAGAGAAAACTGAAAACTGGCCTTAGACCAACGCTCAAGAAATATTATATATTATTTGTTAACAGAGACACAAAAAGCCTTGAATCTACAGGGATCATGACCTGAAATAAATCAGTAATATCCGTTACCCTGCTGAGAAACAACTTAGAGATAATGATGCAGTGATACTGCGCAAGACAGAAAAGTGTGATTTCACAGAAAATGTGAGAAATTTCTCGTCTTCTCGTCTCACGTCATGTTATATCTGTGCATACATTGTCCAGATTTATGATCAGAGTGAGATTTAACTAATGTGTCTCAATCATTACAACGTCTGATGTGACTGGGAAAATACATTATTTTATTTATTCGTCTCTTAAAATATATAATTTTATATCCTTAGATAAAATAAGAAAATATTAATATTGTAATTTTCAAATATGCTTTATCCGAAATTTGATTTATGGATTTATTTTCATAAAATTTTGAAATAAATGTTATTTTATGTTTTCTTTTTAAAAATATACATTTATTTATCTATTTATTGATTAATAGCTGCTTAAACTTCACAAGTTTGCGTTAAACCTGATGATAATTTTTTCATCATTTTCTGTCATAACTTTACTTTGTTTCCAACATTTTCAAATTCCTTATACTTTCTGTTTCTCTTCCAGGTTTAAATCACTTCTCAAACATCTGGTCTGAGGACAGTTTCTTCCAGTGAGGATTCTGGATGTTACTTTGGCCGAGGTCAGGAGAAATGTGGTAAATATAACGAGCAAGCACAGAATGTATTCTCCTATTACTAATCAGGGAAAGCACAAGGCTGGGCGGCACACTCAAAAACAGACACACTCCGCATTCAATAAAATGTATGGGCAGCTGAGGAGATATTAAACCGAGTAAATATAGGGTAGAATGTAATTCTTCATTGAAGTACCAGAGAAAATGAACATTGAATGTAAATGAAAAAAACATCAATAAACCAGTGCTTAGTGAAAAAAATCCAAATGTATGGACTAGTCAAAAGAAATGTTGAAGTAAATAACTATTTTATTCAGTATTGAAAATTGATGGATTTCCAGTCTTTCTTTGCTGGGTTACTTGTTTTACAGGGCGGTCGGACAGAACTGTGTTCTAAAAGGCTATAAGAAACATTAATTGTAAGCAGAAAGCAGCACAAATAGTTAAAATGCATGGCACACGGAGCTCAGATTACTGCTTGTAACTTCACAGGACGTGGCCGTCTTTAAATTCCCTGCATCTGCCATTGCGTGCAAGCCATGTCTGCAGACGCTGGGAGCCAACCACAACTAGTATTCACAGAAAACTAAATTAACACTTAGGATATTATGCTAACAACCCCAAAAGGATTTATGAAGCCTAAATAGTTTTTATACAAATTTGCGGGCTCTTTTTGGTCTTTTTTTGATTATGCAGGTGAAGTTAACAGAGTCAGTGTTACCAGCAGGTTGGTGGAGCTGCTTGTTATGGGTTTTTACAAGCTGCTGTCACGACACACAGGGTCAAACGGTGGCAATGGAAACTTTCAATGGAAAGGGTTTTTGATCATGATAAACGAAAGAGGGATGAGGGATCTCTAAACCTGAACATGATCACATTCAGACTATAAGTGCAAAAAGTATTTTTTTATTTATCCCTTTCAAATGTCCCTTTAAATACCTAGTATGTAATAAAGTGTGTGAATATGGAATAATTCTGTGATACTGTGCACGTTTACAACATGCAAGCTTATATAGGGCTGTGGGTGGCATTGAAACAACCACAAAATCAAGCAAAAACATGATAATTGTTTAAAGTAAACAAGCAAGAGACAATGGCTTTCTGGTTACAAACCATTTTCCCAAGTGAAAGTCTGTGTGGTTTCTTGGTATCTCTAGAACCAGACTAGAAATTAGGGAGGATAGCATAGTATAACATTGTCAAAAGACCAGTCTATGACAGTGAGCTGTGCAATTTCACCCCTGTTTTGGAACAACTGGCCTTTTTTTGTGTGCAGAAACTGTAATTTGGGTCTCTACAGACACACTGGAGAATAGGAAGTATAGAAGAAAAGATAAAAAGACACACTATGAAAATAATCTGCCGTCTTCCTCTGAGCCAAAACCAATGTCATTAATATTCAAGAAAAGCTGTATACATAAACAGTATCCCTGGCAAAGAGCCGTGTAATATTCACATGGAGGAAACTCTTCTGTAGACGTGAGTTATGAACAAGCTGTGATAAAACTCATCTTCTTGTAAGCAGCCTGAATAAGTTTGCATTCAAACTGTTCCACCATGTTAATATAACACAATAATTTATGCTTACAGAATTTATTTTTGGTTTCTCAGAATTATCGTGAAAAAATGTCACTACACAGAACTGGAAAACCAATATTGTTTATCAGTTATGAAAACCCACAACACTCCACAGTTTCTGGAATGCCACTAGCTACTTTTTCATAATAGTTTTTTGGTCAAATGATCACAATTTCCCAGCATAAAGTGTTTCAGCTGTGGTTCTTCCTCACCATAGCTATAACTCTTGCTAATTCCAGCCGGATTAAACAGTGCCTGAAATCCACCCAATTTAGCCCTGAAATATAGTTGCTTAATGGATGATAGCCGACATGGAAAATAACATCACTGTAATTTTTCGCCAAGATCTGAAAGAGAGAAAGTGCTCTGAAAATTATTTTGCTCTTCAAATTTTAAATTGATATTTCCTCTGCAGCATTCTGTACAGGTTTGGGTTAGTAAAAAAATACTATTTATTTTTACTGTTCTGTTTTAACGTGTTGCACCGACTTCTAAAGCATTACGTTGTTGTTTCTCTCTTTTCACCTTGTGTTTTCAGGAAGAGGATTGGTGTTTGATGTTC